>JAVGWX010000005.1:67189112-67884563 GCA_036924085.1 Ariolimax columbianus | reverse complement strand
TACTACAGCAGCTACAGGACAAGATCTCAGACCTTCAATAGCTAATACTACAGCAGCTACAGGACAAGATCTCAGACCTTCAATAGCTAATACTACAGCAGCTACAGGACAAGATCTCAGGCCTTCAATAGCTAATACTACAGCAGCTACAGGACAAGATCTCAGGCCTTCAATAGCTAATACTACAGCAGCTACAGGACAAGATCTCAGGCCTTCAATAGCTAATACTACAGCAGCTACAGGACAAGATCTCAGACCTTCAATAGCTAATACTACAGCAGCTACAGGACAAGATCTCAGGCCTTCAATAGCTAATACTACAGCAGCTACAGGACAAGATCTCAGACCTTCAATAGCTAATACTACAGCAGCTACAGGACAAGATCTCAGACCTTCAATAGCTAATACTACAGCAGCTACAGGACAAGATCTCAGACCTTCAATAGCTAATACTACAGCAGCTACAGGACAAGATCTCAGGCCTTCAATAGCTAATACTACAGCAGCTACAGGACAAGATCTCAGGCCTTCAATAGCTAATACTACAGCAGCTACAGGACAAGATCTCAGGCCTTCAATAGCTAATACTACAGCAGCTACAGGACAAGATCTCAGCCTTCAATAGCTAATACTACAGCAGCTACAGGACAAGATCTCAGACCTTCAATAGCTAATACTACAGCAGCTACAGGACAAGATCTCAGACCTTCAATAGCTAATACTACAGCAGCTACAGGACAAGATCTCAGGCCTTCAATAGCTAATACTACAGCAGCTACAGGACAAGATCTCAGGCCTTCAATAGCTAATACTACAGCAGCTACAGGACAAGATCTCAGGCCTTCAATAGCTAATACTACAGCAGCTACAGGACAAGATCTCAGGCCTTCAATAGCTAATACTACAGCAGCTACAGGACAAGATCTCAGGCCTTCAATAGCTAATACTACAGCAGCTACAGGACAAGATCTCAGGCCTTCAATAGCTAATACTACAGCAGCTACAGGACAAGATCTCAGGCCTTCAATAGCTAATACTACAGCAGCTACAGGACAAGATCTCAGGCCTTCAATAGCTAATACTACAGCAGCTACAGGACAAGATCTCAGGCCTTCAATAGCTAATACTACAGCAGCTACAGGACAAGATCTCAGGCCTTCAATAGCTAATACTACAGCAGCTACAGGACAAGATCTCAGGCCTTCAATAGCTAATACTACAGCAGCTACAGGACAAGATCTCAGGCCTTCAATAGCTAATACTACAGCAGCTACAGGACAAGATCTCAGGCCTTCAATAGCTAATACTACAGCAGCTACAGGACAAGATCTCAGGCCTTCAATAGCTAATACTACAGCAGCTACAGGACAAGATCTCAGACCTTCAATAGTTCTAACCCAACAGATACAAAACAAGAGCTCAGACCTTCAATAGCTAATACTACAGCAGCTACAGGACAAGATCTCAGGCCTTCAATAGCTAATACTACAGCAGCTACAGGACAAGATCTCAGGCCTTCAATAGCTAATACTACAGCAGCTACAGGACAAGAGCTCAGACCTTCAATAGCTAATACTACAGCAGCTACAGGACAAGATCTCAGACCTTCAATAGCTAATACTACAGCAGCTACAGGACAAGATCTCAGGCCTTCAATAGCTAATACTACAGCAGCTACAGGACAAGATCTCAGGCCTTCAATAGCTAATACTACAGCAGCTACAGGACAAGATCTCAGACCTTCAATAGCTAATACTACAGCAGCTACAGGACAAGATCTCAGGCCTTCAATAGCTAATACTACAGCAGCTACAGGACAAGATCTCAGGCCTTCAATAGCTAATACTACAGCAGCTACAGGACAAGATCTCAGACCTTCAATAGCTAATACTACAGCAGCTACAGGACAAGATCTCAGGCCTTCAATAGCTAATACTACAGCAGCTACAGGACAAGATCTCAGACCTTCAATAGCTAATACTACAGCAGCTACAGGACAAGATCTCAGACCTTCAATAGCTAATACTACAGCAGCTACAGGACAAGATCTCAGGCCTTCAATAGCTAATACTACAGCAGCTACAGGACAAGATCTCAGGCCTTCAATAGCTAATACTACAGCAGCTACAGGACAAGATCTCAGGCCTTCAATAGCTAATACTACAGCAGCTACAGGACAAGATCTCAGGCCTTCAATAGCTAATACTACAGCAGCTACAGGACAAGATCTCAGGCCTTCAATAGCTAATACTACAGCAGCTACAGGACAAGATCTCAGGCCTTCAATAGCTAATACTACAGCAGCTACAGGACAAGATCTCAGGCCTTCAATAGCTAATACTACAGCAGCTACAGGACAAGATCTCAGGCCTTCAATAGCTAATACTACAGCAGCTACAGGACAAGATCTCAGGCCTTCAATAGCTAATACTACAGCAGCTACAGGACAAGATCTCAGGCCTTCAATAGCTAATACTACAGCAGCTACAGGACAAGATCTCAGGCCTTCAACAGTTCTAACCCAACAGATACAGGACAAGATCTCAGGCCTTCAATAGCTAATACTACAGCAGCTACAGGACAAGAGCTCAGGCCTTCAATAGCTAATACTACAGCAGCTACAGGACAAGATCTCAGGCCTTCAATAGCTAATACTACAGCAGCTACAGGACAAGATCTCAGGCCTTCAATAGCTAATACTACAGCAGCTACAGGACAAGATCTCAGACCTTCAATAGCTAATACTACAGCAGCTACAGGACAAGATCTCAGGCCTTCAATAGCTAATACTACAGCAGCTACAGGACAAGATCTCAGGCCTTCAATAGCTAATACTACAGCAGCTACAGGACAAGATCTCAGGCCTTCAATAGCTAATACTACAGCAGCTACAGGACAAGAGCTCAGACCTTCAATAGTTCTAACCCAACAGATACAAAACAAGAGCTCAGACCTTCAATAGCTAATACTACAGCAGCTACAGGACAAGATCTCAGGCCTTCAATAGCTAATACTACAGCAGCTACAGGACAAGATCTCAGGCCTTCAATAGCTAATACTACAGCAGCTACAGGACAAGAGCTCAGACCTTCAATAGCTAATACTACAGCAGCTACAGGACAAGATCTCAGACCTTCAATAGCTAATACTACAGCAGCTACAGGACAAGATCTCAGGCCTTCAATAGCTAATACTACAGCAGCTACAGGACAAGATCTCAGGCCTTCAATAGCTAATACTACAGCAGCTACAGGACAAGATCTCAGACCTTCAATAGCTAATACTACAGCAGCTACAGGACAAGATCTCAGGCCTTCAATAGCTAATACTACAGCAGCTACAGGACAAGATCTCAGGCCTTCAATAGCTAATACTACAGCAGCTACAGGACAAGATCTCAGACCTTCAATAGCTAATACTACAGCAGCTACAGGACAAGATCTCAGGCCTTCAATAGCTAATACTACAGCAGCTACAGGACAAGATCTCAGACCTTCAATAGCTAATACTACAGCAGCTACAGGACAAGATCTCAGACCTTCAATAGCTAATACTACAGCAGCTACAGGACAAGATCTCAGGCCTTCAATAGCTAATACTACAGCAGCTACAGGACAAGATCTCAGGCCTTCAATAGCTAATACTACAGCAGCTACAGGACAAGATCTCAGGCCTTCAATAGCTAATACTACAGCAGCTACAGGACAAGATCTCAGGCCTTCAATAGCTAATACTACAGCAGCTACAGGACAAGATCTCAGGCCTTCAATAGCTAATACTACAGCAGCTACAGGACAAGATCTCAGGCCTTCAATAGCTAATACTACAGCAGCTACAGGACAAGATCTCAGGCCTTCAATAGCTAATACTACAGCAGCTACAGGACAAGATCTCAGGCCTTCAATAGCTAATACTACAGCAGCTACAGGACAAGATCTCAGGCCTTCAATAGCTAATACTACAGCAGCTACAGGACAAGATCTCAGGCCTTCAATAGCTAATACTACAGCAGCTACAGGACAAGATCTCAGGCCTTCAACAGTTCTAACCCAACAGATACAGGACAAGATCTCAGGCCTTCAATAGCTAATACTACAGCAGCTACAGGACAAGAGCTCAGGCCTTCAATAGCTAATACTACAGCAGCTACAGGACAAGATCTCAGGCCTTCAATAGCTAATACTACAGCAGATACAGGACAAGATCTCAGGCCTTCAATAGCTAATACTACAGCAGATACAGGACAAGATCTCAGGCCTTCAATAGCTAATACTACAGCAGATACAGGACAAGATCTCAGGCCTTCAATAGCTAATACTACAGCAGATACAGGACAAGATCTCAGGCCTTCAATAGCTAATACTACAGCAGATACAGGACAAGATCTCAGGCCTTCAATAGCTAATACTACAGCAGATACAGGACAAGATCTCAGGCCTTCAATAGCTAATACTACAGCAGATACAGGACAAGATCTCAGGCCTTCAATAGCTAATACTACAGCAGATACAGGACAAGATCTCAGGCCTTCAATAGCTAATACTACAGCAGATACAGGACAAGATCTCAGGCCTTCAATAGCTAATACTACAGCAGATACAGGACAAGATCTCAGGCCTTCAATAGCTAATACTACAGCAGATACAGGACAAGATCTCAGGCCTTCAATAGCTAATACTACAGCAGATACAGGACAAGATCTCAGGCCTTCAATAGCTAATACTACAGCAGATACAGGACAAGATCTCAGGCCTTCAATAGCTAATACTACAGCAGCTACAGGACAAGATCTCAGACCTTCAATAGCTAATACTACAGCAGCTACAGGACAAGATCTCAGGCCTTCAATAGCTAATACTACAGCAGCTACAGGACAAGATCTCAGGCCTTCAATAGCTAATACTACAGCAGCTACAGGACAAGATCTCAGGCCTTCAATAGCTAATACTACAGCAGCTACAGGACAAGATCTCAGGCCTTCAATAGCTAATACTACAGCAGCTACAGGACAAGATCTCAGGCCTTCAATAGCTAATACTACAGCAGCTACAGGACAAGATCTCAGGCCTTCAACAGTTCTAACCCAACAGATACAGGACAAGATCTCAGGCCTTCAATAGCTAATACTACAGCAGCTACAGGACAAGAGCTCAGGCCTTCAATAGCTAATACTACAGCAGCTACAGGACAAGATCTCAGGCCTTCAATAGCTAATACTACAGCAGATACAGGACAAGATCTCAGGCCTTCAATAGCTAATACTACAGCAGATACAGGACAAGATCTCAGGCCTTCAATAGCTAATACTACAGCAGATACAGGACAAGATCTCAGGCCTTCAATAGCTAATACTACAGCAGATACAGGACAAGATCTCAGGCCTTCAATAGCTAATACTACAGCAGATACAGGACAAGATCTCAGGCCTTCAATAGCTAATACTACAGCAGATACAGGACAAGATCTCAGGCCTTCAATAGCTAATACTACAGCAGATACAGGACAAGATCTCAGGCCTTCAATAGCTAATACTACAGCAGATACAGGACAAGATCTCAGGCCTTCAATAGCTAATACTACAGCAGATACAGGACAAGATCTCAGGCCTTCAATAGCTAATACTACAGCAGATACAGGACAAGATCTCAGACCTTCAATAGCTAATACTACAGCAGCTACAGGACAAGATCTCAGGCCTTCAATAGCTAATACTACAGCAGCTACAGGACAAGATCTCAGGCCTTCAATAGCTAATACTACAGCAGCTACAGGACAAGATCTCAGGTCTTCAAAAGTCCTAACCCAACAGATACAAGACAAGAGCTCAGACCTTCAACAGTCCTAACCCAACAGATACAAGACAAGAGCTCAGACCTTCAACAGTCCTAACCCAACAGATACAAGACAAGAGCTCAGACCTTCAACAGTCCTAACCCAACAGATACAAGACAAGAGCTCAGACCTTCAACAGTCCTAACCCAACAGATACAAGACAAGAGCTCAGACCTTCAACAGTCCTAACCCAACAGATACAAGACAAGAGCTCAGACCTTCAACAGTCCTAACCCAACAGCAGATACAGGACAAGAGCTCAGACCTTCAATGGCCCTAACCCAACAGATACAAGACAAGAGCTCAGACCTTCAACAGTCCTAACCCAACAGCAGATACAGGACAAGAGCTCAGACCTTCAATGGCCCTAACCCAACAGATACAAGACAAGAGCTCAGACCTTCAACAGTCCTAACCCAACAGCAGATACAGGACAAGAGCTCAGACCTTCAATGGCCCTAACCCAACAGATACAAGACAAGAGCTCAGACCTTCAACAGTCCTAACCCAACAGATACAAAACAAGAGCTCAGACCTTCAATGGCCCTAACCCAACAGATACCGGACAAGAGCTCAGACCTTCAAAAACCTAACCCAACAGATACAGGACAAGAGCTCAGACCTTCAATAACCCAGAAATAGTTAACATCACAACAGATACTACTGTCAGAGATGATGTGTTAGAGACACCATGGTTTCAGATATTTATGCGGCAGGATGCCGAGTTCCTTTTCTTACTGCCTTTATCTAACAATAAGCCAAGTACCTATTTACAGTTCATGCAACAGTAGCAATTGAACTCTGTGCCATCTTCATCATGTAGCATGTTCTTAACAGACTCACTTTCTTCTCAGAATGACTCCTTATTTTTGACCAGCTGTTCCACTTCTGTCACCTTCAGAACATCTTCTCGGTCTGTTTGGCCTTATTTTACAGATACCATACACTCTAGTGTAATTTTTGTATAAACCATTGTGGCACTTTATGTGGACAATGTATGTTAGTTTCCTAAACGCAATGCTGTTTAGCAGTCAATTTATTTTCGATATCCAGCTCCTTGAGGACGTCTGTGTTTTTCTTTTTCGTTGTCCATGCTAAACAGAACTTTCCTGTAGCAATTTACCTTGAAGGATTCAATTTTCATTAGTGTTTGAGTTCTGGACATTGCCACAGGGAAGATTCCTGTTCACAGGTTTTGTATTTTTATTGGCATGTTAGTGTTTTGCAATACATCCATTATATATTGAAACTCTGCATTCGCCATTTTTCTTCTGTACCTTCTTTCAATACAAAAATATCAAAGCCTCCTAATACAATTTTACCGTACACATTTATTTTATCTCCACAAATAAATCACACTTAATCAACAGCTCAGATTAGTGCTGAAGCACACAGCCATATAGCAATCTGGGAGGTTAGGGGGGTGTCTACTACAAATAAGTTAGGGCTTATAATAGA
This sequence comes from Ariolimax columbianus, assembly GCA_036924085.1. NCBI lineage: Eukaryota > Metazoa > Mollusca > Gastropoda > Stylommatophora > Arionidae > Ariolimax > Ariolimax columbianus. The sequence goes on along the minus strand of JAVGWX010000005.1, from coordinate 67,877,273 downwards.
TCATACAGGTAAGGTGAGTGAGCAAGTACAGGTAGCATTGAATAAGGCAAATGCAATGTTAGGTATGATAAAAAGAAATATTAAACATAGGAGCAAGGAAGTGATAGTCAAACTGTATAAAGCATTAGTTAGACCTAGATTGGAGTACTGTATACAAGTGAGGAGTTCTTATCGTAGAGGAAATATAAACATGCTGGAAAGGATACAAAAAAGAGCAACAAAGCTGATAATGGGATTCCAGAACTACAGTTATGAGGAAAGACTCAGTAAAACTGGCCTTAAGTGTCTAGAAAAGAAAAGAATTTGAGGTGACAAAACAGGTTTATAAGATAATCAAAGGAACGGATAAATTAGATTATAACAAGTTTTTTTCTTCAAAATGCAACCACCTACAAGAACAAGAAGGCATAGCTACAAATTAAGAAAGGTCCAGATTAGATATTAGGAAATGTTTTTTTTAGTCAGAGAGTGGTGAATGCGTGGAATGCATTGCCACAGGAAGTAGTGGACGCAGGAACAATTAATGCATTTAAGAATATATTGGATGCGCATAGCTTTCAGAGCAAGGTAATGTAAATGAAACTGGTTGTATACAGACTCTGTTGAGTCTTCTAAACCAGTATAAAGACGTTAAGTTAAGAGCCCCACATAAATGCTGTGATAAGGGTGTTCAGTAACGCAGTATCTGAGTGGTCACCTTATGTAAACAAAATCAAACAAACGACAAGAATATGCTTGACTAATATGTGTAATATGTATAAATACAAATGCATATTAAAACTATTGATCTGAATACATAAACATGCACAAGGAAAGTACTTTTCCCATTGGAATACAGGAATACTACGTTTATTGACTCTTTGCTTAATGACTTCTTTGCTTATCACTGCTTCAATCCACTGACCCTTTTAAACTACAACCATACATCGCCAGCAATCAGCTATGTGCCATGTTTAACTCTTTACAGTCTCAATCAATCGTGACTGACAGCGTGCAAAAATCAGATGCCGTTCTATTGGACTGAAATCGACATCTAACACTTGTGTTACGCCCTGTCACTTAGCACTGATGTTTACGTATTTAGAATGATCTAAAGTATGTCAGACTTTCTGTTTCTATATTTATGATTCCAGTTTGTGGCATTCCCCGCGAAGGAATTAGGATATCATGAGCTGAGAAATAACTTTTTTTATGAGAACAATGAACATGCATGTGGATTGCATGTAGATATTCAATATAAGTGATTTTGACCCTGACAGGGACGCAAATGAAAAGCAATGAGGTAATTCTATGGATCATATATAGCGAAAAAATTGTACACAAGTGGCTTGACATAAGTCTTTACCCTGACCATGAAGGAGTAGGAGGAGAAAGTTGAAATTTGGCATAGTGCTTTTTCCTTCTCAATGTAGCCACCACCTGAATTTATATACTACCGCCGTCTCTGCATGACCTTGAAAAGACCTTCAATATAAAATTACCTATTTTTTTACTAAACCATTTATCACAAGCCAGTATGACATCTTCGTCACTCTCAAAATGATTTCCTTTCAGCTTTTTTTACTTTTTCTGTCAGTCTTTCTTAATTTGGTAAGGAGATCTGCATAATATTGCCCATTAACTGTGTTGCCATGAGGCAGATAATCTTTCAATACGACACCTTTGACGTCCCAAAAAACAGTCAGCATCACTTTTCTTGCAGATTTCTCTGCTCTTGGCTTGACATATGTTGGTGAGCCAGGGGTTTTCCACTGCATGCTGGAAATTTTGGATTCTGGGTCATAATGGTGAACCCAAGTCTCATCTACTGTCACCATGGTCGGCAACATGTTTTTCGACCAACATATTTTAAGTAACTGGCCACAGCAATCAACCCTCGTTTATTTCTGTTCATATGTCAGCAGACGCGGGACCCAACGGGCACACACTTTTCTCATGTTCAGTCTGTTGTGTAAAATTCTAAAAACTGTACTTTCATTCAGTTTTGCTGACCTAAATATCTCTGCAATTGTCTTTTTCTTACCCTGGTCAATAATTTTCTTCACTTTTGCAGCATTTTCATCCCTGCACTCTCAGGATGGTCTTTCTGATCTTGGAAGATCAGCCAGATGGGAACGGTCACACTTAAACTGCATACACCACTTTTTTACAGAAGCATACAAAGGACAGAATTCCTCAAACACTGGTTCAATCTCCATGTGTATTTCTGTAGTTGTTTTTCCCTGCAACATCAAGAATTTTATCACAGTTCTCGCCTCTGATTTCTCCATTGTTCTGCCAAACCGTTAGAGTAGCAGATCTGGTCAATAAGGTGGGTTGCACCATGCACCTGTTAAACCCGTAGAGTAAGGAAATTCATACTTCTCAAATCTAGTACAAACTGATTGAGCTACATATGTGCCAAATTTCAACTGTCTCCTCCTCCTTCTTCATAGTCAGGGTAAAGACTTATGACAAACCCTTTGAATATGTGAGTAAAAATATAAAAATGAAGTATATTTACCCCTCCATATTAAAGACATTTAATGCTTGATATCATATTTTATTATGAATGCTTCATGTCATAGATAATTTAATTATGTGTCTTTAGATCAATTAATCATTATTTGAACACACGTGATTAACGATACCTTGCAGTGGATCTCTGCATAGCCAGATACCAGTAAGCGAGATGGCTGACAGACTGGCAATAACAGGAGCTTCCCAACATCAAGAGAATATATCTTGCAGTAACTACACTCTTAAACGAGTCCTTAGCAATAACATCAGGGAAATCTGGCTGAGCAGGTGAGGGATGGGGACATCAGGTCGTGGTGTATTTAGTGAAATGTAACAACAAAAAGTTGTTATGATAACATAAAATCATATAACACATATAAAGAGTCTCATTTTTCAGTTCTGAAACAGGTCACATTAGAGTCTATAGCTTCTTAATTCGCATCAACCTTCAGTACCTGACCTTGTGTAGATACTGTGCTCTCCCTAATGAAACAGCTAGACACGTATTAATTGAGTGGAAAATGCGTGCAGACATTAGGAACAGATTTCAACAAGTGCCACCAACAATTGTCAATACGCATTATGGCACAGTGAAACAACTAAAGAAGATTTGTGGTTATATAAGAATGGCATTGGGGCTGCCAAGAGCGGGCTTGCTCAGCAGCTATGGGATAGCAACAACAACAACAACAACAACATTATGAATACTTCATGTCATATCATATATAAATTGCATTATTTAGCTTCTGCACACATTCGCAAGCTAAATATAGTGAGTGATTTGGGGGTCAAAATGCATTCCTAAAGGCTATGCATCCCAATTCAGCTATAAGTGACTGTCGTCTAATCCCTAGCTTGTCAGATAAGCGGGGTATGCCTGCACATTATCCTCTTCATCTGATCTCCAGCAAAATTAATTATTCCTTCTTTTTATTTCTGTATCATATAAGACGTCTGTGCAAAAAAGTTTCACTACTTTTTAAATTGTATGTCAATGCGACGTCAAAGCAATTTTAGGTCAGTGGCATTGCCCCTTGTGATGACTTTCTTAAGTAACTTTCTTTTTGGCTGTGTTTTTCTGTTGTGATTGTTTATCAACCCAAAGTCAATTGTTTATTTGGGTGCAGATTGTATTTCTCAAGTAATTTAAATTTTATGAGTAAGGAATCAACATCAAGTTTTGTTTCAAGATCAGGAGGACATTAACAGACGGAGACTCATGAAATGTTAAAACAAGGCTGCGGGGATCAATGAATGAGCCATAGAGACTTCAGAATGGTCAGCAGTCAATAGATGAAGGTTCGCATTCTGGATGACCTGCAACATCATCTGATGGCTTGCATGCTGCCCAATATCAAGAGATGGTGTGTTCCTATTGTCATCTGACAGTTTGGACAATAGCAAAAGAATTTAACATCGCTATAGAAGCAAGCCATTATATTGTAAGAGATACAACCGGAGAAAAAAGGCTTGAATTATGGAGAAACAACTCATGATTCCTATATCATGACAATGCATCAGCTGACACATCACAGTACAATGTTACTAAAGACTAAGACAAGTCAAGTGTACTTCCTCAGCCAGATTACTCACCTGACCTGGTCGTAGTACTTTTTGTTATTTTCCAAATTGTCATCCAGCTTGAAAGGGTGATGACTTCAGACCATTGAAGAAACTAAAGAGTGATGATTTCGGACCATTGAAGAACTAAGTGCAATTTGCAAATGGATTTACATACACACCCCCAAAATGCTTACCAGGACTGCTTCCAGAAGTGAAAACAGCACTGAGAGCAATGTATTAAGAGGAGGGAAGTATTTCAAAGAAGACAAACCTGGCCAATTCCAGGTAAATCAGGAAGTCATTTTTAAGGTCCTGGAACTTTTTGAACAGACTTATTTTTTTCTAGAACTTTCTTTCTAATTGAGATGGCTACTGCACACTTAGTTTCTATTTAAACTGTGTTATGGCTGGGTCTGCTATGCCATGAGTTGGATAGACTTCTACCATAGAAGGGTGGGGAGGAAGACAAATGTCTGGTCAGGCAAAATATACTGATCAGACATGTTAGTCAGGGTCAAGCAAATTATACTGGCCAACGAGTTCACCTTGGCTTCCTTGCAGTCCTCCCTGGAAACAGGCTGTTTTCATGCAGCATGGCTAATGAGGCGAAGGATTGACACGATCCCTGTAGTAGTGGGTGACGCGCAGATGAAGCCAAGCATAGCACTAGTGCCCGGAGGACCCTGGTCCACCTTCATCAGCAAGCTCGGGATGTGAGGAAAGCTACTGCAACTTCATCAGCAAGCTCGGGATGTGAGGAAAGCTACTGCAACCGGCCACTTAACCTCATTTTCAGGACACACAAAAGAGTAAACCTACTCATTGTGGGGAAACAACAACAACCATAGACGGGTTATTATATACTTTATACAGTTACGAGGGGCGTCCAGAAAATAAAATTGATGAAGTATAGTAACTATTCCAAAGTGAACAGCATTTGTCTGACACCTGGTGATGAAATGAGCAAGCCAACAAAATTCTATGATGCCGAAATGCAGTTAGATGGGACAAATGTGTGCAGGTGACTTTGTAGAAAAATAGTACAGGTCGTTTAAATTCATCTCTCCTAGTTGTCTAGAAATTACAGCAGTCCGGATACTGACTGGACGACCCTCGTATTTAGAATTTACCTTGCAAGTGAATTTTCAGCCCAATTGTCAAACCAAACCTTCTTAGCTCTTATCACATTTGGGTGTATAGACCATCAAAAACCATCTTCAAGCTGACTGGTTCTGTGTAATGTTCTTCAGTTCTTCCACCTTACCCCCTGTCTTTCTAGTATCAAGCTCGATCTAATCTCCATGTGTTCTTTGGCCTTCCTTTGCCTATTTTTCCTTGGGTGTTCCATGACAAGAGATTGTCTGGTGTTACTGATTGGAGGTTTCGCAGTGTGTGACCTGCCCAGTGCTGTTACTTTCTTGCTAAGATTTCTTGTTCCACCTGTGTTTATACTGTTCTATTCCATTACTTCTTGTTTGCTACCACGTCGACCACTGCAGGCCCAGAATCTTTCTCAGGGATTTTTGTTCATATAGCCCTGTAATCTCTTCATATAAAGTTTTGTTGTCTGCCATGTTTCTATTCCACATAAAGGACCAATTTCACATGAGAGATGAAGATCCTTAGCTTGGTATGCATTTTGGTCATTTTAAAGTTCCATGTAGTTTTCAACATGACAACGGCCACTCTTGTCTTTTGTATCCTGATTTGTACATCCTCATCTACACTGCCTGTCTTGTTTATGATGCTCCCTAGGTTTGTGAAATCTTCTACCTCATCCAAAAGCCTTACTGACTAAAAAAAATCCCACACTTGTAAACAATATGACATCTGCAATGACAACTAGGATAACAATTAACCTTGATGACAATAAACAAGTGTAGGCAAGCAAGCGCAGATCTACGGTTCACTGGTGCTAAGAATAAACCACTTTTCCTGTGTCTTCTTTGCCCTTGTATTTGGTCTTTCCGTACGAGAAGGGGAGATATCCATGACGGATCATATGCTGAAAAAAAAAAAAATTATAATACAACAAAACGGTTTTGGAAAGTCATTACGGTACAGACTAGATTTAACTTTGCTCATTCTGGTTGCCTTAGAGCAGAGGTCTTCAACTAGTGGAAAATCCCCACCAGCGGGAGGGAGGAAGGGGAATTTTAGGATCAGTTATGAACATTTTTTTAAACTACTTTTATCCATCAACATTATATATTATCATTAAATTTGTAAAACACTTTTTAAATAATCCAAGGAAATGTATGTCCTAATACAGAGAGAAAAAAAGATTTTCAATATTATATGCATATTATTTGAAATGCACCTCTTGAATCAGACAGTTTTGGAAATGGGGGAATAACATTCTGACATAAAGTGAACGGGGTTGAAAGATGTGAAGAGACATGCCTTAGTGCATAGAGCTGCAAAAAGTGATCTTCACAGGTTGCTTTTCTGGGCTGTCTTCTTGAGTTCTATCATCCATGAGACTATGGTTTCCTAATTCACATGTCATCACCTGGTGTTAGAGTCATTAGTTAGGTATTTGTGTCTCAATTTGGTGAGGAACACTTGTAACAGCTGCAGAAAGAGTGATTGTGGTTATTTGATGGCGTGGCAGTCAGTCTGGAATTAGCCTTGTTAAAGGTTAACTTATTTTGTATTATAGTCTGCCTGTCAGAACATTAGGCTTTTTGAAGTAGTTAAAATACAATATATACACATTTTTTCAAAACTTTTACTGAACCATTGGCAAAAAAATTAGACTGGGGCATTGTCTCTGTATACTCACTAGTGTATTCGTTGTGTTAACACCAACTTTTGCTATAGAAACGGCTGAATCAAAAAACGAGGCCACTTACTCCCGTCTTGAAAACAACAAGATTGACTTTAAACAGTTTTTACTCTATTTCACATGGATTTGCAAGGTTATTCTATTATTGATTGTGATGAATTTAAGTTGCTGCAACAGATTTTTCTGAGGTGGGCCTGTTTAGTTTATTTATGTAGGTGTTATAAATACGTTTGTAGTAGAAACTAACAGATACGCCGATCTGGTTAGGAACACTATCAGTGCTTTGTGGCAATTTGAATGATTTACAAGACAACTGATGTACCCAAAAATGTGAAATGTTTGGAACGTTATTTTTAAAATGTGAAAACTAAACAATGTACAGTTGACAGGGACAAGCTGCTACTCAAACACAGTACAGTTGACAGGGACAAGCTGCTACTCAAACGCAGTACAGTTGACAGGAACAAGCTGCTACTCAAACACAGTACAGTTGACAGGGACAAGCTACTACTCAAAACACAGTACAGTTGACAGGTACAAGCTGCTACTCAAAAAAAGTACAGTTGACAGGGACAAGCTGCTACTCAAACACAGTACTACTGACTGTGACAAGCTGCTACTCAAACACAATAGAGTTAGCAGGGACAAGCTACTATCCAAAACCATACAGTTGACATGTTAAAGTCTCCCTTCCCCTCCTAAATATATCTTTCTGATATCGTCTACCCTGAAGTATAGAGGTTTTCCAGAGAGGTTTCTCCTGGCCTGGCTTTATTCCTGTAGCTTGTTAGTATCCTAATAAAACACCATCAGAAGTAATGGATCAATCGCCCAAGAATAGAAAAACAAGAGAACAAGTAATTGCCTTACCTTGATCTGATTCTTCATTGTGAGTGTGAACAGAATAATAAAGTACATCACTAGGATGGGCCAAAACACTGGGATGTTCAGAGCCTCAAAAAACGTGCAGATGGTTGCAATGATCACAGCTTTGGTCAGCGAATACCTGCAGACAAAATAAAAGACATTAGACAGATAGAGACAAAATAAAGTAGACGGATGGAGACATAATTACACAAATGAAAATATAAGAAATTAGATGGATATAGACAGAAGAAATTAGACATGGAGATAGAAGAAATCAGACATATGTAAATGTTATAGTGTGAAAGTTTGGAATGCATCCAGAATGGAGGAAGCGACTTGTCCTTCGGTGCACCAGGGATAGCCCATTGTGAAGATGAGATGCATGTTTGTAATTATGTCTGTGAAGTCTAGATTCGCAGTGGACCAGGAATAAAGCTTACATCAGCGAGCTGCAGGTAGAAGGCACTTGCTACACAAAAACACTGCAGATATCATGCGTAAAAGAATCAGGGATGGCATAGGCAGAGAACGATTAGTCAGATGACCACAGTGGAGATCATAAACAAAGAGAAAGAATGGATTAACACTGGAGATAAAATGACACACAGAGTTTTTCACCATAAGAAAGGGATGCAACGACTGGTGCAGTGGACTTCGAGGTAAACCAACTAATAAATGATAATGCCCAAGATGATGTTGTCATATACATCTGCTGCATGGTAAGAAAGCTGGTTGGGACTAGAGAGGGAGGATCACTGCTGAGCAAAGCATACATAATAGTCTCCAGCGTGAGAACTGATATTGAGGCTGGGATTTCAACTTGGAGGTGGCTGTCTTGAGGCATCTTTAAATGAGAATTATAACAAGAGGAATGAAGTCAACACCAATTGCAGAACTTGAGAAGATTACAAATTTGCAATCAATGAACGATAGAAGAGACAACAGAGCTTAGCAGCAAGAAGAGAAACTAAGAAGACCTACAGACCATGCAATGCACCAGAGACTAAATGGTTTTGGAAAAGGGAGACTAAAGCAGATACATTTTGCAGAAATAGCCAAAACAAAGATGAGAGAAGACCCTACGAACGCCATATCAACACTAAAGTCTATCCCTACTGTACGCAAACCCATCTGGAAGCAGCAGATCTCGCCAGAGATGATAGAAAATATACCAGATATTGGATACAAGAACAGCCAGACTGAAAAGGAAAGAAGAGACTGATGCATATACTGACGGTTCTGCAACAAACACAACAGAAAATGGAGGGAGAAGGGTATTACAAACGGTAGAAAGATAACGTTGTCAATGGCAACGTACAAGATTCTCAAGTAATTTCAGAGCAGAGACAGAGGCATTGAAAGCAGCTGCAGAATCTATGCTGACAGCAAAAGCAATGAAAGCCAGATAGTCGTTTTTACAGATGCATTGTCCGTGGTTACAGCACTAAAGAGCCAGAAAAATACAGAGCTTAATATCTTAGATCGGAACTCTGTCAATTATGCCATCAGTCCACACCCAAACAAGTTGTGGTACAGTGGGTTCCATCCCACTGTAACATCCAAGGCAACGAGGAGGCAGACAGACTGATAAAATAAGGTGGAAGGTTACCACAACCAGATTCTAGTGTGACCTATGAAAGAGTCCAAAAGGTTTATTAGGGCCAGATACATGGACAAATGGGAAACAAAGCACACTGGCAACACAAAAAATGATGCTTACCAGTCAACCAGAAGAGAGCAGCTGGCGGTCTTCAGAATCTGCACAGGCCACAACAGACTGAGGTACCATCTATTCAATAAACTGACAAATGCACCTGTGGTACTGGGAAAATGACCCCTGAACATCTGCTGGAAAATTGCCTGACATACGAGGACCAGAGAAAGTACATGTGGCCATCACCAGTGTCAACACTAGACAAGCTCTATGGCAGTGTCGACAGCCTCAAGATGACCGCTGTTTTCTTTGAACAAATTCAAGTTGATATCTGACAGCGTACGAAAAAGAAGACAACCTTAAATCTTTTCAGTCCTGTTCTGTGGGTTTAGGTGGTGCGCAAAACCTCAGTTACAGTCTGATTCTATGATATTCAGTATTGTAGAACCAATGTTTCGCTATTTAGTGTACAGCAAATGTTTACAAATTTAGACTGACACAAAGATGGCCGACTGAATATCTGGCACAAACAGCTTTCATTTCATGTAGCTATTTATGTCAGGTCTGTATTTACAAACGTGGTAAATTTTCAAATTTGTTCTATTTTATATGATGAAAATAGGATTTTGATGGCTGACAAATGACATTATTTGCTCAGATCAATAATCACACAAATGGAATACATCTGGATACTCAACAGAAGTCAAATTCAGACTTTAACTGGGGCTCTGAAGAAATGGCCTGTAGTAATGCTATTGAGATATTAATGCAAATACACCAGATATAATAAGCACACAAACATTTTTTGACACTTACTTTTATCCTCCACATTACTGACATTCAACAGTTCATACAAATATGTATTTTTATTATGAATACTTCATATCATAAATAATTTAATTATTGTCTTTAGATCACAATTTGTTTAATGTTAATTTATTTTATTTTTTTTAAAACTATTTGACTTATGCAGTATGTTTCATCGATTGCAGGACACAAATTGGTCAAATTGGCCTGGACTAAAAAAAATTAATGACTGCCATAATCATCTCTGACTCTCAATTATTGCTTCGTAAGGCGGCACAGAAGGGTTGGTTATTTTAAAAAAAGTTAAGATCCCGTCACGCCATGTGACGCATAGGAAATATGGAGTTAGTCCATATTATTTTGTAACCCACGGCACTTAGTGGATGATGTGGTCAGCATCACGATGGCCGGTTATGACATAAGTTTATTGTGGACATATTGGCCTTTAACCTTCAGAATCTTGTGTGAATCTACTGTTCTGGTCATGCTGAAATTTGAAAGAGCTGACATCCTGATACAGATTGCACAGTTTTTGAAAACTTACATGGTCTATATTCTGTGGGATTGGAGGAAGTGTGTACAAACAGCAAACTATAAAAACCATCAGTATCTACACTTTTCATCATTTACTTAGAGGACTGCACAAATATGAGTCTGCCCAGAGAGCAAGAGTGTCGATTCTTAACAGAATAGAATAGATTCATGTGTCTAATTTGTGCTATAATTATTGTTAGGTCCACTGAGGACTGGAAGATATAATATTTGGGATTGTGTGCCGGATAAATTCAGGATAAGGCCTGTGTTGTTCAATGACAGACTAATCATTTGTATGAAAATTCTGAGATACTTTCTGTGTTAAGGTCTTACCAAAACATGAACTCTGAGAGGGTCAAGACAAACCTTACCAAATCATGAACTCTGGGAGGGTCAAGACACGCCATACCAAAACATGAACTCTGAGATACTTTCTGTATTACCTCCAAGACACGCCATAACAAAACATGAACTCTCTCCATTATAAGCATTATCAAAACATGAATTTATTCTGCGTTACGGTCAAAAAATGATATCAAAACATGAACTCTTTCTGTGTTAGTCAATACAAGCCATACCAAAACTTGAACTCCGAGAAGATCAAGACAAGTCTTATGAAAACTTTAACTCTGAGAGGGTGAAGACAAGCCTTACCAAAACTTGAACTCTGGTAATCTCCGCATGAAAGGTCGGAACTCTTCATTATTTCTTGTGGGTAATGATGGCCCATCATCAGGATCTGCTGAAAAGTAGAAATAAAAATATACGGCACATAAACTGATTCTTTTTGTGTGCAACTGTGCAACCTTCCCCCCCTGAATGCAAAGCAACTGCCACTACATTACGCCAATTATTATTTTAGGCTGTCATCCTGAGTTCAACCCATAAGATACTAGTTGGCATCTAAACCCCAGTGCTACAGAAACCCCTATTGAAACAGAAGCAAATGCTTAACCTTTCAGACCTCTATGCGTCCAAAGGTGCCCTAACTTTCCATGTGTCTACACTCAAACATGCTTATAAGTGCCTACCAGACTTCCAATCTTTAGTTTCACCATAATTCTTGTAAATGGAAATGAGGTTTGTTTATATGTTTAACTCGACTTCTAACACATGTGTTAAGTTCCATAATTTAGTTTGCGGTATTCCTAGTTTTGAAATAACCTAAATGATGGTCGACAATCAGAGGGCTGTGCAGCATTTCTTTCAATGTACAGTTATTTCCAATACGGGAGCATTTCTTCTTCATCTTCTTCTTCCTCGTCCATTTTCAGACCTCGACTTCAATGACTCTAATGAAGGCAGTAATCGACTTTAGGCTCCGTGCACTTCTGCGCAGAAGGACACTGGTTGTTGTCAAATGCTACTTCTTTTGCTGGTATACAGTGGGCAGGACAGGTGAGTATTTAAGAGCATGGTGAATATTTAAAGTTGTCTCTTCTGAGCGGTGAAATTTGAACGTCAAGACCATATCAATTATTTGTTATTTAATCAGACCAATTATCTGCACTACATGTGGATATTCAGCACAAGCCCGATTCAGATTTTGACTAAGATACAGAAGAAATGGTCTGTGGTAATGGTACTGAGAGTTAAACTTAACTTAGCGTCTTTATATTGGTTTAGAAGACTCTGTATAGTTTGTATACAACCAGTTTCACTTTTACATTTCCTTGACCTTCTTCGACGTTCATTCTCAATCTCTCGCTACCAAGCCCTGAACAGGGCTTTGCAAGTAGCAGAATGGAGTCCGGAGAATGGAATGAATTGTGTCGATAGTTTACAGCTTGACTGTGATATTTGCACCATTTGGTCTCACACATCTGTCTTCTGTAGCTTCCTTGATCTAAAAACTACGGGCGTCCAATCTATTTTTTAATGCATTAATTGACCCTGCCTCCAGTATTTCCTGTGGCAATGCAGACTACTCTCTTTCACCGTTCTCTGGTAGTTAAGTGACACATCTCACAAACAGAATGTGTTGGGTTCGATCCCCATCACAGCACCAGTCGTTACCCTAGGGAAACAAACTCTTAGAAAATGCATGAGGAAGCAGACCTTTACATAAAATGAATGCTGAAGTCGGATGCACTAAGTCAACAGGCGCAAAATAAAAACATAGTGCAACGCACACCGCCTTGGGAAATAAAAAAAATAAGGTGAATGCAAAAAATAAAACAAAAATAAACCCACTTTCTGACTAAAAACATATCTCCTAATATCTAATCTAGACCTTTCTTTAATTAATTTCTAGCTGTGTCCTCTTGTAGGGGGCTGTATTTTGAAAAACTTGTTACAGGCTAATTTATCCTTTTCGTTGATTATCCTATAAACCTATATTGTCACCTCAAATACTTCTCTTTTCTAGACATTGTACAGCAGTTTTTCTGAGTCTTTCCTTACAACTGTAATTCTGGTTTCCCACTATCAGTTTTGTCGCTTTTCTTTGTATCCTTTTCAGCAAGTTTATATTGTAGAAATACAGAGAAACACACATGATGTTATGAGCACTCATTGTTTACCTCCAAATTAATGACATAGCCTTCTATATTTATTATGAATACTTCACGTCATTGATTGTTGATTATGTGTCTTTAGGTCTCATTTTAGTTCAATTTGTTTTATATTAATTAATTTGATTTGGTAAAAACTATTTGACATACAGAGTTGCAGCACTTGCAAAGGACTGTGGCATACAAATCTACAAAAAGGCAGGACTGAAAAGCCCTTTTCCATCCTGGTGCGCTGCCCTTATGTGATATCAGGACATATTAACCAGTAATAAAAAGTAAAGTAAAGATCCCGTCACACCATGCAGCACATAGGAAATATGGTGTTAGGCACAGATTATTTTGTAACCAACAGCCCATAGTGGATGATGTGGTCAGCCTTTACTTCCCAGATTTTCTGGTACCCAATTTCTGTGGCTGGGTCTAAACAAAATCCTACACCAGCTAGGGATTGAACCCTGATCGCTTGACTGGGAAGCCAGTGCACTCACTAATGACTGCGCTACGGCTGCCCTTAGAGCGCTCTCAGAGGTCAACCCAACTGAAATGCAATGGAAGAGCCTCACCCTTATTTCACGTGTAAAAATTGTGTAAGAGTGTGATTGTTGTGTGAGGTAAGAAGGTTTTTTTTTTTTTTTTTTTTTTTTTTTTTTGCGTTCGCCTTATTTATCTATTCCCCAAGGTGTTGTGCGTTACACTGTGGTTTTTATTTTGCGCCTGTCGGCCCAGTGCATCCGACTTCAGCATGCATTTTATGTAAGGGTCTGCTTCCTCCTGCATTTTCTAAGGGTTTGCTTCCCCGGGGTAACGGCCGGTGCTGTGATGGGGATCGAACCCAGCACCTTCTGGTTGTGAGCCGTGCCACTTAACCACTAGGCCGCGCCGTCCCCTGTAAGAAGGTTTAAATCATGGGACATGGGAAATACAGATTCTAGCATGTTTATGAGAGAAGTTTGAATTTTGTCTAAGTCTGACACTTGTATGAAACAACCAATACTTTTATCATGCTCAGTCGCTCGGTACAGGATAGGACAGGCTAAAAATAATAGTATTTATTAAGAAAATGAAACTGAATCAAGCTTACATTTTCAGGAAAGAAAACAAAGATGATGAGGAAAGAATCTGACAATGTGAACAATTTTCAATTAAGAAAAAAATGTGGTCATTTTTCCCAAAAATATTTCAACAAATATCTCTGAAACATTTTTTGTTGTTGTTTAGATGTTTGCCTCACTAGTTTCTACTGGTGGAGGCGCGCCATTTTCCACCCCAGACCATAGTCCATTGGGCAATATCAGGACGCATAAACCAGTGCTTGGATGCATGTGTGCATCTGTATGTACCTATGCTAGGTTTGTGCGCCCTCAGAAGCTAGCCCAACCAAAGTGCAATGGAAGAGCCTCACCATAAGGGCGCGTGTGAAAGTTGTGCAAGAGTGTGATTGTAGGACAGAGTCAAATGAAACAGAGTGAGGTAAGAGAAGAGAGCAGAGTTGCCCCCAGGGTGAAATCCTTCCTTTGCCAGTGAGTGGGTCTCTGAAACATGGAGATACCATTTGATTATTTATGTTGTGAGGTCTTTCGTAGAAATGGTTAATAAATGCTGATTGTGTTCTGTCCATTTGCGAATTGCACAATCACACTTGACAATTCAGTTATAGACTTTAGTTATTTTGTAATTCAGTGCACTTGATCATTTTTAGTTTATACTACGTTATACATTTTAATAGATAATTATTACAATTATATGTGTGGGTTAAAAAATATTTTTTTTTAAAAAGAGTTATCTCCCTGTCATTAAAATGCGGGACACATTTTCCAGTTCAAGGTTCAGAGCGTCAACTTAACGGTTGAGTATTATTTTCCCAGAAAAGAGACCAATGGATGTTGTAGACATTCAATCCTACTGGCATAAAATGTCATCTAAATGCAATATCAGACTGCATGATTCTTCTTCTTGTGATCACATCTTTGATGTTTACCCCGTCAAACAAGTTCCAGTGATGAACTCGTCCGTCATTTGGAGCTTCTTTTTAGGTCTGTACATTTTTTAATTTAATGTTGAATCATTTGGGCCAATGCATCTTCCTTAACTGGTCATAAAAGGAACAGTACTGTAATACATACTCAGCAGTTTGTTCATTTAGTCCATATGTACACAGTGGTGAAGCAGACAGTCTAAACTTGTACACGTGTTTGTTGAGTCTGTTGTGCTCTGTACTGAGACAAAGAATGATGATCTGTCCCTGCTGGTCATGGGTGTTATAGTCATTGATGTGTCTGTTGTTGTCTTTTGACAGCATAGATAGCTCTCTGTTTCTCAAAGTATGTAATTTCAATATCTTCTTGTTCACAGTCCCCTTCCATAATTTTGTACGCCATCTGCCTTTTCAATCCCCGGAACACCACAGAGGGATGGTAGCTACTGAATTATGGTTCACTTTCTGGTAGCTACGTAGCTTAATTCATTTCTTAGGTATGGGAGTTTATTACCCTTGAGAGCTTGCAGTACAGATAATCCATTTGTGAAGATGACTGCCTGGTGACAGTCAGATTGTTGTAATGAATAGATCACATGATGATCATAGCTTTTTCTTACCTGTGTCCTCAAACACAGCAGGGTCGATCTTCGGTGTCAGAAAGGCAATGAACAGATTTAATAGATAGATACCTAGTGCGTACGTGACAATATACCAACCCTGAATGTAGGAAAGAAGGTAATTATAATGAAAACATGTACACTGAACAAAACCTTTCAATAATCAAAAATAAATTGTACCAAAAAATGTATTCATTCATTGCTATTATAAAATGTAAAAAGAGTTTGTCAGTCCTTGAAAACCTAGTTATTTACAACCTCTAATACAGCCTTTTTCATCCTTCTATCTTGATGGAATCAATTAAATTCTCAGATCTCTTGGAACCCTGCATAAAAACCATGGCCACAAGGCCATTGTCAAAGACAAAGAACAAAGGGAAACACTTAGCAAATCACAAACAATACAGCATATGGCTGTCATTACCAGGGGAGTGGACGAGAATGTCTGAATCACGGTTTGCCACTTACGACACAGTAGGCCAAACAAGAAATGATAATATATGAACCAATGAGTATACGCACTAGTACATACCACTACACATACATATAAATCAAGAGACACATTTATACATATATTAAAAAACATACATACATACATACATACATACATACATACATAAATACATACATAAGGACACAGAAATGGATAATAACAACAAGAGAAATATAAAGAACAAGAGGTGGAAGAGAAAAGTGGGAAAGAGAGATAGAGAGAGAAATAGAGAGCAATGTTAAATGGAAATTTTGCAGGCCACACAAAGAGAACCACGAAATAGTATGGAAAGGGAACTGATATGCCAGCTAAACAAACTCTCACACCACAATACAATCACATTCCAGTGGATTCCAGCTCACTATGGCATACCCGGGAATGAATGGGCGGACAGGCTAGCCAACGAGGGAAGACAAAGAGAACAATTTTCCCACCCAGCGTCACTGCCAGAAGTCACGGCAAACATCAAATACAAATATAAACAACAGTGGATAGAGAGAACAAACAGTAAATACCCACAGGACCCAATCAACAGACTGAATAGGAAACAGTATACCACAATTTTTCGCCTCAGAACAGGTCATTGCAGACTAAATGCACACATGCATAAAATGAAAGCAGCACAGACTGCACATGTCAGAGAGGACCCTAGACCACATCCTGCAAATATGTCAACTGCACCAAGACTCCCGTGAGAAGACCTGGCCGAGGAGAGAAACATACAAGACAAACTGTGGGGAACCATGCGACTGATGTGTCACTTCATGGATGCAGCCCATCTGGTCGCAAAAACGAGCATACAAAACTGAAAGTAAAAAAGAAGAAGAAAAAGCATCTAACATCACAGCTCATTCAACTTCAGCACGCAATTTTTATAATAGCTTCACCTTGCTGAATCTAAACATATGCATGCTTGGGTTGTGAGCTCTGGGGGCTACTATAGCTGAGATTAACGCACTTGTCTCTCAAGAAATGGACAAAATTGTAAATGATGGGTGGTTTTTTTTTTTTTTTTTTTTTTTTTTTTTTTTTTCGTTCGCCTTATTTATCTATTCCCCAAGGCGGATGTGCGTTGCACTGTGGTTTTTATTTTGCGCCTGTCGGCCCAATGCATCCGACTTCAGCATGCATTTTATGTAAGGGTCTGCTTCCTCCTGCATTTTCTAAGGTTTTGCTTCCCCGGGGTAACGGCCGGTGCTGTGATGGGGATCGAACCCAGCACCTTCGGATTGTGAGCCGTGCCACTTAACCACTAGGCCACGCCGTCCCCGTGATGGGTGGTTTGAATCCTGCAAGTTTAATGTATCACCTGGTCTCAAGGGAGGCAAGATCCGCATCTAGTCCTATTGGAGATGGATGGGAAAAAAACTCAGATATTCATGCTGTGTATGTAAAAGAAGCCTTGACAGTTGAAAATTGAAAAGAGTAGGCTGTTACCTGCTATTTGTTGAAAATTTCAAAAAAATTAATGAAATTCCTATTCAGTAGTGGCCTGCATGAAGGTAAAAAGGAGGCGGCCACTCCATTTGCAAATACACAAGCCAATCCCACGTTTATCTGCTCATCCAATTGCAAGTATTAAAAAATACCTTTACACTCCTACAGGATTAGAAGGTTAATCTGCCAAAGACAGATGTGTTGGACCGAAAGGTGCAAATATCGCAGTCAAACTGTAAACTAGCGACACAACACAAAATCCGTTCTCCAGACTACGTCCGGCTACTTGCTAAGCCCTGTTCAGGGCTTGGTAGCGGGAGATTGAGAATGAACGCAGAAATAGAAGAATGTTAATGACTAACCATTTGGCTACGCAGCCGACCACATCCTCCAACCTTCCACCACACGTCCTGTAAGCTACAGGAACCCCCTAAGTCTGCCCAGAGTGCAAGTGATGTTGATTAAGCATAACATAACAAGGATGAGGAATAGACAGTAAATAGCCCTTTGCTAGAAATGATAATTGCAAGACAGACTTTCACAGTTTGACCTAAACATAGACAGACTTACCTGCAATAGGTATACCCTTATACTGTAGGCTACAGCAAGGCCAGTCGCAACCACCCACCTGGCCCTCAAGTGTGGTGTGGCTTTGTCCAAGTAATACTGGTGTCGCTGAGGATCAGAAGTAAAAGCACAAACTACTTGAATGCAACTATCTAACGAGGTTAGTCCTTTCATTGACATGGATAAAATGTTTTTATAATTTGTTAATAAATTAATACTGTCAAGTTATGGATGAGTTGTCTCGATCATTCTAGACAAATTAACTATCTTAATTTATAGATAAATTGTCTCTGCTATTCTTGAGCAAGTTAACCATGTTAATTTATGGATAAATTATCATCACATTATGCTTTTTTCTTAAATTTATTCAACCATATCTTCTATATGGATTGGAAACATGGTGGATGACCAAACTCAATATTAAGGGATTCATCATGTTGGATGTCATTTGCAGAATGGTACTCATCCCAGTCATCCTGTAATACTTTCAATTGTTAGCCAGTTCTCTGTAACCGTCATTTTCAATGTTGTTTTTTCATCTTCTCTTCAGTCTGTCTGCTTTTTTCCAGTATCGTTTTTTTATCCAGACTTTTGTGACATTTGATGTGGTCAAAGTATTTTAGTTTGCTAGACGTTATGCTGTTTACCATTCAATTTTGATCTATACCTAGCTCATTTAGAATTTGTCTTTCTTTTTTTCTGTCCATGGTATTCTGAGAACTTTCCTGCAGTATTATAACTCAAAAGATTCTATTTTCTTCTTTAGTGTTCTTCTTCTTCTTTGTGTTCAGGATCTTTTGGTCATGATATATCTGCAGGCCAGTCTCCATGATGAAGTCTGTAATCTTCACCAGGTCGAAGCAGCTGCCCTACAGCTTTTGTCTCAGCTCTGCACCCTCTGGCCAGGTCTGGCATCTCATCTCCCTATAAATTGGGCATTCCTGTAGAATATGCTCAGGGTTCTGGCCTCCTGTTCCACATGGGCACTCATCGGTGTGTGAGATCTTTAGTCGGTATAGATGTTCTAGTAGTCTTCAGTGTCCAGTTCTCAGACGAAATAAGGTAGTTTGTTGATTTCTTTTGAGTTGGCGAATTGGGTCTGGTGTACTGCTTATGTTTCTGTCCTCTCTCCATTGGTGCATATACTGATTTCTGATAATGTTCTTGATTTCTCTGTATGGTACTCGATGATTAAATTGTGCCTTTTTGCTGCCATCTTTTGCCAGAGCGCCAGCTCTCTCGTTTCCCGTGATTCCGCAATGGGAGGGTAGCCACTGGAGGGCTATTGTTGAGGATCTCTGGAGTTTTCCTAGTTCAGCTCTGATCTCTGATAACAGTGGTTCGTTGTTTGTTTTTTGTATTGTCTCTAATAGTACTCTGCAGTCTGTAAATACAGCTATTTTTGTTAGAGGTTGCGTTTCTGTTTGAAGTATTCTTCTTTAGTTTGTGTGATAGTTCATATTTTGCATCTATACACTGCCACATGGGAAGATGCATGTTCTCAGAATTTTAGCATTCACCAATTGTAAGAGATTACAGGGCATATAATCAATGAGAATGATTTTGGGCCAGCAGTGCTTAGACAGGGTTACAAACAAAAGCTTATGAGAGAGAACAGAACAAACACAGTATCATCAGGAAATCTCTGTCAATGGAAAACACAAGGAAAATGATATAAAGGAAGGCCAAAGAACACATGGAGAAGAGGTCTTGAGACTGCTACAAGAACAACAGGGATAAACTAGAACTGGACCAAACAGAACAGGACAGGTCTGCTTGGAGAGGTTTGGTTAATAGTCTTTGCACCCCAAGGTGATAAGGATAAAGAAGATATATGAATAGCTTCTATCTAAAATAAACATCCCATATCCTACCATGGAAAAAAGCAAAAATCCCTGAGAGAGAGATACTCACCAGAAATATGAATATACAGATGGTTCAGCTAACAAAGCCACATGCAATGGAGGTGGAGGGGTCTATTAGAAACTAAAGAACACACAATACAAAATTATAGTGCTAACAACAGGAACATATTCCAATAACTTTCTCATGGAAGCAGAAGTACTGAAGGATACTGCTGAGTTTGTAATCCAAGATGAAGATATCCATCATGTGAAAATATTATTCCTGACTGAGGTCTCATCAGTATTAAGAGCTCTAAAACACCTTTAAGATAGAGACCTCAAGCAATGCAAGCATTCCCTGACACAGCTCTCAACAAAAACTCTCAAAATCGGTCATTCAGTGAATCTCCCACTGCAATATCAAGATGTACTGAGATAAAACAGCCTTACAAACTACGCTGGCCTTTGTAAAAGAAACCAGGACATTGATAAATGATGAAGAAAAAAAAGGAGGAGGAAGAGAAGAAAGAAGAGGCATTTGTGGTTAACTTAACATGTCAGCCACCATAAGCAGCTCATGACACCAGAGAGGTTATCATTCTTCAGCTTGTTAGACATCACATCACATTCAATTATCTTCAAAATCACATATGATTCACAATTATCTGTTAACAAATAAGAAAGGTACACCTCAATTTGTACAATCGCCATAGGGAAAAAAACAAAAGTGAGAACAAAATTAATTATACAATAGCAAGTTTTCTAGTTCAGTAATTACTGTAATAAGTTAATCTACATCATTTTATGTACAAATTGTGTTCATTATTCTTGTATAAATCAATTCTGGCAATCCATTGTCTAATTTTTATGTAGATTATCTTTGTAAATTTTTAGATAATTTGTCTTTATTATTTTTGTGTAAACTAATTCAGCATATTCATTAATAAATTGCCTTCTTCATAATTTGTGTATAAATTAGTTGTCAATTTATGGATACATTGTCTTCATCATTTGTGTATAAATTAATCCAGTAAATTCTTTAACAAACTGTCTTTATCATACATCAGATGATCTCATGTGACATCTCGTCATGGAAACTTTGTAGTTTTAATACCAACATTGAGGGTCGGAACAGTAACAAACAAAAATCACACTTACATTAGAGAAGGTATAGTAAAGTCTTTCAGCTGTTCCTGGAGGCGCAGGTGTATCATCTGAGGTGACCATTTTTGTTATCTGTCTAAATGTGTATAAGTTAGTCACTGTCAATAAACCATATAACAGTAACGGTAGTCACATAGCAAACAATGATAACAATAGTAGCATTTGCCTGGGGATGGTGTGGGCTAGTGGTTAAGGGACACGGCTCACAAACCGTAGGTGCTGAGTTCGCTCCCCAATCACAGCGTCAGCATCCGTTGTTACCGCGGGTAAGCAAACCCTTAGAAAATGCAGGAGGAAGCAGACCCTTACATAAAATATATGCTGAAGTCAGATGCACTGGGCCAACAGGCACAAAATAAAAACATAGTACAACGTACACCGCCTTGGGGAAGAGAAATAAGGCAAACGTTTAAAAAAAAAATTTTTTTAAAGAGTTGCCCATCGCAAAGTCTGACCAACATATTGGAGGTTTTCTCCGCAGTCTCATTTTACCTCGGAGGTACCAGATTGCTGTCGCCATGTTTCATTGATCAACGTTTCGTTGTAACATATGACTAGTCCATCTATGATTTGCCTTGTCTGCATAGATTACTGCATCGTTCACCAAGGACAATCGTTGTATGTATCTTGGTAGCAATATAGAAAATTTGCTTCCTATGTGGTCAGGAAATAGTCAGAAGTTTCCTGGTTTCTGCCTGCGATGGGAAGGAAAACAACATACTCCTCAGCATTATTATCTACACCCCATATTAGCTAATTGATTAATTCAACAGCAATACAGCATAAAAGACAAAGTAAGAGGTACAGATACTGATATCAAAATAAAAATACAAAAGGTGAGTGACGAGAGCTTTCACTGTGTTTGGCAAATGATCTGGGGAAGATGTGGAATTCAAATGAAATGAAAGTCCAACACAAAAAATATAAATTTTCAACTCCAAAACTCCAATGTAAAGTATGTTTTATGTATGGCTCTGGAGAAGAACAATGAAAAAGGTAGACTTTCATAAATGTGCAGAAAAGAGAGATTGAATTGGTAAGATAAGATCACTAATGTGGAACTGCTGGAAAGAACTAGGCAGGTATCAGTGGAATATGAGGTGAGAATAATGTGCTGATGTAGGACAGGACACACATTAATGAGACCAACTGATAGCATTATAAGACAGTCTCTGTTCTGGAATCTCCAAGGTAATAGAAGTAGAGGCAGACCAAAAAACACATCAAGAAGAGAGCTAGTGACAAACAGAAAAGGAAAATGGGAAGACATGGACAGAGTGGGAACAGATGACCCCTCGCTTGAGGACTTGATGTGTATTTGTTGAAGGCCTGTGCTCACAAATATACAGGTATGTGCTTCTTAATGCAGTTATTTTCTCTCTAGTACAGGTTGAAATTGATCTTGCGCACAGATTTTCATAATGGAGAAGTTGACATGTATGAGATGTAGTTATCTGAGAGGGAATGACAAAGAATCAAGAAGATTCATAAAACCCTGACCCACTCACCTATTGACATAGGTCAAATGGCTCTGCCTATATAGTATAATTATCATGATTATGTTAATTTGTTCTAAACATGCACTTAATTCTCATCTTCATGCACTATCTATGAATAATGAATGCAAATGAAACATGGGTGACTCATCTAAAAAAAAAAACAATACATCACATATAGTATGGCATGAAGAAAAAACTATTGCAACATTATTTTAGTTCAAATTATGCAAAATAGGTTGCCAACATAGATATATGGTTGATATATCATTGTTGGATTTATCTAACTGGTATTTATAATGATATGAATATGAGTTAATTTGAAAATGTTACTGAAGTTATGTTATACTATACTCTGTAGTCTACATACTTTAACATAATTGATAATCCATGTAACATTGCATTAACATAACATACCTAGACATGCACTGCAGCAGTCCCTCATACAATACATAAACTGTTGCCCAGCTGGCCGAATTATGTGATAATTACTAACGGAAAAGCTATAACTTAACTCAGTCACGTATTTCAAATTGTCCTGCAGGTGTGAGTGTAGTGAATCCGTTACCTGGTAGTGGAGGTCAGTGGGTCAAAATTCCGATTGCCTATTACTTCACTTTCCTTTCTGTTGTATATGATATATTACACAAAAAACTATGCCTATTAGTATTACCAAGTCCAATTGAACAGAAGAGAGCAGGTCGTGGTCTTCAGACTTTGCACAGGCCACAATAGACTGAGGTACCACCTATTCAATAAATTGAAGATAGGTGGCACTGACGAATGCTCGTGTGGTACTGGGAAAATGACCGCTGAACATTTGCTGTAAAACTGCCCAACATACGAGGATCAGAGAAAGCAGATGTGGCCATCACCAGTGGCAACACTAGACAAGCTCTTTCATCTATGGCAGTGTCGACAGCCTCAGGATGACCACTGCTTTTTTCGAAAAAATACGGGTTGACGTCTGACAGCGTACGAAGAAGAAGTATATGATATATCACAGTGTTTGAAATATACTTGTCTCTGCGATTGGTCTCGCTAATTTGTTGATTGTAGTGCTCGCCATCTGCTGAAAGTGAATCATGAGACAAACTGACTGGGACTCCACTGATTCTGAGAGTGAGTTCAATGAGACTGACTGTCTCACCTGTAGGTCTGTCCGAAGTGCAGTAATGTCGGTTCAGCTAAATTCTAAACATCGAATATGCAGCTTTAAAAGCAAATACCTTTGAATGCAGCTCTTGGTGACTAATACGCCTATACCAACATCATCTAAGGGACTTCGCCACGCTGGAAGAAACAAGCTTACAACACTAGACGGAAGCTGGCCGCCATTACTGACATAGTGACATGGGCTGCAACGATCTTGGTTTTACCACCATATCTTTTATACACAACAGTTCAAATATCAATTTCTGCCGGTCGAGTAGAGTTCAGCATTAATTATTTTTACTGTGAAATTGTATTCGATTTTTGTATTTATGTACTGCTTATATGTATAATCTTGTATAAGATATTTATCATACTGTATATGTTCAATAAATTGGAAGTTTATAGACTTTCCAAGTTAGAGAAATGTGGCATTAAGTTGTAAAGCCAAAATCATTCCATAATGCCAGAAAGCAATGCATGTTTTTGCTAAAATTAATTTAGGATCGTTCCGACATTGTGCTACCAATGTCAAAATTAGACAACAAATTGAAAAAGACATCGTAACAGCAGAAATGTAATGCCTGCGAAAAATATTGGGTGTAACATGAAGAGACAAGCTCAGAAACGAAGACATCAGGACACTGATGTCAACAACACCAGTATGAGCATGTAGAGGAATCTACCAGAGGCAACAACATACTCGACCTAATATTTACTAGAGAGAAAAATATGATTGAAAACGTTATCGTTGGGGAACTGTTTGGCTCAAGCGACCACCAGATCATCCGTTGGGATCTTATAGCAAGGATGGAAATAAAAATAAACTCACGAGCATACAATTACTCGAAGACATGTTCAGAAGATGAAAGAGACAACCAGCCACATAATCTGGAAAGATATTATCAGAGGTACAGATGTTGAACAAGAGTGGGAGAGTTTCAAAACAGTTTTAGAACAACTAAAAGTGGAATGTGTTCCATGTAGGTAGGTAAACGCCAAGCATAAAAAAGTGGATAAATATGTTTGTAGTTAAATGTAAAAGAGCTAAAAATAAAGTATAGAAAAAATATACAGAGGCAGGTAAATTGAAAGAAACATATTTAAAATATTTGTGCAAGTAGAACATAGCTCTAAAAGTGAATAAAACAGCAAAAAATAAACTTTTGGAGAAAACAATTGCTAATAAGATCAAGACTTACAGTAAAATTTTGTTTTAAAATTTTGCAATAAAGATTTTTTTTTAAAATTACATTAAAAGCTTCTTTTCTTATGTTAAAAATAAACAATGAACGAAAGACAATGTAGGCCCTGTCATATATGGCACAGTTAAAATAATAAGAGAAAATAAGGAGACATCTAATCTACTCAATCAATGCTTTGGCACAGTCTTCAAACAAGAAGACTGCTCCAAGATCCCAGAGCCTATAGATATTTTCAAATGTGAAATGGATATAGTGGGATTAAAATCAATCTGTATTACGAAGGAAATGGGTTTTAAACAATTGGAGGGATTAAAAGTGGATAAATGTCCAGGTCAAGATGGTATCCATTCAAATGTGCTATTGAAATTAAAGACCAACTAGCAAAACCATTGGCTATATTATGTTCTCAATCACTTGCAAAAGGGATTGGTCCACGGGATTAGAAAGATACAGGAGTGATCCCCTTATTAAAAAAGAGCAACAAATCAGATCCAGCAAATTATAGACAGGTGAGTTTAACAAGCATAGTCTGTAAATTGTTAGAATTAATAATCAAAGAAAACATTGTAATGCATCTAGACAGGTTTAATCTAATCAGAAATAGCCAGCATGAGTTTACTAGAGGGATATCGTGCTTAACAATTCTATTGGAATTCATGGAGGAGGTTTACAAAATGATAGATTAATTAAGGGGAACCAGTGGATGTTATTTATCTAGGTTTTGCAAAGGCTTTTCATAGAGTGCCTCATCGAAGATTATTTGAAAACTTAAAATCACATGGAATGTGGGGGGGGGGGGGAGGGAGTTGCCGAATGGCTTGAAAGTTGGTTAACTGGCAGAAGGCAGATAGTGGGAATACATAAGGAGTACTCTGAGTGGTGTAAAGTAAAAAGTGGAGTGTAACATGGCCCAGTTTTGGTACCAATATTGTTCTCGATATAGATATATATATATAAACGATTTGGACATTAATATAGAATCCATGATTGCAAAATTTGCGGACAACACAAAACTATGCAGGAATGTCTCATCTATAGCAGAAGTGGATATATTGAGGTCGATATTAGATACAAATGCAAGACTGGTCTGTGAGATGGCAAATTAAGTTTCATATAGATAAATGTACAATCATCCACATGGGTAGATTCAATATGAAACATAATTACAGAATGGGTGAGAACAATATTAGAATAGTAGATAAAGAAAGGGACCTACGGGTTATAATAGAGCATACAGGTAAAATGAGTGAACAAGTCCAGGTAGCAGTGAAAAAGGCAAATACAATGTTAGGTATGATGAAAAGAAAAATTAAACAAATGGGTAAGGAAGTGATTATCAAACTGTATAAAGCATTGATTAGATCTAGATTGGAGTACTGTGTACAGATGTGGAGTCCTTATCGTTGAGGGGAGATAAACATGCTGGAAAGGATACACAGAAGAGCGATACAACTGATAGTGGGATTCCAGAATTACAGTTAAGAGGAAAGACTCAGAAAAACTTGTCTACAGTGTCTAGAAAAGAGAAGAATTCGAGGTGACTTGCTACAGGTTTATAAGATAATCACAGGAAATGTTAAACACGACTATAACACGTTTTTTTTCTCAAAATATAACCACCAACGAGAACAAGAGGGGACAGATACAAATTAACTAGAGAAAGGTCCAGATTGGATATTATGAAGTATTTTTTTTAGTGAGAGAGTAGTGAATGCTTGGAATGCATTGCACCAGGAGGTAGGGGAGGCAGGGATAGTTAATGCATTTAAGAATCAATTGGATGCGCATAGCTTTTAGAGCAAATGTAACTGGTTGTATACAAACTTTGATGAGTCTTCTAAACCAGTATACAAATGTTAAGTTAGGTTAAGACGAAATCAAAAGACAGCAACTCAAAATGGTTTGGCTACGTAACAAGGCTACCATCACACAACACCCAAAACAAGTAATGGTGTTTATATAAAACGATTCGTGGCCAAATGCCGACCACGGAAAAAGTGGATTACATAAAAAATCAGAGGCGGTGAATGCACTATGCCTGAGGCATACAGTCAGGAACGTTGCAAAGATCTCTTCACAACCTGACGATGAAAGGCAAAACAAGTTCAGCGAAGAGAAAGAAGAAGCTGCGGTTCTTTTAGGAAACATGGCCAACACTGCAGGTGTCCCCACATACAAGAAACCTGTATCCAAACATTTGCAGTGGTTGTTTCTGTATTAATGGTTTTACATTATGAGTTTGCTAGTTTCATGCATAGTCCTGTTTAGTCGATTTTAGCAGCACATTTGGAAAGTTATCAGTCAATCAATACATGTTCAGCAGCATGTAGAGCATGTCTTCAACAAATACGTGGTACGACATCAAACGTTGATCTATCTATACCTGTTGACATTTGTGTGGTTTAAACTTTCAACAGGATGAGGAAGCTAGCCACAGGGCAAATCCTGATTTGTTGCCTCTTACAACATGTTGGGCAGTCTGCTTCATCACTTTTTTATGCTCGATTTTGGGCCACTGTAACACTCGGAACTATCCTCTCCTTTTTAAAAAAAAACTGTTATGTTTTCATATGCGAGCGCACACACACACACACGCACAGAGAGAAAGAGAGAGAGAGAGAGAGAGAGAGGGAGAGAGAGACAGAGAGAAATCAGTCAATCCCCGTACCACCCCATAGATCTTGAATACACAAAGTTTTCCTATTGTGGACCATCTGTGCCAGCTCTATCCACATCTTCTTATTCTTTGATATTTCTCTCTCAATCTTTCTCTGTCGTGAATGAGTAGGCCTGCGTCTACTTCTCGTGCCTCTGGGGTTCCAACACAAAGACTGTTTTGTAATGCTATCAACTGGTTATATGATCTATCCAACCCCTCCTTTTCAGTTCATGCACTGTGTCACTGGTATCTGCCCAGTTCTTTCCCCATTCTCACACACCCACATCAGTGATCTTATCATACCATTTCAATCCTTCTATTCTGCACATACTTCCATTTATGAAAGTATTTTACTTTTGTTGTTGTGTGTTTGCACGTGTTCTCCTCTACATTTTAGAGCCATACAATAGAATCGAGTTGATGATTATTGTTTTCATTTTGAATTTAATTTCTTTTTATTCCCCTTTTGTATTCAATTCTGAAATTTGTATCCGTACCTCCTGTTTTGTTGATATAACTACCAAGATACAGAAGAAGCTCACAACTTGTAGGAGAGTGTCGTGCCACACGATCTGATCGTCGGTTGTTGAATTGATTCTCAAACACACACATGCTGCTAAACACACTGACCGATAGTCTTCTTCTCGTTCGCATTGATTTGTCCTCCTGTCTACACGTGAAGTCTAGTCTCTGAATAAAGGTTGCCGTAAAGGAGAGTTCGTCGGGGTTGACCGATAGTCAAGTTATTTGCATACGCTGGGCAGCTATAGAACAGCGAAGGAGACCTGGGCTAACGCTGGAACTTTCGCGTATGATGTGTACGGGGGGTTTCAGTCAAAGCAAGAAACAGTCGCGGTGGCACTCGACTTGGAAGACGCATACAACCGTGTCGATTTTGGGACCTTAATTACCTGTCTGCATCAGTGTCGTTTAAACCCGTGGCTGGTTAGTTGGACATCAGCTGCCCTGATGGAAAGAACAGTTGCGCTATGCGTGGGATCGTGGACATCAGAACCGAGGCGAATATGTCCAGGACTGCCTCAAGGGTCTCCGCTCTCACCGGTGCTGTTCAACATTTACACAGTAAAAGTGACCAATATTCAACCCACAGGGACAGGGCGAACGTTGACATTTGCCGATGACAACCTAATACACACAGGACTGGCTCAGACAGGCAAGAGTTGATCAAAGACATCCAGGAAACATTGCAAGGAATCTCACAGTGGTGCGGTGACTAAAGCTCCAAGATCAATCCGAAAAAAAGCCTTCATGGTGTGGTGCTCTTTGAATAATTCCATAGTAAAGGCTGAACTCCCGGGCATCACTTTTGATGGTTGCACCATTGACAGGTGTGACAGGTTGAAATACCTCGGAGTGACTTTTGATCGCAGTCTTTCCTATAACTGCCATGTTGACCACATCGTACAAAGATGCAAAAGAGAGTTAGGAGCACTCAAGACCATGGCTGCTGCCGACTTGGAACAACGCCTCCTGTTCATCCTATTTCGTCAGGTCGTGTTGTCTGTTATCGATTACGGACTAGGCATCCTCACGCTATCAAGAACACAGTGTGAAAGGTTGGACCGCATCTAGAATTAAGGTATGTGACTGGTTCTGGGCTGCACTAGAGATAACCCGATTGTGATAATGCGGTACATGTTGGGATTGTTATCGGTGACATCCAGACATAAACTGGCACAAGTCAAAGCCTATATGCGTGTCACCACAGACACTCGACACCCTCTGCACAGTAGTATCTCAGACATCAAGGGATCAAGAATCAAGAAAGGGTCGTCATGGATGGCACAGGCTGAGGCAACAATCGGACACGTCACTCCAGCTGAGACGATAGCCAAAGGGGAAGAATGGATCAACACTGGCGATAGAATGATAGAGTATCAGAGAGTCATCATAACCTTAGGCAGAGAACGGAACAACGAGAGAGCGGAGCACGAGGTAAATCAACTGATAACTGAGAACACCCAGGAGAGTGACGCTGTCATATACACCGACGGATCAGTCGTGCGCAGTGGAACACCAGGCTGGGGTTTCTCGGCTAGAGTGAGAGGAGAGGTCGTGGATGAGCGCAGTAGGGCATACTTGTCAACAACCTCCAGTATGAGAATGGAGACGGAAGCAGTGACCTCAGCACTGAAATGGATATCCGAGACTTCTATAACAAAGGCAGTCATCGTGACAGACGCGCAAGCTGTACTTCAGAAAGTACAGAACGGATAGCTTAGGTACGAGTGGATAGCTGCTGTTGAGGCCTCAAACCTCCAGGCGCTAACCTGGATCTACTGTCCTGCTCATGCCAGGGTTCAGGGCAATGAAAGAGCTGACATCTTGGCTTCACAAGCTCCCATCATAGGCACATTGGTGATGGACAGAAGTGACATTTTGAAATCAATCAATGACCGCCTGCTGGATGAGGACACTGCAATAGATGAAGCAGCAATCCACAGACTGCAAAGTTTTAACATTAAACGAGGTTCGAGCGGAGTGGGGTGCATGAGAGGACGGAGCAGGAGAGTATACAACCAGCGAGCTACAGGGACCATCAGCATCCATACCTTACGCCATTTGATGAGAGAGACTAGCACCTATGGGTATCCCCGGAGTGCAGTGACGTCGATTCTTAGAAACAGAAACAAGTTATTTGCAGAGTAATGAGCAGAAAGTCATCTGATCATCAGAAATTCCCCCCCCCCCCCCCCCCCTCTTCATGCAAATGTTTCAGGCCCTTAACATCTTGACACTTGGGTATGATTAGCAAGTATCGTCTGTTGTCATATTTTGTTTTTGACAGACTGCCAAACCTGGAGACTGAATCCACACCCCTTTCTTTTTTTTTGTGTGTGTGGTTTGTTTTGGTTATTAGATGGGTGTTTTTATCAATTGGGGTAGCTTAATGTGGTGATGAACATAGTAAGTAAAGTAATCCATAGCATTACTGCCGACGGGGTGTGAGGTGTTAGCGATCTCAAATTTCAAAGGCATCTCCTCTCCCTCGCCGCTTTTACTTCCCGGACTGAACATAGTATTTAGTTGTAAATAAACTTACTATCATACATTCCCTGATCCATTACGGCTATTCCAGAGCTGTTTTACCAATGGTCGCTTATCCTAGTTCGGTTCTACACACAATTCGCAACATTTCCAAATGAAAGCCACCTCACTTCTGTATGAAAAAGGAGGCCTAAATAGTGAGCTTTCCCATCCTCACATAAATCCAGAAAGAGCATGTTTAGTGCATGTCCTATGATAGCATTGCTTATCTTGATAACATCATTCATGGCAGCCTCGAATTCAGGCTCCAACCAATTCACAAGGAATACAGGAATTTCCATGAGATTACATCATTCATGGCAGCCTCGAATTCAGGCTCCAACCAATTCACAAGGAATACAGGAATTTCCATGAGATTACTTCATTCATGGCAGCCTCGAATTCAGGCTCCAACCAATTCACAAGGAATACAGGAATTTCCACGAGATTACATCGATGTTGAAGATATTGTCAGAGATATTTTGAGGGAGACTTTGAAGCGTTTCTTGTGCCCGCCGTCCAGAAACAGGCCCTCTTTTAGTACATTAGTTGTTTGGGGGGTTGCGGTTTCTGATATGCGCACAATGTAACCGGATCGCCTGATCTGGGTCTTTTGCAACAGTGTTTGAATGCTCAAACCAAAATAAATCAGAGACGACCTAAAGTGATGCATTACCTACAAAATCATTACTTTAATATTAAAGTGTATGTCTATCTTTATATCATAATCTATAATAACCTAATTTAATCTAATCTATCGTTCTATCTATCTTCAGTCCATTTGTGTCGTTAGACGTCGTGGTGAAGTGTGACCTCCTTTGTTGCATTTATTTTTGAGCAGACAAAAATCCGCTGGTGCCTTGCCAGGTCAATCCCAGTATCTATTACCAAACGTAAGGTTGGTTGACCCTGGAATATACAATCACCTTTTTTGGACTGGTGGTGGTGGAAGCATTAATTAGAGCAAGGTAGACCCACAGCATGTTAGGCACCATCTATGCCACTTTGCTAACCACATAACAAGACCTAATATTATAGTCACACAGTCCTCTTTTTAAAACATATTCTCTGTGTGGCGAGAATCCATAAAATAATTTTCAGTACATTTTTCAAGCCTACTCTTTTTGACTTCCAACTGCCAAGCGATTTTTAGTGTGTGCCCCCTGTGTATGGGGTGTCCAATCTCAATACTCAGAGATTAGGGGAAATTTTTATCAGATGATCCACATGAAAAAATCTAGGTCTCCACTGTGATTTGAACCAGTGACATCCAGCACCAGAGGCAAACACCTTACCTTGAGACCACTCGGTTAATAAGTAATCTTAGCAAAATCCTCCTACGGATTATTCTGAAGAGGACAGAAAGAAAACTAAATGTGGGAGTATGTGAAGCACAGACAGGTTTCAGACAGGACAGATCACATTTTAAACTTGAGAAATATCATAGAAAAATTATGAGTACAACGTAGACCTTCACACTTGCTTTATAGACTACACAAAGACATTTGGCTGCGTGTAACAAAGAATACATTATGAGATATGGGATTCTCAGTGCACCTGATTCACCTAATCGAAACACTATATTAGGAGCAATAAGTAACAGTCAGGATAGCTAGTGAAATGCCAGACTAGTTCAAAGTACTAAAAGGAGTAAGACAAGAATGCATACCCTCACCCTATCTGTTGAACATCTATGCAGAAACCATAATGAGAAATATAAAATAATGATCAAAATTACGAGAAAAGTTAAACCCGTTTATGAGATCAAGATACTGAGCAGCGCATGAGCTGCAGCAGTCAGCAACCCATAGCTGACTGCTTGCCACAGGGCCAGCGAACCAGAGTTGCCAAGATCCTTCTACGCCTCCACGAGGTGATCCATGATAACAGGCTGCAACAGAGCAGACTGGCTAAATAGAAAGTATCGAAGAGGGAGGGAACCCGGTATTCACAAATGCCTGCTGAAGTTGGATCTGTTGGACCGAAAAGTGCAAATATTACATTCAAGCTGTAAACTATGACACAACACATTCTGTTTTCTGGACTACATTCTGCTACGTGTAAAGCCCTTTTCAGGGCTTGGTTAAGGGAGATTGAGAACAAACGAAGAAGAAGATGAAGAACCTGTTTATAATCAGTATGAATTAAATGTCAGAAATTAAATATGATGATGCCATAGTTATCCTCTCAAGGTGTGCGGAGGAAATAAGAACAGATGATCTTGTCTGTTAAATCATGCATCGAAGAACAAAATCACTACCTTAACATAAGTAAAACCAAGATAATGGCCCTAGACGAAGCAAAAATCTGACCAAAAGTTATCCTGGAAAAAAAAGAAATTGAAAACGGAAGATGTTATAAATATTTCGGCTCCATTATAAACAACAATGGAAACGGCCCAAAAGAGGTCAGAAGAAGAATGACCCCAATTTAGAGGTTAAATAAAATGAGGAACGTATAGTAGCACACTTGCAAACAAACAAAAATATCCTGCGGATATACACCTACCTTGTGGCAATATACGGGTGAAAAACATGGACATCAGACAAACACTAAATAACAAAATTGGATCGAAAAGTTCATAGTATGCAGAGAGGAATTAGTGTTCAAGTCCTCTTGGTAATCATCAGTTAGATTTTGACAACACATAATACTTTCAGTAGAAGCATTTTAACAAGTTGTGAATATGATTTGTAACAACTTTTCTGACGGCCACTAACTGCATTATCTGAACTGCAAGCTCTCAAGGGAGGCAAACTACCACACCTGAGGAATAAGTTAAAGCAATATAGCTACTAGAAAGCAAACCATACTTCAGTGATTACATTATTATGTACCAGAGAGTAAAATTGTGAACAAAATGACATTGAAATCCCATACTTTGAGAGAGAAAGAGCTATCTAGACTGTCAGAAGGGGACAGCACTAAGCCAACAATGACGATCCCACCTTGACTGGCAGGGATAGATCACCATTCTTCACTTCATGACAGGCACAACCGACTGAACAGACCCACAGGACACAACAGACTGAACAGACATATTTACAAGCTTTGACCGCCTGCTTCACCACTGTGTACATGTCAACTAAAGAAAACAACTGCATGCGTTACAGGTCTGTCCCCCATATGGCCTGTTAAGGTAGATACATTGGCCCATCGATTCAACACTGTATGGAGTTTAAGAAAACGACAGTCAAGTTCATCATGGGAACCCGTCTGACGGTAAACATCAAAGATGCAATCAGTAGACGATGAACTGACATTAACTTAACTTAATACTGGTTTAGAAGACTGCAGATTCTGTAGACAACCAGTTTCTCATTCCAGTCGTGTAGTTTCATCAACAAAGTGACCAGCGAGTGATTGAAATGTTCATGCCCCCTAAAGTCCCCCCCCCGCTCAGACATGCTGGCACTCTAGGGGTCTTTGCAGTTGGTTCTGGGGTTGGTATAGGCCATCTCTTTCCTGATCAGCAGGCCAGGCTTCAGTAGAGTTGTTGGTTTCACTACTTTTGTCCAGCTGCTGCACCATTTCCTCTGCCTTTGTGTACTTTAAAATTGATGAGGAACAAGGTATTCTGCCTATATTTCCCAATTAAAATGGGATGTGTATAGAAAATTGCTAAGAAAATTGACGGCTAAGTGAGCATAGTTGACGAGGCCACAGCGACCTACTGCATTCGATGATGATGCTAGGTAGGCTATTATCAATTAGGAAAAACTGAAGGCTGACACCTCGAGTTGTACTATTCTCATGTCTAGTAAGCTGCAGAAAGGAAACCATTTACAAACTTATTACTAATAGCCAAAGTAAAGTCCAGAAGACAAACCAGGGAAGACACAAGATGGCGCCTTCTAAGAACCCACCAGATGGACTGCAGCATAAAAGGAAAGCTTTTGGCTACTTGCCATAAGGCATTGAACTGTCGGATTGAACACCAGGATTCCAGTATTCAAGCATATTAACATTTGAAAAATGATCCTAGTATGTTATTCCAGTGACTTCTTATGTATATAATAGGTGTGATCAAATGTATCAACCTTATTTTGTTTTAGCCCTGGGGTCTTGTTAGCTTGGCATTTGTCCTTGATAGTTTCTGCACATGCATGATTTTTTTCATGCTGTACAGTCCCCTATCTCTGACAGGCTGTTGTCATAGACACACATGTGCACTGTGGTCACTGCATTTGTATTTCGAGTCAAAATGACTGAATGTTCAAAGAATTTGTATTAAATTTTATCAAAAACTCAGTGACACGTGGTCAGAGAAGATAAACAGAGCTTCTAGTAATAAAGCTATGAGTTCTACACAGATTAAAGAGTGGTACCATAATTTCCAAGATGGTCACACATCAATTAATAGTGATGAACAATAAGGAAGGAACTCAACAAGTATTAATAAAGAAACAATCTAGAAAGTACAGCGGCAAGTGATTGAAGATTAAATAACGATTAGAGAGACAGAGTGAAGTGACAATCTCATATGGTTCAGTGCAATCAATTTTGACTGATGAACTTGGGATGCCTTGTGTCATGGCAAAATTTGTTCCGAGACTCACGAACATAGGGAAACCCATCTGCAAGCTGTGCGTGACACGCTGGAATGTGCCAACAGTGACCCTGATAGGCTCAGCACTCCCCTCTTACTCTCAGACATGGCTCTCTGTGGTATTTGACTCTTTCCAAGACTCAATGTGCCATTCAAAGCAATGAGATTTCAGAACATAGAAGAAATCGAGACAAATGCGATGAAGCACTTCATGGAGATCACACAATGACTTCCAAAAATCCTTTCAGCAGTGCGAGCACCACAGGGAGAAGTGTTTCAACTCGGCAAGAGTCCATTTCAAAGGGGACTAGATTTTTTAACTAAACAGGTAAGTTGTTTTTATTCCCAGATAAGGTCAAATACTTTTTTATCAGCCGCATTGACAATGCAAAAGGACTAGAGCGTGTCCATAATAGAGATCAAACCCTGTACTTTTGCCATGAGAAGTGAGCAATCTATCACTATGCTAGGGGAACTGAGACACTAGTCCGGTCAGGCCCAACATACTGACCAAGACCACAATCTCTCTTCCATGTATCGTTCTCTGGAAACAGGCTGTTTGGCTGACGAGGTGTGGATCAACTTTATCCCTGTAGTAGTGAGTGACATACAGATGAAGCCAAGCATAGCACAACCACTTGGAGGACCGTGGTCCACCTTCATCCACATGCTTGGGATGTGACGAAAGCTACTATAACCTGCCACTTAACGTCCATTTCAGGGTGCACAAAGGAGTAAGCTTACTCATTGTGGGCATTACACAACAACATCACTCTCTGATCAACAATGTCAATCAATCCAAACCTCTTCAGCTCATAGGTACACGTACACACCAAGTCATCAAATGCTGACCTGTCCATATCTATTGAAGTTTTTGTATCTTAAAGTTTCTACGGGATGAGGTAACCAGCCCCATGCCCAACACTCGACAGTCACTTCTTACTACATGCATGGCAGGTTATAGTGTTACTATTCTATGCTATTCTGAAGCAGTGTACCTGCTGTTCAGTTCAGTTCAAGTGCCATCTCTGCATCAAATGTCTGCTGGAAAGGATCTCCAGTGTACTCTATCTCTTGCCGTAATTGTGCAATCTGAGAGACTTTTTCCAGTCCATCTCCTGATGTTATCCACCCACTTAAAATGTTTGTCTGCCTATTGAATGACTGCCTTCCACTCTACCCTCCAGAATGGTCTTTAACAAGGAGGTATGTCTTGTTATATGACCAAATTAACGTAACTGTCTAACACTGATTTCGGTCATTTATTCTCTTTTCACCCCCAACTTTTTCAATACCTCCAAATTTGTTTTATTTTTTTTTTAAAGAAATGCCACCCAATCTTTTATAAACCCACATTTCAAATGAGTTAATACTCTTTTCCAACTTGTTATTCATTGTCCATGTTTCTGCACCATAAAGTAGTGATGAGTATACATAACACCTGACAATTCTCCTTTTCCGCTGTTAAGGAAGACAATAAATTCACTGACCAAATGAACATTTATAAAATATACACATTTACAAAAGTAAACAACACAATGTTGTCAATGTCAATGTTTGCATATAATTGTATAACATTTGTATAATTAAAAGTGATATCAATAAAATGCATAGATAAACCCTCATGATAATACTTCAGATAGTTGTTTAAAAACCATAAAACATAATGAATATACAAATTTCAAAAATAATACAATAAAAAGTGTCCCATAAAAACTAGGTAACAATCACAAATACCAAAAAAAAAAAAAAAAAAAAACTAGAAAAGATTGCAAACAAATAATTTAACTGACAAGGAATCAGTGCAGTCACCGAGGTAACAGTGTATTGTGCTGTAATGTTAACCACTCTTCTGCATGACATGGACACTGTATAGCAGACACGCCGAGCAACACCATCATTTTAACATAGGCTGTCTCATAATTAGCTGGCAGGACCAAGTACCCAACGCTGAAACCCTCGACAAGTCAAACATATTGAACAGACATATACTTCTTTAAAGAGCCCAGATACGATGGATAGAGCATGTTGTTCACATGTCCGATACGTGAAGCAGCGGCTTTATGGTGGGCTCAGAACAAGCAGACGCTCATCAGGGGGATTGAAGCAATGCTACAAGGAATCTTAAAAAGTGGTCCTGAAGAGTATGAACATTGATGGTACCTTCTGGGAGGCGTTTGCACAAAACCGTTCCGCTTGACTTGTGAACATCACACAAGGTTCACAAATTGGAATATCATAGCTGACGTTCAGAGACAGCAAACTGCCCTAAAGAGAAGAATGCGTGATGGCCCTACAGTTGACTCCTTCCATGCGAGTCCCATGTACAGCAGAGCATGCCATGCTAGGATATGACTTTACAGTCATATGAGATCTCATCTTGCAGCAGAAGTCTGATGCTTAATAAAATGTATTTACACTGGCTTAGAAGACTGCAGAGTCTGTGTACAATCAGTTTCTTTTATGTTCACTTGATCTAAAAATACCTATGCGCATTTAATCTATTCTTGAAAGCATTAATTGACCCTGCCTCAACTATTTCCTATGGCAACGCATTCTCTCTCTGACTAAAAAAATATTTCCTGGTATCTAATCTGGACCTTTCTTTAATTAATTTGTGGCTGTGCCTTCTTGTTCTTGTAGGTGGCTGTATTTTGAAAAAAACTTGTTTCAGTCTAATTTATCCTTTCCGTAGGTTATCTTATAAACCTGTAAATCACCTTGAATTCTTCTCTTTTTTTAGACACAGTAGGTTGTCACCCTCTTTGCTTGCCATCCCCTATAATCTTTCTCATTGTTATGGACTGGGTGATTCAGTAAACAATAGAGGGTATTAAAATGGGGAATACAATGGACATTTGATAAGCATAAAGAAGACATCGATTTTGCAGATGTACCTATGTCGTCACATACGCAGCAGCAAATACAAGGAATAATTGCAGTCAGTGAGAGTAGAACGAAACAAAGGAAATGAGAACAAATGACAAAGAGATCGCCATAAAGATTAATAGATAATTTAGGAACGTTTTGCTTATCTGGCAAGTAATATTGGTAAAGATGGAGAAACAAACCAATATGTTAATGCCAAGATTAACAAGGCCAGATATACTTTCATTTCATTTCTCCCAGTATGGAATTAGGCAGCATTCTTGGCTCAAAATAAAATTAGGCTATTTAACATGATTGTGAAGTCCGTCCTGCTATATGGCTTGGAAACATGGAATGTGATTAAGAGTATCACACCAAGACTGCAGACAGGAGCAAAAAATAATATCAGGGTCAGGTGAAATATACTGATCAAGGTGGGAGTGAAGAGTAACATCAGGGCCAGGTGAAATATACTGATCAAGGTGGGAGTGAAGAGTAACATCAGGGCCAGGTGAAACATACTGATCAAGGTGGGAGTGAAGAGTAACATCAGGGCCAGGTGAAATATACTGATCAAGGTGGGAGTGAAGAGTAACATCAGGGCCAGGTGAAACATACTGATCAAAGTGGGAGTGAAGAGTAACATCTGTGTCGAGTGACACATACCAATCAAGGTGGGCCCGAAGAGTAACATCAAGACTTCATCTCACTTCCATTGTAAAGCTCATGGAAACAGTCTATGACACAGCAATTTGGCCAATAAGAAAGACACTGTAATTACCATAGCAGCGAGCTTACTGTTAAACCTCGCATTGCAATTCAGCCAGGAGGACACAAGTTCACCTTCTCAAATTTGCCTCAGGATGTAAGAAGAGTTGCTGTAACCCACCACTAAAGAAACATTGTCAAGAGCTAAATTAACTCAGCACAAGTGGCTTCTAACAACATGTCTTTGTTGAATATAACTAAGAGTATCACATCCAGACTGCAACCAACAGATGCCTCTGTCACTGGGAAACATGGCATGCAACTAAGAGTATCACATCCAGACTGTAGGCTGTAACAAACAGATGTTTACATCACATGTAACTAAGAGTATCACATCCAGACTGTAAACTGTAACCAACAGATGTTTACATCACATGTAACTAAGAGTATCACATCCAGACTGTAAACTGTAACCAACAGATGTTTACATCACATATAACTAAGAGTATCACATCCAGACTGTAAACTGTAACCAACAGATGTTTACATCACATGTAACTAAGAGTATCACATCCAGACTGTAAACTATAACCAACAGATGTTTACATCACATGTAACTAAGAGTATCACATTCAGACTTTAAAGTGTAACCAACAGATGTTTACATCACATGCAACTAAGAGTATCACATCCAGACTGTAAACTGTAACCAACAGATGTTTACATCACATGCAACTAAGAGTATCACATCCAGACTGTAGGCTGTAACCAACAGATGTTTACATCACATGTAACTAAGAGTATAACATCCAGACTGTAAACTGTAACCAACAGATGTTTACATCACATGTAACTAAGAGTATCACATTCAGACTATAGACCTACATGTAACTAAGAGTATCACATCCAGACTAGATCTTCAACATGCAACTAAGAGTATCATATCCAGACTGTAGACCTTCAACGTACAACTAAGAGTATCACATCCAGACTGTAGACTGTAACCAACAGATGTTTACATCACATACAACTAAGAGTATCACATCCAGACTAGATCTTCAATATGCAACTAAGAGTATCACATCCAGACTAGATCTTCAATATGCAACTAAGAGTATCACATCCAGACTGTACACCTTCAACATACAACTAAGAGTATCACATCCAGACTGTACACTGTACCCAACAGATGTTTACATCACATGCAACTAAGAGTATCACATCCAGACTGTAGACCTACATGTGACTAAGAGTATCACATCCAGACTAGATCTTCAATATGCAACTAAGAGTATCACATCCAGACTAGATCTTCAATATACAACTAAGAGTATCACATCCAGACTGTAGACTGTAACCAACATATGTTTACATCACATACAACTAAGAGTATCACATCCAGACTGTAGACCTACATGTGACTAAGAGTATCACATCCAGACTAGATCTTCAATATGCAACTAAGAGTATCACATCCAGACTGTACACCTTCAACATACAACTAAGAGTATCACATCCAGACTAGATCTTCAATATACAACTAAGAGTATCACATCCAGACTGTAGACTGTAACCAACATATGTTTACATCACATACAACTAAGAGTATCACATCCAGACTGTAGACCTACATGTGACTAAGAGTATCACATCCAGACTAGATCTTCAATATGCAAC
Organism: Ariolimax columbianus; assembly: GCA_036924085.1. Lineage (NCBI taxonomy): Eukaryota > Metazoa > Mollusca > Gastropoda > Stylommatophora > Arionidae > Ariolimax > Ariolimax columbianus. Next base: position 67,836,586 of record JAVGWX010000005.1, on the reverse strand, counting down.
TAAGAGTATCACATCCAGACTGTACACCTTCAACATACAACTAAGAGTATCACATCCAGACTGTACACTGTAACCAACAGATGTTTACATCACATGCAACTAAGAGTATCACATCCAGACTGTAGACTGTAACCAACAGATGTTTACATCACATGCAACTAAGAGTATCACATCCAGACTGTAGACCTACATGCAACTAAGAGTATCACATCCAGACTGTAGACCTACATGCAACTAAGAGTATCACATCCAGACTGTAGACTTACATGCAACTAAGAGTATCACATCCAGACTGTAGACCTACATGCAAATATGAGTATCACATCCAGACTGTAGACTGTAACCAACAGATGTTTACATCACATACAACTAAGAGTATTACATCCAGACTGTAGACCATTCAACATACAACTAAGAGTACCACATCCATACTACAGACTGTAACCAACGGATTCTTCCATTACTGTGAAACATGGCGCATAACAGAGTATCACATCCAGAGTGTGTTGCTGCCCTAAGGACGACCTTTGTGAATAAACATCTCTACCATGAATAAGCAATGAGGATGGTACAATCAGATGGCTTTTTGTCTTGATGATGTAACTTGCGCTGCATTTGATTATAGTAAGTAAGAAACTGTGCTTCTTCTTTGCCCTTATCACCTTGGCGGGCATAGTCCATCAACCAACTCTCTGCAAGCAAACCTGTCCTGTGCTATTTTCCACATTTATTTCCAATTTCTCCCTGTTTTTCCTGTATCGGCCTCTGTCTCTTTTCTGTGTGTTCTTTGGCCTTTCTTTGCCTTTTTCCCCCCATAGGTTCCATGACAGTGATTTCTTGGTAATATTGGCATGGGCTTTTGCAGTGTGTGGCCTATGATTTCAAGTTCCACTTGTCTTTGTCCTGTTCTCTTCCATAAACTTTCAATTGTAATCTTGTCAAACCATTGTAGACCTAGAATCTCTCTCAGGGATTTGTTGATTAAGCCCTGAAATCTCTTAATATTGAATTTGGTCATCTGACACGTTTTCAGTCCATATAAAAGGACAGACCACATTGGAGTTGAAGATTCCTAGTTTGGCATGCATTCTCATTATTTTATAGGTGCCTAATTATCTCTTTTACAGGCAGTATTTTAATGATGAAGACTATAAATATGTCCTTGGAATACATTAAGCTCATTGTTGAAAAGCAGTTTAATACCTGTTCTTAAGTTCATGATATAATAATAAATTATATCAGTTGAATAAAAGTAAGTTAAATGCAATTTTGCTTTAAATAAACAATAAAAAATGTATAATGTTCTATAAAATTATGTTTGAAATTGAACCAGTTTGGCCCATCTCACTTTAAAAGTTATGCAGGCTCTCTCTCTCCCTCCCTGTCTCTTTCAGCATGCTGTCATGTGTCTACAGCTTTTCTCTGGCCGTGGCAAACACACTAGCTCCATTCTCCGACTTCAAAGTTACAGACAAATACCTTTTAGCTGGTTTTGATGAATCGCAGGACAGTTTGAAGCTAATGAAGAAAGAGACATATTCGCTTATTATTTTGATAGCTGGAATAAAATATCAGTTAAATTATGGGATGGATCTATGTCCTTCTTCTTAGATCCTTTTCCGTCACTGGCAAAGTGTCAGCGATCATCAAGCTTGATGATGTCTTTAAGGTTAGCAACAAACTCCCTCCACTTCTTAAATCCTTGGTCAGTGACAGGCTAAGTGGTCAGTGACTACCACATCTGATGTCTTTAAGGTTAGCAACAAACTCCCTCCACTTCTTAAATCCTTGGTCAGTGACGGGCTAAGTGGTCAGTGACTACCACACCTGATGTCTTTAAGGTTAGCCCAAAAGAGGAGCAAAGAATAGCAACACTGTAACTTGCCAGTTGTTTTATAACAGTTGCTGGGAAGGAAGACTACCGTCTGGTCAGGACAAATATACTAATCAGATATGTTAGTCAGGGTCAGGCAAAATATACTGGACAAGACCCACACCTTGGCTTCCTCGTAGCCCTTCCTGGAAACGGGCTGTTTTCTTGGCAGCCTGGCTAACAAGGTGAGGGATCGATGTGATTCCCGTAGTAGTGAGTGACATGCAGATAAAGCCAATCATAGCACAGCCACCTAGAGGACCCCGGTCCACCTTCATCAGCATGCTCGAGATTCGAGGAAAGCTATGACAACCCGCCACTTAAAATCTTTTTTAGGGTGCACAAAAGAGTAATCCTACTCACTGTGGGCATTTAACAACAACAAAACAGTTGCTGCATAGTTCGATGGCTTCTCAAAATAATTTTTGCAGAACCAGGGTGCAGTGTTGGCTCAGGAATTGAAGCTCATCTTCTTCTTCTTATTGTGTTCACTCACTGATATTTACACCGTCAGAATGGTTCTCGCTATTCTCTTTAATTCTGTGCCACTTGGAGTTTACTATTGAGTCATTTGGACCGGTGTATCTTCCTCAACTGTCTGTATAGAGTCCAGTCCTGTAAAACATGCTCTGTAGTTTGTTTGATCGGGTCAAACATAGTATTCCTGACTGATGTTTCATTAGTAATAGCAGTTCTTCAACAACAAAGATAGAGATCTCAAGCAATGCATGTACTCCGTGACAGAACTTTCAGCAGAACAACCAAGATTGTTCATTCTGTGGATCCCCTCCCATTGCAATAATGAAGGCAATGAAGCTGCAACAGACTAGCAACGTGAGGAGGAGCTGCCCCACCAACAGACGTGAGCATCATGTCAAATGAGACATAGATCATAATTAAAGCCAACTTCAGAGGAAAATGGGCTGATCAACACCCCGACTTCTGAAAAGATGACAGCTACTATGATTTACCTATTCAGGAGCACGTCATCTTCAGACTGAGAACTGGGCATAATAGACTCAAGGGTCATCTCTACTAGAAAATGAGGATTGTGACAAATGACAGGTGTCCATGTGGGAGCATACCATGACAGTAGAACACATCCTACAAAGCTGCATTCTCATGCAGGAAGAGAGAGAGCCATACTGGCCTTGCGAGACAGATACTAGACAAAAACAGTAAGGAGATAAAACAGCCTTACAAACAACAGTGTCTTTCGTAAGAGAAATCGGGACCTTGATCTGAGGATGAATGAAGAAGAAGACAATTCACTCAGTTCACATGTGCATAGTGATGACATGGATTGGAGGTCAACTTCAATGTATAGATCCAAAGGATGTAAAAATGGCAAGCAAGTAAACTTATTCATCCACGCCGTATGGATTACTCCAAGATTGACTCCTAATATAGAGAGTATATGTTACAGTCATATGTTTCTATGGTAGAGAGTGACTGTTACAGTCATATGTTTCCATGGTAGAGAGTGACTGTTACAGTCATATGTTTCTATGGTAGAGATTGACTGTTACAGCCCTATTACAGCCACAAAGCCTTCATCAGGGATACAGAACAAATGAAAACAACTAAATAATCACAACAAAAAATATGACAAGATATATGACATTAATAAAATACAGATTGAGCTGACGGCCATTACCAGGAAGTGGCCAGTAACATGGGAGTCAAGGTATGCCAAATAAAAAAAAATGTATTAAACAAGAAATGATCAATATTTAAATTGTTAAATTGATACAAATTAAACATATTGACCATTCTACAGACACAAAAACTTGACAGGTAGAAATGGGAATAGTTCATGCAACAAAGACATACTTACTTTTTAATCACATTAGCAATCAGCACTTTCATTTCATTGAAGGCAAAGTGTTGGCCTATACAGTTCCTAAAAGATAATTATAAAATGTTGGTGTGTGGCCATACAAATATGAACGAAGGAGGCATAAGAAATAGAGAAAGAGATACATAAAGATATGTGTATATATATGTTCAAGGGCACACACGCCATGCCTCTGACAGTAGTGCATTTTTTCTTAAGAAGAAATACACAGATACTGTGTAATACAATATATTTTGGTTTTGTACGCATTTTTTTGTAGAAATAAAGGTGAATTATTGCCTAGTTTAAATTTGTTAACATAAATTGCATGACTGAAGTCCGACCATGCTGACTGTTGACATTTTTGACGAACTGGTAAGCACCCTAAAATTTGTCAAGCCCTGTATGTGCCTTGATGGAGAGTTCTTCAGTGCTCATGAATCGCTTTTTGTGGAGATTTTTGACTCTTTGCGCCAGCAATTAGTGCACACTTTCCTAAAAGCATATAGTAGTCTTGTAGAATATCATGCGGAAGGTGATTATTTGTTGTTTTTTTGTTCTTGTGTTGTTCCATCTTTTGCTAACTTGTCTGCTCTCTCATTTCCTGGTATGCCACAGTGTGATATCTACTGCAACGCTACCTTCACTTTAGGGTTTAGTTCATATAAGACTGTTGTAAGCTCTGACAGTTTATCATTCACGAGTTGTGCATGTAGCTAACAACCTTTTCATGCAGCAGCTCAATCTAAGAATATAACATATTGGTGTCAAATAAATGCTATATTAAAAATGTGAATTTTTTTACCTTTTTTTTGGGAACCAAGACATTCGTGAGGGTCAGGTGAAACATGCTGACCAAGATTGAATCCTCATGTCAGGGTCAGGTGAAACATGCTGACCAAGATTGAAACCTCATGTCAGGGTCAGATGAAACATGCTGACCAAGATTGAAACCTCATGTCAGGGTCAGGCGAAACATGCTGACCAAGATCTCCACATATTATCAGGGTCAAATAAAATATACTGACCAAGAACCCAACCTCTCATCAGGGTCAAATAAAACATATTGACCAAAACCCAACCTCTCTTTACGGTTAAGTAAAACATACTGACCAAAACCCAACCTCTCATCTAGGTCAAGTAAAACATACAGGATCAAGATGCAGAGCAGCGCATGAACTGCAGCGGTCAGCGACCCATAGCTGACTGCTAGCGTCAGAACCAGCAAACCAGAGCTGCCAAGACCCTTCTACACCTCCACGCGGTGATCCTGAATAACAAGCTGCAACAGAGCAGACTGGCTAAGTAGAAGGGATCGAAGAGGGAGGGCAACCCGGTTACTCAAAAAGGCTTGCTGAAGTCAGATGTGTTGGACCGAAAGGAGCAAATAATGCAGCTGTAAACTACAACACAACGCATTCCGATCTCTGGACTACATTCCGCTACTTGCACAGCTTTTTTCATGGCTTGGTAGCGGGAGATTGAGAACGAACAAAGAAGAAGAAGTAAAACATACTGACCAAAATACAACCTCTCATCAGGGTCTAGTAAAACATACTGACCAAAATCCAACCTCTCATCGGGGTCTAGTAAAACATACTGACCAAAATCCAACCTCTCATCGGGGTCTAGTAAAACATACTGACCAAAATTCAACCTTTCATCGGGGTCTAGTAAAACATACTGACCGAAACTCAACCTTTCATCGGGGTCTAGTAAAACATACTGACCAAAATCCAACCTCTCATCAGGGTCCAATAAACAACAACAACAAAAAAAGAGAGACAGAGAGAGAGACGGACAACAACAACAAAACCAACCTTGTCCCTGCAGAAAAAGGGATGAACTGGAATGGATCCATATGTTGCTGTAGGTCAGGATGGAAGCGTTCCGGGCAGTAATCATTAGGTTGTTCCCAGATGTGTGGGTTGTGGTGGAGCATTGAGATATGGAGTCCGATTAGGGTCCCTGCAGATTTACAGAAATTGATGATTTAAGTAGAGAAGAACTGTCAGGGGTACGATTAGGCATTAACACTGGCAACAATGATAGCTATGATAATCAGCAAAGTAGACTCAAAAACTACTCTACAGATAACAATAGACGATCTTACACTGGAATAGGTTAAGAGCTTCTCCTATCTTGGAAATATAATAATCGAAGAAAGAAGTGAAATGGAGATCAAGAAGAAGATAGGGAGGGACAAATCTATTTTTACCAACACGAGTCATCTTACACTGGAATAGGTTAAGAGCTTCTCCTACCTTGGAAATATAATAATCGAAGAAAGATGTGAAATGGAGATCAAGAAGAAGATAAGGAGGGCAACAAATTTTTTTATCAACATGAGTCATGTGTTTTCTTCTTCTTCTGCGTTCATTCTCAATCTCCAGCTACCAAGCCGTGAACAGGGCTTTGCAAGTAGCAGGATGTAGTCTGGTGAAAGGAATGCGTTGTGTCGCTAGTTTACAGCTTCGGTTCGACACATCTGTCTTCAGCAGAGTGTCATGTATTGATATCCAAGCAAGACTCTTACAAATTATATATTAGAGTGATCAGGTTGTATGTATACACGTCTTCACTGTATTGCGTAGAAACATGGACGATGAACACACTGCTAGAATAGACAGATGACGCCTTTGAAATGTAAATATATAGATGAATGAGGTGCATCTCACAGGCAAAAAAGGAAACAAATGATTAAATCTTTAAGAAACTAGGGGCAGCAAGAGAATTGGTGAATGAAATCAATGAGTCAGTTTAGATATTTGGTCACGTAATGCCTTGTTGAAAGAAATACTGGAAGGAAAGGTGAAGGTCAAACATGTTAGAGGTAAACAGCGCTAGATGTGGAAGGAAGAACATGACAAATTGGACAGGGTAAAGCCTGACAGTTTGTACCATCAAGGCAAGAGACAGAGGATGTTGGCGGTCTATTGCAGCAGACCTTTGACGGGGGCATGCACTTGAACTGAACTAAACTTAAATAGTAGATTTTGTTCCATCTGCTGTCATATACAGAAGTGGAGTCGAGAATGAGCTTTGAATTCCAAATGAAGTGCATTGAAGTTGATTCTTAAGAGTAGAAAGGAATAAAGTAAAGGTAGTCCCATAGCAGATACTGTTGTCAAGAATGAAGTGTTAGGTAGTTCACTGTTCTAGCTTTAAGCAATTTTAAGGCAGTATGAACAATCGCCTCCTTGTTGGCATCCTTACCTAACAGTAAGTCACGTATCAATGTGCAGCCAGGTAGACTGGTCCATATCAGGATCGGGTAATTAACCAGGTACCAACTTCTGTAAGAAGCTGCAGGTCTAACTACTACACTACTTAGACACTGCTTCGGTTTTATTCTCAGTTAGGGGGTATGGGATCGACAAACCTTCTGGGATCTTTTTCCCCATCACCTCCATGTCATCTGTCAGTTTCCTCGCCATGAACGGAACGGCCGGGTCCAACCTCAAGGCCTCTTTGATGCACATGGTTGTGAACTCGAGACGAGACAGATCATCCCTAAAAGTCATCAACAGAAACATGACAATGAAAAACAAAAATGCAAAACAAAATCTAGACAACTACCACTGTTGATTCCATAAACCATTACCTAGAAGTTATTGTTGTTCAAAGCTACTTGTGCTGAGCTAACTCTTGATGATGCTTCTTTGTTAGGTTTCTGTGGCTCGTCTTACATCCTCAGCCATACTTGAGAAGGTGGACCAAGGTCCTTCTGGTTGTAGTGCAATGCCAGCCTATAACAGAAAGATCCCTACAATGGGGATTAGTGTTGACCCCCACCTCATTGGCCAGATTATTGTGACACAGCTTGCTTCCAGGAACCACGACATGGACATAAGGTGGTGGGAGGTCTTGGTCAGTATATTTCACCTGACCTTGACTAGTATAGTCTTGGTTCCTGAGCCAGTGATACAGTCTATAGAGTATTACTCTTAGTTCCTTCAAGTCTATACTTGTTTGGCTCCCCCAGTGCCATAACCATTGACAGCACATACGTGAAGATTGTCACTCGTCTCTTTGTTTCAGTTTCCAAGGCCTCTGCTCTGCTCTCCAAGTACTTTTTTTTACAGGCCTTTGCTCTCCTCTTCGCTTACTTTTTTCTTAACTCAGAAAGATTTATCCGTCTCTATATTCTCTGTTGCATTTGTTGCTGATCCATCTGTATGCACAGAGACCAGAGATTTTATTTCTGTTCATCTTGTCAACTAAGGCAGAGTGCATTGTGTGGTAGAGTCTAGGTTTAGCTGAGAAGTTTACTTATCTAAAGAGTTACAACATGTATCTATCTACACCACGACACAACTTCATACAGTAAATAACACAGTAAACACTATCCTGACCATAAGACAAAACAATATTATTTAATAATTGCTAAAACAAAACAATATTAACACAAAGCAAAGTACATCTAAACTAAATAATCCTAATATATATATTGAACTACAATCGGCGGTTTTAAGTACTAACTTTGATGTTTCTTCCAAGGAAATGATACCCACATATAATCAGATCATTTTCAATCAGGTGATCTGTAAATTCACATACAATCGGTTTACGTAAGATCAGGCGATCTCTGCATTCATATGTAATTAGATCACTTCACGTATTCATGTGAATCTGCACGCTCACACATAATCAACAAACTCGTTCTACGATCAGATTACATAGATCACATTGCATACTCAGATGATTTTGTACATTCCTATGTAATTAGATCACACATTGTTCTCTAGGTGTCCTTAGATCGCATCCTTAGGCGATCTGTACACTCATGTAACCGTTCAGAACATATATCGTTCACAAGATGTCCTGCATGTACAACATACATTCAGATCTCTTACTGTTCATAGGGTGTCCAATATAAACACCTATTGAGCGACTGGCCAAAATTCGAGGTGTATGAAGGTACAATCACCTTGCAAACTCACTCACTCTCAGACTCCAGACAGCCCCTTAGCCAATCTCCTAAGTTCATCCTTGCAGAGTATTTTATAATCTCAAGCACAACATGGCCATCCAATGGCCTTCTGTTGGTTGTCTGACTTGGCCAACACTCTAATTTGAAACTACCTTCTCCAGCTAGAACACTATCACAATTGTACTGTGCTTTGCACCATACAGCCCAGTTCATCTGACTTCAGCACACATTTTAAATAGGTTTACTTTCCATATGGGCACTACCTTGATGAGTCCAAACACATGCATGATTGGTCTGTGAGCCCGTGTCACTAACCACTTCGATGAGCAGCCTCACCCTAGACCAGAGATTGAAACCAACACCATTCCAAAGAGAGTTCAGTGCTCTAACCACTCTGCGAATAAGACGCTCTATAAAGGTATTCTTATAATAGTGACACCTATAGGGGATGGAGTGCAGCTCAACCTTCCTGTAGTCACAAGCATGACTGGAAATTTGTTTAAGCCTGGTGTCACATTTATCTGATCCCATGGACAAACTGAAAGCTCAGAGTATATAGTAGACAGTAAAGTATACATATCACATAGTAAAACATAGAGCATATAGTAATATACATGTTGTTATGGATCCAGCAGCATCCAGGCTCTCGCCCTTCAGCAAAATACCATGTAATGATATCTGAACATGTTTATCAGTTGTAGTAATATACATTGTAAAGTATACAATACATTGTAAGTATATAGTACATAGTAAAGTATTTGGTACATAGGAAAGTATATAGTACATTATAAAGTACATAGTAGGAGCAGAAGAGTAAAAAAATGTAACCTTAAGATTTCTTCATGACATCATCTTCTTCTGCGTGCATTCTCAATCTCCCACTACCAAGTCCTGAACAGGGCTTTGCAAGTAGGATGATCTAGTCCAGAAAACGGAATGCGTTGTGTTGCTAGTTAACAGTTTGACTGCAATTTTTGCACCTTTCGGTCCGAAACATCCGTCTTCGACAGGAAAATAAATACAGAAAAGACAAAAACAATGATCTAAGCCTAAGGACCAATGAATGAGGAAAAATACAAATAAACAATCGGACAAGTATACCAGTTTCCATACCTGGAATAAGAACTATAATTGTGTTGGTAAAGAATGGATTTACAGAGAAACAGGGAGTCTTGATATCACGTGGCATTACTATGATGCCACGGAAAAGAATGCTGACCACATATGTTTGGTCTGTGATGTTGAACATGTGACAGGTTTATAGAAATCTGAGCTGGGATCCTGAACCAAGAGGCCATTGACAGTAAATTGCAATTGACTAGGTAACGAACAGAAATTACTGTTTTTTATTATCGACTCTCATTAGTTTACTACAGTTGTTCTAAAGGATGGACATCTGAACATCATGTGTCAAACTTGGGAATTATTCCAATTTCTAGCCAATATTGCGGGCAAGGGTTTCTTTTTGTGGTTTGCCACAAGAATGATAGAGGAGATAGGAAAATCAGACCTGGTGGTACTCAGGCTGCAATAAAATGACCATATTTAGCAGCACGTCTTAGCTGGAGTAACACATGAACATGGGATGACAACTTAGGGTGCGGTCCAAATTAACCAGTACGGTAATGGGGCTAGACACAAAAGATGGGATAGTTGCTGTTTTGGAAGGAACGGGGAATCCAAAAATTGAGCTTTGGGGTTTTAGCGGTCAGGTCGTTCGAATTGTCCACACAGCAGGAAAATTTAGGATCACATGATTAGCTCTCATAACCAACCATGGAAGGGGGTAGAGGAGGAGGGGGGCACTGAACTTAGGAGGCCAAAAAATTGTGATGTTTTGGAGATTGAGGATTGGATTTAGCAGGAAGGCAGACCCAAAGTGCTTGTAGAGTTTGTTGCGTTAACTCTATGTGTGGTACTTTTTGGGGAGCCTGACAGAACTTATGTTAAGATTGGAATAACGGTAATGCTTAGACTTGCACCCAATAGTCTCTACCTGACACTAATGTACTGACTCCAGTAAGTATCTGTTGAATGTTAGTGTCTCTCGATGTTGGTCATAAGATCAATGGTGGCTTGTGTCAGAAAAGTGTGTAAACCATTGATGCCAAAAAAGTGTGTAAAAAAATTAGCATCAGTATTTTATGCAAAACACCAAGGGTTGAATAGCATGAATTCAAAAAGCCTGAACGACAAAGCGCCCGAAATGAGGAGCAAGAACTAAGAACATAGTTAGCAATTGGATGTTGTTGTTATGGAGAGAAATAGATTAGAATGGATCAAGATATTCTGAACCTGGGAAAAGATTAAAACAGAGGCAAAATCTTTGCTAAAGCGAACAACCTCTATGCAATGCCACTTTGGCTATTGGTAGCCTAGTATTGTCTGGTATGATCATATCAAGTTTTGCAATACAATTCATTCATTGTTTTTATATTCTGAAGAAATAAGTTTTCAAGTTGAATATGATTGTGATAGTGGAAGTAATTTAGGAGAAATTAATTAGTCTAAGGGAGATGGCCTTAACTTAACTTGATGTTTTTATACTGGTTTATAAGACTCTGCAGTCTGTAAACAACCAGTTTCTTTTACATTTCCTTTCTCTAAAAGCTATGTGCATCCAATCCATTTTTAAATGCATTAACTGTCCCTGTCTCCACCACCCCCTGTGGCAATGCATTCCAAGCATTCACCACTCTCTTGATTAAATTAATACTTCCCAATATCTAATCTGGACCTTTCTTTAGTTAATTTGTAGCTATGTCCTCTTGTTCTTGTGGGTGGTTGTATTTTGAAAAACTTGTTATAGTCTAATTTAACCTTTCCTGTGATTATCTTATAAACTTGTATTAAGTCACCTCAAATTCTTAAATTTTCAAGACACTGTAGGCCAGTTTTTCTGAGTCTTTGCTCAAAACTGTAATTCTGGAATCCCACTCTCAGCTTTGCCGCTCTTTTTTGTATTCTTTCTAACATGTTTATATCTCTTTTATGATAAGAACTTCACACCTGTACACAGTACTCCAATCTAGGTCTAACTAATGCGTTATACAGTTTGACTATCACTTCCTTGCTCCTATGTTTAATATTTCTTTCTATCATATCTAACATTGCATTTACCTTTTTTCACTGCTACCTGGACTTGCTCATTCACCTTACCTGTATGATCTATTATAACTCTAGGTCTCTGCTACATGTCTATATAACAATTGGTCCCAGTGACCAGAATAAATAATATTACCTATGGTTTGAAACATGGGTAATAAATTTAAAAAAACAGGAAAAACACTTGGAGGCTTTTGAGATGTGGTGTTACCAAAAGATTAATAAAGTGAGATGGACATGGAGGAAATTAAAGGGAAGGATGTTGGAAGAAGGCAGAATTCTGTTACAGATGATACAAAAACAATGACTTCTGTTACAAAAGATACAAAAACAACGACTGGAATGGCTGGGTCACAACCTATATCGTGAGGGCTAGTGAAGAGAATCTTGGAGGACAGAACACAAGGAAAGAGAGGAAGGGGCAGACCAAGAAATACCTTTGTGACACAAGCATGTGGTAAAGACAATCGCAGACAACAAACAGAAATGAAAAAAGAGCTATGAGCTTGTAAACCAGCTCACGGGCTAAACGAGAAACCAGCTCTAGGACTGAATGATAAACCAGCTCCAGGACTGAATGATAAACCAATTCCAGGACTGAATGACAAACCAATTTCAGGACTGAACGACAAACCAGCTCCAGGACTGAATGACAAACCAGCTCCTGGACTGAATGACTAACCAATTCCAGGACTGAATGACAAACCAATTCCAGCACTAAACGACAAATCAGCTCCAGGACTGAACGACAAACCAGCTCCAGGACTGAACGACAAACCAGCTTCAGGACTGAATGACAAACCAGCTCCTGGACTGAATGACTAACCAATTCCAGGACTGAATGACAAACCAATTCCAGCACTAAACGACAAATCAGCTCCAGGACTGAACGACAAACCAGCTCCAGGACTGAATGACAAACCAGCTCCAGGACTGAATGACTTGATGATGATTTACTATAAAAATATCAAGATTATGTTTTGACACCTCCTTGTGTATATAAATATATATTGGTAGAACTCAATATGAGTAGCTATGGCCAACATGACCAAATATAATAACAAACCCATATCTGTGGATAGATGGAAAGGACACAACCTACAAAAGAACTTAACAATACAACCATATATGAGTTACGTTCAAAAAAGTTCAAACAACTTTATTGAACAACTTCTACACGCTTAGCTGGAACAAAGTCAGCATTCCTTCCCTCTAAATATCCCCCTTCTCTATTAATACATCACTCCCAAAATCATTTCTACTTCTGGAAGCAGTTCTGATTAAGCATTTTTGAAGATTGTGCTTAGATCCATCTGTGGATTGCTCTTAATTTCTTTAATGGACTGAAATCGTCCTTTCGCTGGATATTAGTTTGGAAAATAGAAAAAAGTCTGCTGGGAAAGCACGCTTGTCTTTGCTTTTGTAAACAAATCCCAAATTAGCAGTTATGTTTGCGCAGACGCATTATCATGATGGAGAGAACAGGAATTGTTTCTCTACAAATCAGGCCTTAAATTGTCTAAACCGTTCATTACAACACATACAGCTCATAAATTGATCACCATAAACTTGCTTTAACATTTCATGAGTCTCTGCGAATATATTCCCTTGCTTGAAGCAAAACTTGATGTTGATTTGCTGCTCATGAAATTCAACATATCTCAAGAAACGCAAAACACAATCTGTACACACGTAAACAATCAGCTACAGGTCGATAACCAATCATTCAAGTCGATAATCAATCATTCAGGCCTATAACCAATCATACAGGTCAATAACCAATCATTCAGGTTGATAACCAATCATTCAGACCTATAACCAATCGCAACATAAAAATGCGAGAAACAGTAGAAAGGTATCACCCACTGACCAGAAGTTGCTATGACATTGCATTTTTGCACAATTTCAAATGTTCTGTATTAGAATCTACAATCAGGGGACGGCGTGGCCTAGTGGTTAAGTGGCATGGCTCACAATCCGAAGGTGCTGGGTTCGATCCCCATCACAGCACCGGCCGTTACCCCGGGGAAGCAAACCCTTACATAAAATGTATGCTGAAGTCGGATGCACTGGGCCGACAGGCACAAAATAAAACACAGTGCAACGCACACCCGCCTTTGGGAATAGAGAAATAAGACGAACGCAAAAAAACAAAACAACCTACAATCTGTTGACAAACATGTAAGAGTGTAAAGCTAATGCATGTACTCACCATGTGATCTCCTCCCTTCCATCTAACACTCCAATAATCTCCTCATAGACCCTCTCCTGGTACTCTGGGTGTTGTGACAAGCGGTAGAGTGTCCAGGTCATTCCGCTGGTTGTTGTATCGTGACCTGACAGAAGAAAGGTCAAACTGAGATGTCAGTTATTTTGCGTAGTTTTTCTACTTTAACATAATTTTTCAAGATAGATCGGTTAGGTCTTGTTTAGTCCCTAATCTTCTACTGTGGCACATAGAAGCCTTTTATTTATCATCATCATCTTCTATCTACATGTGTTGTTAGATGTCGAGAGGAGGTGTAGTATTCTGTCGTGTGCCATCTATGTCGCTGATGTTGTCGTCATTCCATATTTTCTCAGTGTCTCACTGACACCATCTATCCATCAGCTGGTAACTTTGGTTATATTCTTGTCTGGTGTCCGAACCATTTTATTCTCTGTCTTTCTATGTATTCCATGCACAGTATTGCACCCACCATCTGTCTGATTATTTAGTTTCTTAATCTGTCCAGCCTTGTGACCCCGACATCATGTCTCAAACACATCATTTCACATACCATGATGTTTTGTTCTTGTGTCAAAGTGGCAGTCCATGTCTAACACTGGTAGCATAGAGTTGGTATAAAAATACTATTTATCAGATATCTCTTTGTCTTCATTGGAAATGTGTTTGTGTCTTAGTAATAGTGAGAGCTGATAGGAAACAGCATTAGCTTGCTGTGTTCTTGATTCCACCTCTCTATCTAGCCTTCCATCCTGTGTAAACACGCTGCCCAAGTATTTCTTCTTCTTCTTCGTACGCAGTCAGACAGTAACCATTATTTTTTCAAAAAAAGCGGCGGTCATCCTGAGGCTGTCGCCACTGCCATAGAGCTTGTCTTGCAGTTCCACTGGTGATGGCCACATCTGCTCTCTCTGATCCTCGTATGTCGGGCAGTTCTGCAGCAGATGTTCAGCGGTCATTTTACCAGTACCGCACAGGCATTCGTCGGTACCACCTATCTTCAATTTGTTGAATAGGTGGTACCTCAGTCTATTGTGGCAAGTGCAAAGTCTGAAGACAACGACCTGCTCTCTTCGGTTCAACTGGCAATAGGCATCGTTTTTGGTGTAACCAGTATGTTCGGTTTCCCATTTGGTCATGTATCTGGCTTTGATAAGCCGTTTTGACTCTTCGTACGTCATACTAGTATCTGTTTGTGGTAGTCTTGCACCTTCTTTTGCCAGTCTGTCTGCCTCCTCGTTGCCTTGGATGTTGCAGTGTGATGGGACCCACTGTACCACTACCCTTTTTGGTGCGGACTGCTGGCACAGTTTGCAGAGTGCTGCTCTTAAGTCATTAAGCTCAGTGTTTTTCTGGCTTTTTAGCGCTGTGACTACGGCGAGAGCATCTGTAAGCAGGACTATATGGCTTTCATTTTCATTGTGTGTCACCATTTCTTCCACTGCCGCCCTCAGTGCCTCTGCTCTGAAATTGCTTGTGTACTTACCAGTAGCGAATGACAGTGTTATTTGTCTGCCATTTGGTAGGTTCAGGAATGCTCCTGCCCCTCCGTTTTGTGTAGTGTTTGTTACAGAACCGTCGGTGTATGCATGGGTCCAGTCCATGCTTGGGTAGCTTTTCGATATGAAGCTTAGTGTAGTATCTCTCCTTTCTTTTTCAGTCTGGCAGTTTTTGTTTCCAATACCTGGTATATTTTCTACCACCTCTGGAAATATATCCTGCCTCCAGGTAGGTTTTCGTACAGTAGTGATGAGTTTTGGTGTTGTTAGTGCGTTTATGGGATCTTCGTGCATCTTTGCTTTGGCTATTTCTGCAAAGTTTCTCCGCTTTAGTTTCCCATTTCCCAAATTGTTTAGTCTCTGGTGCATTGGATGGTCAGTCAGTCTTTGGAGTTTCTCTGACTGCAGCTGCGCTCTGCAGTCTCTTCTATCGGTCATGGATTGCAGTTTTGTAATCTTTTCAAGTTCTACAATTGGCGTTGACTTCATGCCTCCTGTTATAACTCTCATGGCTTGGTTTTGAAGTTTGCTAACTTTATCGAAGTTCGCCTTTGCTGCTGTTGTCCATGCCGCAATGCCATACTCGAGAACTGGTCTCACTCTTCCAGTGTACAGTTTCTTTAGTATGCCTTCGTCTGCTCCCCAGCTTGTGCCAGCAAGTTTCCTCATGATTGCCATTCTTTCTCTGGCTCTCATTCGGTTTCTCTCGATCTGACTTTTCCATGTCATGCGCCGATCAAATGTGACTCCCAGATAGGTTGGGTTGTCGTTTGGCTGCAGGAATTTGCCATTTAGACTTAATTTGGTATTTTGGGGTTTTATTGAAAGCGAGAATATTGTGCATGTGGTTTTCTCCTCGTTTATTTTGACCAGCCATGAGTTCGCCCACTCTTCCAGCGATGTTAGGGCCTGCTGCATCCGATTTCTTGAAATGGTGAGATTCTTTTCAGAGGTCCACATAGCCAGATCGTCTGCAAACATTGAGCTATGGACTCTCCTTGGTATATTCTCTGTAATGTCGTTTATATATACCAGAAGAGTGTGGGTGACAGTACTCCCCCTTGGGGTACTCCCTGCTCGAGTGTCACCTTTTTGCTCATCTGCCCTTGTACTTGGACTCTGGCCATTCTTTGTTTGAGGTAGTGGTTGATCCACTTGTACATTTTCCCACAAACTTCACTTCTTCTTAGCTTGACTCTAAGTCCGTCTTTCCAGACTTTGTCAAATGCCTTTTCCAGATCCACCCAAACAGCTACTGTGTGTTTCTGTGCCTGGTAGGCATCTTCTATATCCTGGGCTATGAGGATGACCTGGTCCTCAGTGGATCTGTGCTGTCTAAAGCCGGCTTGCTGTGGAATTAGTATTCGTTTTTCTTCCAGATGCCACATCAGTCTGGTGTTTATCATACGTTCCATCAGCTTGCTGACACAGCTCAGTAGGCTGATGGGCCTGTATCCATTTGGATCTGTTTTGTCCTTTCCTGTTTTTGGTACTGGTACCAGTATTGCGTCTTTCCATGACTGGGGTACAATTCCCCTTTTCCAGCTTTGGTTCAGGACCGATAGCAGTTTCCTCTTCGCTGTTTGGCCCAGCCCCATCAGCATTTCGTTTGTTATCCCGTCTTTTCCGGGAGATTTCCTTTTCTTTAATGTTCTCATAGCCTCTTCCATTTCGCTCATTGTTTGGCCATCATGTGCGTTTCAGGTGCCGTATTGATGTTGTCGTGCCCCTTTAGCTCTTCGCTAATGTCTGTATGCTTATCTGCAGGGACCTCGATGTGGTTTGCTCTGGCATAGTGATCGACAAAAGCGTTTGCGGCTTTCTTACCTGTGAGCAAGTTTTCGCCCTGCTTGATGGTAATTTGTTTGTTTGACGGGGTTTCGTCGTTCATGACTCTGACTAGCTTCCATAGCTTGTTCCCGTCTTTGTCCAGGTTTAGGCTTTCCGTTTTGTTTTTCCAGCTTTCTCTTGCTGTTTGCTTGAGAGTGTATTTGTATTTCGCCGTGGCGGCTTTGAGGGCAATGTTTGCCTCCATAGATTGTTCTCGCTCTGCCATGTTCCTAGCATTTGTTACTGCATCTTCCGCTTTCTGCAACTCATCATTCCAGTAGGGCTTATAGTTTTTCCTAGCTCCTCTTGAGATGGTTTCAGTGGCGGCTTGCATTATTGCCTTGCTGAGGCTTTCCACCATGGGCTTCATGCCCAAGTATTTGAATCCACTGACTTGTTTAAGCTCTGTACTTTTTAATCTGTATATTTAGTGTTTTCTTTAATCTGCTGATTTTAATTGCCTCAGTCTTTGTTGTACCTCATATTATATCTATTACAGGCATTATCAAGGACATGCAGATGTTCTTGGAGGTTTTGTTCATTGGAATGAAAGAGACTCTGATCATCTGCAAAAAGGAGCTTGCATATTGTGGTGTTTGCTGGTTTTGCTTCAGTTGTTATTTGATCCATGTATATAATGAACAAAAGTTGTGATAGTACACATCCCTGTCTTAACTGCAAACTACTTAGTGAGTCCGCTTGGTGTTCTCGTAGTACTTTGGCTGTTTTTATACACTGTTATTATATTTTGTAATAATTGTCCTTGCACTCCATAGTTTTCCAGGATCTCCTATAGCTGGTTTCTATCCACTTGGTCAAAAGCTTTCTCCTGGTCTACAAAGATGATGGTCTCTTCCGGATTAAATTAAATAGTTTGAATTTTTATTTATCCTGTGATTTATATTTGCTAGTGAGCGATGAATGATCATGGACAGGCAAAACATATAAAACAAAACCCATACATCAAATCATTGCTTGTGCTCCTGTATCACAGCAGTCTGGCCAACGAGTTGGGGATTGATGATCCCCATCATGGTGAGTTTACTGAGGAGCCTTGCATTGCACTACAGCCAGGAGGGCCCCAATTCACTTTATCAAATACGACTCGGGAAGTAAGAAGAGCACTGTAACTGGCTACCAAAAGAATGTCATCAAGAGTTAACTCCGCCCAGTACCAGTAGCTGCGAACAACAGCACCAACACAGTTGCTACAGGATATGGTAGCTGGCATTATGCTCAACCCTCCGTAGTTGCCTCTTACGACATGTCTGGCAAGTTTCAGTGTTACTTTTCTTTGCTAATATTTCAGATCATGTCCACATGTAAGTGGCAGGTTACATTCTATACAAACTTGACATGTTCTCCACTAGCCATTTAGAAATGTTGACCCTACCTGGCATGTAATCATACTCTGTTTTTTTATTTACAAAAAATTTCCAACTAGAAGTGTACGTTTTAATACATTTATGGAGCAAATGTTAAACAGACTTCTGTCAAATTTTTAAGACATGACATGCATTCAGCACAAGTAATTAGGTGAAATGCCAAAATATTTTGAAATGGAAACAAAAAATTGTACCACTGTTAACCTGCCAAGTATGTCATAAGAGGTGACTAAGAAGGATTGGGCATGCAGCCTGTTACCTCATCCTGTAAAAATTTTAAGCCATGAATTTCAACAAATATGGGCAGGTCAACTAAAAGATAAATATACAACTCAACTACCCAAGACATAAGAAGGTCCACAGTCAAGAGGGCTAATGACACAATGCCGAGAAAGCTGCATCGTTGTTTACCATTTCTACTAAGAAAAGTGCCAGATTTGGTAGCTGCAATGTTCGCACAATGCATGAACAGGGGAAGGTTGCACAGGTGACAGTGAAGATGAAAAACTGCAAAATTGATATCTTGAGACTGGCTGAAACAAGGTGGAAACTGTTGAGAGACTAAAACTAAGTTCAGGGGAAATGATGCTGTCCTCAGAACACACTGAAGAAGGTGCACACCATAGTGAAGGTGGTCCTAATGCTGTCAAAAAAAGGCACAAAATGCACTTATAGAATGGAAAGCAGTAGGACCCAGAACATTTGCTATTTTCAAAACTGCCAAAAATAAGATAATGATGTTGTTTACGAATGCCCACAATGAGTACGTTACTCTTTTGTGGACCTTGAAAAGGGCGTTAAGTCACGGGTTGCAGTAGCTTTCCTCACATCCCGAGAGTGCTGATGAAGGTGGACTGAAGTCCTCCGGACGATTATGCTATGTTAGGCTTCATCTGCGTGTCGCTCAATACTGTGGTATCATGTTGATACCTCACCTTGTTAGTCAGGCTGCCATGAAAACAGCCCATTTTCAGGAAGGGCAACGAGGAAGCTGAGGTGAGGGTCTTGTCCAGTATGTTTTGCCTGAACCTAACTAACATGTCTGATCAGTATATTTTGCCTGACCAGACGTTAGTCTTCCTTCCCAAGATAAAGATAAATATTATCCAATGTTATGCACCAAGCCAGATATGACCAGGTCAACATGACTTTACATGTATTTGTTGAAGGTAGTTATAAATAAGATATTTACGGGTCTCTGATGTCCCTCCCTGTGTGTGTGCATGCGCGCACATGACTGATGTGTATGTCAACAAACAAAAATATATATAAATAAGATGAAGTCATTCCAAATTGTTTTGATATGTTATAACAGACTGAAATGTGCTAAGTGGAATAACAAGAAGAGATGAGAACATCGCTACAAAACATAACCTTACCTTCAAACAAAAATGTATCAACTTCATTTCTGATTTCAAGTGGTGACAAACCGGTTCCATTCTCATCAATCGCTGTTAGAAGCATGTACAGAAAGTCCTTGGTTTTCTTGGAATCAATTTTCGTCTTCTCGTCCTGATTTTCCTGTGGACAGTCAAGGCTGCATTGGTTTTGGTTGGTCAGATGTACAGGTTTTTCTTGGTGTGGTGTACAGGTTTTGGTTGGTCAGGTGTACAGGTTTTAGTTGTCTAGTGTACAGGTTTTAGTTGTCTAGTGTATAGTTGCGTGGCCATTTGTACTCTTTTTCATACAACTAGAACAAAACAAGATGGTCTCACCAACTGCTTCCTTCTCTTGCCAATGATCTCTTCAGCTACTGCATGCACCACATCACAGAGATGGTAGAACCGTCGTCCCTCTTTGCTCAGACCATAGACAAACTCTAAAAAATACTGTGGCTTACTGCAAGCAAATAAGGTAATCAGTCAAAGTAGCATGTCCTGAAGTTGGAGATTATTGTACGAGGTCTCAGCATATGTGAGGTGGAAGGTAAAGAAAGTGAATAGGGAGAATTGGTGAATTCAAGTAAAAAATTAAAGTTAAATATATGGAGTGGACATTATTAACACTGATGAAATGAAAAGTGTGATGATTAATAAAGTTGACGGGGAGGAAGACTAATGTCTGGTCAGGCAAAACATACTGATCAGACATGTTTATCAGGGTAAGGCAAAATATACTGGCCAAGACTACTACCTCGACTTCCATGTAGTCTTCCTGGAAATGGACTGTTCTTCTTGGCAGTCTGGCTAACAAGGTGGGGGATCGATGCGATCCCTATTGTAGTGAATGATTTGCAGATGAAGTCAAGCATAGCACGACCGCATGGAGGACCCAGGTCAATCTTCATCACCACACTCGGGATGTGAGGAAAGCTACTGCAACCCGCCCCTAAACGTCCTTCTCAGGGCACACAAAAGAGTCAACCTACTCATTGTGGGTATTCACAACAACAAAGTACACTCAAAACCTTCTCTACAGATAACAATAGACAACAAAACACTGGGATAAGCAGAGCTTCTCCTATCTTAGAAACATAATAACCAAAGATGGAAGATTTTCAATGGAAATCAGGAAGAGAATAGGGATGGCCAAATCTGTTTTGACCAGCATGAAAAGCCTGGCAGATAACATCAAGCCAAGATATGGAGGACGGAGATCTATTGCAGCTGAGCTTCCCTGTGAAGATGGCACTTGAACTGAAAGCAAAGATCATCTCACAGCAGGTGAGAATGTCAGAGATGAAGTGTTATAAATGTTTTTTCTAAGGTCCCAGCTCCTGTGAGGTGGGGTGAACTATTGTCTGTCTTGCATTCTTTACCCTTCTTCATTCATGCATCCCTATATCATCATCCCCATCCATACACCATCTACAACTCACCCCCACCATCATCATGTAGTTATCACTCCAGATTGGTGTACAGGCTCAAAACTACATTTCAGGGAATCCTGAATCCAGTTGTTTGTAGTGTGGTTTCAGTAGCAATGGTTTTTACATGACGGTGTTGCCAGCCCCATAAACAACCTTTCATTGTCACCTCAACCGACATTTTATGATGGAAACAGTGGCCCTATCATGACTTACCCAGGAACTATGCCGAGGCGAGCATACTGAGGGACGATCAGCACCGTGAGCGGACAGCGGATATCTTGAGCGTCTGCTGTGTGAACAAATCTCACAGTCCAGGCTGAGTTTCAACAGCTCACAGCAATGAATTTTACATGGTGAGGTTGCAAGCCTTATGCACACCATTCCTCAATCACCTCTTAAGACTTTCCAGAAAGGAAATAGTCTTGTATTAGTATAACGCAAAATAATAGTCCTGTAAGTACTCAAGTAAGATATTTTTTTAGTTCTCCTTGTCTCCTAAGGTGGAGTGTATTGTTCTGTATTTTGCACCATTACAACCCAGTGTATCTGACTTCAGCAAACATTTTTTTTATGGAATTACTTCCCACTGGGTCACAAATTCGCTGAATTCAAAAATACGAGGGCTGGTCAAAATGTGTCTGACCTTAATTCAGAAAGAAATGAAACACGGAGGTGTCCTCTTGTGGGAAGATTGAAGGGAATCTTCATGCACATTTGTGAATTTTTTCCTACTCCCAGAGAACGTATGTTACTAACAGTCTGTCTGTGAGTGAAAACTTGTCAGATTATCACTTGCCACAAAAACACATGAGCAGTGGTATTGTATGAAATTTTCCCAAGAGGAAACCATTAGGAAGATTACATAGGCTTTCGGCAATGATGTCATGAGCATCACAGGAATTAAGAAATGGTACAATAGTTTCAAAGATGGCCGCACATTGTTGGAGAGTTGACCACATTCGGGTAGGCACTCAATAAGTAAAAAATACGAGGTCATTAGTAAAGTGCGGACTTCAGTCATGCAGAACCATCATGTCATCATCCAAGAACTTGTGGACGATGTGTCCATCGGTTCAGTACACTCCATTTTGAACAAGCATTTGGCCACGCAAAGAGTGTCCACAAAATTCGTGCAGAAGCTGCTAACGATGTAGCAGAAACAACTCTGTTTGGAAATCTTGTAGAATGGACTAGACTGCACAAACGGAACACTGTGATCCCTGGTGATGAGTCGTGGATTTACGGATACAACTCGGAAACCAAGGTGCAGTCATCACAGTGAAGATATTCATCATCCATCCCTGAAGCCAACAAAGTGAGGCAGATGCGCAGCAATGGGGTGGTACATCATGAGTACGCACAAAAGACCAAAACATTGCCAAAGAGTACTATCTGAAGGTCATTCATCATGTTCATGATGCTGTGCAACGCAAATGACCACACATATGGGCAACGGAATATTGGCAGCTTAAATATGACAATGCAAACACCCATCCTTCACATCTGATTCAGAATTTCTTGATCAAACACAACCTTCCTGCTTCTGCTTCATCAATTTCCCTACTTTCCTTATAAGGTTTCTTGCAATTTTTGGCTGTTCCCTAAGCTAAAAATGCTGCTGAAATGGACCCGACTTGAGTCACAGTAAGACACTATGTTGAATGCGATGGCCAAGCCACACTCCATTCCCAAAAAGGTCTTCCTGAAATGCTTCATAGAATAGTGTGACCACTGGTAGATGTGTATGCAGTCCCAAGAAGAAACCTTTGAAAGGAATTAGGATTTCAGACCACAGAGTAATTCTATTTTTTTCTGGTCAAAGGTCCAATACATTTTGAACAGACCTCGTTTGCATGATGTTTGGGTTGAGAACTTTGACACTAACTGCACCGCTATGCAGCTTGAGCATAAAATATAGCCATATACAGACAGACATACAAGACTGCATAGTCTGTATATAACTGCCAGCTTAGTTGTTTACAAAATTTTTTTATTATATTTCAATCACAATCCTACTGAACTCCTAGAGGCTTTCAGATGAACCCCTAGAGACCTCTAGATGAACCACTAGACTTCCAGATAATGCCTAGGACCTTCCAGATAAACCTCTAGAAACCTCCAGATGAACCCCTAGAGACCTCAAGAGGAACCCCCAAGAGACCTCCAGAGGTATCTCCTAGAGACATTCAAAAGAACCCCCTAGAGACCATCCATGGAACATGCTGAGACCTTTCACAGAACTCCTAGAGGCCTCTCCAGAAAACCCCATGGAGACCTACTTAAGACCTTTCATGGAACCCCTAAAGACCTTCCATGTAACACCTAGATACCTCAAGATAAATACCATTGAGGTCTCAAGAGAGCACCTACAGACCTTCAGCTGAAAAAGACACCAAGAGGAACCCTACTAAAGCTTTAGCTGAATCCCCTTAAGATGTACAGAGAAACCCCCTACAGACCATCAGACGAATACCCAAAGATCTTCAAATGAATCATATAGAGACCATCAGAAAAACCCCTAAAAACCTTCAGCTGTATCCCTTAAAGACCTCCAGAGGTACCACCTAGAGATCTTAAGAGGAACCACCTAGAGACAGGAACCACCAGAAACCTTCAGCTGAATCCCCCAAAGACCCACAGAGGAACCCCCTAGAGACCATCAGACAAATCCCCAAAGATCTTCAGAAGAACCATATAAAGACCTCCAGAGAAACCCATAAAAACCTTCAGCTGTATCCCTTAAAGACATTCCATGGAACCCAAAAAGGTTGAGCAATTCTGTCACAGAGTGTTAGAGATTTCACTGCACATGGTCTCAACATACAGTGTGGTGGGGAAGAGTGACCATCTCCCCTCTGTGGTCAGGAAGAAGCCACACACATTTCTGGTTTCTGTCCGGGGTGGGACAGAAAACTACAGAACCCTCAGCACTGTTAACTAGAATTCGGAAGAGTTAATCGCTCGGGGAAGCTGATTAATACGTAGAAGAGAGGGTGACCCTGCATCAAGTTTGTGTTATACTGTTGTCAGTGTTGAAGTGTTAGAAGATGTATTCTGCATGTACTGCATATGGTCTCAACATACAAATAAGTGGGATAGGGTGACCATGGATAAAGTTTGTGTTATGATGTTGTCAGAGATGGAGTGTTGGAAGATTTGTGAGTAATGAAGTATTAGAAGACTTCTGAAGGATGGAGTGTTGGAAAACTTATTGGTCTGTACCATACTGAGTACAGGGATGATGTGTTAGAAGATTTATTGTATAAGGTCTTTAATATTTATAAGGTGGGTTGACCAGTCCATTGCTTCATCTCCTTGCCTTCACTAACTGAGGAGCTGAGGTAGTGCAGTGGTTAGTGCACTGGTTTCCCAGCCGATCGGGGTTCGGTTCCCAGTTTGTGTGGAATTTGTTCAGATCACAAAACGAATGCAAGGGTTGAACCCGCCTAAAAATTTGGTACCCGAATAATCTGGGATAAAAAAGGCTGTTGGCGTGATGTTAACGACATCACCCCTACTGTACCATTGGTAAAGAAAAGTATGTGCCAAACACCATATTGCCAAAATGCTACACTAGTGTGTTAAGGGGATCTTTCCTTTTTTTACTTTCACTAGCTGTAACAGAGTCAGGTAACGATTAATAGGTTGGTAACCTGATGCATTACCCAATTAGATTACAGTTTTGCAACAAGTGGCAACAGCTCTAACTACTATACCAGCATTATTGTCACAAACATAACAACTCATTAATTGTTAATATGAAAGATAGTTACAGGCTTCGTTCAGTCCACATAGTTGTCAGCTCAGACAGGGCTGAAGTGTAATCGTTATTTCTGAGGAAAAGAACAAAGATTTTGTTATCTCAAGCTTTCAGACATTCTACCCTAATAATAATGACCACATTTAATTTACCTCATAAACTTGGCAGTCTGTCTCAGATTTCTGGGGAACTGAGATGCTAGCCTGGTCAGCCACAAAATACGGACCAGGATGTCGCGTCAGGGTAAGGCACAATATACCGACCAAGACCACTATCTCTCTCCCATGTAGCGTTCCCTGAAAACAGGCTGTTTGGCTTACGAGGTGTGGATCAACATGATACCCGTAGTAGTGAGTGTAACGCAGATGAAGCCAAGCCTAGCACAACCGCCTGGATGACCGCAGCCCACATTCATCAGCGCGCTCGGGATGTGAGGAAATCTACTACAACCCGCCAAATAATGCCCCTTTCAGGGCACACAAAAGAGTAAACTTACTCACAGCGGGCATTAAACAACAACAACAACTCTCAGATTTCTCTCGTAATGATTGTTTATCCCTCAAATCAATCAATCAAAACCTTTCAGCTACGTGTGGAGCACAGATCTTCAACTAATTTTATTCGCCTCGTTACAGAATTGTGGACAATCTATTTCAGCTCTGTCCACAACTTTCTTGTTTCCTTTATGTTTGTCTCGAGCTCTCTTCTTCGCAACTGCTTTGGTCTGACTATGCCGGTACCGCACTGGGGATTCCCAAATAGATGCAATGCTATCAGCAGCTTTCCTAAATTGTTTCCTATTAAAAGTCAATATCTTCTCCTTTCCTTTAATTTCGCTGACATCTGTCTGGTTTTTTTATAACAGTTCCAGATTAGTGACTGGAGGCATGTAAAGATGGATGTTACCAATATTGGCGAATGAAGACCAAGAAAATGCCATTTTGGCTTGACTTCGTTCGTTCTCAATCTCCCGCTGGGATCAAGGTGCTGAGCAGCACATGAGCTGCAGTGGTCAGCGACTCATAGCTGACTGCTAGCGTCAGGGTCAGTGAACCAAAGCTGCCAAGACCCTTCTACACCTCCAAGCGGTGATCCTGGATAACAGGCTGCAGCAGGGCAGACTGGCTAAGGAGAAGGGATCGAAGAGGGAATGCTAACCTGGTACTCAAAAAATGCTTGCTGAAGTCGGATGTGTTGGACCGAAAGGTGTAAATAACGAAGTCAAGCTGTAAACTACGACACAACGCATTGCATTCTCTGGACAACATTCTACCACTTAAGCCCTTTCAGGGTTTGGTAGCAGGAGATTGAGAACGAATGAAGACAAGCCAAGACAATCTCTCACTACTAAACCCTGATACGGGCCTAAGAAGCAGAATGTAGTCCAGAGAACAAAATGCGTTGTGTCGCAGTTTACAGCTTAACTATGATATTTGCACCTTGCGGTCCAACACATCCGACTTCAGCAACCATTTTCTGAGTAACGAGTTAGCATTCCCTTTTCGATCCCTTCTCCTTAGCCAGTCTGCTCTGTTGCAGCCTGTTATCAGGATCATAGCGTGGAGGTGTAGAAGGGTCTTGGCAGCTCTTGTTCGCTGGCCCTGACGCTAGCAGTCAGCTATGGGTCGCTGACCCCTGCAGCTCATGCTGCTGATCAGCATCTTTATCCCAAATGCCATTTTAAGATAGTAATGTGTGCAGTAAAACATAAAAGAGAGTCCTTGGATGCCATGTGGCAGTCAATTATAGACAATCAGCAAGCAAGCGCATACATCTTTGGAAGCAACGAAGATGTGGTTTTACAGAAGAATGCTGTAGATCCCATGGACTGCAAGGAATACTAATGATACAGTACTCGAAGAGGCACAAACACAAGGAAGACTAATGATACAGTACTCGAAGAGGCACAAACACAAGGAAGACTAATGATACAGTACTCGAAGAGGCACAAACACAAGGAAGACTAATGCTACAGTACTCGAAGATGCACAAACACAAGGAAGACTAATGATACAGTACTCGAAGAGGCACAAACACAAGGAAGACTAATGATACAGTACTCGAAGAGGCACAAACACAAGGAAGACTAATGATACAGTACTCGAATAGGCACAAACACAAGGAAGACTAATGATACAGTACTCGAAGAGGCACAAACACAAGGAAGACTAATGCTACAGTACTCGAAGATGCACAAACACAAGGAAGACTAATGATACAGTACTCGAAGAGGCACAAACACAAGGAAGACTAATGATACAGTACTCGAAGAGGCACAAACACAAGGAAGACTAATGATACAGTACTCGAATAGGCACAAACACAAGGAAGACTAATGATACAGTACTCGAAGAGGCACAAACACAAGGAAGACTAATGATACAGTACTCGAAGAGGCACAAACACAAGGAAGACTAATGATACAGTACTCGAAGAGGCACAAATACAAGGAAGACTAATGATACAGTACTCAAAGAGGCACAAAGACTTCTCATTGCAAGGATCAGAATAAGGCAATCATCCTTTTTCATGTTATGAGAAGAGCTGGCTTGGAGCATGTTGTAACGATGGCAAAAATAGCAGCAAAGAGAGACAGATGAAGGCTGAGATAGAAGATGTTGGACAGTCTGAGAAAATGGTATGGGCATGAATCAACAACCGAGTTGGTAAACAACACACGTGATAGAAGCGGATGGAGGTCCATGATCACCAACCCTAACTGGCAAAGCACCTGATGATGATATTACTTTAACATTTTCTTCCTATTATTTTACTAACATGGTGTCATATCAAGCTATGTAGATGATACAGTTGTCCTTTCAAAGAGAGCTCAGGGCTGGAACAGATGATCCTGCCAGTTAAACAATACAGCAAGAAACAAAATCTGTACCTAAACATCAGCAAGACCAAGATAATGAGCACAGATAAGACAAAAATCAGGCCTAAAGTTTTCTCAGAGATGCAACAAATTTTGAACATCACAGATTTTGAATATCTCTGCTTGAATATAAACAACAATTGAGATCGCCAAAAAAAGTAAGAAGAAGATTGGCCATGGCATTGCAGAGATTAACTAAAATTAAAAACTTTTGGTAGAACAAATGACAAAAATAAAGATCATGAGGACTGCATCTTCCCAGTGGCAATGTATGGATGTGGGACATGGACAACACCATAAACACTAATGAAGAAGATTGAATCATTTGGAATTAATTGCTACAGTAAAGTGCTCACAATACCATGGATAGTGAGAAACACAGAAATCCTAAAAGTGCTGGATATTGAACAAAATTGGGTAATAAACAATTTTGCATCTAGAAAACTAAAATACTTAAGCTGCATCAACCTGTGTTAGATAAAATGATATGGAAGATGGCTAGTAAGACTGTGGCATAATGAGGAGAAGATGGACAAGGGACATTAAAGTGGTTCTGAGGATGACAGTGATTGAGGCGGGAGAGCTGGCCAAAGATCAAGAGTTTTTCATTTCGGATGTTATGATCCGACATTCTGCAAAGAATATACTACATGATGATGGCATGTGTGACCTTTAAATAAAATTATACATCAGTATAGAAGAGCGCGCAGCTGAATGGTTTCGTGGCCTGCCTGCCGACAAGGAGGGCATTGAAAGAAAAAAAGAAAAAGCAAAAAAAAGCTACATATTTTTTTTAATGGGTACAGACGCAGAATAAAGAGATTGAAATGGTATGATAAGTTCACTAATATGGAACTGTTATTAGATAGAATCAAACAGATATCAGTGAAACATAATGTGAGGAGAAGGCACTGGCGTTGGATAAAATACACATTACGAAAACCAGTTGATAGCATTGCAAGACAGTCTCTGCTCTGGAATCCCCAAGGCAAGAGAAGTAGAGGCACACAAAAACACATATGGAGAAGAGAGTTCTAGACAAACACGAAGATGTTCATCCATCACAAGTGATGAAGACCACACTCTTTGTTCAGCAGAGTGGACAGTTTTTTTCTCTTGCTGTGTCCGCTGAAATGGGTGACATGCTGTGATTTGGATTAAAGTGAAGAAGAAACTGCGCCTTTTGCCAACCTCATCTCTGGTCCTGAGCTACCTATTTGGATTAAAGTGAAGAAGAAACTGCACCTTTTGCCAACCTCATCTCTGGTCCTGAGCTACCTTTGGCCAGTGGCAAGATATTCATCGAGACGACTGGAGATAGCATAGGTTCTCTTGCTGTGTCCGCTGAAATGGGTGACGTGCTGTGATTTGGATTAAAGTGAGGAAGAAACTGCGCCTTTTGTCAACCTCACTCTCTGGTCCTGAGCTACTTTTGGCCAGTGGCAAGATATTCATCGAGACGACTGGAGATAGCATAGGATGCAGATTTTTCCTCAGGGTTTACTCCCGAAGCCTTTACCGTAAACAGGTATCCCGCAGGCAGCGGAGGGGAGATGACATCTAACATTGTGTGTCATGCCTTTTCCAGAACCACAAGAGGTCGTAGGGACATCACTCAGCGTGTGGGTCAGTTTGGCATTTCTCCCTGGCTGTGTTCAGTCCATTATAGTCGTGTCTAAATTTCTGACATGCCAATTTCGTGAAGTGCAGCCGTGTGAACTAGGCCGTGAAATATGACACAGGCTTAAGCATAGCATTATTCATATAGCAGTTGTCCAGACCAGGATAATCGGACGGAAGAAATCACAAAAAACAAAAGAATTAGCCCGTCCAAATGGAAAACAACAACACGTTTCCGTGAACACAAGTGTAAGACGTTGACTAGTGTGAATTCCAAGCAAATCCGTGGTCTGGCGGCATCCATAATGAATTAAAACAGCAGAGCAACGTAGACCCACAGTCGGTTACGGTGCCATCTTTGCTGCTATACAAACATAAAGACAACATAAAGGAAACAGGGAAGACGTGAACAGGGCTGGAAGGCCTGCCATCTATCGCTGAAGACCTGAAAAAGTTTCTGATTGATTGAAGGTCACACCCACACAAGGCTATACACCATTGCTCTTACTTACTCCTGGGTCTGACAACCGGACTCGTACGAAAAGGCACACCTCAATATCACATCCAAAGCACACATACTGATTGGTTGGAACAGGTCGAATGACTCGCTGCTTGCTGACAGCTTTTTAATTCTATCCTGCAAATATACAATAGTAATATGATATTTCTTGTAGAAGCTGCTAGTACTGAGTTCTCTACTCCTGATGTTTCTCTGGTAGTAGTTTACAGTGGCTCCTCTTGTGCCTGAGGCATACTGATTAAGATGGGTCATAGTCCAATACTAGGTTCTCAGCAGGCAAACGGCATTGGAGATCACAGATATGATTCCCATCTCACTGCCTAGGTTGCTGTAGTGTAGCTTGTTTCTTGGTCAGTATGTTGCACCTGACCCTGATGTGAGGTGGGGGTCATGGTTAGTAAGTTGCACCTGACCCAGGTGTGAGGTGGGATCGTTATGATAGTGCACTGGCATTCCAGTTTAGCAATCAGGGTTCAATCCCCAGCTGGGAAAATTCTCAAGCAATTTCAGAGCGGAGGCACAGGCACTGAAGGCTGCAGTAAAAGCAATGCTGACAGGCGAAAGCAATGAAAGCCAGATAGTCCTGTTCACAGATGCCCGGGCTGTGGCTACAGCACTAAAAAGCCAGAAAAATACTGAACTTAATGATTTAAGAGCAGTACTCTGTCAACTATGCCAGCAGTCCGCACCAAAAAGAGTAGTGGTACAGTGGGTTCCATCCCACTGTAACATCCAAGGCAACGAGGAGGCAGACAGACTGGCAAAAGAAGGTGCAAGACTACCACAACCAGATTCTAGTGTGACCTACGAAGAGTCCAAAAGGTTCATTAGGGCCAGATACATGGCCAAATGGGAAACAGAACATACTGGCTACACAAAAAATGATGCCTACTACCAGCTGAACAGAAGAGAGCAGGTCATGGTCTTCAGACTCCGCACAGGCCACAACAGAATGAGGTACCATCTGTTCAATAAAATGAAGATAGGTGGCACTGACAAATGCACCTGTGGCACAGGG
This sequence comes from Ariolimax columbianus, assembly GCA_036924085.1. NCBI lineage: Eukaryota > Metazoa > Mollusca > Gastropoda > Stylommatophora > Arionidae > Ariolimax > Ariolimax columbianus. The sequence continues at coordinate 67,805,292 of JAVGWX010000005.1, read as the reverse complement.
AAAATGACCGCTGAACATCTGCTGCAAAATTGCCCAACATACGAGGACCAGAGAAAGCACATGTGGCCATCACCAGTGGCAACACTAGACAAGCTCTATGGCAGTGTCGACAGCCTCAGGATGACAGCTGCTTTCTTCGAACAAATTCTCAAGTTGACGTCTGACAGTGTACGAAGAAGAAGTAGACAATCCCCAGTTGGTGCAGGATTTTTTTCTGATTGTAAACCGGCTCATGTGGTCGAACCAGCCACAAAAATTTTGTACCAGAAAAAATCTGGGAAGTAAAGGTGACATGTGTGATATTGACCACATCATCCATTGAGTACCGTGGGTCACAAAATAATATGGGCCTAACACCATATTTCCTATACGCTGCATTGCGTGACGGGATCTTTACTTTTACGTACACCTGACTCTGAAGTAAGGTAGGTGTCCTGATCATTATGTTGCATCTGACCACGCTGTGAAGTGAGGTCTGGTCCGTATGTTACACCTGACCAATACATCAATTTTCAGTACAGCTGGTTTGCCATTCCTGTTTTCTCAGTCAGGCTAAATGCAGCCTGTTTCCAGAGCACCACTTGGAGGCGGAATAAAGCCTTAGATAGCTCTGAGTTGCTGACTCTGACACAAACAGTCAGTTATGAGTCGCTGACTGCTCTCATATCCTTTACTGCATCTTCAACCCCCACATGCAACTAATTACATTACATCCATACTGCAGACCTTCACCAAAAGTTGTCCCAGTCGTATGTCACTGATAACAGTAGATCAGGAATGTAGACCACCAACAAATGTCACTGTCGCATGTCAATAATAACTTTAAATCCAGACTGGAGACCTTCACCAACAGATGTCACCATCGAATATCACTAATAACTTTAAATCTAGAGTGGAAACCGTCACCAAAAGATGTCACTAATAACTTTAAATCCATATTATAGACCTTCACCAAAAGAAGTCACTGTCAAATACCATAACATTACATTGAGGTGTGCATAATCTCAGGTGTACAGATGGCATAGCTCTGTTAGCTGAAAGAAACAAGAACTCCAGGAACTGGTGACTGAAACAAAGAAGAAAAATCAAAAACATGTGTAGGAAATTAACACAGAGAAAATTAAAGCTATGATAATTAGCAGAGTAGACATGAACTCTGCTCTATAGATATAAATAGATGACCAAACACTGGAACATGTCAAGAGCTTCTCGTATCTTGGAAATATGGCCTGGCTTCGTTCATTCTCAATCTCTCGCTACCAAACCCTGAAAAGGACTTAAGTAGTAGAATGTAGTCCAGAGAACAGAATGCATTGTGTCATAGTTTACAGATTGACTGCGATATTTGCACCTTTCAGTCCAACACATCCGACTTCAGAAACCATTTTTTGAGTAACGAGTTAGCATTCCCTCTTTGATCCTTCTCCTTAGCCAGTCTGTTATGTTGCAGCCTGTTATCCAGGATCACCGCGTGGAGGTGAAGGGTCTTGGCAGCTCTGGTTCCCTGGCCCTGACGCTAGCAATGAGTTATGGGTCGCTGACGGCTGCAACTCATGCGCTGCTCAGAATTTTGATCCCGGAAATATAATAACGAAGGATGGATAATAAGAAATGGAAATCATGAAGAGAATTGGGAAGGTCACACTTTTTTTCACCAGTGCGAGTTATATATTGACATGCAAACAAAGTGACCCTCAAATTAAAAGATGTGTGTGATCAGGTGCTTTGTAAGACAATCTTTACTGTATGGCATAGAAATGTAGATAATGAACAAACGGTTTAATGATTCATTCACTGTAGTTTAGTTTAGTTGAAGAATCAACATAATTACACACGGTTCAACCCAAAAGTGCTCTGTTCTTCTCCATATTTTTGGGGAGAATCTCAGCACAAGCTGCTTAGCACTGGTGAGGATCCTGTAATAGATTGGCTAGATTTTTATCATAATTTTCAATCTTACCTGGGCAGCGGCCGTTAAGCTTACACTTTTCTATTTCCAACAGCCAAGGGATTTGTTAACATGCGCGACACTGCACATGGGTGTCCAATCTCTACTACCCAGAGATCCGGGAAAATACCAGAAAGTCTACGTGAAAAAATCCCAGTCTCCACAGTGTCGGTTGATGTTTTACCTCGAGACCACTCACTCCCCAAACTGCAGTGGAATCATCTAACTGGGTGATTTCAGTATGTCGACTCTTGTCCATATGTAATGTTCCCACTATACAAGCTTTCTGAGTCAGGGTATCAGTTAATTCTTTGCCATGAACCCCAAGATGATCAGAACAGTTGATCCCCACAAGTTCCTGAAGGTCTGAGACCTCTATCTCTGCTCAGCTCTTTCATTGTACTAACCCAGGATGGCCAGAACAGTTGATCCACATAAGCTCTGGATAGATTGAGGCCTGTATGTCCCCAACATGACCAGGGCAGTTGATCCACACAAGCTTTCTCCTGATGGTTTGAGGCCTCTTTGTCTGCTATCCATTCTTTCACTGCGTTAACCCCATAACAACCAGGACAGTTGATTCACACAAGCCGCTAATGGACTGAGGTCTGTATATTTCCAACATGACCAGAACAGCAGATCCACGTAAGCCCGCTGAAGGTATAACCACATGAATGATAATGACTTACCACAACAATAACAGAGCACCGGTTGTATACTTCAACATATGACTTCAAGATGTCAAAGTGAAAAGCAGGAGTAAGTAAACGACGATTACGACTCCAGCGAGGACCATTAGCAATCAGCAACCCTTCACCAAGCCAGCGAACGCCCATGTCGTATGGAGAGGACAGGAACTTCCCTCTAGGCTTTGGTACTTGATATATAAAAGAGAGGGGCACTTATTGATTTTGTTGTTGTCATTACATCAAGAGTTAATGTCATTAATTTGTTTGTTGTGTCATTACAACAAGAGAGAAAGAGATTGGCAGAGAGAGAGAGAGATATGAGAGAGAGATTCTCCAAGTTAATCCCTGGGCCCTAATTGGGGAGGAAAATATAGAACAACTGCACCTCCATGTATGTTGTAAAAAGTGACTGAATGAGTTGTGCATGGGGCTAGCAAAGTAATCAAGTAAAACAAAATGCTTCAGAAACCACCAGTGCAAAAGCAAGCAGACTTCCTAAAGGAGGCAAACTGCAATGTAGCTATATAGTCCAACTTTAGTGAACAAACGGACAAGACAAAGAAGAAGATATGTTTTGTTTTTGTTGTGTCATAATGTTAGGAGGCATTTATGATCATTTTGTACATCTAGCATAGGAATGTGGGGCATTGATAAACTTTTTTGTACATCTAACAGGAGTGTGAGGCATTTATGATCATTTTGTACATCTAACATTGGAGTGTTAAGCATTTATAAACTTTTTTTAATATCTAACATAGGAGAGTGAGGCAGTTATCATATTTCTGTACATCAAACACAGGAGAAAAAAAGGGGGAAAAAATTTATGCTAATATATGAACTTCTCTCTATATCGTTACGCACATGAAACATGGATATTAAATGCTGAACTGAAAAATCTTCCACCAACAAGATCTCAGAATCTGGTCTTCATTGGATGTGATGTCGTGTTCTTATACTTTTCTGCTTGTACCATGGTCTTGGTATCCTGTCTATAGAATAGAGGTCTGATTTTTTCCATTTCGTTTATGGGAGTGGTCTTCGTGGCACCCGTGATCACCCTAAGGGCTTGGCTTTGTACCTTATCTAGGTTTGTAGTTGTGATTTGGCTGCTGTGGACCATGCTGCTGATCCATAGTCCACTATTGGTCTTATTTCCCCAATACAGACTTTCTTAAGCGTTGTTTCAGTCACTCCCCAATTTGACCCAGTTATTTTTCTCAGTATTACAATTTTTTTTCATAGACTTTGCTTGTTTATTTTTATGCGAGGCCTTTATGTTTTTCTTATATCCAATGTGATGCCCAGAAATACTCTTTGTATTTTTGGACCTGTATATTTCTTCCAAGTCATATTTGTCCTGCTTTTTTTTTGTTTGAGAGTGTGAAAAGTGTTGTTGCAGATTTCTCAGCATTGAGCTGTATCATCCATTTCAGAGCCAACATTGCTATATTATCTACTGCTCTTTGAATTCACTTATTTGCAATTGTTAGGCGTTCTTCAACACACCAAGTCACCTGCACATAGAACAGTCCTCACCCCATGTGGCAGATCGTGGGTGAAATTGTTGATAAACTCGAGGAACAAGGTGGGAGACCAAGCCCTGAGGAACTCCATGCTTTAGGAAGATGTTTTTGCTAAAATAACCATCCATGGTAAATCTAGCTTTCTAGTTGTGTAGGAATACCTTGATCCATTTTCTCATGTTGCACTTGATGCCATTTCTTTGCAGTTTTGCCATTAGCCCAGCTTTCCATACCGTAACGAAGGTTTTCTGCAAATTTAACCATTGAGTAAGGACCTTCTTTTCTTGGAAGACATCTTCAACAATTTGGACAAGTATGTGATTTGGTCTTCTGTGCTGTTACGTTCTCTAGCCCCTGCTTGTTCTAGTATTAGTAGGTCCAGTTTTATAGTTTGTGTATGTGGCTATTCAATCTGTTATGTCATATTCTCATGTGAGAGCACCTCAAACCACCTCATACAATGAAGTCTCTCGTACTCCACCACTACCAGAAGTGTCTGATGGGGAACCCCCATCCTCTCACATCTAAACAAAAGTTGAGATCTTCTTCAATGGTCTCTCACACTGCATCGCTGCCAGCAGTATCTGCTGTTGGACTACCATCCAATCCCATGATCTGAAACCTCTTCCAATGAATTCTCTCACACACTGCCAGTAGTGTCTGCTGTGAGACCACCATATCCTCACAAAAGTTGAGATCTTCTCCTTCAATTGTCTCTCACACTCCATCACTGCCAGCAAAATCTGTTGTTGGAAAACCATACCCTCACATGTTCTGAAACTTCCTCCTTCAATGAAGTCTCTCGCACTCCATCACTGCCAGCAAGCATCTCCTATTTGGCAATCTTTACCTCAATTTTCTTGTTTAACATGTCATATTCCTTATCCCAAGACAATGATCACAGACAAAACCAAAAAAAACTACAGAAAGTTATTCTAGAATAAATTGAATAGTAACTAAAATAAGCTGAAAATACAGCGAGCTTAGAGTATCTTAACTTGCTTATTTGCAACAACTGAGACTGCCAAAATACAAACTAAATAACAACAAACAAACAAATTATGAGAACATGCATTTTGTCTGTAGCAATGTATGCACAATGTGAAACATGGACCATCATACAAACATTAAAGAAGAAAATTTAATATTTCAAACTAGAATGATACAGGAAAGTTCTCAGAATACCATGACAGCAAAAAAGAAAAACACACCAGACATCCTAAAACAGCTAGGTATAGATCAAAATCGGCTAGTAAACAGCTTAACATCTAGAAAACAAAAATTATTTGACCACATCAACCATCACCATAGTCTAAAAAAGTTTATACTAGAGAGAATGATACATGGATAATGAGGCAGAGGCAGAACTCTGAAGAAGATGACGGTGACAGAGGTAGAGAACTGGCTAAAGATCTAGTCTTATGTTGTGGCTGTGATAAGAGTGACGTTTTACAAATGACATGGTACATAATGATGAACGTGATACAAATTGTTAACATACTCTGCAGCAGCAATCAGGTTTAGAGGTCATAGGATATAGCTAGACAGGTAACGAGTTGAAGACTTTTATCACAGAGGTAGGGAATGAAGACTAACGTCTGGTCAGGCAAAATATACTGGCCAAGACCTTTACATTGGTTTCCTCGTACCCTGAATAACAAGGTGAGGGATCGACATGATCCTTGTAGTAGTGAACGACACACAGATGAAGCCAAGAATAGCACAACTGCCTGGAGGACCAGGGTCCACCTTCATCAGACCGCTCAGGATGTGAGGAAAGCTACTGTAACCTAAATGGGAACGAAATGGGCTAGTGGTTAAGTGACACGGCTCACAATCCGAAGGTGCTGGGTTCGATCCCCATCACAGCACTGGCCGTTATCACAGGGAAGCAAACCCTTAGAAAACACAGGAGGAAGCAGACCCTTACATAAAATGCATGCCAAAGTCTGATGCACTGGGCCGACAGGTGTAAAATAAAAACCGTAGTGCAACGCACACCACCTTGGGGAAAAGATAAATGAGGCAAACAAACAACAAAAAAAACCCAAAAATGCAGCCCACCACTTAACGTCCTTTTCAGGACGAACAAAAGAGTAAACCTACTCATTGTGGGCATTTGAAACAAACAACAACATCACAGAGGTCTATTTACCTGAAGATTTCAGTATAGGTCGGATAGATTCTGGATGGTAAGCAATAATAATAGGTACGATGGGGCCCGTCCATACTCGATGCATATACTTGAATTGCTGTGCCATGTCAAAATCATATTTTATCCCTTCTTCGTTGGGTCCTGGGTACTGGTGACATGAAACAAGTTGGATAACTCAAATTACAGGGTGTGTCACTTATATGACCTATTTTGTTTATGAGCAAAAGTCATGAGTTCAGTCTTAGCAAAATCATTCTGTTGCAAGTCAAATCATAATAAAACAATCAGTCATAAGTTGGTCTTTCATAAGTCAAATCATCATAAAACAAGCAGTCATAATTTGATCTTTCATGTCAAATCATCATAAAACAAGCAGTCATCAGTTGGTCTTTCATAAGTAAAATCATCCTAAAATATAAGTTGAGTTTATCCATCATATGTTGAGTCATCCATAGCGTTGGATTATTTTATATTTGAGATCATTTCTTTGAAATACAGAACACCTTCCACACTTTTCTCTTTTTATGTTGTTCGATATAATTAGTTGCTCATCACAAGCGATGATGGCAAAATCATCAGACAGGTTTTGTCTTGGTGATGAAGATACTGTGCTGGTCATCAACCTCACTGTCTCGTCCCAAACTACCTTGGACCACTGGCAAGACGACCAGTCAAAATGACTGGAGGTAACTCAGGATGTAGGCACTCTGGTCTTATCTCCCTTGAGACTAAGGGTCAGCTTAAACTTGCAGGATTCGATCAACCCTTCTCTTCCATTCATTGCTTTGAGAGGCAAATGCCTTACCTCTCGATAAGAGCAACCCCCTCGATGTGAACCATAAGGCATAACTACGGCCTGCCTCCTTACAGGTAGCCTGTATACGAGAACTGTCAGAAGTGGTTTCAATAGAAATGGTTATGCATGTCAAGATTGCTAAACCCCATGCACATCTCTCTTTAATCACCATTTCTACATGCTTGGAAGGTTATAGTGTTTCTGTTATTTTCATCCCAGGTACAACTCACATGTTTCAAAGATATAGTCTTATTATATTTTAGATCCTTACTTTGAATTGTGTTCTGTATTGTTCTGTTCCTAATAATCAACTTCACTGCCATCATTGGAGCTCAGTCTCTCTCAGTAAATGGTGATTCATGTGGATGCTGGTTGTTCCTGTAGCTTGTTGGTTGTAAACACTCCTGCCCCATCCTCTCAAGTGCCACATTCCACTTGAATCTCCTTCTTTTTTTTTTGCGTTCGCCTTATTTCTTTAATCCCCAAGGCTGGTTGCGTTGCACTGTGGTTTTTACTTTTGCGCCTGTAGGCTCAGTGCATCCGATTTCAGCATGCATTTTATATAAGGGTCTGCTTCCTCCTGCGTTTTCTAAGGGTTTGCTTCCCCGGGGTAACGGCCGATGCTGTGATGGGGATCGAACACAGCACCTTCTGGTTGTGAGCCGTGTCACTTAACCACTAGACCACGCCGTTCCCTGAACCTATTTTGATTTAAAAGCTCTGCAGACAGTGAATTGCTAATTCAACTATTGTCATGCCATCATTCAACAGGGGGTCATTGATAGACTTCAATATATCACTGCTATCCATATCAGGTGTGTCCATGATGGCTGATTGAGATATCAGGATGTCAGCTCTTTTATTGCATAAAACACCAGCATGACTTCTACAGGGTTAAAAAATCTATAGTTGCCATCCCCTTATACCTTAGCCAACCTTTCAGTACCTTCAGAAGTAAGTTTAATGTAGATAAATGTACAGTCATCCACATGGGTAGATCCAATATGGAACATAATTACAGAATGGGCAAGAATAATATTAGAAAGATAGATAAGGAAAGGGATCTAGGGGTTATAATAGATCATACAGGTAAGTGAGTGAGCAAGTTCAGGTAGCAGTAAAAAAGGCAAATGCAATGTTAGGTATGATAAAAAAAAATATTAAACATAGGAGCAAGGAAGTGATAGTCAAACTGTATAAAGCATTAATTAGACTTAGATTGGAGTACTGTGTACAGGTGGAGTCATTATCATAGAGAGGATTTAAACATGCTGGAAAGAATACAAAACAGAGCAACAAAGCTGATAGTGGGATTCCAGAATTACAGTTATGAGGAAAGAAAAACCGGCCTACAGTGTCTAGAAAAGAAGAATTTGAGGTGGCTTAATACGGGTTTATAAGATGATCAAAGGAACGAATAAATTAGACTTTAACAAGTTTTTTTAAAATACAACCACCCACAAGAACAAGAGGTCATAGTTACAAATTAACTAATGAAAGGTCCAGATTAGATATTAAGAAATAATTTTTTAGTCCGAGAGTGGTGAATGATTGGAATGCATTGCCACAGGAGGTAGTAGTGGCAGGGACAATAAATGCAATTAAGAATAAATTGGATGAGCATAGCTTTTAGAGCAAGGTAATGTAAATGAAACTGGTTGTATACAGAATCTGCAGAGTCTTCTAAACCAGAAAAAGACAATAAGTTAAGTAAAGATTGAACGTGATGGCTGCTCTTGTTAAAGAGGTCTCATATAAGTCATCACGAAGCTGAAGTCACAGCTTCTATTTCCATTCCCAAATTGTAGGTTGTTGTCATGTTGCCCAACTCCACTCAGTAACAACCTGACCTCTCAGTCTAGCAAAAAAACCCCAATCAGATATATTGCACCACTGTCTGGATAAGCTGTCTAGGTTTATGAGGACTCTGTGGTGATCTATCGTTCTACACAAGTGTGGATCCACTCTTCTCATTGACGATTGTCGTAACTGTGTTCACTTGTCCAATTGTTCTCTCATGGCAGTGCTCTCTTAATTCTTGATCCCTTGATGTCTCAGGTGTTATTGTACAGTGGATGCTGTCTGCCCTGGTAACCAGACAGACTTTGACTTGTGCCAATTTATGTCTGGACCTCACAGACACATAACACTGTCAAAGCTATTGTGTCATCTTATATGTGATGCCATACTAGATGAATGATCACCCAATACATGCTAATAATAATGTCTTAATATCGCCCAGTTGACTACGGTCTAAGGTGGAATAGGTGTGCCTCCACCAGTAAAAACTAGTGAGACAAACACATAAAATTAAAATCTTATATATGGTCATCATTTGATATGCAGCTACCTCAGTAAACTTACTGAGATGAAAAAAAATAAAGTATATAGAAAACTTGCGTGTGTGACACTAGACTGTAGATAAAGAAATGTAACACAAACCATATGTAAGTTTCCCAACAGGTAACTAAATGAAGATTCTCCTGGAAGGCTGTTAAACAGAGCTCGATAAGCCAGATGTCTCCGGCCATATTTCCACAGCAACACTGACAGGACGGCAGCAACCAGCAATAGAAGCCATTCCATCCTTATTAAATCCTTGTTGGAACCTACAACAGAAATTTCAAACAGTTTTATTTTTATTTGTTTCTTCATTTGTTTTGTGTGTGCTTTGTACTTTATTTTGCTATTTTGCACCTAATGATCAAGTGCAGAGACATTTTGAGCTAGTCTTTGAGGTGCTTTTTGCCCACCAATGCAGGTCTCTTCCAGCTCACCCTACATTAGTTGTTTGGGGATGTGATTGCCTGCCCACCTGATCTAGGTCTTCTGCAATAGTGTGTGGATGCTCTGCATTTTGGCTTTCATCAGGATCTCGACATTTCAAACACTATCCTGGCATTACATTCTCAACAATCTACAGAGACAGCTTGTGTGGAAGTGGTGTATTTTTCTAGCATGTCTGTGATACACTGTCCACGTCTTACTGACATACAGAAGGGTGATGCCCACTACGGTGTGGCAGATCTCTCCGATTCCACAAGCTGTTGTGCAGCCTCCCAAAACATATATAGGTAAAAACAATATGATTGCACTAGGACAGAAACAAATCCAGATTGCACCACAACGCCTTCATCCAGGACAAAGAATAATAAAAACATCTTCTTCTTCTTCGTTCGTTCTTAATCTCCTGCTACCAAACGCTGAAAGAGCTTAAGTAGCAGAATGTAGTCCAGAGAAAGGAATGCGTTGTGTTGTAGTTTACAGCTTGGCTGCGATATTTGCACCTTTCGGTCCAACACATCCGACTTCAGCAAGCATTTTTTTAGTACCGGGTTAGCATTCCCTCTTCGATCCCTTCTCCTTAGCCAGTCTGCCCTGTTGCAGCCTGTTATCCAGGATCACCACGTGGAGGTGTAGAAGGGTCGTGGCAGCTCTGGTTCGCTGGCCCTGATGCAAGCAGTCAGCTATGGGTCGCTGACCACTGCAGCTCATGCGCTGCTCAGCATCTTGTACTGTGGAGTTCAATAGAGAGGTGTGGAGTTGAATAAAGAGGTGCGCAGGCTCTGGTCGCGGATGTTGTCCAGTACCAGCTTCATGAAAGAAAAAGCCACCCAACCCGCGTACTGCCATCTTGTTAACTCTGGACTCAAGTCGTTCTGCATGTTGAGCAGGCGTCCAAGGTAGATGTACCCGTTCACGTCGTCGAGTCTCTCTCCATCTTGGAAGACTGGGTCACTGCAAAGTTTTGCCTTTAAGAAGATAATTTAATTAATGTGCAAGATATACACATGAGCTAGTGTACATTTTCTTTGCTTGGAATGTCATTCATGTGATATGTATTTCATTATTTTTCAATGTAGTCAAGGAAAACAAATCAGACGTCTCTACAGAAACCAGGTTGGTACAGCTGCTTGCACGTCAGAAGTGTAACGGTGTCCCTTGAGGTGTTCTTTCATCTTTGGGAAGAGAAAGAAGTCCCAAAGTGCCAGATTGAGGCTGTACAATGAGTGCGGTAAAATGAAGTCAAACTTGAGATGCTTCAATCCAGTCACTGTTTGTCGGCTTGTGTGTTGGCAAGCATTGTCGTGTTGAAGAATTGTGCGCGTTAGCATGCGAGGGACCCATCTCAAACACACTTTCCTATATCCATTCAAGAAAGGATGCATTGCACGGCTGTTGGTGGAAACAACAAATCCCCAAAACACTACTTGGATGAGGAAAGTCAAGATTCTGATTCCGACTACGTGTATAGAATAGGATAAATGTGTGGATGAGAGGCTCGTAAATGCTTTGAGTACCTTGTAGAAAGAGCTGAAGATGAAGAAAAATGTTTTGAGTGTATACTGGGACTCGCCTGTATTGCTTTTTCAGCAACCATTTCCAATAGATTTGAAAGATGCTTCTAATACTGTTGTTTTGTTGCAGCCAGAACAGATTTGGTCACCCTACGAAGTGTTGGAAACATTCTCAGACTCATGCAGAATGTTCTGGTCCAGTTTGTCATTAGTCATGGAGCCACTATGAGGTTGCAGCGGGCAGAGAGAGTAGAGGCTATAGATGAAGTTTGTGTCGAAAGACAGAAGCTCATAGCACAGAAAACATATATGTGTTAGGAATAAGCTTCAAAGACTGATAGAGCAAGGCATTGTTAAGAAGGAGCCAGTCTTAAATTTGCATATGTTTAAAAAGTTATACACACAAGTGTGAAAGATAATTTACAGTTATTCATTAACAATTTTTCATCTATTATAGGAAGTGAATTCCAACATGTATGGCATGATGGAAGCACAGATGTTGTAAATCAAGAAAAAGTGAAGTTGATCAAAACTGACAATAGCAGGACCTGTACAGGTCCGCGTCAATCAGCAGAGGATGATTTCGACATGACAGTGGTGCAGTTCCTTGTCGACTTTGCTCAAGGAGACATCACATTTGCATGATTTCCTAAATTAAATGTGTTCCATGGACACACTATAGGTAGATTCTTTTTATTTATAACAAATGTTACAGATACCATTTTCAAAATTATTTGACAACAGATGAACTTCCTCCAGATGATGGTGATGTAATCTTAGCTAATTTCGCTCTCTTGGTACATCAAGTACGAATGATCAACTTTAATTAATTTGCAAGCGTGTTCCAAGAACCTTCTGTAAGTATATTCTATTTGTGTGTTACATAGCAATTTTAAACTTTTTTTGGTTAGCTCTTTGAAGACGTGGCAATATATCCATCTTTGATGCCATGCATTTCCTGTCACTGTTTATATTTATCATATTATGTGGAAAATATAAACATATAACTTTTTATCAAATAGTCAAAAACATGCAAAAACAAAACTACACAGCAACAATTAACATATCAGACTTACCCAATAAAGACTGCTAATCCACATGTTTTGTTGTCTGTGACACACTTGTTTGTAAACGACATCCATTAATGAATTAAACTGCATATCATACATGCCTCCTGTTACGTGTGTGATAATATTTTCTATGTTAAATTGATCAATTGTTTCCAGTTTACGACAAGCCAGATATTCATTCTTCCAGACAAGGATTACGACATGCCAGTTACTCATTCAGAAAAGGATTACGACATGCCAGTTACTCATTCAGAAAAGGATTAAGACATGCCAGTTACTCATTCAGAAAAGGATTACGACATGCCAGATGCTCATTCAGAAAAGGATTACGACATGACAGTAACACAATTCCTTACAATTTTGTTTTTGACAATGCCACATTTGAATAATCAACTGTAACTTGTAAGTGCCCATCGCAAGCGATGATGCCGACATCATTAGATTGGGGGGTTGTTTCATTTTGTCGATGATATAACTTGCGCTGTATTTTGATTATAGTGAGGAAGAAGCTGCACTGGTCATCAAACTCACTCTCTGGTCCTGAGCTACATTGGGCCAGTGGCAAGAATTTAGTCAAGACGACTGGAGTAATTCAGGATGTAGGCACTCTGGTTTCACCTCTTTGAGAAATAAAAGTCCCTCTCGCCTTTTGTTTTGTTAATAATATTTGTATCAGTCACTCCGATCGTGTCTAAATTGCAACCAAGATGTATGAATGATTCTACTTGGTGTAGTACCTGGTTTCTTAATACAATGTGATTGTCTTTAAGTGCTTGTTTTCTCGTAATCTGTGTTTTTGTCTCCGTGTACTCTCAAACTTAATTTCAGTGAGCGTTAAGTAAGTATATTTATTGTATTTATTGGATGGATAAACAGACAGGCAAATACATTTTATAAATAGACCGACAAACATGCTAGGCGTGTTAAAATGAAACCAGACCAAGCTGCAACAAGTGAACATACGTACGATTCGCATGCTGACGTCACTTGTTATGTGAACAGCACATGCTAACCGTGAAGTTTGAAAAATGTCATTATTCTCCGACTCATAGTTTCCTCAGCAGACCGTTGAAAACATAGCGGGTGTAATACGGAATCCGCCCAGAGTTGATGAGGTTAAGGAATCCGCTCAGTCTAACAGGTTAAGGATGTCGACCAGTTGACATTCATCGCAGAATGCAGGTAGTGTATGGGGACAAAAGTGAAGAACTGGACAACGATGTTAAAGAAGGACGTGAGTTAACGCAAGAATATGCGTTTGACCTATTCTCGGAAGATCTTTCGTTAACGTACGACCTTCTTTAAACATCTTTAAACTTTCTGTAGTTTCGTTGCCTTCAAGGTTATTTTATCCATGATAGGACACACACTGCGGAAAACAGCCGATTGCATTACAAGGCAGTCTGTTCTAGAATCCTAAAGGCATTGACAAGTAGGGGCAGACCTAAAAACTCATATGTAAGAAACGTCGAGACAAACTTAAACACGGCAGGAAGAACGTGGGCGAAGCTAGAAATAATTACGAATAGCATGAGGAATTAGCGATTATTTGTCGAGGATTTATGTTCCACAGGGAGTTGAAAAGGTTGGATGACTTGATATTTATCTACACCCAATCACCGTATACACACACACACACACACATATATATATATATATATATAGACGCGACTTAAATAAATTTTTTTGGTAAATTTATTCTGAAAAAGTGAAACACAACTGTATCATTTTTCGACGTAGTCGCCATTGCTTTCGATACAAGTCCCACAGCGCCTATTAAACTATTAAAGCATGGATTTCTGTTGAAAAAAAATATCTTTGTCGCGTGTGTAACATCTCATGTGCCACATATTCGACCTCATCATCACACCTGAAAGTCTTTCCTGTCAATGCCTCTTTTAGTGGACAACGTGGGGGTTAGTTATGTCTGGTGATGATGGCGGATGTGGTTGTCACTGAAAGTGAAGGTCTTCGATAGTTGCAGCCGTTGCACTGTAGTTTGGGGTCGAGCATTATCATGTTGCAAAAGGGCACCTTTACTCAGAAGTCCACGTTGTTTGGATTTGATTGGAAGTCGAAGATGATTGCTTATAAGAACTTTATACTTGCCACTGGTGATCAACGACCTGGCATGTAGGGCTCTAAAATAACGTTTAGTTTATCCCAAAAGAGAGTCAGCATTACCTTCACTGCAGATTAAAGTGTGCGAAACTACTTCGGTTTCGGTGACGAGGGATGGCGCCAGTCTGTGCTCATTATCTTTGTTTCAAACTCGTGGTAGTGAATCCAGGTTTTATCTCCAGTAACAATTCTTGCTAGGCAGCCATTACTTTCTGCGTCAAGGCGCCTCAAAAGTTCCTGACAGGCATCAACGCGTGGTTGTTTCACTTCTGGAGTAACCTTCCCTGGCACCCACCTTGCAGACACTTTGTGGTAATGTAGCACATCAAGGATGATGTTGTGTACTGAACCTTGACTGTTGCCCAGATGTGCAGCAATTTCAAAGAGTTATTCGTCTTTTATTGATATGTCGTGTATATGTTTAACATAAAATATATGGGTTTATAGGTGTTTAATAATGAACAGAACAGCTGAGATATTCAATATATTATCCACTCAACTTGACTTTTCGAACACAACTTTTCAAACTCACAAGTTTATATTTTTATCTATAACCCTTTGCGGATTTTACCAGTAATTCACTAAAAGCAATCGTAACTTTTGTTGGGGGAAAAAAAGGGGGTGGGGGTCTAAGAGACATTGAATTTCATATTTATAGGGCTAAATAACATTTGTGTTTGTGACTCTACGTGTTTAATTTGAAAATGTTGCTCAAGCGCCTCGAATACGGGGCGTAAAATACCATTAGCTGAATAAATGTTTGTTTGTAGTTATTGTTCAAAGCTACTCGTACTGAGTTGAGTTAACTCTTGATGACGTTTCTTTGGTAGCAGGTTACAGTTGCTCTTCTTTTATCGCGAAGAGTACTTGAAAAGGTTGACATGCATCCTTCTGGATGTAGTGATCAGCGAGTCTCCTAAGTAAACTTACCACTATTGGGATTACAGTGTCGATCCCCACCTCATTGGCCAGACTGACACAACCTGTTTCTATGAGCAGGAGCAATGACGTAAGTTGGGGTCGTGATTAGCATGTTTCACCTGACCCTATATTACTCTATTTTTACGTTATAGAATGGTAAGACCTCACACTCACAGTGTTAGTCACGTCTTGCGACAAGCTAGTGTAAGTGTCACTATCAGCGTGGCAGTGGCCATATTATTATATGTCACATATACAGTCGTCCATTGTAGAGATCATTGGTTAGATCTCACTGTCAATCGCCTCTTACGATATTAAAATGCTATCAATTTGGTCGTGTCAGATTCTCGTCCATGCTTAGCTGTAGCACTGCGTCTACATATTACACGCACACGGCATGCCTGCCGTATACGGCATAGTTATAATATACATCCACATACCATTGCCTTATCATGCCTTCTTATTACTTAATAAAAATAAAAAAAAGGAACCGGTTTATACCTCACAGCGGGATCAAGATGCTGAGCAGCGCATGAGCTGCAGTGGTCAGCGACCCATAGCTGACTGAAAGCGTCAGGGCCAGCGAACCAGAGCTGCCAAGACCCTTCTACACCTCCAAGCGGTGATCCTGGATAACAGGCTGCAGCAGGGCAGACTGGCTACGGAGAAGGGATCGAAGAGGGAATGCGAACCCGGTACTCGAAAAATGATTGTTGAAGTCGGATGTGTTGGACCGAAAGGTGCAAATATCGCAGTCAAGATGTAAACTACGACACAACACATTCCGTTCTCTGGACTACATTCTGCTACTTAAGCCCTTTCAGGGTTTGGTAGCGGGAGATTGAGAACTAAGAAGAAGATACCTCACAGCGTTAGTCGTCTCTTTCAACATTCTCCCAGTGGTGCAGTGAGCCTATTCTCGTGAGCCCATATAACAAGTTGCATTATTGTTGCTATACACAGAAATAAAGTTGGCCATGAAATGTACGTGGTCGGGGAAATACCCCTTGTTTGGGAAATCCCGATGACACTCGTACATGACCAATAGCAGCTGATCACCAATAGTTACTTTTACCCAGAAGTAAATTGATCTTCCAACATGGCGACAGAAAATAGGTAAATACTTGTTTGTATCGTATGTACCTTCTAATTTGTCTTTAACAACGCAATTAATCACCCGAGATGTATCCGGATAAAGAGAATAGGACCTCTGTAACCTCCCAATAAAAATAATGTGAGGCTGCAGCGGCCCGCACTATGCATTAAAATAAAAAAGTATAAAAACACGGATATGTATGGTTCAGATACACCGCTGGAACAAAAACACTAACAACATTTTCGTTGCAATTAAAAAGGACATTAATCAGGGATCACAAACAATACACAGAGGATCTAAGACGTTATGATAGTAGAAATGAACGCATTAAAGAGCGATATGAACACATACACAAATATACTAAATCCAGCATATATGTAGACCGTTAGCCACATCTATCGTAAACTATGTTTTACGTGTTGATGTCTTTTTTAAAATCCATTTTGTACCTGCTCACACCACTTTTGTATGTGTTCATAATTATTTGTGTGTGTTCATTTGTATTTTGTATGATTTGTGTGTGTTCATACCATTTTGTATGTGTTCATATAATTTGTGTATGTGTGCATATCACTTGTTTATGTGTTAAAATAGTGTGTATTTGTTCATATTATGAGTATGTGTTCATATTCATATTACTTGTCTGGGATCAAGACACTGAGCATCGCATAAACTGCAGGTCAGCGACCCATGGCTGACTGCTAGCGTCAGGGCCTGCGAACCAGAGCTGCTAAGACCCTTCTACACCTCCACGCGGCGATCCTGGATAACAGGCTGCAACAGAGCGGACTGACTAAGGAGAAGGGATCGAAGAGGGAATGCTAACCCGGTACTCAAAAAATGCTGGCTGAAGTCGGATGTATTGGACCAAAGGGTGCAAATATCGCAGTCAAACTGTAAACTACGACACAATGCATTTCGTTTTCTGGACTTCATTCTGCTACTTAAGCCCTTGTCAGGGTTTGGTAGCGGAAGATTGAGAACGAACGAAATCAAGCCATATCATTTGTCTATGTCTTCATATATCGGGTATGTGTTCATATATATGTTATATTAGTTCATATCTCTTTTGCATGGAACTTAAAACTAACTTAACCTCTTTACACTGGTGTAGAAGTCCCTGCAGAGTGTAAACAACCAGTTTCTTCTAATTAGCGATCTAAACATTGTGCATCCAATCTATCTTTTAATGCATTAACTGACCCTTCCCCCTCTATTTTCTAAGGTAATGCAGTCCAAGCATTTACCACTCTCTGGCTACAAAAAAATATTTCCTAACATCTAATCGGGACCTTTATTTGATTAATTTGTAGCTATTCTCTCTTGTTCTTGTAGTCGGCTGTACATCGAAAAACTTGTTATAGTCTAATTTATCATTTCCGTAGATTATCTTTAAAACTTGTATTAAATCACCTCGAATTCTTCTCTTTTCTAGACACTGTATTTTTGTTATTCTTTCCTCATATCATAACTATAATTCCTGAATCCAGCTTTGTCGTTCTTCTTTGTATCCTTTTCAGTATGTTTATATTCTCTTTACGATAGGGACTCCACATATGAACACAGTACTTCAATCTAGAAGTCTAACAAAAGCTTTATGAAGTTTGGCTATCACTTCCATGCTCCTATGTTTAATATTTCTTTTGATCATCCTAACATTGCATTTGTCTTTTTCACTGCTACCTGGACTTGATCCCTCACCTTGATTCTTGGAACCAACATCAGCACAAGCAGCCAGCCAAGCGTAAATATAAGAGTCCCAGTAAGGTGTTGATTTCATGTTCTTTGGATCTTTCCAGACAGAACACACATTCTTCTTTCTCCCTTAGTCACTTCCAAATCTTGGAACGGCGTGGGCTAGTGGTTAAGTGACACGGCGCACAACCGAAGGTGCTAGGTTCGATCCCCATCACAGCACCGGCGTTACCCCGGGGAAGCAGACCCTTACATAAAACGCATGCTGAAGTAGGATGCACTGCGCCGACATGCGCAAATTAAAAACCACAATGCAGCGCATACCGCCTTAAGGAATAGATAAATAAGGCGAACGCAAAAAAACAACAACAACAACAAACAAAAACAAACTCCCAAATCTATCATTCTCTGCACATACACATTTTCGCGAACCTCTGTCTCTTCATAATGATTGTCCATGACTGCCCTTATCAACTCAACCCTATCTCTCCTCATCACCGCGTCGTTCCCTACAGCGCGTCCCGCCACTTCATCATCTCTTTCGTTGCCCCAGAGGCCTACATGTTCCTGGCAATAAATCCATGTGACACCCTGTACACCAGAGTTGTTCAGAAGAGAGGCCCACGCCCTGCTTAGCATTGCCCCGTTCTATCTTACGGAGCATGCCTTGCGAGTCTGACAGTATCATTGCGTGTGTCACGGGTTGCGTCACCAACCAAGTCAGGGCCGCTGTTACCGCCTCAATCTCCATACTCATACTGGATGTGACAGTGGAGTAGGCAGCTGATTTCTTCACCACCTCCTTGTCATTTTGGTAGCCGATGAAACCCCAACAGCACTTGTTTGCATCTCTGCCGGCGGAGTCATCTGTATACAGAATTGGGTCTTGTGGTCCTGAGTTTTGCTTGATGAGCTCCTGTATTGAAGCTTCTGTCCTAGTACCGCCCCACTCACGACACTCTCTGCTCAGTTGTATCACCACCCTTGTCAGGGGCCTCTTGTTGCCCACTTCTACCCATTCACCACCTCTTCTCACTTCTTCTAATGCACAGACCCTCATCAGGAAGTCTTCTGCCATCCATGACCTTCCTCGATTAATGCGTCTGCCTTTGAGTGTATCCAAGTCTTGGTGCAAAGGGGGGGGGGGGGGGGGAGGGGGTGTTCGTTGTTAGCAACGTTGGCGTACGCCTTTACCTGCGCTACTTGATGTCGCACCTTGATGCTTGGCACATCAAGCAGGAATCTCATGGCAGGAATGGGTGTATCTCTAGTGCATAATAGAACTGCTCTCGTGGCCTCGTTCTGGATTCTCTCCAGTCTATCTACCTGTGTCTGCTATAGCGTGAATAACCCAAGACCGTAGTCCAGAACAGACAAAACCAGTGCTTGCATCAACAGGATTAGAGTCCATCCTTGAATATATGTGACCGCTATGACTGATTGCATTGATACTCCTCTTTGCTTTCAGAATCACAATTTCAGTCATGTCTTTGCCCTGATTTTATAGCAGGATATCGTCCGCATATATAAGGATCCTACCAGGCCCAGTCAACTGCATCTGTGCAATTTTTAAAGTGTACACATCAAAGAAAGGCTAAACAGAAATTACGCTAAAGGAGCATACAATGTTGTCAAAGAATTTATAACACCAAGACAAGGCAGGAACTTTATAATCCAGGATAAAAACGGCAAGTGCCTTATTGAGGAAAATGACGTACTGGCACGATGGACAGAGTACTGTTCCGAGCTATATAACTATGAAGGACGAAACGAACCTGAGAATACAATCTCCCAAACACCAACAAATATAGAGGATAACCAACTGATAACGAAGGAAGAGGTAACTGCAGCGGTAAATACATTGAGAAGAGGGAAGGCGGCCGACGTGGACAATACACCAGCAGAGCGCTTACAGGCAGGTGGAGAGGTAGTGGTGGAAGGCCTGACACACATCTGCATCAAAATATGGGCAATAGGAATCTGGCCTTTCCAGACTTATGCAATAGTGCCTTTTGAAGACCTCTTGGCAACTGTCAAAAGAAGGAAACTCGCGTGGTACGGTCACATATCGAGATCAAATGGTCTTGTAAATACAATCCTCCACGGAAAGGTGCATGGCAGACGACGAAGAGGCCGTCCCAAAAAGAGATGGGAGGACACATAAAAGAATGGACCAATCTCCGACCAGAAGAGTCACAGGCAGCTGCATCTGACAGAGAAGGGTGGCGTGGCATTGTGAGGATGTCTTCATGTGTGCCCCAACGACCTCACCGGTTACGGGATGACCTGACCTGACACATTAAAAAGTACAGGAGACAGAGTAGAGCCTTGAGGCAGTCCAGGAACCGTACTTTAGGGCGACGCTTCTTGACATAAGGACTGTTATAATCCAACGGTCAATATTAAGGTCTACTAATAGGTCGATTACTTTGCCGTAGTTGACCCTATTGTAGGCATCTTCCAGGTCGATTGTCGCGACGACAGTTTCCTCTTTTTCCTGAAGCCCTCATACATGTCGTATGCCAAGATAGCTGCATTGGTGGCCGTGTCTGTTCCAGGTCTGTATGCGCCTAGAGTGTCTGGAAATTGACCTGTATTTTCCAGTACACTGCCAACTCGTCTAACAATGATTCACTCCAGCACCTTACCGTACACATTCTGTAGTGTGATGAGCATCGGTAGCATCTTTTCCTGGTTTCGCTAGAGGGATAAGATAGCTGTGTAGCCATTCCTCTGGTTCATGGCTTGTCTTAAGACTCCCGTTAAAATAATTTGTTATCTTTGCGAGCTCATCATCCCACACAGTCCTTCATCAGGTTGTATCGTATTCCATCGGGCCCAGGTGCACTTACCTTACTTGTATGATCTATTATGACCCCGAGGTTCCTTTCCTTTTTGATCTTCCCAATATTGTTCTCTTCTACCATACAATTATATTCCATATTGGATCTACCTATGTCGATGACTTGCATATATATATCTACATTAAACTTTATCTGCCAGCTCTCAGACTATTCTTGAATTTTATTTAACTTTTATCTCAATATATCTATATTTGCTTTAGATAAGACACCCGAGTGGTCCGCCGGGGTCTTTGTGTATAACAAGGGCAAGAATAGCACCACAAAGAGCATGTCGTAAGAGGCGACTAACTGTGTGACATTGCATAACACCGGCCATAGTTAAGTGGTTTGTTTAGAGCAAAATAGATGGCGCCTAACAGGCTGCGGGTCTACTTTTCTCTAGTATTTGAGTCTATTAAGATGGACTAGCACATTGGTTAACCACCCTCCGTAAGCGATTGTCCCAATGCTGCGGAGTATTAAGCTGCTCGAGCCTATCCCGCTAAGCAGGAAATCTTTCTCCCGGATACATCCAGCTCATACCAGAGCTGAGACCTGCACAGGGGCATTTGCCTTTGCAGAAGTACAGATTGACTAAGAACTAAAAAGACACCTCTGCGTACATTTGTAATCATTTATATATATTTATATATACGAGGGGCGTTCAAGTCAAACAGGGACTTTTACTTGTAAGGAAAAGGAGGAAGACTAACGCCTGGTAAGGCAAATTATACTGATCAGACATGTTAGTCAGGGTCAAGCAAAACATACTGTCCAAGACCCTCACATCGGCTTCCTAGTGCCTTCCCTGGAAACTGGCTGTTCTCATGGCTGCTTTGCTAACGAGGTGAAGGATTGACGTGATCTCCGTAGTAGTGAGTGACACGCAGAAGAAGTCAAGAATAGCACAACCGCCTGGAGGACCCATGGTACACCATCAGCATGCTCGGGATGGGAGGAAAGCTACTGCAAACCGGCACTTAACGTTCTTGTCTGGGCTTACAAAAGAGCTACGGTAACCTACTCATTATGTGCATTCGCAAACAACAACTTGTTAGAAAAACATTCTTTTTTCCAAGTAGTCAAAAGGCCATTTATTTGTCGATATAATCTCCTACAAAGTTTATGTACTTATCTCAGCTTTTAAGCAATGCTTGAAATGAAAAACGTCAGCATAAAAAGATTAGTCAGTAACGGTACGTCTGAATCAATCTAGGACAGCCTGTTTTGTTTTACTTCGTCACCAATGATGAAATCCTGACCTCCCAAAAATTCTTTGATGGGTCCAAACAGGTGGAAATCGCTTGAAGGGAGGTTTGGGCTGTAAGGTGGACTTGACAATACCTCCTAGCCGAGTGGTTGCATTTGGTACATAGTGCAGTGAGTCGTATGAGGGTGAGCGTTATCATGCAGGAGCAGGACGCCCATTGTGATCAAACTAGGCCGTTTTTTTTTCTCGCAGACGGTTATGTCCATCATTCAAAATGATGCGTTTGTACGGTTCACTGTTGATAGTGGCACGATACGGTAGTAAATCATCGTGAATGAAGCCAAGTTTATCCCAGAAAACACTTGCCATTGTGACGCAATTCTTCGATTTTTTTTTTGGGTGGTGGTGATTGCGTATGCTTTCACTACTTGGATGCTCGCTTCGATTCAGGAGCATAATGATGCATCCAGGTTTCTTCACATGCAATGAAGCGATCCACAAATGCACGCCCTTTCAAGTCAAAACGTTCCTTTCAGTGCAGGCTTGAATTCTCTGCAGGTCAAAAGAGGAAAGCTGTCTTGGCACCCACCGTGCACTAACCTTCCGTAAATGCAAATGTTCATGCATAATACTGTTAACCGTACATAGATAAAGATTTACCTCTTGTGCAATTTCGCGACAGGTTATGCGTCGATTTTTCAGGATACAGAGTTCCACCATCTGGATATTCACAGGAATGACTGTGGTGGGTTGAGAGCCACCATCATGACTCCGGGATCATCACTCACTGATGTACGGCTTTCTCTAAAATGTTGACACCATTCAAATGTCTTACTGCGGCTCAGTGTCTCATCACCGTATTTTCATTGCCGTCTGCTGTAAATTTTCGCACGTTTCACAAGAAACTACATCACAAAACGCTGTTGCATGCAGGGACTAACAATGTTGTCCGCCATTTGTATTTATCTGTCACGTGACTAGCCCATGGGACGTGGGCCACTTAGCAGTAATAGGACACGAATACCCCCCTAACTAATGAAAGCAGTTCCAGCACACTATAACCCATTTAGGTAAAACTAAAACAAAAAGTCCCGGTTTGATTTGGAACACCCCTCGTTTAACAAGAACAAAATTAGTCCCAAAACCAAGTCCTGCGGCACTCCACTGTTTACCTCACACGTTTCATTTATGCACACTCTCTGACTTATTCCCGTCAACCAATTTTCCATCAATTTGGCAACTTCTCCCCATATTCCATGTGATTTGAACTTCTTAAACAATCTTTGATGTTAGTTAGTTGCGACATTATCAGACTGGTTTGTATGTGTGTTTTGATGGTGTAAGGGTTTGTATGTGTTTTGATGGTGTAAGGGTTTGTATGTGTTTTGATGGTGTAAGGGTTTGTATGTGTGTTTTGATGGTGTAAGGGTTTGTATGTGTTTTGATGGTGTAAGGGTTTGTATGTGTGTTTTGATGGTGTAAGGGTTTGTATGTGTTTTGATGGTGTAAGGGTTTGTATGTGTGTTTTGATGGTGTAAGGGTTTGTATGTGTGTATATGTGTTTTGATGGTGTAAGGGTTTGTATGTGTTTTGATGGTGTAAGGGTTTGTATGTGTGTTTTGATGGTGTAAGGGTTTGTATGTGTGTATATGTGTTTTGATGGTGTAAGGGTTTGTATGTGTGTTTTGATGGTGTAAGGGTTTGTATGTGTGTATATGTTTTGATGGTGTAAGGGTTTGTATGTGTTTTGATGGTGTAAGGGTTTGTATGTGTGTTTTGATGGTGTAAGGGTTTGTATGTGTGTATATGTGTTTTGATGGTGTAAGGGTTTGTATACGTGTTTTGATGGTGTAAGGGTTTGTATGTGTGTTTATGTGTTTTGATGGTGTAAGGGTTTGTATGTGTTTATATGTGTTTTGATGGTGTAAGGGTTTGTATGTGTGTTTTGATGGTGTAAGGGTTTGTATGTGTGTATATGTGTTTTGATGGTGTAAGGGTTTGTATGTGTGTTTTGATGGTGTAAGGGTTTGTATGTGTGTATATGTGTTTTGATGGTGTAAGAGTTTGTATGTGTGTATATGTGTTTTGATGGTGTAAGGGTTTGTATGTGTGTATATGTGTTTTGATGGTGTAAGGGTTTGTATGTGTATATGTGTTTTGATGGTGTAAGGGTTTGTATGTGTTTTGATGGTGTAAGGGTTTGTATGTGTGTATATGTGTTTTGATGGTGTAAGGGTTTGTATGTGTTTTGATGGTGTAAGGGTTTGTATGTGTGTGTGTGTTTTGATGGTGTAAGGGTTTGTATGTGTGTTTTGATGGTGTAAGGGTTTGTATGTGTGTATATGTGTTTTGATGGTGTAAGGGTTTGTATGTGTATATGTGTTTTGATGGTGTAAGGGTTTGTATGTGTTTTGATGGTGTAAGGGTTTGTATGTGTGTATATGTGTTTTGATGGTGTAAGGGTTTGTATGTGTTTTGATGGTGTAAGGGTTTGTATGTGTGTGTGTGTTTTGATGGTGTAAGGGTTTGTATGTGTGTTTTGATGGTGTAAGGGTTTGTATGTGTGTATATGTGTTTTGATGGTGTAAGGGTTTGTATGTGTGTTTTGATGGTCTAAGGGTTTGTATGTGTGTATATATGTCTTTTGATGGTGTAAGGGTTTGTATGTGTGTATATGTTTTGATGGTGTAAGGGTTTGTATGTTTGTATATGTTTTGATGGTGTAAGGGTTTGTATGTGTGTTTTGATGGTGTAAGGGTTTGTATGTGTGTATATGTTTTGATGGTGTAAGGGTTTGTATGTTTGTATATGTGTTTTGATGGTGTAATGGTTTGTATGTGTGTTTTGATGGTGTAAGGGTTTGTATGTGTGTATATGTGTTTTGACGGTGTAAGGGTTTGTATGTGTGTATATGTGTTTTGATGTTGTACGGGTTTTATGTGTGTATATGTGTTTTGATGTTGTAAGGGTTTGTATATGTTTTGATGGTGTAAGGGTTTGTATGTGTGTATATGTGTTTTGATGGTGTAAGGGTTTGTATGTGTGTATATGTGTTTTGATGGTGTAAGGGTTTGTATGTGTGTATATGTGTTTTGACGGTGTAAGGGTTTGTATGTGTGTATATGTGTTTTGATGTTGTAAGGGTTTTATGTGTGTATATGTGTTTTGATGTTGTAAGGGTTTGTATGTGTTTTGATGGTGTAAGGGTTTGTATGTGTGTATATGTGTTTTGATGGTGTAAGGGTTTGTATGTGTGTATGTGTTTTGATGGTGTAAGAGTTTGTATGTGTGTATATGTGTTTTGATGGTGTAAGGGTTTGTATGTGTTTTGATGGTGTAAGGGTTTGTATGTGTGTATATGTGTTTTGATGGTGTAAGGGTTTGTATGTGTGAATATGTGTTTTGATGTTCTAAGGGTTTGTATGTGTTTTGATGGTGTAGGGGTTTGTATGTGTGTATATGTGTTTTGATGGTGTAAGGGTTTGTATGTGTGTTTTGATGGTGTAAGGGTTTGTATGTGTGAATATGTGTTTTGATGGTGTAAGGGTTTGTATGTGTGTATATGTGTTTTGATGGTGTAAGGGTTTGTATGTTTGTATATGTGTTTTGATGGTGTAAGGGTTTGTATATGTGTATGTGTTTTGATGGTGTAAGGGTTTGTATGTGTGTATATGTGTTTTGATGGTGTAAGGGTTTGTATGTTTGTATATGTGTTTTGATGGTGTAAGGGTTTGTATGTGTTTTGATGGTGTAATGGTTTGTATGTGTTTTGATGGTGTAAGGGTTTGTATACGTGTTTTGATGGTGTAAGGGTTTGTATGTGTGTTTATGTGTTTTGATGGTGTAAGGGTTTGTATGTGTTTTGATGGTGTAAGGGTTTGTATGTGTTTTGATGGTGTAAGGGTTTGTATGTGTTTTGATGGTGTAAGGGTTTGTATGTTTTATGTGTTTTGATGGTGTAAGGGTTTGTATGTGTTTTGATGGTGTAAGGGTTTGTATGTGTTTTGATGGTGTAATGGTTTGTATGTGTATATGTGTTTTGATGGTGTAATGGTTTGTATATGTGTATATATGTGATGTAGAGGATATCCTCTATGTACAGCTGGCCATTGAAGTTAGTAGAATCGACCTCTCACATGTCGATTCAAGGACGTATGCAAGAGGGACATTAGGTCCTGCGACATCCCATCCGACGGCTGTGAAACAATTGCCCAAGGATGGAGCAGTTGGAAGAGCTGGCTGCAGAGAAAAGAGATGGACTGAACAGAGGAACACCCCGGCAAGCCAGCCTCTGCGGTATGGTTGTGCGATCTGTGACAAGGTCTGTCATCGGCCTTTACAGTCATAGCAGACAGTGTCGAAAAACAGGAAACAGCTGGACAAAACTTTCAGGGCGCCACCCGCATGGTTTACTGAGAATGAACAATTTTATATTTTTGTGTTGTTGTTTTTTTTTACAATCTAAAGAAAGCTCGTCTCGCTTTTTTGTATTCTTAGTTAGATATCTTTACCTGCACCTCGTATTGTGTCTTTGTTGCTGCCTGCTACTACATTAACTCATGCACTGTAACACTTTGAGCCTCTGAATATATTTATTCATGCAATGTAACACTGGTACCAGGAAGTACATGTATATTTAATACATTTAGGAATTCTTGGTATGGAGAAGCTGTTATGTATAAGTATGATATCTGTTCAGGCCAATACATCAGCTCTACGGCATTGTTAGAATGTTTGTATACTTACCTGGAAGACAACAAGGATTCCTCGATCCTTCCTCTCTCTTCTTACCTCACTCTGTTTAATTTGACTCTGTCCTACAATCACATTCTTGCACAACTTTCACACGCGCCCTCAGGGTGAGACCCTTCCGTTGCACTTTGGCTGGGCTGATCTCAGAGTACGCACACATGCATCCAAGCACTGTTTTATGTGTCTTAATATCGCCCAATTGACTTCGGTCTGGGGTGGAATTGGCAAACACGTAAAATAAATTTAAAAAATTAAAAAGAATATATCGGCTCTGCAGCTGAATAAGTTAAGGTACGGTAGTCATATAGATATATTAATGTAACCATACAGTTTGACTTCACTACCCGACGAATTGGTAACTATAACAACGGATGAAACTGGTTTCAGAGACCGACCTCTCACATTAAAATCTATAAAGAGAATGACATTTGGCTGTAAGTCCAGACCTAGAGTTGCTGCATGGAGAGATGATGGGCCTGCCACAGAGGAACGTGCCCACAACACTGGTACCTCAATCAGGCAGCTGTCTGGTCAAGCAGATGGTGCGACAGGTGCGTTTTTAGCTTTCAAGTTGATTAATAGTAGTAGCAGTAGTATCTGCTGCAGCAGTATTTGTCGTAGAAGTAATAGCAGCTATCACTGTATTTGTAGTACTGTACTAGCAGAAGCGGCAGTAGTAACATGTGATATTAGTAGTAGTGGCAGCAGCTGTAGTGATAGTATTAGTAAAAGTAGTAATAGTAGCAGCAGAATCAGAAGTAGATGTAATAGAAGCATCTGTAGTTATAACTATGGTCGTTGCAGTAGTAGTAATATATTTGTAGTTGTAGACAATCAACCAATCAATGTTATTTAACATACAGGGACGGTGCTGGGTTCGATCCCCATCACAGCACCGGCCGTTACCCCGGGGAAGCAAACCCTTAGAAAATGCAGGAGGAAGCAGACCCTTACATAAAATGCATGCTGAAGTCGGATGCACTAGGCCAACAGGCGCAAAATAAAAACACAGTGCAACGCACACCGCCTTGATGATTAGAAAAATAAGGCGAAAGCAAATTTTAAAAAAAAATGTAAGTGCTATACGCGGCACAGGCAGAAACCAGGACTCTTGAGTTTGGTCTGTGTGACGTCACTCTTTTCAGTGCATGTACGTTGATCAAGTCCATAGTGGAATCCTCTCTGACGATTGTTCTGCAGAGAGTTTCTTGTTTCTTTCGGTCTCCCTCTTTTCCTGCTGCCAGATAGTGACCACATAAATGATTGCAGAGGGAGTCTGTTGCTGTAAATTACATGAATTTGTTCGATGTATGACTACGTTTTTTTTTGTCCTTGTGAGTGATGAAACATATTGTTGGTTGGTGACTTCTCTAATTGATTTGTTAGTTATGAATTCCTCCAATCGAATGTTCTATAGTTTTTCTAAGACAACTGTTCTCGAAGCTGTAGTTAGCTACTCGTGCTGAGTTTGTTTAATTTTGACGATTCTTTTTCTGTAGCGGGTTATAGTAGTTGTTCTTATATCACAAGAGATAGAGCTGGGACCTCCTGGTTGTAGTCCAATGCAGCGCTCCGCAATAAACTCACCACTATGGGGATTATATTGTTAATCCCCACATCGTAGACCAGACTACTGTGACAGTCTATTTCCAGGATCACTGTGTGGAAATGAAGTGGGATCTTGGTCAATATGTTTCACTTGACCCCGATGTTACTCTTCGCTCCCACAAATGAAAAGATAAAAAAAAGGATAGAAATCAATAGGAATACTGTAATCCTAGTATTCAATCATTCAGATGTGGACATGAACTGCTAGCAGCCAGTGACTCATAGCTGGTTGTTTGCACAAGGGTCAGCGAACCAGAGCTGACCAAGACCCTTTCTGCCTTCACTAGTCACTAGTGTAGTCTGACCAAGGGATAGGGATAGTAGTGGGAATGCAAACCTGGTACTAAAAAAAGCCAGCGAAATTGGATGTGTCTGGCCAAAAAGCGCAGATATTGCTGTAAACTACGACGACGTTCTTTTCCGGCTGAACACAGAGAAAGAATCATTCAGATCAGTGGCTTATTTCAAGTAACAAAATCTGCCTTTCTGTTCTTAGGTCCATCTGGTTAGTACCATCCCTATCTTCCATTATTTAACTTGTGGGATTTCATTTGGCTAATATCAGTACGTTTGTGGGTGGTTTCCTTCCTGCGGTTTACTAGTCCTGTGGAGGGTCTAGCTCTGGGGTTTCCAGATTACAGACTTTACACTGTTGACATTTTAGCATACCCAGCAGCCCTATGTCTTTGGTGGGGCTGTTAACCGCTAAGTTGTCATTATATGAGAACTTGCTAATGGGAGTTTCCCCATCATCACCTCTAGAAGGTATGCTAACTTCATTTACAATTGTAAACTTCTGAGAAAATAAACATAGAAAACAGTGACAGAAGCCTGAGACAGACTCCCCTAGGTTTTTGAGGGAAATAGATGTGGTTATTTGAGGAATAAACTGTATAGTCACAAGAGAAACCTGAGACAGTCTGGCAAGTTTATAAGTTGCATATTTGTGGTTACGGTACTTGAGAGTGAACAGCGAGAAGATGAAAAAAAAAAGTAAAAGGAGAAGATAGGGATAGATTGATACAATGTGATAACAATGCTGACATGACTAAAGTTACATTTGTGTGTGTGTGTTCATACCAGATCTTGAGATGAAATTGGCCACAGTGAGCGTGACCTCTCAAACAGGAAACACAGCGCACATAGAAGCTACTGATAGTTCAGGATCAACAGTTTTCACAACGCTGGCAAATACCTTGCGTGAAACTGCATCTGCAGAATTTTTATCAGGTCCAACGCCAGCATGTGAATTAGAATCGGGAGAAGGGAACCCATCAGCAGCGCCAATACCATTACAGAGACATCAAAATGAGACAGGGGCGGCAAAGGGAGACGTGAAAGAAGTAACTCGATGTGGGTTGGAAGATGCAACATTGGCAAAGTCAGGGGGGGCGTCAACAACACAGAAAATAGTACAGTTGAATGAGGACACAGGCAGTCTGTGCCTGAAGCCATTGCTAGATCCAATCCAAGATACTGTCAGGACAAACCTCTTAGAGTATTCCAAAAAGCACCTTCCAGACAACATTCACCAGCACATTACGAACGAGGTGATACTCACCTTTGAGAATGAACAACTGAACATGTAAGTAGAGCATCTGTTGAAACAATTACTTTTGTGGGTATCATCACAGCCCTCTTATCTCAGGAGGGCTCAAGGTGGCACAACACATACCAAACATGCTGTGTTTGAATTCATGTAAGGGTGTGCCCATATGGGAACTAAACCTTTTTTAAAAAAAATGTGCGCTATGTTGAAGGCACTCGGTCATCAGATGAAAAGCATAGTGCAATACATTTCTTCTTAGGAAACAGAGCAAACAAATAAAGACATATTATGCCATTTCACCTCTTAAGTAGTAGTAGTTTAGAATGCCCACAATGAGTAAGTTTACTCTTTTCTGCACACTGAAAAAGACATTAAGTGGTGGGTTGCAGTAGCTTTCCTCACATCCCGAGCATGCTCATGAAGGTGGACCGGGGTACTTCAGGCAGTTTTGTTATGCTTGGCCTCATCTGAGTGTCGTTTACTACTACAGAGATCGCATCAATCCCCTACCTTGTTAGCCCGACTGCCAAGAAGAACAGTCCGTTGCCTGGAAGAGCTGTGAGGAAGTCGGGTGAAGGTCTTGGCCAGTATATTTTGCCTGGCCCTGACAAACATGTCTGATCAGTGTGTTGTGCCTGACCAGATGTTAGTCTTCCTTCTCCCCTTGTCCGGTAGTTAAATTATGTGGAGAAGATGCAATCTTTTGTGACATCATATAGCAAGACATCATTGAGAAGTGCAATCATCTTACATGTGTAGGGGATGGCGTGGGCTAGTGGTTAAGTGTTTCGCCTCACAATCTGAAGGTGCTTGGTTTGCTCCCAATCACAGCACCGTCTACTACCCCGGGGAAGCAAACCGTTAGAAAAAGCAGGAGGAAGCAGACCCTTAAATAAAATGCATGATGAAGTCAGATGCACTGGGCAGAATGGAGCAAAATAAAAACATAGTGCAACGCACACCTCCTTGGGGAATAGAGAAATAAGGTATCTCAAAAAAATATTTCACATGTCATTTCATTTGTCCACTCAATGTCATGGAGAGATGCACTCATCTTACATGTGTCATCTCATATGTCCACTCATGTCATGGAGAAGTGCACTCATCTCATCTGTCCACTCATGTCACAGAAAGGTATAACATTTTTACACATGTCATCTTATCTGTGCACTCATGTAACGGAGAGGTATAACATTTTTACACATGTCATCTTATCTGTCCACTCTAATTTCATTAATGTACTGCAGAAGTGCAATCTTCATTCAATTGCCAAGTGAGCGGCTGAATCTACATCTCCCGTCACTCATATTTTCTTTAATTATTAAAGTATTCTAACTATACTTATATTATCTATAAGTATTAAAGTAATCTAACTACACTCATATTATCTATAAGTATTTAAGTAATCTAACTACATTCATTTTATCTATAAGTATTAAAGTAATCTAACTACACTCATATTTTCTATAAGTATTTGATTAATGAGGCAACTATAGCAGAAAAGTAAGGCGTTTGCATCTGAAGAAATGAATTAAACAGAAGGCATTCGAAACATGCAAAATTCAAGCAACCCC
This sequence comes from Ariolimax columbianus, assembly GCA_036924085.1. Classification (NCBI taxonomy): domain Eukaryota; kingdom Metazoa; phylum Mollusca; class Gastropoda; order Stylommatophora; family Arionidae; genus Ariolimax; species Ariolimax columbianus. The sequence goes on along the minus strand of JAVGWX010000005.1, from coordinate 67,773,444 downwards.
TGGTTTCAAGGGATGGTGAAATGCAGCACTTAGTCCAATTGGAGATGGATGATACTCTTAGGTCCCATTGTACATGCTGTTCACGTAAAAGAAGCCTTTTTAATTGAGAATCAAAATGAGCAGGCTCTTACCTGCTGTTTGGGCAAACACTGAAACCCCCCAAAAAATGACCTTCCTACCCAATGTCATCTACCTTCATCAGGACTAGTAAGCAACAGGAACTAAATAACAAAAAGAACCTTTTACGGATAACCATTGGCTACATGACAGCAGGCATACACCTACCTGTTCGAGTACTTGGATTCTAAGCGTTTAAGGAGTGTCTTGCAGCCATATTGTCTACAACTGTATGAGTTATCTCCCTTCATTAATATTTTCCCCAATGTGTAATCTTCCTTCACTAATATTTTTTTCGGCCGCTCTTTCCTTCGACAGAACTATCAACATCAACTGCACTTTGTTTATTGGAGATTCCGAACACAAATCTGCTGAGAATGATGAAGAAAGTGATGATGTCGGCGCTGCAAAATAGGTCTCCAGTTTACCTATGATGTCAACTAAATACTCACTTGACTGTGAGACAAGGATTCACAGCCCTCTGTTGAGCGTACAAAGATCTCAATTTAGTTTTATTGTTTTGAGTTTCTCTAGAACATTGTTCATCATCATTGTTCACAATAATTGTTACCTCATTGGAGCTTTGAGTCATCAGTGAGGTTGGCCTCCTGGTATGTTCTTGACCTCAAGAGGATGAATGACATTAAGTGAATGTGTTAACCTCAAGTGGATGAATAACACAAGTATGACTGAGTGAAATTGTATAGTAGGCTGATCATATCAATTATTTACAAAAGGAGAATATTTCCTATTTTTTTAACGAGTAATGGAAGGACAAGAGGGATAAAAGGAGGATCAATAAAGAACAAATGCCAGGACCTTTTACTAAGAAGATTATGCCACATTCATATGAACGTATTGATGTATCGAATTGCAATAAAGCATATGAAAGACACTAAAAAAAAAACTGACAAATGAATTTTCTTCAAATAAACAATTTTATCAGCTATTTTATTCAATTTGTATTAAGTGCCATTAAAATTTAACTTTTCAGTTGGCATGATTTAAAATCTAGATCCGAATTAGTGAAAGCTGGGACAGTGCTGAAGGTTAATAGTCATTAAAACATATAGGTAAAGGCTCAGTGACCGCACCAGGACAGAAACAAAATGAAACCAATGTTATGACCACAAGGTCTTCATCAGTGAAGTAAACATATGAAAAAAAACTAACGAATCATAACAAAAACAATGTATATTGCCAGAACATTTAAGACTCGGGATGCCAGTTATGATAAAAGATGATAAACAAGGAATGATCAATATAATTGCACCTAAAATGAATACAAATGAAAAAAGCTACCTACGAATATACACACACATAAACACAATAAGGTGACTTATTACTGCGCTCTTAGAATGGACCTCGTCCTTTAAAAAAACAATGGCAGATCAACTGTGTCTTCTAATCAGCTGTGCTGTGCTAGAAAAGATGTCAATGTTTACTTTAGAAGCGGTAGAAAAAAATCACCTGTGCCTGAAGTATTTGTCTTCTAATTAGGTAATTGATATTTATGAATAAGAGAAAAGATCTTGATCTAAATTAATGTGAAAACACAAACATTCTACTATAATTAGATCATAAGTTATGTGGTTGTAAATTGGTTGGGTAAAACATGATTATTTTAATATTTTATTACGATTTTTGTTTTAAAACCTCAGCATCAGACATTTATATTTTCTACATATAATAAAAGTACATAGCACAACGAAAGAAAATGTGTTATTTTCTATATTTTTTGCATTCCCTTTTGTCAAATTATGAAAGCAAATATATGTCAAATGAGATTCTTGTAATGTTACACCTGAGCCTGGACAAACTATAGTTCTATATTAAATGCTGCATGTTTAGTTTAACAAAATGTTATTGCATACATATATTTGCAAAGTGACAGATATAGGTAAATGATATTTTAGAATAGATTCTTAGACATTTCTTCTCAGACATGTTGTATCATTCATACCAATGAACGAAATGGAAGAGGCCATGAGAACATTAAAGAAAAGGAAATCTCCCGGAAAAGACGAAATAACAAACAAAATGCTGATGGGGCTGGGCCAAACAGCAAAGAGGAAACTACTATCAGTCCTAAACCAAAGCTGGAAAAGGGGTATTGTACCCCAGGCATGGAAAGACGCAGTACTTGTACCAGTACCAAAGAAAGGAAAAGACAAAATAGATCCAAATGGATACAGGCCTATTAGCCTACTGAGCTGTGTCGGCAAACTGATGGAACGTATGATAAACACCAGACTGATGTGACATTTGGAAGAAAAACGCATACTAATTCCACAGCAAGCAGGCTTTAGACAGCACAGATCCACTGAGGATCAGGTCATCCTCATTGCCCAGGAAATAGAAGATGCCTACCAGGAACAGAAACACACAGTAGCGGTTTGGGTAGACCTGGAAAAGGCATTTGACAAAGTCTGGAAAGATGGACTTAGAGTCAAGCTAAGAAGAAGTGAAGTTTGTGGGAAAATGTACATGTGGATCAACCACTACCTCAAAAACAGAACGGCCAGAGTCCAAGTACAAGGGCAGATGAGCAAAAAGGTGACACTTGAGCAGGGAGTATCCCCAAGGGGAAGTACTGTCACCCACACTCTTCCTGGTGTATATAAATGACATTACAGAGAATATACCAGGAAGAGTTCATAGCTCAATGTTTGCAGACGATCTGGCTATGTGGACCTCTGAAAAAAATCTCACCATAGCAAGAAATCGGATGCAGCAGGCCCTAACATCGCTGGAAGAGTGGGCGAACTCATGGCTGGTCAAAATAAACGAGGAGAAAACCACATGTACAATATTCTCGCTATCAATCAAACCCCAAAACACCAAATTAAGTCTAAACGGCAAATACCTGCAGCCAAACGACAACCCAAACTACCTGGGAGTCACATTTGATTGGCACATGACATGAAAAGTCAGACCGAGAGAAACCGAATGAGAGCCAGAGAAAGAATGGCAATCATGAGGAAACTTGCTGGCACAAGCTGGGGAGCAGACAAAAGTATACTAAAGAAACTGTACACTGGAAGAGTGAGACCAGTTCTCGAGTATGGCATTGCGGCATGGACAACAGCAGCAAAGGCGAACTTCGATAAAGTTAGCAAACTTCAAAACCAAGCCATGAGAGTTATAACAGGAGGCATGAAGTCAACGCAAAGATTACAAAACTGCAATCCATGACCGACAGAAGAGACTGCAGAGCCCAGCTGCAATCAGAGAAACTCAGAAGACTGACTGACCATCCAATGCACCAGAGACTAAACAATTTCGGAAATGGGAAACTAAAGCGAAGAAACTTTGCAGAAATAGCCAAAGCAAAGATGCACGAAAACCCCATGAACGCACTAACAACACCAAAGCCCATGAACGCACTAACAACACCAAAGCCCATCCCTACTGTACGAAAACCTACCTGGAGGCAGCATATATTTCCAGAGGTGGTAGAAAATATAAAAGGTATTAGAAACAAAAACTGCCAGTCCAAAAAAGAAAGAAGAGATACTACCCTGAGTTACATAACCGAAAACTACCAAAGCATGGACTGGACCCATGCATACACCGACGGTTCCGTAACAAATACAACACAGTGAGGGGGGGCAGGAGCATTCCTGAGCCTACCAAATGGCAGAAAAATTAACACTTTCATTCGCTACTGGAAAATACACAAGCAATTTCAGAGCGGAGACAGAGGCACTGAGGGCGGCAGTGGAAGAAATGGTGACAGGTAAAAGGAATGAAAGCCACATAGTCCTGCTTACAAATGCACTGGCCGTAGTCACAGCACTGAAAAGCCAGAAAAATACTGAACTTAATGATTTAAGAGCAGTACTTTGTCAACTATGCCAGCAGGCCGCACCAAAAAGGGTAGTGGTGCAGTGGGTTCCATCTCACTGCAACATCCAAGGCAACGAGGAGGCAGACAGACTGGCTTTAAAAGAAGGTGCAAAACTACCACAACCTGATACTAGTATGACATACGAAGAGTCAAAACGGCTCATTAGAGCTAGATACATGACCAAATGGGAAACCGAACATACTGGCTACACCAAAAACGATGCCTATTACCAGTTGAACAGAAGAGAGAAGGTCGTGGTCTTCAGACTTCGCACTGGCCACAATAGACTCAGGTACCAGCTATTCAACAAATTGAAGATAGGTGGCACCGACGAATGCCCGTGTGGTACCGGGAAAATGACCGCTGAGCATTTGCTGCAAAACTGCCCGACATACGAGGATCAGAGAGAGCAGATGTGGCCATCACCAGTGGCAACACTAGACAAGCTCTATGGCAGTATCGACAGCCTCAGGATGACGGCTGCTTTTTTCGAAAAAATAATGGTTACTGTCTGACTGCGTACGAAGAAGAAGTATCATTCATACTTTCTTTCACTTTGAACTTGTACATTTACAACTGAAAACTTTAAAAAAAAATGACTCCATTATTAATTTTAATTGTGACAAGTTGTTCCTAATGCCTCATGTTTTTCAACACTGGCTACCATTGAATGCACAAGTTCATCTCGTTGAGTTTATTTTTGTGTGTACTGTTTTATAAAAATGAATCATATAAGTAATAACTGTGGATCTACTTGTCTGTTTAGTGATAGGTGATTGACTAGCACAGATGAGCGTGCAGCAGTGATTAGATAATGGCTGACATTTCAACCTAGTCACAATGGCACCCTTTTTTTTAAGCTGACAGCGTAATATGTGCCAATACGAGTCAGCTGGACTCACTGTGATGAGCTACTCTGACAAGAGAGAGGCTTCAATCAATCAAAAACCTTTCAACTACCCACGTAGCACCGGTCTTCAATAAATACATAGAGGACATGCTACTGTATTGGTTGGATTGCATTTTTCTTGTCCATACTTGTTTTGTGGTCTAAAGTTTCCACATGAGGTAGTCAGCCCCATGCCCAACCCTCTGCAATCACCTTTTATGACATGCTTGGTAGGTTTATTACTATACTTTGTTCCCTTTTTGAGGCAATACTCTAGTGATGAAGAGAGGTTTAACTGCTGAAATATTAAAATTTGTCCAATTCATTACTGGTTTGCTTTTCTCACACAAAATGCCTGATATGTCAAAAACCTCCAGTATCAGAAATGAGGTTTAGATGAAGTGTTGAGCATGAAGAAGATCTGACTGGCTAAAGTGACACGTGTTCAAACCTCGGTAACACGCAGATTTTTTTCTTTATCGAAGGTTCAATAAAAAAACACAGCATGTATGCTGCATGGGTAAGCAGCCTTTGTTGACTTGACTATGAATTTTCTTATTACCAAGAATGGATTTTCACTAGTTTTCTCTCTGCCAGGAGTGGAATGTACATGTTTACTTCAGTTGTTTTGTGTCTCCACATAGGGTGTTGGTGATGGCAGTAGTTGCTTCCACGATTCTTACTATAATACATTGATGGTGTTATACTGTTTTCTCTTGTCCGCCACAGTGCTTGTAGTATGGTGTATGGGTATAAGGCAACTCTGTGTAGATGTTTTGTTCAGTGGCACATCTTGTCAGCAACCTTAAATTATACTCTGGTCTCTTCAGCTCAAATTATTGATGCCTTTATTCTCAGTTATACCAAATCCTGCCTGTGGACCACATTAATTAGAATAAAGACCATAATAACAATTTGACTGTACAGTTATGTACTGCATAATATCCATTTGGGCAACATCCGACTGCAAATATTTCTGTTGCTCCATAAAGTCATAATAGGGTTCTGAAATTCAGCTTGAAAAATATTCCCTGAGGCATATGGAAAATTCACCTTAGTCCTCCTGGCTGTAGTGTGGAGTTCTCAGTAGACTCACCACTATGGGAATCCCATTGTTGATCGCCACCTCATGTAGACTGGCTGAGAGAATAAGGATCAAAGAGTGACGACAAATCGGATACCCAAAAATATGCCATGCTGAAACCATATATTTACCTACAACCTTGCTGTAACCAGGTACGCCATGCTGAAACCATATATTTACCTACAACCTCGCTGTAACCAGGTACTCACACTTTGCTCCCTGTCTCATTTTGGGTGACTGTTACTAGAGCTTTCATTTAAACTCAATATGGTTCTGTCATCCAAACCAAGTTCTGCTACAGGATGTAGCAGACATGACAGCATGTTGCAAAGGCAACAGTTCCCGCATGCAATATGTGTCTCTTATATACAGTACAAAGTGATTGTGATGTCATGGGCATTGATATTTCCATACTAAAAAAAAATAAAAAGTTTGTCTATAACAGCGTATGCTTCAAATTTTAGGGAACAGCATTAAACCACGTGAACCTCGTGCCTCTTAATTAAGAATTGCAGCATTATCTAATGAATTCTCTTAAAAACATACATTACCAGGGAGTACATTAATATAGATGAGAAGGGTTGCTATAGCTGATGGGGGACACTATAGTTTGAAGTGGGAGGGGGGAAGGGTTTCATTATAACTGAGGGCATGTCACTATATATGAGGGGATGGCCTTTATACTCGAGGGCGGGGTGTCACTATAGCTGCTTGTTATGAGGAGAGAGGTGGTTGCTATAGCTGAGAGGGGTGGGGAAGAAAGGTAATTAATATCTGATAGATATGACGCTCACCTATCAAGAAATGAACAGCAGTACGAAAGGATCGTTGGATTGAATCCCATAAGTTACAGAACATACTGGCTACACAAAAAACGATACCTATTACCAGTTGAACAGAAGAGAGCAGGTCATGGTCTTCAGACTTCACACTGGCCACAATAGACTGAGGTACCACCTATTCAATAAATTGAAGATAGGTGGCACTGACGAATGCACATGCTGTACTTGGAAAATGACCGCTGAACATCTGCTGCAAAACTGCCCGACATACGAGGATCAGAGAAAGCAAATGTGGCCATCACCAGTGGCAACACTAGACAAGCTCTATGGCAGTGTCGACAGCCTCAGGATGACCACTGCTTTTTTTGAAAAAATAAAGGTTGACGTCTGACAGCGTACGAAGAAGAAGAATCCCACAAGTTTCAAGCGTGGCCTGGTCTCAAGGGAGGTGGCATTCGCACCTAGCCCTTTTGGAGATGGACAATATACTGTGAGGTCTGCATACATGTTATGCCCACAAAAGTACTCATGGCAGTTGAAAATCTGAAAGAGTAGGCTGTAAGTTGCTGTCTGGACAAAACATCTAAACACATCGAAGCAAGAACTGGCCAACATGAAGGCCAAAACGAGGTAGCCTTTCCATCATGCAGAGGCACAACAGGCCTGTTTGTCTGGCCCACAACTGCAAGTATAACAAAGACCTCTATGCCCCGAGGGAAGAAGAAAGTTACTAAATGAAGTTCTTTCTCCATTACTGTTGTTGCTGCAATTGCAGCTAACTAGAACCAAGTTCGTCAATCTTGGCATATTGTCATTAGTAGTGTCTGTATTCTTCTTAGATACTTGGTTAGAAACTGGTCATAGGTTGTTGGGAAAGATCTTTATCGAGTAGATCTGCTTATTTTGTTTGTTTAAATGTAATAACTATGTTTCAATTTGAAACTAACAGTTGTGTCGATATTGTAAACACAGTATTGATACGTTGTTGTGGTATCCATGGATTTCTAGCGGTCGAGTCCCAATTTTGTTGGGGTTTTCCATTAATTTTCACTGCCATCTTTTTTTTATCTCAGAAACTAACAAATACACAACAAAAACAATAACGCCCACTAGTTCTTTATTCAATTATGTCTCTACACACATGAAAATAATATTTATTGAAAAACAAACAGAAAAGTTACAAGCTTTGAAAGTCAACTACCACAGCAAAATATAAAGTTGCGCAAATTTTTGCAAATAAAACATAGTGTGCTAAAGGTTAAGAGCAGCAATAAAATCTCTGCATTTTACTCGGTCTGCAGCCATCCTTCATACTGTGTCACAGCTCTGATTCATAATTTCCATTTTGGCTTCTATGGGTCTTCGTCAAATTGTCTTAGGTTGGCCTTTCTTTCACCTTCTCTCAGAGGTCCGTACCATGGTGGTCCTGGTGATAGGTTCTCTTCCTAGAAGATGGCCGATTCAATTCCAGCATCGACCACTTATGGTGGGACACATTTCTTCTTGGTTTCTCTGGGCAAGCAGTTCTCGAGGGGCGATGGTGTTTGGCCATAAAATTATATGAATCTTTCTTAGACAGTTGTACGGAAAGATTATAATTTTAACATTTGCTTTTCCCAACACTCTGCACCACACAGAAGCCCAGAAAGTGGGCAACTCTTGTATATTCTCATACTATAGCTCGTGTTGTACTGTGAAAACTCGCAAAAGTTGTTTAACTAGCAACAGTTGTGGCTGTTCTCATTTCTCAGGCCGATCTAAAGAACACGGAACTTGTTCCTTCTGGCTGTAGTACAATGCAAAGTTTCCCACACGACTCACAATTGAGGGGATCACAGTGTCAATATCCACCTCTTTGTTTGGCCAGGCTGCTGTTTCCAGGTGCGTGGTATAGACATTTAGTGGGATCTTGTAGTCAGTATGTTATTTTCCCCTATCTCTGATGTCGAGGCTTTTGACACCTAACTTATCGCTGTATTTCTAGCTAACACTTATGATTTGAATATCCATGACAGACTAGCCGTTGCCGTATTGAAAGGCTATTACCACGAAAGGTCTATATCACGCAAGGACTATATAACATTTGTAACGAGTCTACCTTCAATAGCTGGTATGGAAAGCCTCGCCACATTAATAAATAATAGCCTTTCACAGTCTACCAGAAAGGTTAGAGAAAATGTTGAAAATCCATTAGAGATGTTTTTCGATCTTGATCAAGGCACTTGATCTTATCTGAAGCCTGTTATCAAACAATATTGAGAAGGCACTTGATCTTATCTGAAGCCTGTTATCAAACAATATTGAGAAGGCACTTGATCTTATCTGAAAGCCTGTTATCAAACAATATTGAGAAGGCACTTGATCTTATCTGAAAGCCTGTTATCAAACAATATTGAGAAGGTACTTGATCTTATCTGAAAGCCTGTTATCAAAAAATACTGAGAAGGCACTTGATCTTATCTGAAAGCAAGCCTGTTATCAAACAATATTGAGAAGGCACTTCATTTGATCTGAAAGCCTGTTATCAAACAATATTGAGAAGGCACTTGATCTTATCTGAAAGCAAGCCTGTTTTCAAACAATATTGAGAAGGCACGATTTGATCTGAAGGGAAAGTCAATTAACAGAATCTACAGGGGATGCATCTTTGTGAAATACAGGAGGTATCGATCTGTTAAATCCTTTGACAATCATGCCATTAATCCAGCCAGTGTTCGAGCTAGCCGTGAATACCACAAAATCTATATCATAGAATTTGGTAACATCTAAGCCTTTCCCATAAAACACATCTTTAGTTCTTTGGGGATGAAATTGCCAAAAGCCAAAGCCAAACCTGTGGAAGATTAAATGAGGTCATTATAAGGCTAGACATGGAAGAGAACATGTTCAAAGCTACACATGCCAAGTTTTTCATTGTAGACACTTGGTAGCGGATTACAGTGGTGGTTCTTATATAATGCCTGCAGCGTGTGCGTGAGAGCGAAGTGTAATCAGGATCAAGTGAAATATACTGATTAAGACCCAACCTCATGTCCTCATTCATGCTCCTGGAAGCAGGCTGTGTCATATTAGTCTTGCCAATTAGATGGGGATTGACACTGCAATTCCCATATTGGCGAATTGAGGTTTACATTGCACTACAGCCAGGAGGATCTTGGTTCACCTTCTCAAGTATACCTTGGGATATAAAAAGAGTCACTGTAATCCGCAACAAAAAAACTGCCATCAAGAGTTAATTGAGTACAACATTTTCTGAGACATATGGAAGATGTATCTTAGTCCTCCTGGCTGTAGTGCAATGCAGGTTCTCAGCTGACTCACCATTAAGGGGATCACAATCTCCATCCCCACCTCATGTAGATTGACTGAGAGAACAAGGATCAAAGAGGGAAGACAAACCAGATGCCCAAAATGTGATATACTGAATCCAGATGTTTACTTACAACCTCACAGCAAACATACGAGGTGTGTTCAAATGGAAACGGACCACAACAAGTGAACATACATACAATGTGCACGATGACGTCACTTCTGGTGTAAATAGCACATATCAACTGTCAAGTTTGAAAAATTTTATTATCCTCCGACTCAGTTTGCTCAGCAGACCGCTGAGATCATGGCGAGTGTGATATGGAATCTGTCCAGAGTTGATCGGTGAGTGGTGATTTGGTTTCTAAAAGCTGAATGATGTCGATCAGTTGACATTCATTGCAGAATGCAGGCAGTGTATGGTGACAAAAGTGCGTCGAAGACAACAGTGAAGAACTGGACAATAATATTTTAAGACGGATTCCATATATCATACGCCATGTTTTCAATGGTCTCCTGAAGAAACTATGAGAAAGAAGATAATGAAATTTTGCAAACCTGATGGTTGGTATGTGCTTTTTACACCAGAAGTGACATCATCATGCGCATCGTACATATGTTCACTTGTGGTCTGGTTACATTTGGACACACCTCGCACAACAAAACATCCTCGTTAGGACGAACAACAAAGAAGAAGTCATGTATTCAGAACGGAAACTATATAGACCTGTGTAGGAGCTGCAGAAGACAGTGAGGTTCATACAAGATGCAACTTTACAGATGTAGACATACTCCAAGCAAACGAAATAAGAAGAAAAAAAATGTATTCAGAACAAAATTTATTTCTCACAATATCTCAAATGCCATCATTTAACTTTTTGTCTCTCCTGGTGATACTGTTAACCAAAACATTGCTGAGACTGAAGTAGACTATAGATGTTTAAAAGAAAGCTAGGCCAAGTCCTCTTCTGTCATACTTCTTCTTCTTCTTCCTCGTTCATCTTCAGATCTCAACTTCAATCACTCTACGAAGGCAGCAGTCGACTCAAGGCTCTGTACGCTTCTATGCAGCTTCTCGTGGAAGGCCACTGGCTGTTGCCAAATGCTATTTCTTTTGTCGTTCTGTCATAAAAAGCCAAGTCCTCTTGTGGCTACCACACATACTCCTCTTGTGTCATCCACACCGTCCTCTTGTGGGTACCACACATACTCCTCTTGTGTCATCCACACCATCCTCTTGATTTGTTCACACCATGTCTTCTTGTGTCATCATCGTTAAGTTCTCTTATGTCATCCAAACCAAGTCCTTCTTGTTCTTCTGCGTTCAGTCTCAATCTCCTGCTACCAATCCCTGAACATGGCTTTGAAAGTACCAGGATGTAATTCGGAGAATGGAATGTGTTGTGTTGCTAGATTACAGCTTGACTGCGATATTTGCACATTTCGGTCTGACACATCCATCTTCAGCAGGAAATCAATTCCTCTTGTGTCATTCAAACCAAGTCCTGTTGTGTTATTCAAACCAAGTCCTGTTTTGTCATCATCATCAAGTTCTTTTGTGTCATTCACAACAAGTCCTCTTCAGCTAAAAAACTACAAACCATTATCATCACAGTATTATTCCCATTGCTGAAACCACAGCAAGGATTTATAGAGCTAAGGAATAAAAATCACTTGCACTGCAGTCACCACACACTGTGCAGGTTAGGTTTTATTTTTTATCTGATAAAAATAAATTCAATAGCCGCACAAAGGTTTTGAACATGTCATCAGAGCCAGAAGACCGACAACCAAAGCAGTTGACTAGTCTCTCAACTTTTTAATTCAATCAAAACCGTTTCAGCTCCCTGCGAGCATATGTCTTCAACAAATACATACCAGGTTATCAAATGTTGACCTGTCCATACATGTTGGAATTTATTGTGGCAGCTTACAGTGCTACTATTCTTTGCTCACTTTTTGGACCCCTATGAATTTCTTCACTACTCATTACAAATTACTCACCGTGCGGTCAGACCAAATGTTGCATCGAAACCAACAATGATGTCCCCATAGCCATCATTTCTATACACACCGACATACTCAGTCCAGCTCCGAATTGGTTTCAGCCCAACATCATATACTGGAAGTTGGGAGGTTTGACGAGGCCTCCAAGGCTGAGGGAAGGTACAGACTGTGGATGTGTTCAGCCATGGCTCTAGCCCCAGTACAGCATCCATGATATAATCCTGAAGAGACATTCTGTTAGGAGGATTAGAAAACAAGGAGATGACAACTCTGAAATAGATGTCTGATACATATAATGAAATGACAGCTATAAAATAAACCGCTGACAAATGTATCACTGAGATGACAATATTTAATATAATCTTTGACATATTTCACTGAGATGACAGCTTTAATATAACCTTTGACTTTATATCACTGAGATGACAGCTATAATATAATCTTTGACATATTTCACTGAGTTGACAACTCTAAAATAAATCTTTGACACATTTACAACTAGAGAAGGGAAGAAATGTAAAGAAGGGAAATGGCTACATGTAATCGTCTCTCTCTCAATCCTTGCTTCAATAGGTAAAAAAGGTCTGGCTCTGGTATGAGTGAATTGCAGATGTAGAGATCTAAAACCTTTGATATTTTATGTGGATCTATTGTCCTGGTGATGTAGTTTGATGGATTGAAAGGGCTCACATTTTGACCTGAAGGGCACCAGTAGTAGAGACACTGGCAATGGATACAGGTGAAATTTTAAAGTTGATCAACGACTGCCTCTTTGGTGACGACACTGCAATCAATGAACTGGTTGCAAAGTTTTAAAATCATTTGAGGGTCCGGGATCAAGATGCTGAACAGCACAAGAGCTGCAGTGGTCAGCGACCCATAGCTGACTGCTAGCGTCAGGACCAACGAAACAGAGCTGCCAAGACCCTACTACACCTCTATGCGGTGATCCTGGATAACAGGCTGCAGCAGGGCAGACTGGCTAAGGAGAAGGGATCGAAGAGGGAATACTAACCTCGTACTCAAAAAATGCTTGCTGAAGTCGGATATGTTGGACCAAAAGGTGCAAATATCGCAGTCAAGCTATAAACTACGACACAACGTATTCCGTTCTCTGGACTACATTCTGCTACTTAAGCCCTTTTAGGGCTTGGTAGCGGGAGATTGAGAACGAACGAAGCCAAGCCTATTGAATTGAGTATGAGTGTACAACTAGCAAGTTATATGAACCATCAGTGATTGACCATTTACTGAGAGGGACTGGATACCTATGGGTCTGTCCTGAGTGCAATGGTGTAGATTCTTAATAGAACAGAACATGATTCTTGCTTGACATTTAATATTTATTATGGTATCTTCATGCACCAATAAGCTGTGGGCCTACATATGGCTTGGCAGGTTGAGGAGGGCCCAAAGATAATAAAACCAAGACATGAAGAAAATATGTTGTTATTGGAAGTCACTTGTATTGAGTTAACTCTTGCCAAGGTTTTTAATGGCAGTGGGTTACAGTGACTCTTCTTACATCCCAAGACATACATGAGAAAGTGGGCCTTAGTCATCCTGGCTGTAGCGCAATGTTCTCCACTATGGGGATTACAGTGTCGATCACCATCTAGTTGATTATATTGCCGTGATACTGCCTGTTTCCAGGAACCCTATGGTTATGTGAGGTTTGGGTATGTTTGACCTAACCCTGATGTTACCTTTCGCTCCAGAAGAAAGCATAAAATATGCTCTCAGGCAGACACAACAGTAAAATAGAGACTGGGTATGGTTATTACCTTACCTGTAATAGTTGTGGTCGTCATCACCGTTCATGACTACAAATACGCCAACATTTTCTGATGGTACAAGAGTCATCATTGATGCATATCCTGGGGTGGAGCCAGTGTGCGATACTATCTGATATCCTGAATTATGATACATATCAAATGATAAAAAAGGAGAATAAATGCAACAAATGACAGATTGCTAGAATTCAAGATAGGTATCATTCATTTATCATGCTAGCAATATAGACAAATCTCTGAGTGGATACCATGGCCAAATTCTACGGAGGAAAGAATAGCAAACTGCACATCCGTTCATGTCATAAAAGGTGACTAAAGAGAGCCGTGCATGGTGTTAGCAACCTCACTGTGAAAAAATACCACCACTACAAAAGTATGTAAAGTGCTTTGGTACAGTTTCGGGCTGGAGTGAAAAATGGACAACTACAACAACAACAATATAGACAAAGTAGGAGAAACAGATAAAGATATTAATAAGAAAATAAAGGCATGGAGCATTCATAGAATTTGGAAAATTGTAAAAAATAAAAAAAATATTACAACACAAAAATTAACATCTTCAATTGCAGTATAAAGTCACTCCATGCATATGACCTGGAAACATGGAAACTAACAAAAATAATTTTGGGATTGCAGGCTGGATAGTTTTGGCTGGTGACTGTACGTTGTCAAGCCCTGATTCAGATGCACAATATATATAGAAAGATTACCTCAGACAGGGTGAAATGGGTAGGAGTGTCTCCCTGGTCTTATAAATATGTGATCAATGACTGTCAAAGAGGAGAGAGTTGTTGCAACCATTTGAACTTTTATTTTCGAAATAGGATAACAAATATGACAGAATCCACAATCTCAAGAAATTTTTCTATGATTTTGGTGATGGAAAGTAGTTTTGAAAATTATGGAAATGACCATTCAAAAAAGCTAATGACAGAACAAGTCGTTGAAAGCATTTTCAAAAATTTGGAGACCGATAAACTTGATTTAGATTGTGATTATTCTGAAAAGGACAGGTTGATTATTTGAATGACACGTGTGATTAGGAATTTGATCAAGCTAGAACTGTTCTTGTCCTTCCTTGGAGGATCAGACTACAGTCTGCGGGACAGATGGCGGTTGGGGAGGGGGAAAAATGGAATCCCACGTAATGTATCAAGTAAATTTGATACAGGATGGTCTTTAATCAAATTTCTTGGAGGGCGGTTTAATCAAAGTGCGAATCCATCTTAATAGACTCAAACACTAGAGCTAAATAGACCACAGCCAGTTAGGCATCATCTATAGCTGCTCTTAACAAACCACCTGAAAAAAGGTACAAATAACTTGGGTAGATTTTTTACTTGAATTTTGTCCGGACAGTAGCCGTTAAGCCTGCTCTTTTCAATTTCCAACTGCCAAGGAATTTTGACACTGAACACAGGAGTCCAATCCCAATACCCAGAGATCAGGGGAATTATTAACAGAAGATCCACATTCAAAAAGTGTTCAAAGGGTTAAAGACACCATCATTGACAAGGAAGGACGGCCTCAGACCGACTGAAGTGAAGGGAGTTTGTTGCTGCCCTCTTTGAACACTGGCCACCCCGCCCTAAGATCTAATTTCCCCATGTTTCTGAGCAATATATGCAAAAGACAGACACTCATCATCAAAGTTAGTTAGTATGACAAAACTATGACCTCTATTTATATTATTCTGTCTCAAAGTGGCTGACCTGGTCATCTCCAATGTTCCTGCTTATTGTGCAAGGAGCTTGTGGAATATATTTGTGCAAGACCATCCTGTATCAAATTTACTTGAAACATTATGTGGGATATGCTCCAGGACTTTTGTCCGATCCCCTGATGGACAGGAACAATAGATCTAGCTTGATCCTTATGCGATTCACACATTTCTTCATTCAAATGTAATGATATTCCATTTGTCATTTTCAAAATAATCACCATCTTCTTCTTCGTACGCTGTCAAACGTCAACCTGTATTTTTTCGAAAAAAGCAGCGGTCATCCTGAGGCTGTCGACACTGCCATAGAGCGTGTCTAGTGTTGCCACTGGTGATGGCCACATGTGCTTTCTCTGGTCCTCGTATGTCGGGCAGTTTTGCAGCAGATGTTCAGCGGTCATTTTCCCTGTACCACAAGTACATTCGTCAGTGCCACCTATCTTCAGTTTATTGAATAGGTGGTACCTCAGTCTGTTGTGGCCTGTGCGGAGTCTGAAGACCACGACCTGCTCTCTTCTGTTCAACTGGTAATAGGCATCGTTTTTTGTGTAGCCAGTATGTTCTGTATCTCATTTGGTCAGGTATCTGGCTCTAATAAGCCTTTTGGACTCTTCATAGATCACACTAGGATCTGGTTGTGGTAGTCTTGCACCTTCTTTTGCCAGTCTGTCTGCCTCCTCGTTGCCTTGGATGTTACAGTGGGATGGAACCCACTGTACCACTACTCTTTTTGGTGCGGACTGCTGGCATAGTTGACAGAGTACTGCTCTTAAATCATTAAGTTCAGTATTTTTCTGGCTTGTTAGTGCTGTGACTACGGCCAGGGCATCTGTAAACAGGACTATCTGGCTTTCATCTGTCAGCATTACTTCTACTGCAGCCCTCAGTGCATTTGCCTCCGCTCTGAAATTGCTTGAGAATTTTCCAGTTGCCACTGACAGTGTTATTTTTCTACCATTTTGTAGGCTCAGGAATACCCCTGCCCCTCCGTTCTGTGATGTGTTTGTTACAGAACCATCGGTGTATGCATGGGTCCCAGTCCATGCTTGGGTAGTTTTTCGTTATGTACCTCAGGGTTATGTCTTTTCTTTCTTTTTCAGTCTGGCTGTTTTTGTTTCCAATACCTGGTATATTTTCTACCACCTCCGGAATGATATGCTGCTTCCAGGTAGGTTTGCGTACAGTAGGGATGGGCTTTGGTGTTAATGTGTTCATAGGGTCTTCGCTCATCTTTGCTTTGGCTATTTCTGCAAAGTTTTTCCGCTTTAGTTTCCCATTTCCAAATATATTTAGTCTCTGATGCATTGGATGGTCAGTCAGTCTTATGAGTTTCTCTACTTGCTACTGGGATCTGCAGTCTCTTCTGTCGGTCATGGGTTGCAGATTTGTAATCTTTTCAAGTTCTACAATTGGCGTTGACTTCATGCCTCCTGTTATAACTCTCATGGCTTGGTTTTGGAGTTTGCTATATTTATCAAAGTTCGCCTTTGCTGCTGTTGTCCATGCCACAATGCCATACTCGAGAACTGGTCTCACTCTTCCAGTGTACAGTTTCTTTAGTATACTTTTATCAGCTCCCCAGCTTGTGCCAGCAAGTTTCCTCATGATTGCCATTCTTTGTCTGGCTCTCATTCGGTTTCTCTCGATCTGACTTTTCCATGTCATGCGCCGATCAAATGTGACTCCCAGGTAGTTGGGTTGTCGTTTGGCCGCATATTTTTGCCTTTAAGACTTATTTTGGTGTTCTGGGGTTTATTTGAAAGCGAGAATATCGTACATGTTGTTTTTTCCTCATTTATTTTGACCAGCCATGAGTTCGCCCACTTCTCCAACGATGTTAGGGCCTGATGCATCCAATTGTTTGCTATGGTGAGATTTTTTTAAGAGGTCCAAATAGCCAGATCGTCTGCAAACATGGAGCTGTGGACTCTTCTTGGTATATTCTCTGTGATGTTGTTTATATACACCACGAAAAGTGTGGGTGATAGTACTCCCTGCTCAAGTGTCACTGTTTTGCTCATCTGCCCTTGTACTTGAACTCTGGCCGTTCTGTTTTCGAGGTAGTGGCTGATCCATCTGTACATTTTCCCACAAACTTCACTTCTTCTTAGCTTGACTCTAAGTCCCTCTTTCCACACCTTGTCAAATGCCTTCTCTAAATCCACCCAAACCGCTACTGTGTGTTTTTTCTCCTGGTAAGCATCCTCTATTTCCTGGGCTATGAGAGTGATCTGGTCCTCAGTGGATCTGTGCTGTCTAAAACCTGCTTGCTGTGGAATTAGTATGTGATTTTCTTCCAGATGCCACATCAGTCTGGTGTTTATCATACGCTCCATCAGTTTTCCTACACAGCTCAGTAGACTGATAGGCCTGTATCCATTTGTATCTGTTCTATCTTTTTCTTTCTTTGGTACTGGTATAAGTACAGCGTCTTTCCATGCCTGCGGTACAATTCCCCTTTTCCAATTTTGGTTCAGGACTGATAGTAACTTCCTCTTTGCTGTTTGGCCCAACCCCATCAGCATTTCGTTTATTACCCCATCTTTTCCGGGCGATTTCTTTTTCTTTAAAGTTCTCATGGCCTCATCCATTTCATTCATTGTTAGTTTTGCCATCATGTGCTCTTCTGGTGCCATCTTGATGTTGTCATGGCTCTTTTGTTCTTAATTAATGTCTGTATGCCTGTCTGTAGGAACATCAATGTCGTTTGCTCTGGCATAATGTTCTATAAAGGCGTTTGCTGCTTTTTTTCCAGTTAATCACCATCTAAATCTAGTCTTCCCTCGAATATTTGAGAATATGTTCAACAGCTTGTTCTATTGTCAGCCTGTTAGAACAGCCATTTCATGAATTTCCAACACACCTTTTCATCATGAAAATAATTAATACTTGCAAAATAGGAAACAATATGGGCGCCATATTTTAAGTTACTAGAAATGTGTATACTTTCTGAAGTCATTATAATTTGTACATAAAATCCAAGTCCATTCTGCCCGATATAAGACTATACAACAAAAGAGTAGGTGCAACACTCAAGTACACATTTTGGTGGCTTGGGTTCAGAGTGCCATCACTTGTGATGGTCACTGAATGTTTTAGCAGTCATTGGCAAAGTATCTAAGATATAGAAATAGAGAAATAAAGAAAGGTCATCTTATCTGGAAGTCTCACTTACCCCTGTAATAGCCAACCCTCCAACCGAGAGCATATATATCCACTGACTGAGTGATAGGAAACTCAGGTATGTGGGCGAGGCTTAAGTCGCTGCTCGGTAACAGTGTCCGAGGTGAATGTAGATCATTGACAGATGACTTCTGAAATACTTGGTGACCATGTCTGTCCTTGCCCTTGCTAAGGTGAAAGGTCATCCAGTTGGCCATGTCATCGGCCGTGGAGAAGATACATCCTGAGCCACAACGACTGTTCCATTGTCTGGAATGCATCATGAAAGTTGTAAGAAAAATGAGATGTGCTTAGTCGTCCCTGAGGTAGAGAGGTTTGCCAGAAAGAGCATCAGACTATTCTATACGTTGTCTCGCTCTTGGCCTGGTTCCAGTTTACTCTTCAGACTTTAAATTTTGTTATTCCAGCAGACTTTACGGCACCATGTACTGGGGGAAAAAGGGGGGAGTGGAGAAGAGGGTGTGTTAAAATATTTAGTTCTTTGCTTTCCACAACTGCTACTCTGCAGCCATAAACTTTTCTTTGCGTTCAGGATTCCTTGGTCATGCTATATCTGCAGGTCATTCACCATGATGAAGTCTGTAGTCTTCACCAAGTCGGAGCAGCTGCCCCACAACTTTTGTCTCAGCTTCGCACCCTCTAGCCAGGTCTGGCATCTCATTTCCCTATAGATTGGGCATTCCTGTAAAATATGCTCAGGGTTATGGCATCCTGTTCCACATGGACACTCATTGGTGTGTGAGATCTTCAGTCGGTATAGATGTAGTCTGCAGTGTCCAGTTCTCAGATGAAATAAAGTAGTTTGTTGATTTCTTTTGAATTGGTGAATTGGGTCTGCTGTACTGCTTATGTTTCTGTCTTCTCTCCATTGGTGTATATACACACAATCTGCAACGGCTAGATTTCGAGATCATGCAGTATTATTTGCAGCCATCAGGAAGACTAGTATTTTTTCTACAATTAAAAAACATATATAAGGACAAGAAGAGCATAAAGTGTAGTAATAAGCAGCAGAGATTTGAACCATGGACCAAATGTACAAATGGATCAGTCACTACCTCAAAAACAGAACAGCCAGAGTTCAAGTACAAGGGCAGATGAGCAAAAAGGTGACACTTGAGCAGGGAGTACCCCAAGGGGGTGTACTGTCACCCACACTCTTCCTGGTGTATATAAATAACATAATGGAGAATATACCAAGAAGAGTCCACAGCTCAATGACTGCAGACGATCTGGCTATGTGGACCTCTGAAAAGAATCTCACCATAGCAAGTAATCGGATGCAGCAGGCCCTAACATCGCTGGAAGAGTGGGCGAACTCATAGCTGGTCAAAATAAATGAGGTAAAAACAACATGTACGATATTCTCTCTGTCAAACAAACCCCAAAACACCAAAATAAGTCTTAACGGCAAATACCTGCGGCGAAACGACAACCCAAACTACCTGGGAGTCACATTTGATCGGCATGACATGGAAAAGTCAGATCGAGAGAAACCGAATGAGAGCCAGACAAAGAATGGCAATCATGAGGAAACTTGCTGGCACAAGCTGGGGAGCAGACAAAAGTACACTAAAGAAACTGTACACTGGAAGAGTGAGACCAGTTCTCGAGTATGGCATTGCGGCATGGACAACAGCAGCAAAGGCGAACTTCGATAAAATTAGCAAACTCCAAAACCAAGCCATGAGAGTTATAACAGGAGGCATGAAGTCAACGCCAATTGTAGAACTTGAAAAGATTACAAAACTGCAATCCATGACAGACAGAAGAGACTGCAGAGCCCAGCAGCAAGCAGAGAAACTCAGAAGACTGACTGACCATCCAATGCATCAGAGACAAAAAATTTTGGGAAATTGGAAACTAAAGCGGAGAAACTTTGCAGAAATAGCCAAAGCAAAGATGAATGAAGACCCTATGAACGCACTAACACCAAAGCCCATCCCTACTGTACGCAAACCTACCTGGAGGCAGCATATATTTCCAGAGGTGGTAGAAAATATACCAGGTATTGGAAACAAAAACAGCCAGACTGAAAAAGAAAGAAGAGATACAAACCTGAGGTACATAACGAAAAACTACCCAAGCATAGACTGGACCCATGCATACACCGATGGTTCTGTAACAAACACATCACAGAACGGAGGGGCAGGGGTATTCCTGAGCCTACAAAATGGCAGAAAAATAACACTATCAGTGGCAACTGGAAAATACACAAGCAATTTCAGAGCTGAGGCAGAGGCACTGAGGTCTGCAGTAAAAGAAATGGTGACATGTAAAAGGAATGAAAGCCATATTCCTGCTCACAGATGCCCTGGCCGTAGTCACAGCACTAAAAAGCCAGAAAATTACTGAACTTAATGATTTAGGAGCAGTACTCTGTCAACTATGCCAGCAATCCGCACCAAAAAGAGTAGTGGTACAGTGGGTTCCATCCTACTGTAACATACAAGGCAATGAGGAGGCAGACAGACTGGCAAAACAAGGTGCAAGACTACCACAACCAGATACTAGTGTGACATACGAAGAGTCAAAAAGGCTTATTAGAGCTAGATACATGACCAAATGGGAAATAGAACATACTGGCTACACAAAAAACGATACCTATTACCAGTTGAACAGAAGAGAGTAGGTCGTGGTCTGCAGACTTCGCACTGGCCACAATAGACTGAGGTACCACCTATTCAATAAGTTGAAGATTGGTGGCACTGACGAATGCTCGTGTGGTACCGGGAAAATGACCGCTGAACATTTGCTGCAAAACTGCCCGACATACGAGGACCAGAGAAAGCACATGTGGCCATCACCAGTGGCAACACTAGACACGCTCTATGGCAGTGTCGACAGCCTCAGGATGACTGCTGCGTTTTTCGAAAAAATACTGGTTGACGTCTGACAGCATACGACGAAGAAGAACCATGGAACTCCAGGTGATGAAAGCGCCTTGTCATAAAAGCAAGATGAGTTAAGTGATTTCAACCAGCTGGACGCCCTAGAATAAAGTGTCCCAACTGACCAAGGCTTTCGTCACAACACCTGTGATTTTGAAATATAGGCAGAGTTTGATCCAGACATATTTTATATCCGATACTTTCTAACATCAAGCATAAACCAGACACCTTAACACTTAGTATACGCAGCCAAAAACCATGATTTTACACGCCTATTTTTCTACAAAAATGTTCACACCTAACTGCTGTGACAAAATTATTCATATATCTGTTATCTTTTATTGTGTGATCATGTTTTATATATCAAAATGTTCAGGAATGATTGCTCTTTTTAGAAACAGTGCAATAAGATGTCTGTACAGTGAAGTTGCATGCAAAAAATTATGTAATGTGTAAACAAAAATTAAAAACAATAAATAATTTGTCAACATTTTTTCACTTACCATTTCATTCAAATGAATCCTTCACAATGTTGACACACAAAAATTCTTTCTTTTGATAATATATCCATATTTACCCAATATTGGGAAGTTTCATCACTCTTGGATCAGAAATAACATTATTATGACCACTCAGCAGTGTTTGGTAAATTGAAAAATAAAATGGCACAAATTCTCTAAGAAAATTTTTTTTTATCTATGTACAGCTGATTTTAATTTACATTTATTTCAAATGATGCTGTTCAAAACAGTGATTTGGATGAAGAAATGGCTGGTCTGGGCATCCTTGACAAAAAATGTTGTCCGAACTCTAGCATTTGGAGTACTGCAAACAATACATTGACGACACAGTGTAGACTTTTTGATAATGTGTCTTTTTCCACTGTGTCTGCTGATGTAAGGTTCCACCTGCAAGCTGGGCGTCTCTGTAGCTGCAAAAAGGCGAAGCTCAGAAACTAATTGCTTTTTAAATTGTAGATAGGGCTGCTTTTTTGTGTTTGCAGGCCTCGTCAGGGCATGCAAAATAAATGAATTCAGCTGAGCTACTTCAAAAATCCAAAAGAAAATTTTCTTCCACCATTTCCTTGTTCTTCTAGTGAAGGTACCATATGTTGCGACACACTGATCAACCTTATCACACCCATTCATGCGGTAGTTGTAGTCATCAATCATTGATGGTTTATCCTTCACTACACCAGAACGACTTGTTAAACGTTTGGTGGTCACCGAGGCTTCACTAGAGACAAGCAAGCATTGTTTTTTAGCCTTCTTGTCTCTGAACATCACGCAGAGAAATGTTCTTTCTATATGGAGAAACCATTTCATTTGTAAAAAGGACAATTTTGTTGTCTTGAAAGCTTGTGGAAAATCTCTGCGGTTTATGTTGACCATACCAGTGTAGTAATGGCCATTACTGGTAAGGTACTGCAGCAGCGGATAGCTGGTGTAGTAACGGTCAGCATAAATGTGATGGCCTTTCCCACAAGGTTCTAAAAGCTTGTCAAATATTTTGACGGCTTGTTGACTGCTTGGATCTAGGTCTGGATTGTAAGATGTATTGCTGCCAAAATATATCAATATGTTGACAACATAAGCAGTGTTGCTGTCGCAGAGGCCAAAGGTTTTGACGTGGTATTTTTTTGGCTTTGATGCATTGAACATTTTATGGGCCCACCTTCCCTTCCATCCAATGACCATTTCATCCACAGAAAGTTCCTTGAATGGGTAATAGGATTTTTGAAATTGAAGTAGCAAGCTCTGCACAAATGGCTCAATTTTGGCTTTGCCCTGCGAATCAGGATTGCTTACATGAAACATTGTATGGTACAAAGCTTGGAACCTGTCCCTCGTGAATACCTTCCTGAACCAAGGTGTTTCTGTAGTCTCATCATGTGCCCAGTAGTCACTAATTTTAGGCTTCTTTAAATAGCCGATAACAGTAATGACAACAAAGAATTTATGTAGCTCAGGCACAGTCACTGGTGACCATGTTAGAAAAACTGACCGTACTGCAGTTGTTTCTTTCATTGCCAGGCACCGTTGGGCCGCATAATCATTTACTGACCTGACAAGGTCTTCCATAATGGCATCAGTAAATAAAGCTTTAAAGCAAAATAAGGGTGATGCATTCTCTGGAATAATGTCAGGATTGACACCAGGGATTCTTGGCTGAGGTGGAATAAACCGAAAGGTATTGTCTGTGCTGCCCTCAAATACCTCCCTCCATTGCCCTTCATCACTAACCTGAGCGTCTGCCCTAGTAGTTGCCATTGGGACAGGAGACACTGTAGATGGATCTACTGTACTGCTGGTACTAGTACTAGGCCTAGGACTAGGATTCCTATCAAGTACAGATCTTGACCTTGCTCCTCGTCCTCTCTTAGGCATAGGACCTTTACCCTTTCCTCTACTATGGATGAGAGACTCCTCCTCTTGCTCACTCGAACTATCCCTGGTGGCACTGTACAATGATGTATTTCTAACATCCCCTTCTTCTTCTGAATGAGAACTTTCACTGTCAGTGTCAGAAGTCATGTCATCTGTATCTTCTTCAGCCCAGATTTGAATCATCTTAGTGGCCTGAACAGCAGAAAATCGTGCGCCACGAGAATTGGTAGAGGAAGCCATTTCTTCAAATGAAAAAAAAAGTTGAAAAAAATCGCTACTTTCGTTAGATTATTGAACAAAATGTGCCAAATTAATTCTCAAAAGCTTACCAAACCACGCCGTAAGATGCTTAACCTTAAGCACGCCCTTGTCCGATCCCTTCTAACCAGCTCGGCCTGCAAAAACGGTGTGCGGAAAAAAAATTTTTTTTTTTGAACGGAGTCACTCCTGACAGCCATTTTTTACTGCTGAGTACGTCCTCCATATATACACAATATTTTGCCGGTTAAAGTATCGTGTGTTCGATTACAAATGGCTTTTGAACAGTTTTAATTTTGTATACGCCGTTTGGAGCAAGCCGACTTTTTGCGAAAGGGGAAGTAGGTTGTTGGGAAAGATCTTTATCGCGTAGATCTGTTTAGTTTGTTTGTTTAAATGAAAGAACTACGTTTGAATTGAAACTAACAGTTGTGGCGATATTGTAAACACAGTATCGATACGTTGTTGTGGTTTCCATGGTTTTCTATCGAAGCGACTAGGCCTAGTGGTCGAGTCCAAATTTTTCCCGACATTTTCATAAATTTTCAACTTCATCTTTTTAAATCTCAAAAACTAACAAACATACAACAAAAACAATAACACCCACATGTTCGTTATGCTATTGTGTATCTACACGCCAGAAAATCATATTTATTGACAAACAAACATAAAAGTTACAAATTTTGAAAGACGACTACCACAGCGACTAATTAAGAAAATTAATTAGGTCAAATTTTTTTCAAAAATTATGTAGCGTGCCTAAGGTTAAAAGGACAGGAACAGGAAATGACGTTGCAGTAGTTTAAAATGTTGGATAGGAAATAAAAATATTTAAAACTTGGCGTTGGTACATTTCGAGCGACAACGGCCATTTCATGGAAACAAAATATCACTGACGCACTTTCCGATAACAATTTATTATGAATATTTCCTTCCGAATTAGAACTGTCCATGCTAAATATTTCTTTATCTACATGTCTGTCTATTTCAAGTCATGTGAGACACGTACTGCCGAAAATCGTGTCCCCCGAGAATGGGGAGGGAGGACGCCATTTCTTCAAGTAAAAAAAGTAGACAAAATAGCTTTGTTTACATTTTTTATTTTTTATTTTAGTAGTACATAATTGATAATAATGTTAACTCACGCTCTAGAAATGGAATCTGAAATGGCATTGTTGTGGGTTTATACTTGCTGGATTTGGATTAAACCCATATTAAATACATTTAATATGTTGCAAAGAGTGCGAGCCACGCTATTTGGCTTAATGTAATTCCGTGGCTGCCTAATCGACACGTCATTTGGCGGGTCGGAATTTAAGGGTTAATGCTTGTGTTGCAGGTAGACAAACAATGAACACTGGTATTTTCAAATCATAAAATGTGGTAAAGAAGGAAAAATAGGGAAATGGAGAAAGTTCTAGAAACAATATCCCAAATCTGATACTGGAAACACTGCATATTTTTATACTAATTTTAGTTCATCTTAAAAATAAATTCTAATTTTATTTATTTTAAATGTTAACTGAGAAGTAAGGTAGGTGCCCACCTCTCAAGAAACAAACAAAAGTTTGACCCCTAATCTCAAGGTCGATACCTAGTCCTATCAGAGATGGACTGTGAACTTGGAAATCCTGTGTACATGCTGTGCATGTAAAAGAACTCTTGACAGTTAAAAACTTGAAAAGAGCCGGCTATCCAGGCAAAAAGGTGACCCTTCCTATCATGCAAAGACACAACAGGCCAATCACCTGTTTGTCTGCACACTTGGTTGCAAGTATTTACAAAGACTTCTACACCCCGAAGAGGAGAGACTAAGAACAGAAATATATGTTTATTCAGATTTTGTTTAAATAATTTTTTTTTTAAATAAACACTTTTTAAGTAACTAGTTTTAGTCTATGTTGTTCTTGTTTGTATAGTCCTTGTAGTATGCCACATAATCGAAATGTCGCTGTGAGCTGTTGAGACCCGGTCATCCCACAATGGACTCACCTCAGTACCCGACTGGTATCAGGATCAATCAAAACTTTTTCAGCTGCCTGTGGAGCACATGTCTTCAACAAATACATAACAAGCCATCAAATATTGACCTGTCTATATCTATTGAAGTTTTTGTGCCTTAAAGATTCTCCAGGATGGGGTAGCCAGCCCCATTCACTACCTTCCTTTGTCACCTTTTATGACCTGTCTAATAGATTACAGTGTTACTATTCTATGCTCCCCTTTTGGGCCCCACTAACACTCAAGCCAGTTAGGTTAAACCAAATGCAGAGGGGACGGCGTGGCCTAGTGGTTAAGTGGCAAGGCTCACGACCCGAAGGTGCTGGGTTCGATCCCCATCACAGCACCGGCTGTTACCCCAGGGAAGCAAACCCTTAGAAAATGCAGGAGGAAGCAGACCCTTACATAAAATGCGTGCTGAAGTCGGATGCACTGGGCCGACAGGCGCAAAATAAAAACCACAGTGCAACGCACACCGCCTTGGGGAATAGAAAAATAAGGCGAACGCACAACAAAAAAAAAACCAAATGCAGTGTGGGATTCATACTCTCTCCTCTGGAGTGGTAGGTAATTGACATGATTGAGACCAAATTTGGGTAAAAATGGCACTACATTTTTTTCTTTTTCTCATGTAGAAATAAATTGTAACTGTGTTCGTACTTTCATCCATTATTGATATTGAATTTCTTCTTTTTCATTCATCCTGAAAAGCAGGTTTTGTTATGTTACATCACAATTTATAGCAAAACTGTGATATCTGCACCTTTCGGCATGACACATCCGATTTCAGATCAGCATTTTTTGGATTGCTTGATTTCGCTTTTATATTCTTGTTATCTCAGACAGTTATCCTAGTCTTATAGTCCTCTCAAAAAAAAAGGGACACAAATGCTTTGATACAAGATGCATGTGAAGAGGCCAATGGTAGTGGTTGTCAGACCTGACAAATTATGACAGATAGTGGTCTTACCTGGTAAAAGCCGGATCTAAATCTCCAACCTGTCCATTAAATGTTGAATATGGTGGGGCCACATCCAAATCATCAAAATTTACATCAGCAGCAAAATTTGATGATGTCATCCCCAGTGGTTGAAATATGGTGTGTTTCATCAGTTCCTCCCATCTTTTGTTGCCAAGCAGCTCTGTGATGGCTGCAGCCATGATGTAGTTTGTGGAGCAGTATATCCCTTTAACTCTGAACTCACTTTTACTCTCAAAGAACTTGATCCTCCTATAGAACACACAGAAATAAAAACATTTACAAGTAATGGCTCAGTGACCGCATCAGGGCCAAAACAAAACCCATGCTACAGTCATATGGCCTTTGTCAGGGACAAAAAACAAACAAAAACAACTAACACCACCAAAAAAAAAAAAACCAAGACTTGATATGACAACAATACTATATGGTTTGAGTAGGCAGCCATTACCAGGTCATCTTATGTGATTCAGGGTTTGACAGTTATTAAAAATAGTAGACCAAGGAATAAATGGTAAATATGAATACACATAAAATGATTAAAATTGTAAAGATGATCAAGGAGATAAAGTCAATTGAAAAATGTATTTAGGTGATGCCCCAATGACTGAAACAGGACAAAAACAAAACAAAACCCACATGGCACCCACCAGGGACAAAAAGCAAATGAAAACACAAACAAATCACAAAACAATGACAAGTATTACTTCATTCGTTATTAATCTCCCGCTACCAAGCACTGAAAAGGGCTTTGCAAGTAACAGGATGTTGTCCGAAGATCAAAATGTGTTGTGTCGTAGTTTACAGCTTGACTGCGACATTTGCACCTTTCGGTCCTACACATACGACGTCAGCAGGCATTTTTGAGTACTGAGTTAGCCTTCCCGCTTTGATTCCTTCTCCTTAGTCAGTCTGCTCTTTTGCTGCCTACTATCCAGGATCACAGCGTGAAGGTGCACAAAGGGTCTTGGCAGCTCTGGTTCATTGACCCTAATGCTAGCAGTCAGTTCTGGGCCGCGGACTACTGCAGGTCATACACTGCTCAGCATCTTGATCCCAGAGCTATACAAGTTTATGCAAGACGGCAGCCGTTTTAGCTAGAGAGTGGCAAAGAACACATGAATCATGGTGTGCTAGCCAGGACAAAGTAGAAAAATGAAAATACATGAACCAATGAGTATACATACCATCACACAGCAATAGAACAAACAGAAATTACCTGAATTGATCCTTTTTGCAGAAGAATTTAACAATGACAAATAATGACAATGAAAGAGCTGACCTAGCTTAGAAAACACTCATATTGGGGATATTACATATCTAATAGGGGTCTTCACATTTAAAATTGCAGAATCACAATATAAATTCAAAATACTGTGCCATTGTTGGCAGTATCTTTGCTATGGACTTCAAGACTGTCCTGCAGGTGGTATAATTGGACAGACGAGCCACATGACATCAGAAAACAATTTAAAGATGACTACCTCAATAGTGACATGAACAAAAGATAAGTAGCCTTCTGTTATCACATTTTTATGGCAGCAAATGGGATAATAAACCTATCAAAATTCATAGGCAATGACAGTTCAGTATTGTGATGCTTGTCACTGTAGCAAGTGTATGAGTGGAGTATGAAGTTCCAAAGTAGGGTGAGTACTGAGACAGACTGTTCACGAACAAGTCAGGCAGACTGAGTTAGTGACACCAGAGTCGATTTGAGCAATTGAACACATCATGATACTTCTCCGATGCTGTGACTGAAGATGACTGGTTGTCATCAAAACCTTGGATGAGTGAACATTTCTCTGTCTATATTGATACCTTTAACTTCCCTAATTAGTTTTCTAAAGACTTCTTCAAGGAATATTGTAGATAGTTTTTGTGAAGATTGTTTCAGAATGAGCATAGTGGAAGGAGACATACTAGCCCGTTTGCTTACAGGAGAGTTGAAAAATAGACAAATCACAGCCTTCCCAGTCTGCATTAGAAGACAACAACAAAAATAAAAGAATGAGCATGGACCTAACAATCTCTTCATGCAAAAAGAATTGCTACAGAAACCACAAAGTTTTAAGAATGAACAAAATAATTTGGCACAGGCTTATTTTAAGTGGGTCAGCTGCAGTAGTGGCATTTGTCCTATTCCTCAAGGCTAGTTCTTTTCGGGACTACAGTCCTTCTCACGGTTAGTTCTTATATGGCCACAGTCCTCTATTCAAGGATACAGTCCTTCTCAAAGTTAGTTCTTATATGGCTACAGTACTTCTCAAGGCCATTTCTTTTCAGGGATACAGTCCTTCTCAAAGTTAGTTCTTATATGGTTACAGTACTTCTCGAGGCCATTTCTTTTCAGGGATAGTCCTTCTCAAAGTTAGTTCGTATATGTCTACAGTACTTCTCAAGGCCATTTCTTTCCAATACATTTTTTTTCTCAAGGCTAGTTCTTACTGGGCTACAGTCTGACTTTAAGCTAGTTCTTTTCAGTGCTATAGTCCTCAACGCTAACTTTTTTCAGGGCTACAGTCCTCAAGGCTGTTCTTCTCATGGATACAGCCCTTCTTGGGGCTAGTTTTTTTTTATGGCTACAAACAATCCTTCTGAGGGCTATAGTTCAGTCAAGGACTACAGAAGTCTTTCTTAAAGCTAGTACTGTTCAGGACAACAAAGAGTATGTCTTAAGTCTAGCACTTTTGAGGATAAGACTAGTACTGTTCAAGACAGCAATGTTTTTATGAAGCCTTTGTACTTTTCAGAGTAACAGTCTTTCTTAAGGCTAGTACTTTTCAAGAGACAAAAAAGATCGTAGTTGGTCAGGAAATCCATATATATATACCAGTCGTACAATTTTTAAAAAAAAGAACAACAAAAAAACCCTACCAAAAAGCAATGGATATAGTGCCCCTGAATCCATAACAACAACAAACCATGACCTACTTTAACAACTGGTGTCGATCAATGTCTGGGTTAAACCTGAAGGCATCATTTCCAGGAACCTTGAGACGGTGAGCAAGCAGATCTTCTATGGTTGCATACTCTGTTCTTTGAGAATCATTGAAGCTAAACCAACTCCCTACAACATTTTTGATGGTAGAAGACAGCTTCACACTGCAATGAAATAAATATAATTATAGTATGCCACCCTGTCTTCAATAAGCAATGGGAGCAAAGAGCAATCGGAGTCAGGTGACACATACTGATCAAGATCCGGCTTGACATCCTCATTTGTGCTGCTTGAAGCAGGCTGTGTCATAGCAGTCTGGCCAACGTGCTGGGGATCAACATTACCATGACTGGTCATATGTTATGTCTGATTGAATACTAAAATTACACATGGTGTATGTTTGGCCAGAAATATGCTCAATTTTCCTTAGACAGATTGTATGGAAAGATGACGTAAAATTTCTTTCTATGTTACTCACCAATACTTTGCACTACACAGAAATACGTTCTTAGTTTGGTGTTTGTGCTGCAATGTATTAACTTCCTAATGATAAAGTTATTTTTTAGGAGCCATCATTATCTCCACACTTCTATTCCCTTCTTCATTCGTCCTGAAAAGGACGTCCGGTTAAGTTGTGTTTACAGTCTAGTTACGATATCTGCGTCTTTTGGCCAGACACATCTGATTTCCTCCAGGCACATTTTTGGGATTGGGTTTGTCTTCCCTCCATATTCTTTGAGCCAGGCTACGCGGATGCAGTTTATTTCTAGGGCCACTTGTAGGCAGAATGGGGTCTTGGACAGCTATGGATCGTCGACCCTGACGCAAGCAGTGACATATGAGTCGCTAAATGGTGTCATCTAGATCAATGGGTCTTTGGCCGCTACCATTTACTAAAGGAGACTGAGCATCTATGGGTCTTTGGCCGCTACCATTTACTAAACGAGACTGAGCATCTATGGGTCTTTGGCCGCTACCATTTACTAAAGGTGACTGAGCATCTATGGGTCTTTGGCCGCTACCATTTACTAAAGGAGACTGAGCATCTATGGGTCTTTGGCCGCTACCATTTACTAAACGAGACTGAGCATCTATGGGTCTGCCCGGAATGCAATGACATTAATTATTAACACAACTGCTAGTTTACATATTAAGAGTTATGAATGTACCAAACATTAGGTAATATTAATATATGGCAATTCCAAATGAGAAGTTGCAAACACTAACCTACATTTTTACCCAAATAAGTGTTTATCAAGGGCTGGACAAAGGAGTGGAACTTGGGATGAAGAGAATAGAGCCACTGTAACAATCCAAGCATGTTGTGAAAGGTGAGTAAAGATGGTTGTGCTAGGAACTGGCAATCTCATTATGAAAAATCATTGCCATTTTAACCAGCCACTGCAAAATCTCAGAAATAGGCTTCCTGTGAGGGACCAGCTGCAGTTAAATACACATGCTTCACATTGGAGTGAAAAGTTAATTATTGCTTGGAAACAAGCTTCCATTAATACAGATCAGCTACAGTGGTGGGCCTACGCTCTACGTTGGAGTGAAAAGGTGAATGACTGCAGATGGTTGGAAACAGACTTACTTTAAAAAAGCCAGCTGCAGTGGTGGGCCTACGCTCTACGTTGGAGTGAAAAGGTGAATGACTGCAGATGGTTGGAAACAGACTTACTTTAAAAAAGCCAGCTGCAGTGGTGGGCCTACGCTCTACGTTGGAGTGAAAAGGTGAATGACTGCAGATGGTTGGAAACAGACTTACTTTAAAAAAGCCAGCTGCAGTGGTGGGCCTACGCTCTACGTTGGAGTGAAAAGGTGAATGACTGCAGATGGTTGGAAACAGACTTACTTTAAAAAAGCCAGCTGCAGTGGTGGGCCTACGCTCTACGTTGGAGTGAAAAGGTGAATGACTGCAGATGGTTGGAAACAGACTTACTTTAAAAAAGCCAGCTGCAGTGGTGGGCCTACGCTCTACGTTGAGTGAAAAGGTGAATGACTGCAGATGGTTGGAAACAGACTTACTTTAAAAAAGCCAGCTGCAGTGGTGGGCCTACGCTCTACGTTGGAGTGAAAAGGGGAATGACTGCAGATGGTTGGAAACAGACTTACTTTAAAAAAGCCAGCTGCAGTGGTGGGCCTACGCTCTACGTTGGAGTGAAAAGGTGAATGACTGCAGATGGTTGGAAACAGACTTACTTTAAAAAAGCCAGCTGCAGTGGTGGGCCTACGCTCTACGTTGGAGTGAAAAGGTGAATGACTGCAGATGGTTGGAAACAGACTTACTTTAAAAAAGCCAGCTGCAGTGGTGGGCCTACGCTCTACGTTGGAGTGAAAAGGTGAATGACTGCAGATGGTTGGAAACAGACTTACTTTAAAAAAGCCAGCTGCAGTGGTGTGTCTATGCTTCTCATTGTAGCAAAGAGGTGAATAAAGGACATTCTAGAACAACACAAACTAAAAACAGTCAACTAAAGTTCAACGACTATTATTATCCAATATAGTGAAGAAAATCCCCATAATTCATATCAACAAAAATGTTGTGCATACTCCTCAAATGGTAGCCAAAGAATGATTCCTGAAAGTCTTATTTAGGTGTAAATGATTAGTCATACAACTGATTTCATTTGCAACTGCGAGCCCTCATATGTTGCTCAGTTCCTTTCATTGCTGAAAGTGCAGATAGCAGAGCACAAACTATGTAGCACCTCTGAATTTTTCCTTGGCTCCATCAGATATTCAGTTACAGCTGGGACGACTGGTAGACATGTCTGGTCACTGCCATGTGTGAAGTGATTTTAATTTATTACGATATTTGCATCTTTTGGCGAGACACATCTGATTTCCTACAGACACGTTTTTGGGATTGGTTTGTCTTCCCTCCATATTCTTTGAGTCAGGCTACACGGATGTGGTTTATTTCTAGTGCCACTTGTAGGCAGAATGGCAAGTTAAACTACCATATGGCCACAGGATCACAACTACATTTTATACTTTGTGGTATTTCAGTCATTACAGGAATTTTTTTGCTGCAGTCATACGTATATTCTATTAAAACTGATAGAGTATGCAAGGGGGCGTTCCACGAAAACCTTAAAATTGTAATAGAAGTTGAAAACAGTGCAATTGTTATGTAAGTTAGCAGTAAAATTGCTAAGAACTTTAAGAGTGTCCTACAGGCGGTATCAAGGAGTCAAATGATGTCATAGCAGACATTTTAAGACGTCTGCCCCACTAGTGACATGCATGAAAGAAAAGCAGCAATATGTTATCCACTTTTGAGCAGCGGAGGGGTGAATCCTATCTAAATTTATCGGCGAAAGAAAGTTTTGTATGGTGATGCATGCCTGTTACTCCAGCGAGCGTACAAGCAGAGTAGAAAGTTCTGAAATGGCATGAGTTTTGTGACAGACTGTTCTTGGCCAGGTCAAGCGCACAGAGTAGAAACACCAATGTCAATTAGCAGTTGATAGTATTATGAAGAAAAATCGCTATGTGATTGCGAAATATAGGCACACTTCTGGACATCGTTCAGTAAACCACATCATCCATTATGTGCTCCAGTTCCACAAAGGTCGGTGTCGTGACAGCAAACTCCAGAATTGAAACAACATGGTACATGAGTGGCTACACATGTTATTAAAATCCTTTTTCACTTCTAGAGAAATCCATGTGTAACAGAGTTACAAGGGTCCAACGAGCCAACGCCAGGAAAGCCGGAACATACCATTCGTGGTACCCACACATAACTTGAGAACCCTGCCCAAGAGATTGAGTTCATTGTCCTTAATTCTCAAACAATACAGTTTAAGACTGTCCAGCCAAAATAGTTACCTTCCCACGATTTCTACTGGGAATTCCACGACCTTCTAGGTCACAAAGTAGGTTAAAAAAAAAAAAGCTATCCTTTCTCTGGGGACACGCCAGTTCAAATAAAGTTGAGAAAATGAGCTCAAGAAAAACAAAAGTCATTGACCCAAGCAGGCAGCTTAGAATATAAGCTTGGGTATGAGGGTTCCGAGAGATCAGAAAGAGCAGAGAGGAGAAGACTAACGTGCAGTTAATAGGTAGGAGATAGACGAGTACAAGTAGCTAAAATAGACTACAGAAAATAGACAGTTAGTGACAAGAATAGAGATAGAATTAGAAGCCACCGAAGCAGACCAACACTGAAAGGCAACGAGAGACCACGCACATGTAAGAATCTGTCTGTGTGTTGTTTCGTTTGAGTCGACGCTAACACCTGTCACACATGACCCGACTTCCAAGTCCCTGAGTGGCATTCGTCTGCATTCTCGTTAGAAAGAGATGTGTTGCTTCAACATGAAGCTGTCGTCCTGTACAACACGTCGCGACACATGTGTTACCTTGGCCTGACAACCACAGTAACAGAACCACTGTCCTCTGTCATAGGCATGAGCACAGCTGCAGTCGCCGAGTTCCTGACAACAGACGACGTAAGAAGAATATCTGCAGATCTGATCACTGTAGACATTTTCCTGACGTTGAGACAGGAGGCTCAGAAAACATCTACGTCATATAAGCTAGGAGGTGGAATATAAGGCCACCAGATTAGCGAGGATAGAGAGATTAAGACTGAGAACAAGTAGCTAGACAGCATTATATCAACGCACAGGGATATAGATGGTGAATAGAACAATTGCTAGATCCGACCACATGATAGAGCTCTGAGTAATTTTAGTGCAAGAGAAAGACGTGCTAATTGCACACAACTCTTTAAAGTCATTATAGTTAGTTAGAGAAGTGTTGATAACGAAACTCTTAACGATTCTCATGCTTAGTATTTTATTATAATGTGTATAATGTTCACTGACATCGAGGGCTAACATGCTCAGCATCCATGTACTGCTAGAAAAAGCACAACTAAGATGGGCCGGAAACCTCGTCTGTATGTCAGACAAGCGGCACCCAAAGAAGCTTCTCTACGGCGAGCTGAGAGAGGGATGGCGCGAGAGAGGGCGCCCAAAGAAACGTTTTAAAGACGGTCTGAAGGACTGACTGAAAAGTTGCCAGATAGAAATCGACACCTGGGAATGTCTTGCGCAAAACAGATCTGACTGGAGAAGCGCTGTCAAATCGGGTGTAGCTGCCGGAGAAGACAACCGTGTTGTGAAAGCCCAGAGCAGACGCGAGACCCGGAAATCCCGAACAGCAGGAACACCATCACCTTCTACAAAACTTGTGTGCCCGATATGTAGCAGATGTTTTCGTGCCGCATTGGCATGTTCAGCCACATGCGCACCCACACCCAACAGGGAAATCTGTGACAAGGATGATGTCGGCGGTCCTCATCGACAACGATGGACAGGTATTATAATGTTCAACAAATAAACATTCATTGTTTTGCTGTTGTCAAAACAATTGTTAGTGGTTTTAATGAGTAAGTGAGAGTTAAGGAGTGATAGTGGTAAGGAAGAAAGTTAGTAATAAAGTGGTGATAGAATAAGCAGTGGATGGTTGTAACCCTGCAACATATAAATAAATGTTACTGTGACCTAGGATAGGAATAACGTAACCCTGACACACATGCACTTTGTAGCTTAATGTCGAATCTGTATACAACCAGTTTTATTTACATAAACCTTATCAAAAAATATATATGTGCATAGGTACTAGGGGACTTGAATCGTACGCAATGCAGACTACATTTAAAAAACTATACATTTTTGAGCTACTTTTCTGAATAAATTTAAAAGAACAAACAAAAGTTACAGGTTTTTACTTGAAGCACCCTCATATAACTGTTGATTCAGTTGACATTCACCTTCCATTCTTGGCAATAACGTCAAGGAGAAGTGCAGCAGTAAAAGCTTTGGTTAGAGATGCTATGCTGAACAATGTCTTTGATGTCACCTTGGTACCCTTGCTGGGACTTGTCACTCCAAAACCTTGCGACAGGATTGTTTTTCCATTCTGATTGGAAACAAAAAGTAATTAAGGCCAGGTGAAACGTACTGAATGGGAGCAAAAAATAACTATGGTAAGATGAAACATACTGATCAAGACCACACCTCACATTCTTTTTCATGCACCTGTGAAAAGGCTGTCACAACAGTTTGGTCAACAAGGTGGGAATCAACACTGTAATACCCATTGTGGTGAGCTTACTGTGGCGTCTTGCATTGCACTGGGCTCCGAGATAGTGTAGTGGTTAGTGCACTGGCTTCTTATGGGGAGCGATTGGGTCTTTTGATTCCTAGATGGTGCTGGATTTTTCCGATTGCAAAACAGCTCCTAGGGTTGACTCAGCCTCAGAAATTGGGTACCTGAATAATTTGGGAAAGTAAAGGGGACAGACGTGATGTTGGCAAAGCTGATAGTGGAATTTCAGAATTACAGTTATGAGGAAAGATTAAAAAGAACCGGCCTACAGTGTCTGGAAGAGAGAAGAATTCGTGGTGACTTAATACAGGTGTATAAGATGATCAGAGGAATGGATAAAGTAGACTATAACAAGTTTTTTAAAGTACAACCACCAACAAGGACAAGAGGGCACAGCTACAAGTTGACTAAGGAGAGGTCCAGATTGGATATTAGAAAGTATTAGCCAGAGAGTTGTGAATGCTTAGAATGCATTGCCAAGTGAGGTGGTGGAGGCTGGGACGGTCAATGCATTTAAGAATAGATTGAATGCGTACAGCTTCTAGAGCAAGATGATGTAATTGGAACTGGTTGTATACAGACTCTGCAGAGTCTTCTAAACCAGTATAAAGATGTTAAGTTAAGTTAACACAATACAATGAAGTTAAGTTGTTACATTTTTCATTAGGTCCGCCTTCCTTCTGTTTCCAGCCTGCCTGTATCATCTATTGCAAGCGATGATGGCAACATCGTCAGACGGCTTTGTCTTGATGTAACTTGCACTGAATTTAGGTTATAGTTAGGAAGAAACTGTTATGTTATCAAAATCACTATCTGGTCCCGAATTACCTTGGTTCGGTGGCAAGAGATGACGAATATAAGTTGAGATTTTTTTTTTTAAACATTTTTTTTGTGCTCACCTTATTTCTCTAATTTCCAAGGCAGCGTGCGTTGCACTGTGGTTTTTATTTTGCGCCTGTTGGCCAAGTGCATCCGACTTCAGCATACATTTTATGTAAGGGTCTGCTTCCTCCTGCATTTTTTAAGGGTATGCTTCCCCGTGGTAAAGGCCGGTGCTGTGATGGGGATCAAACCCAGCACCTTGTGGTTGTGAGCTGTGTGACTTAACCAGCCCACGCCATCCCCACTAAGGAGATGTATTTAACCATTTCTAGTGTTATACCATCATGTCCTGCTGCTTTACCAATCTTAATTTTCTCCAATGCTGCCTTTAATTCTTCCATTGTGATATTATCGTTTCCCTCCATGGCCCCCTCTTCTTGAATTGGGACTGTTACTTCCAGAGCTTGGTTTTCCTCCACTGCAAGGAGATCTGAGAAATATTCTTTCCATATGTTCATTACCTCTTCTAGGGCAGTCAACAGCGCACCTTGTTTATCTTTAACACATTTCAGGGGGCATTCCTTTTCCTCATGTTCTTTAAGGTCCTGTAGAACAGTTTCTGGTTTTCTCCAGCATTATTTTCCAGTTTCTCTCCAAATTCTTCCCAGGATTTCCCAGTCTTCTTTGCTTCTGTTCTAAAATTTACATACTTTTTATATTTCTTTGTTTGTTCTTCTGTATTCCTAGCCCCTAGGTATTGCTTCCATGCCTTTTTCTTTTCTCGTATTATTGTTTTCACTTCTTCTGTCCACCATGGTGTACTTTTTCTCTTCCACCCTTCTTTGGTTTGACCGCATGCCTTTTTTGAGGATGTCTTTTAATTTTACCCAAAGCATTTCCATATCTTCTTCAGATTCCTCTATCCTTTCTATTGCTGTTGTTATGAGCCCTTGGTATCTCCTCTTAACATCTGGTTCTCGCAGTTTGTAAGCCTTAATTTTATTTTCTCCTCGTGTATTATGTTTCATGCTTGCTGATGGGTGTTGCCTAGCTGGATAGTGTTTTTCAATTTCTCTCTTTATTTTAACTAGGTAGTGGTCGCTTCCTATCTCTGGTCCTCTGAACACTCTAGCATTCTTTACATACTTGAAATCAGTTTTCCTCACTATTGCATAGTCAATTATGGATCTTTCATTTCTTGCCGGCTCACATCTTGTGTAGGCATGGATACGCTTGTGTGGAAACCTTGTATTTGTAATAACAAGGTTTTGTTCTCTGCAGAATCTGAGCAGTCCTTTTCCATTGTCATTTAAGACATCTTCTCCATACCTACCGATCACTCCATCCCATCTAGAATAGTCGTTTCCAACTCTTGCGTTCTCCAATGAGATGTATTTCATTATAGCAATCGTCAATGGTCCTTTGAAGGAGCTCATAAAATTCATCTTTTATGTCAGTGCTCTCATCTTCGTTTGGTGCATACACA
Organism: Ariolimax columbianus; assembly: GCA_036924085.1. Classification (NCBI taxonomy): domain Eukaryota; kingdom Metazoa; phylum Mollusca; class Gastropoda; order Stylommatophora; family Arionidae; genus Ariolimax; species Ariolimax columbianus. Next base: position 67,734,819 of record JAVGWX010000005.1, on the reverse strand, counting down.
GTGACGATATCCATTTGACTATCCTCCTCTTGTAGACTTAGAACCATCAGTCATTCTGAAATGAACTACCATCCTTTAATGTTTGCTTTGCTGTTACCATTCACTATACAACCAACCCCTGCCCTGGCTCGTTCACTCATGGGAACTCCGCTGTAGTATAGCATGTTGTCATCATGGTCCAGAACGCCCTGTCCATTTTTCTTTGTTTCTGTAAGTGCCAGGACTGTCAATTTTGCTCTCTTCATCTCCTCTATTAGTTCTTATTCTTTTTCGTTTATACTTCGTACATTCCATGTTCCGTAAATCGTGGTCCTTATTTCTCGCATGTTCGTCGCCGTTGAGGTCAGTCCGGTTTTCTCTGTGTTTTGACTTGTAATCGTTTTTTAAGACAAACAAGTGATTAGCCTATTGTGTCTTTGCATGGAGGAGGGGCTGCCTCCTTACAGCCTCCATGCCTGCCGACCTGTTTTTGTCCACGGCTGCTTATTTATTCGCAGCTAACCTTAAAATTAGGAGGCCTTTCAGCAATCCGCAACCCTGCTGATGCGCCTGGTAGGAGGTAGGTGCCTCCCCCAGGACTAAGGAGATGACTGAAGGTTAATTCAGAATGCAAGCACTCTAGTCCTACCTCCTTTGAAACCAGAGGTCGCTTGAAACCTGAGAAGCTCGAACCACCGCCGTTTCCATTCATCGCTTTGAGAGGCGAGTGCCTTACCTCTAGACCATAAGGTGTCTGTATAAAGTCCCTCAGTCGCATCACATACTCAGTAAATCAAAAGCTCTTTTGAGCGCTAGTCTTAATCTAGACTAGATCCTTTTGATGAAACACACAATCAGAAAACTAACCATAAGATCACAGAAAAGAGAAGAATTTGAGGTGACAATACAGGTTTATAAGATATTCAAACCAAAGGATAAATTGGACTATAACAAGTTTTTCAAAATACAACCACCTACAAGAACATGAGGGCACAGCTACAAATTAACTAAAGAAAGGTCCAAATTAGATATTAGCAAATATTTGTTTACCTCACATAGCTTTTAGAGCAAGGAAATATAATTGAAACTGGTTGTATAGAGTCTTTGCAGAGTCTTCTAAATCACTATAAAGATGTTATGTTAAGATTTGCATATTAAATAATGTTATGACATGCCTGCCTTGTTTGTATTGTTCAGTAAGTGTACTGCAGCTAAAATGGGAATTTAAAGAAAATAGTTGTGCAGCAATAGAGACATTTTATCAAATAATTAGAACTATAACAAGAAGGCATTAAATTGTGAATATTTTGTAATTGATGATGTTCGTCCATCACAGGTGATGACCACTCTTTCTAATCATCCGTTTAGAATATGTTCAATCATTTGATGGTGACTGAGGAGCCCGATATGGATCTCAAAAGACCTTGGGCAGTTTGAGTAGAGAATGTGCACCTGGTGTGAAGGCTTCATTTCAATGGCTTTTCTAGCCTGTCTATGTTGTTCAGCTGCTGGTTTTATGGATGTCTCGTATGACGCTACACCCTCATGAAGAGATGAGTACCAGGCTGTTCGATCTTGCGCAGCAGCTTCCCAAGTGTCAGGTATTATGCCAAAAGGTTTTAGTGAAGCCTTGAGTGTATCTTTTTTTGGTCACCAATAAAGCATTTACCCATTTGTGTCACACCATAAAAGAGCACTTTTAGCAGCCGATGGGTAGACATGCAGACTACATGACTGCCAGCGGATCTGTGACTGCAACAGAATAGTACTAATCTAGTTCTTATGCTAGAGATACCAACTCTGTCAAGAATGGTGGTATCCGGGACTCTGTCTTGTCATTTCTTCTTCTTTGTTGTTTCTTCTTCTTTGTTGTTTCTTCACAAACTCTCAAAAAGGGCTTCGTTTGTAGAAGGATGTAGCCAGGAAAATTAAATACATTGTGTTTTAGTTTACAGCTTGACTGCGATATTTGTAGCTGTCAGTCTGACACATCCGATTACAGCAGCCATTTTTGGGTACCGGGTTAGCCTTTCCTCTTTGATCCTGTCTCCTTAGCCAGTCTACCCTGTTACCCAGGATCACCACGTGGAGGTGGGGATGGTCTTGGCAGCTCTGGGTTGTTGGCCCTAACACTAGCAGTCAATTTTGGGTAATGTTTTGATCAGTGAACATTTCACAGAGGATGATGTCATTATCTATACAGATGGATCTGCGCTGCGCCAGTGGTTGGGTGGTCAAGTTTACAGAGAGTGACCTTCATACTTGTTCCGGGACATGCAGGTGTCGAAGATAATGAGAGAGCTGATAGCTTGGCGAGTTCAGCTATAGTGGCAGGTGGGAGATCAATGGACCGAGCCAATATCTTAAACACCATTAGAGAAATCGGCTGGAGGGAAAATTCGGGAGTTGGGTCAGAGACTCTACGTCCTTGGCGCAACTTGTTGAATTGGGTGTGAAACAAGGTGCGACGAGGAATGAGCACCACACAGGGATCTAAAGACATCTGGTTAACCAGCACAGGACCAAATCGATCAGTCATCAGGGATCAAGATGCTGAGCAGCACATGAGCTGCAGCAGTCAGCGACCCATAGCTGACTGCTAGCGTCAGGGCCAGCGAACCATAGCTGCCAAGACCCTTCTACACCTCCACGTGGTGATCCTGGATAACAGGCTGCAGCAGGGCAGACTGGCTAAGGAGAAGGGATCGAAGAGGGAATGCTAACCCGGTACTCAAAAAATGCTTGCTGAAGTCAGATGTGTTGGACCGAAAGGTGCAAATATCGCAGCCAAGCTGTAAACTACGACACAACGCTTTCCGTTCTCTGGACTACATTCTGCTACTTAAGCCCTTTCAGGGTTTGGTGGTGGGAGATTGAGAATGAACGAAGAAGAAGATCAGTCATCAAGTGCTGGCAGAGATACTGAGGATGAGATCTGATCGTCTATGGACTTGACCCGAGTGCGATGAAAATGATTCGACGACTAACTTTGGGTCACTGACAGCTACAGCTCATCATCTTGATCCCGTCTTGCCATTTGATCTTCAGTACCATTCGTTGGTGGTTGTATTTTGGGGAAAAAAAACTTGTTATAGTCTCATTTTACCTTTGATGTGATTATCTAATAAACTTGTATTGTCACCTCGAATTCTTCTCTTTTCTAGACACTGTAGGCCAGTTTTTCCGAGTCTCCACATAACTGTAATTCTGGAATCCCACTATCAGTTTTGTCGCTCTTCTTTGTATCGTTTCCAGCATGTTTATATCTCCTTTACGATAAGGATTCCATACCTGTACACAGTACTCCAATCTAGGTCTAACTAGTGCTTTATACAGTTCGACTTTCACTTCCTTGTTTAACATTTCTGGTTACATTTTTTTATGTGGCGCCTGTATACAGTCTATGTTTCACAAGCATACACAGCAGCTTTGGATGTGCCACACTACCACAGCTCTGTAAATCTTAAGTTTCGTCTGTATTCTAATGACGTTTTTACTTATTGTTGTTAATCAACATATTTGTGTATACTATACTGTATTGTATAGTCTGCCAAATGACGGCGTTCTGGGATAGTGTGCTTACCAAGGTACCCGAATCTGCTGATACCTTTTCAGTTTCTTGTTAAAATAAGAAAACATGATTTGAATTAGATCTATTAGTATTCTATTCATTGTTATATCATACATTATCATTACAATTAATTCATTTATTTTTTGTCACTAATAATGTCACATATCTTATTTTTATGTGGTTTTTGAATATCAAATCATGACAAATCGCATGGTTTTCCATACGGTTAATCAAAGAGTAACTTGGTCAATGTCTCACGTTAAAGTATAATAATAACCACAATAACTCACTTTAACAACAGAAACAGCTAGCCCTGGGTTGTTGAAACATTCGAAAGTTTTTGCAATACCGTGTTTCAATTTGTGGAGGTCCAACTTCAACGGGACGTCCAATGTCATCCAATCACACTGTGCTTCTTGTATTTGTTTGTCACAAAGTTTGTGTCTTTCATCGTCATATTTCGGGAACACTGTGTTGAGAGCTACGTAAAAGGCAGCTGCAAAGATTAATATAGGAACAAAACATTTCCACAAAGAAGAGTCCATTCTATAAATTAGAGACTAAAAATAAATTTGGAAATTGTGTAGCTTAGAACTATGACTCCATTATTTGTAATTGACACCTGCAAAAGGTTGCCAGATGAAAACTGGGGAAAAAGGCCAAACAATACCTTTACACACAAAAATAAATCAATTTGAAACCACTTCAATATTGGTATTTGATCATCTCAGCAGATTTTTAACTTTTCCATTTGTTAACTAACTTAACTTAACTTAACGTTTTTATCCTGGTTTAGAAGACTCATCAGTATGTATACAACTAGTTACATTTGCATTACTGTGCTCTAAAAGTTATGCGCATCCAATATATTCTTAAATCATTAACTGTCCCTTCCTCCACTACATCCCGTGGCATACATTCCAAGCATTCACCATTCGCTGACTAAAAAAATATTTCCTAATATCCAATCTGGACCTTTCTTTGGCTAATTTGTATCTGTGCCCTCTTGTTCTCGTTGGTGGTTGTATTTTGGGGGAAAAAAACTTGTTATAGTCTCATTTTACCTTTGATGTGATTATCTAATAAACTTGTATTGTCACCTCGAATTCTTCTCTTTTCTAGACACTGTAGGCCAGTTTTTCCGAGTCTCCACATAACTGTAATTCTGGAATCCCACTATCAGTTTTGTCGCTCTTCTTTGTATCGTTTCCAGCATGTTTATATCTCCTTTAAGATAAGGATTCCATACCTGTACACAGTACTCCAATCTAGGTCTAACTAGTGCTTTATACAGTTCGACTTTCACTTCCTTGTTTAACATTTCTTGTTATCATACCTAACATTGCATTTGCATTATTCACTGCTACCTGGACTTGGTTATTCACATTACCTGTATTATCTATTATAACCCCTAGGTCCCTTTCCTTATCTATCATTCTAACATTGAGGACCAATATGTTGAGCAGCGCATGAGCTGCAGTGATCAGCGACCCATAGCTGACTGGTAGCGTCAGAGCCAGCGACCCATAGCTGACTGCTAGCGTCAGTCGCTATCGAACTAGAGCTGCCAAGACCCTTCTACACATCAACGCGGTGATCCTGGATAATAGGCTGCAACAGGGCAAACTAGCTAAGGAGAACGGACCGAAGAGGGAATGCTAACCCGGTACTCAAAAAATGATTGCTGAAGTCGGATGTGTTGGATAGAAAGGTGCAAATATGGCAGTCAAGCTGTAAACTACGACACAACGCATTCCGTTCTGTGGACTACGTTCTGCAACTTAAGCCCGTACACGGTTTGGTAGCGGGAGATTGAGAATGAACGAAGCCAAGCCAAGCCAAGTCATTCTAATATTGTTCTCGCCCATTCTGTAATTATGTTCCATATTGATCTACCCATGTAGATGACTGTACATTTATCTATATTAAACTCCATTTGCCATCTCACAGACCATTCTCGAATTTGATCTAAATCCGACCTCAATATATCCACTTCTGCTATAGATGAGACACTCCTACATAGTTTTGTTTCGTCCGCAATTTTTTCAATCATGGATCCCCTATCAATGTCCAAATCGTTTATATATATCAAGAACAATTCGGTCCTAAAACCGAGCCGTGTGGCACTCCACTTTTTACTTCACACCACTCAGAGTACTACTTATTTAAGCCCACTCTCTGCCTTCTTTCCGTTAACCAACTTTCAATCCATTCGGCAACTTCCCCACCTATTCCATGGAATTTTAACATTTTAAATAATCTTCGCTTAGGTACTCTATCAAAAGCCATTGCTAAATCTAGATTTTTTTTTTAATCCACTGTTTCCCCCATCTGTCATTTTAGTAACCTTCTCCATGAATTCCAATGGATTTGTTAAAAATTAATTGTTCGAGATTTGCTCTTACTAAATTGTAATTTCGAAAAGATATAGCTTCACAGACACGTGCAGATCCAGAGATGCTTAAAATGTGTAGTGCAAAAAGTCTTGCAACGATTTTGAAGCTACTGAAAAAAATTGAATTGTTTATGAATGAAGTGAAAGAATCAGTTTCAGAATTCAATTTGGTTTGAATGTCGGACCTGTGTTTAATTTCCAGAAATAACCGAAAAAGGAACATTAATAACAAGGTGCTGCTGAGGAAAGATAATTTAATAACACAGACATGTAACCAAATCAAAGTATTTTTAAAAAGAGTATATTGGTTTGCAGTACAAAAGGGAGTAAGACTGTGATGTATCCTCTCACCTTATCTATACACCATGTATGCTGAATGTATAATGAGAAATGTTCGAGAAGACGAGAACATTGAAAGTTTCGACCCATTTACGATTGGTGGATACGATTGCTAGCCATGGCAATGGAGAGACTGAACAGCTTAAAGAAATTATGGCAGAATACCAGCAAAATGATAAAAGTAAAAGTCTTGAGAGCCTGTGTTTTTCCTGTGACAGCTTGTGGCTGCGAATCATGGACGATTATCAAAACTTCCAGAGAAAGAATCGCATCCTTCGAGTCAAAATGTTACAGGAAGATCCTCAGAATACCTTGGACAGAGAAAAAAACACAAATGTAGACATTCGGCAAGAGCTGAGCATAGAGGAGAACTGGTTAATCAATTCCATTTTGGCTAGAAAATTCAAATACTTTGGTCACATCAAGAGGCACAACGGTCTCGAGAGAACAGTGATGGAAGGTATGGTGCCAGGCAAAAGAGGAAGGGATAGACCAAGAAGACGATGGCACCAAGATATCCAGGAATGCCTGGGTATGACTATGGCGGAGGCTGGAGTTCTGGCACGCGAACGAGTTTCTTTCAGACAGACTGTGATGGGAGCGACGTTCTATAAAGGACATGCTACATGATGATGATGATATTATTATTTGAACGTCAACTTAGATATTAATAATAATGACCAAAATGTTCCATTGATAAAGAACTTAAAAAGCAGTGAACGTGAAATTAAGCTGGAGTAAGCTATGAAACAAACAAACTTTCAGAAGAATTTAGTCGTCGTTTCTCAGAAGTTCAGAACTCTCAAAATATAATAAAGTGTTTGAAATATTGTGTTCTCTATTTCACGCTGACGAGTACATTGTTCCAGATGCTATGCAGGTGGACGTGTTTGATTGACAGTGTAACAATGAATTTAAAAGTATTCAGAACATCATCATCATTGTCGTTTTAGTCTTTATAAACCACGCGCGTGGCGCCCTGTGAGTTTTGTCCAGCCCTGTCGCCTGTATTTCGACACTGTCTGCTATGATTGTAAAGGCCGATTTTGCGAGTGGCAGTTCCTGCCATAAATCGCACAACTATATTGAGAATGCTGGCTTGCCTGGCTGTTCCTTGATCTCTTCAGTCTTTCTATTTTTTCTGCAGCCAGAAGACCTCTATGAGCGTCAGCAGTCACTATGCCACCTCCAACTGACTGTCTCCAAACAACTCGATCCTGAGCAATTTTTTGTCAGCCCTCGGATTGGATGTCGCATGACTTCATGCCCCTCTTGCATACGTCCTTGAATCGCAGTGTGGAACGGCCAATTCTTCTAACTCCAATGACTAGATGTCCATAGAGGATATCCTTTGGCAGCCTCTCATCTTCCATGCGGTAAACATGCCCCAACCATCGAATACGTCACTGCCTCAACATTGAGTGCATGCTGTGAGTGTTTTCTCTCAGTAAGACCATATTATATGACACTCTCTATTGCCACTCAATCCCCAGTATATGCCGGGCACCTCATGTGAAAGGTGTTGAGCGTCATTCCTGCTTAGTGTAAGTGCTCCAAGTCTCTCTTCCATACACGATAGTGCCAAGAACGCACATCTGATAGACCCGGACCTTGGTGTAGTGAGATAGTACAGTGTTCTCACATACTCTCTTCGTCAGGTGGGTCGTGACGGTACTTGCCCTGTCAAGCCTACTATCTATCTCCTTCTCTTCTCGAGCGAGAGAGTGTTGCTTATGGCAGATCCCAGATAAATGAAACTGTTGACGACATCCAGAGTTACGTCATCAATCTTTATGGAGAGGAAGTGGTAATGCCCTGTGCACATACCTTTGTCTTTTCCAGGCTTATGGTGAGCCCAAAGTGCTTGTGACAGTTTAAAGTATCTAAACTTAGATCTTATTTTACCCAAACAGAGTTGCATGGATTCCAATCGACCCTAACGGGACATTCCATTTCGGGTTAAGGGGAGGACAGGTCGATATAATTTTATTTAAAAAAAAATTAAAGAGTTAGATTAAGATAGAAGTGTAGAAAAGATGGTTGTATTCAGGTTTGCGATGTGTTAGAGTTAGGTTTAGAGTTATGTTTAGGGCTATGGTTAGGTTTAGGGTCAGGGTTAGATAACATTGCTGTTATTACATCCTCTGGCAACACGAATAATGCCATGCTGCTGTAGAAACTGGATGCTACTCTCCTTATCATGGACCAACGTTGACAAATTAAAGAAATCCATTGCTAAGACGGCAGGAATTAGAGCATGCAGTAGCGGAAATTCTCGTCTATTCTCGCTTAATGCAAAATACTTCTCCGCAGACTAAATCTTCACAGGGAGCGGGGGTTACTACCTGAAACTGTCGCTTTAGAAAGATTATGGAACCATCGATTTGATCTTTGCTGCAAAGTTTGATCCAAGAAAAATGTAATGAACATAATTTTCATTTCTATACGACGTTTATGGACCTAAGGCTTTTGATACCGTAAATCGTAAGGGTCTGTAGAGAGTTAAGGCCAAGTTTGGGTACCCTGCAACGTTCATCGCAAAAGTGTGACAATTTCATGATGGCATGCGTGTCTGAGTTATTTATCAGGGAAACTACTCTGCCCCTCCACTGTTGCTAACAGTGTGTGCTGGCACCGGCTCTTTTCAATATGATGTTTTCTGCCATGCTGTGGAATGCCAACAGCGATTGCGACGTTGGAGTTGGACGTTACTACCGCACTGATGACCGGTTATTCAATCTGAGACTGTTCAAGGCCAAAACCAAAATCCATAACGTGACTGTACGTGATTTACTTTACGCGGATGACTGTACCTTAAATTCAAATACCGAGGTTGACATGCAATAATGCATGTATCGGTTCGCCACAGCTTGCATAAATTTCGACATCACCCTTTCTATAACAAAGACAGAGGTTTTACATCAACCGGCTCCAGATATGGCCTATTCAGAATCTTTAATCACGGTATACGGCCGCTGTCTAAAACATGTTAACAGATGTACGTACCTGGGTAGTACCCTGTCTCAGGTTTATTCACATAGATGATGACGTGAATACAAACATAGCTAGGCCATTTGCCAGAGTTCATAGTAACGTGTCGGATAGGCCAGGGATGGTAAAATATTAACGGTACAATGACACGCTGAAGAAATCACTGATCCAGTGCGGTATTAAACGTGATGACTGGGAAAGAATCGCCATCAATCGCACAGACTGGCGCAGCATTATTGCGGTGAGTGTTCAGAGATATGAGGCATCAAGAATAAATGAGGCTATCCAGAAACGATCGCTCTGCAAGTCAGCTCAAACCAACCCCTCTTCAATCCCAGTGTTAGGGAGTGTTCTATTTTCTTGTACTAAATGTAATAGACAATTCCAGGCTCCTGTTGGCTTTTTTAAGCCATATTCGAACTCATACGAACAATGAATGTTGACAAAGTGGTCCTCACCTATTAGGATGGAAGAACATCACATATTTGCTAATCATGCTACAGCTATGTTTCTGAGAGACGAATAACGGCATCGACATCCAGTTTCTGTTTGTTTTTTATCACTGACAGCGCCGAAAAGGTCTTCTCACTCAAATAAGTAGTCGAAAATACGACTAACAATTTAATGAAGCTTAGATAATCTCAACCCGATCTCCCCAGTTTATGTGTTAATTAGCAATATCATTTTCGTGCAACGGCAGGAAGTTTTCGCGGACCAGCACCTGTCCACCTACCGGCGGTTGGGAAACATTAGTATAGGAAGCTGCCTAAGTTGACCTAATGGAGTGCCAAACAGCGGAATTAGTTTGTTAGTCCTCTGAAATATAACAAAAATGGCATGTTATCAAATTCTCCCGCCATCCCTATCTCAAAAGTAAGTCGCATGTACTTTTACAGAACGTAGTTTCTTACAACCGTCACCTATTTGGCTGTTATAAATTTCTTGGCAAGTGTGCAGTATGGCAGGTTGCCATTACTTTCCGTACGTGGAGGAGCATTAGCCTGAGAAAAAAACCAGTGTCTGCCAAACTGGACAATAGTGGGAATCGAACCCGGAACGTTGGGATTGTGAAAACCGAGCGAGTTTCACCCCTAGCCACGCAGCCTCCCCCTATCTCATACAAACTCAAATTCGGAAACCTTTCCTACTCATTCCCTTACCCTTTGATCCAAATGGGTATGACTGACAGACTGCCCTTCGTGATTGACGAGTTGTCACTAGGATTTCGTGTTCGTTTTACCTTAACAAGGAAGTGACAGGGTGCACGAACAGGTCAGGTCTTCTTTTTAGACTAGTTAACCGTAAGATTTATTGACGGTACGACATGCCTACAAACAAACATAGCACGAAGTGTTTACTTTCACTTAGATGAATTGTCAAGAGTTACGCTGAGGACGATCTGGGCCAGATTACAATGCACTATGTCTAAGCTTGGTGAGATTCCGGCACTTTGGTGACCAGTTCCATTTCTCGCTACCTTCTTCATCATCTTCTTCTTCCGTTTCTTCCATTTCTTCTTCTTATTCTTCTTCTTCTGCTTTCGTCATGAAAAGGACGTTACTGCGTGTCGAAATTTACAACGAGACTGCGATATCTGCGCCTTTTCGCCCGACACGTCCGAATTTATACATTTCTTATTTTGAGAACCGGGTTTGCGTTTTCTCAGCGATCCCTATCCCTTGACCATGATGCATTAGTAGCTAGTACAGTGTACAGGGCCGCCACAGAAATAGGATCTTGGTCAGCTAGATTTCGCGGGCCCCGATCCAAGTAACAAGCTGGGAGCCACTGGCTGCTGTAAGATCATTCACTGCTAGATCTTCGCCCCTCGTTTGAGTAGAAGGTCGGGACAGTCCCTTATCACATACGGATGCTGGGATGTACTGTTATACACTATCATTGTAAGAGTTCACATCTTTGTATTTTAAACCAGGGGTCCTCAACCAGTGGGGAATCCGCCCAACCCTCCCCCAAATGGGGAATGGAAGTTTTTCAAAGAGGGGAAAAGGGCTAGGGAATATGCTTCAGTTTAGTCTGTTAAGTAATTAGTTAAGAATATTTTTAAAATAAAGAAACAAAAACAACTTTTATTCAAGTTTAAAAATCCATTAATATTTAAAACACTGTAAAAACAATCCAAGTAAATGTAGATGTACTAATATATAAATATACACGATTTAGAAAATTGATATGCGTATTATTTGGAATTAATCTTTTGAGTCAGACAATCTTACAAATGGGAATGCCATTCTGACATGGTTGTGGAAAGGATGTATAGGACAAAACAAAATGTACATACTAAGAGTGCATTTGTGGTAAGGATGGTAGCTCATTCATTGCTCTGAACGCCAGTATGACGACAGCAGCAGATCCATTCAAAACACTTGTGGTTATAGGTATGTTTCCGCTATCAACTCTTTCATTACCATGAACTGCATCATGGCTAGTAGGCCAACACAAGTCCCTGGCGGTTTGAGGTCGCTGGGGCTTCTTTCAGCTCGTTCATTATTGCAAACCTAAGCATGACTAGTAGGCCAACCCAAGTCCCTGACGGTTTGAGGTCGCAGGGGCTTCTATCAGCTCGTTCATTGTTGAAAACCTCAGCATGACTAGTAGGCTAACACAAACAGGTCCCTGACGGTTTGAGGTCGCTGGGGCTTCTTTCAGCTCGTTCATTGTTGCAAACCTAAGCATGACTAGAAGCCAACACAAGTCCCTGACGGTTTGAGGTCTGGGGCTTCTATCAGCTTGTTCATTGTTGCAAACCTAAGCATGACTAGTAGGCCAACACAAGTCCCTGACGGTTTGAGATCGTTGGGGCTTCTATCAGCTCGTTCATTGTTGCAAACCTAAGCATGACTAGTAGGCCAACACAAGTCCCTGACGGTTTGAGGTCGCTGGGGCTTCTTTCAGCTCGTTCATTGTTGCAAACCTAAGCATGACTAGTAGGCCAACACAAGTCCCTGACGGTTTGAGGTCGCTAGGGCTTCTTTCAGCTCGTTCATTGTTGCAAACCTAAGTATGACTAGTAGGCCAATTCAAGTCCCTGACGGTTTGAGGTTGCTTGGGCTTCTTTCAGCTCGTTCATTGTTGCAAACCTAAGCATGACTAGTAGGCCAACACAAGTCCCTGACGGTTTGAGGTCGCTGGGGCTTCTTTCAGCTCGTTCATTGTTGCAAACCTAAGCATGACTAGTAGGCCAACACAAGTCCCTGACGGTTTGAGGTCGCTAGGGCTTCTTTCAGCTCGTTCATTGTTGCAAACCTAAGTATGACTAGTAGGCCAATTGAAGTCCCTGACGGTTTGAGGTTGCTGTGGTTTCTATCGTCTGCCATTGCAGTGACCTTAATCATGACCGGTATATCCTCACAATCACCTTAGGGTTAGATACCTGCTATCGGCTGTATCATTGCTCTGAGCCCCAGTATGGCAAAGACAACAGATCCACACAAACCCCTGAAGGATTGAAGTCTCTGCATCTGCTACCAGCTCTCTTCTTCTTACCATGAGCCAAATCATGATCAGTTGATTCACACAAAACCCCTACATGTTTGTGGTCTCTATTTCTGCTATCAGCTCTATCACTACCATGAGCCGTAGCATGACTAGCAGATTACCACGGATCCCAAAAGGTCTAAAGTCCGCTATCAACTCTATCACTACAATGAGCCATATCATGACAAGCAGATCCATAAAAGTCACTGAAGGTTTGCAATCTCTATATCTGTTAACAGCCATATCATTATCATGAGTCGTTGCATTGGCAGCTGATCCTTACAAGCTCCCGAGGTCACTGCTTCTTCTATCCATTTATGTCGTAGCCATTACTTCTGTAGTAATCATTGAGAATCCTGAGTACAATGGTTTAAGCAACCTTAGAGCAGAAGTCATCAACTTATTCGGAATGCACATATATATTGTTAGGCGATGTAGAAAGATGCAGTATACTTTCCTGTGTCTTCTATGTGTATCTTGTAATGCTCATGTCATGTCTCTGAAGTGCTTTTTTTAACACCCTGTTTGTTTTTTAAAAAGGGTTTCCGTGATTGACAGGAAAATGAAGCAAATAAGAACAACTCATGGAATATCTTCTGGAAAGAACAAAGAAACAATTGTTATAGAGAATTGATGAACAAAATCATCGTTCGTCGGTTAAGATGTTTTGGTCATACAAAAAAGTCATAAGGGCGGAGGTGTGAATTCGCTATAGCTGAGAGCTAACGTGCTCGATTCTAAAGAATCGAACGAACGAAAGCGAGAAACCATGCCAGGCAAACATGCCAGAAGTAAAAAAACGGTATAAGTGGGAGCAAAGGCACACAAAAAAAGCAAAGGCCTACGTCCATCGTAGACGATGATGGCATAATTAATTTTGCTAGCGATAATTTTAGTAAGGATTAACTGCGCTACTTTTTATCCTCACTCTCTCGTCTCGAGCCGCCCGACCCCAGTGGCAAGACGAACAAGACGACTAGAGGGCGACTATGAGATGCAGGCGACTCCGCATCAAGCAACCGTGAAAAAAAGACGGCGGAGTCCCGGAGTTGAACCCACACCACCTGATCACGAGGCCGACGGCTTAATGACTTCGCCACATGTGATTACAGTTGAGGCAATATTCAAGGGAGACAAATGAGTTCACACTGTTCATAGTATGACCGATTACCACAGGCCAGAGAATCCAGAGAAAGCAGAGCTTAATTTGCGCAGTTAATAAGTACTAACGGATAGTTATGGCGTCATCATACCGTTGTATCGATACTTTTCAGTGGGAAATCAGATTGGGGTTTTCTGATAAAATGAGAAGTCAGGTTGTTGCTGAACAGAGCGGGGCATACAGTACAGAATTCTCCAGTATGAGAATGGAAAGTGAGGTGGTGACTTCAGTTCTGTGTTAGCTATCTGAGATCTCTTTTGCAAGGGCACTCATCGCGTCAGACTCCCAATTCATACTTCAGAATGTACAGAAGGGCTTGCTATGGCATGAGTGGATAGCAGTCGTAGAGGCATCACACCTGATTATGATAGAGTTGTGGGTATTGAAATAGCTGACATCTTGACTACGCAAGCACCCATTATGGGCACTTTGGATATGGATAGGGTGACATTTTGATATATTTCAATGACCCTTTTGTTGGATCGTGACACCACACTAGATCTTCTTTGCGTTCAGGATCTTTTGGTCATGCTACATCTGCAGGCCAGTCGCCATGATGGAGTCTGTAGTCTTCACCAGGTCGGAGCGGCTGCCCCACAGCTTTTTGTCTCAGCTCCGCACCCTCTGGCCAGGTCTGGCATCTCATTTCCCTAAAAGATTGGACATTCCTGTAGAATGTGCTCATAATTCTAGCATCTTGTTCCACGTGGGTACTCATCGGTGTATGAGAGCTTCAGTCGGTATAGATGTTCTAGTAGTAGCAGTGTCCAGTTCTCAGACGAAATAAGGTAGTTTATTGATTTCTTTTGAGATGGTAAATTGGGTCTGGTGTACTGCTTATGTTTCTATCTTCTCTCCATTGATGTGTATACTGATTTCTGATGATGTTCTTAATTTCTCTTTATGAATTTCTCGATGATTAAATTGTGCCTTTTTGCTGTCATCTTTTGCCTGAGAATCAGCTCTCTCGTTTCCCATGATTCCGCAATGGTAGGGTAGCCACTGGAGGGCTATTGTTGACACTGCAATAGATAAATCAGCAGTATACAGACTGCAATACTTTAAAATCAAACGAAAGTCAGGTGCATGACAGGACGGACGAGGTGTGTGTTCAAGCAACAAACTACAGAAACTATATGTAACCACATCCGTTGTCATTAACTGAGAGATACTAGCATCTATGGATATGCTCGTTGTGAAATGTAAACGATTCTTAAGTGCAGAACAGAACATTGAGTGATGGGACATTGATAATGAATTAACCGGCTTTTAGGGAATGAAGATTTCAGTCATTTGCATTGAGTGGTTTTCACACGATGATGTTACCAGTCCTATACACAACCTTCTTTAGTCGTCTCTTACGACATGATGGGAAGGAAAAAGTTACTCTACTATGCTTATAGTGAGAACTACTTGAGGGAGAACAGGCCACTAGCGATTATCATGTCACTTATATCTTTTTCTTCTTCTTCGTACGCTGTCAAACGTCAACCTGTATTTGTTCGAAGAAAGCAGCGGTCATCCTGAGGCTGTCGACACTGCCATAGAGCTTGTCTAGTGTTGCCACTGGTGATGGCCACATGTGCTTTCTCTGGTCCTCCTATGTCGGGCAGCTTTGCAGCAGATTTTCAGCGGTCATTTTCCCGGTACCACAAGTGCATTCGTCAGTGCCACCTATCTTCAGTTTATTGAATAGGTGGTACCTCAGTCTGTTGTGGCCTGTGCGGAGTCTGAAGACCACGACCTGCTCTCTTCTGTTCAACTGGTAATAGGCATCGTTTTCTGTGTAGCCTGTATGTTCTGTTTCCCATTTGGCCATATCTGGCCCTAATTAGCCTTTTGGACTCTTCGTAGAATGTGACTTATATCACCGGTAGATATCTCTCATCAACCAAAGGCTCACGTGGAACACCAAACCGGAAACCTGAACGTATTCTTCAAAGTTTCTTATTTTCTTCTTCTTGTCGATCTGTCCCTCCTGACAGAGCATATGGACACTTCTACAGTTGGTCTCTATTATGAAGTCAGTTCCAAAGTACTTTGCGTGCTTTTGCTGGGGTGGTACTTACTTAGTCGCTCCTCTTCTACCATGAGGTGTAGAGGGAACCTACCTCCTACCAGGCGCGTCACCAGGGTTGCGGATTGCTGAAAGGCCTCCTAATTTGGAGGTTAGCTGCGAATAAATAAGCAGCCGTGGACAAAAACGGGTCGGCAGGCATGGAGGCTGTAAGGAGGCAGCCCCTCCACCATGCAAAGACACAACAGGCTAATCACCTGTTTGTCTTTAAAAAAAACTGATTACAAGTCAAAACATAGAGAAAACCGGACTGACCTCAACGGCGACGAACAGGCGAGAAAAAAGGACCACGATTTACGGAACATGGAATGTACGAAGTATAAACGGAAAAGAACTTGAACTAATGGAGGAGATGAAGAGAGCAAAATTGACAGTCCTGGCGCTTACAGAAACAAAGAAAAAGGGACAGGGCGTTCTGGACCATGACGGCAACATGCTTTATTGATACCAAAGCGGTCATGGGAGATCAAATGTCAAGGACGCAGACCCCGAGGACGTCCCAAAGTACGTTGGAAAGACAACATACGACAGTCCCTAAGTGATAGAGGGCTGGATTGGAAAGAGGCCAGGAAAAAGACGAGGTGTAGCTGTCCTATTCTTTCCTCCCAAGAAATGGGATTCACTCGAAAAATCCTTCAGAACTTTCCAGACTATAATTACCTGCGATTCCATACTTGGTTAGTAGGTGCGGAGCTGAGCTATAC
The DNA here is from genome assembly GCA_036924085.1 of Ariolimax columbianus. Taxonomy (NCBI): domain Eukaryota; kingdom Metazoa; phylum Mollusca; class Gastropoda; order Stylommatophora; family Arionidae; genus Ariolimax; species Ariolimax columbianus. The sequence continues at coordinate 67,718,106 of JAVGWX010000005.1, read as the reverse complement.
GTACGCTCTGGTGTTGTTGATCATGTACGGAATGGCCATGGACTTTATTTTTGAAAGCAGGCCCGCGGATCTAACTTCATCAATGTAAGAACGAGCTGAAGTATCCACGACCTCCAGCCCAACCCGTCATGTCACGCTCTCTATGACCTCACACCTAAGTATGTGGTGTTTTGTAGGGCGGAGTGGATTAACGACACACGAAAATTACGGAACAGGAAGTGGCGATCTTGCGCTACCGTTTGCCCATGTGCAGTTCGAACCCTGGCAGATTTCGCCGTTATTTTCTCATGGATTGGTTCAGAACATAAATAAAATAGAACAGGTAGAACATAAATAAAATAAAACAACATGGTATAGAATTCTTGTTAAAACTTTAAAATAAGCTTTATAAAATCAACAAAATACTAACACTTGTATCTTTCACCTTGTTTTCGTGAGACTGTGAAAGTTAATATAGGCGTTTTAAGGCTCCAATATGTATCTAAAATGTAAAATAATTGACGAAGCTAAATTTTTTAAAAATATTTTGTGTTTAGAAGAGATAATTGTCTGTTTACAAAGCCCTGTTCTATTATTGCGCTAGCTAAGGTCTTATTGAGTTTCTACCATTATATTCGGAGCAGAAGATTTGATGAAAATGAGTACACATTTCTTGTCTGGAATGCTTCCAAAGATGTATACAGGTAAGTGCTGTTCAAATAATACAAATAAAACTGTCGTATGACTTTATTCTCATTGTTGGCGTAGTCGACGGGCTTTAGGCTGAGGAATACAGGTCGTTTCGACACTGCTGTTGCCACGTCGTTGGTTGGCTATGTTTGTTTATTTCACCCCCAACAGAAAAACAACATATGCCATGTCTGGGAATCGATCAGCTGCCCTACTTATCAGCAGGCAGTCATCGAAACCATTAGGTCACGCGTAATATGTTTTCTGTATCCCGATTTTCAATCAGAATGTGTGTCTGATTCCAGCTAGCGAATATTATGTTTAAATTCATTTCGGTATGTTGTCATGTTCGGCCAAGGTCTTTGCTCCGATGTTTGTTGTTGCTTAGATGTTTGCCTCACTAGTCTCCACATCTCAATGATGAGCCACCGAGCGGACGTTTATACAGGGTGTCCCACTCGATACCGGCCCCTGGTTTTCCCTAATAACTTTTAAACCAATGAATATAATTCAATAAAATTTGACATGTTACATACCTTGGTGTGTGGGAGACATAATGAGCTCATTGCAAATTTTACAAGTGGTCTCAATTATCATCGGCAAGCTTGCATGTTACTGAATTTATTCGCCAACACATCAGAGTGTCTCACTCGCATCAGTGTGCCGGCCCCTGGTTTCAATTATAACTTTTCAACCAATGAACTTGATTAACATTTGACTTGGGCCAGTGTGAACCAGTTTGACGACGAGGAACTCCGTACATGCTATTTTGAACAGGATGGAGCCACATGCCCGATCTGAAATATCAGCATGGCTGAAATTGCATTTTTCTTTAAGATCGTGTCAGTTCTTCAACCACCAAGGTCGCATGAACTTACCCACCTAATTTCTTCCTATGGGGCATGCTGAAAGGAAAAGTTTGTGGCAACACGCCAATGAATCTCATGAAACTGCAGGACAAAATTGGGCGGGAAACTGAGTATGTGATTCCTAATGCGTTGGTGAATACTTTCCGTAACTGAGTCTGTGATTCCAAATGCGTTGGTGAATACTTTCCGTAACTGAGTCTGGGATTCCTAATGCGTTGGTGAATACTTTCCGTAACTGAGTCTGCGATTCCTAATGCGTTGGTGAATACTTTCCGTAACTGAATCTGTGATTCCTAATGCGTTGGTGAATACTTTCCGTAACTGAGTCTGTGATTCCTAATGCGTTGGTAAATACTTTCCGTAACTGAGTCTGTGATTCCTAATGCGTTGGTGAATACTTTCCGTAACTGAGTCTGGGATTCCTAATGCGTTGGTGAATACTTTCCGTAACTGAGTCTGCGATTCTAAATGCGTTGGTGAATACTTTCCCTAACTGAGTCTGTAATTCCTAATGCGTTGGTGAATACTTTCCGTAACTGAGTCTGTGATTCCTAATGCGTTGGTGAATACTTTCCGTAACTGAGTCTGTAATTCTTAATGCGTTGGTGAATACTTTCCGTAACTGAGTCTGTGATTCCTAATGCGTTGGTGAATACTTTCCGTAACATGCAAGCATGTCGATGCTAATCGCGATTATTTGCCAAATTTGCAATGAACTCACTACTCTTTTCACACACCAAGGTTTGTCCATGTACAATTTTATTGAATTACGTTCATTGGTTTAAAAGTTTAGAGAAAACCAGAGGTTGGTAGTGAATGGAACACCGTGTAGTTGTAGGACCAATACGACGTCACTTTACGTGTCCATCTGTAGTAATGTATCTGCACCATGTGCACGTCCCGTCTGCATTTTTTAAACAACAGTTTCTACTACGTCATTGAAGTAGGTTTGACGCCTAATTTCGGTGCAGCCGCTCCGACCTGGTGAAGACTACAGACTTCATCATGGCGACTGTCCTGCAGATATAGCATGACCAAAAGATCCTGAACGCAAAGAAGGTCCTTTAAATAGCCTGACAATGTTCTTTGCTACACTGTCCCCTGAATAACCCGAAGGCTCTCCGCATATGATTATCGTATGTTCCATATCTTGCAGCCTTATAAAATGCCAGAAATAACCCTTCTGTTGTAGGTGTAAGCCCTTGTACTAACGTTTCTCATCTGTAGCACATCTAGAATAACTATGTTACTGAAGGTGTACGCTCTTACCTTGGCGTTTCTCGCCTCTACCATATCTGGGTTGACCATGCTGTTGACGGTGAAAGCCCTTGCCTTGAAATTTCTCATGTTATTTTAAACTACTCGTACTGAACCGATTTAACTCTTGACAGCGTTTTTTGAATACCAGGTTACAGTGGCTCTTCACACACGCAAAGACGAACTTAAGAAGGTGTGGTTATATTGACAACATGTAGGCAACCCGTTCTCCGTGCGCTTGGTCTTCTTCTATGTGCCTAGAATATATGATGGTTTCTACACCGTTCCATCTAACTCTGGGAAACACAGGAGACTCATCTCGCTTCGTTTCCTTGGCAACTTGGGCTGCCTTTCCAGTTTCGTACAGAGTTCTGCTGTTCTAGAACCGTATCCTGGTTTGTGCCTTCGTGGTGAGAAGATTTGTCAGCAACTTGACGTACACTGATTGGCTTTCATAAGATCATGTCATAATACCTCGTTACTGCGTGACCTCGAGTATCTGGTCAGTTGTACTGTTGCGGTTTCTATAACGAAGGTTTCCTTTTCTAGGCTGGAGTTGCTAACCCTAACCCAACCACCAAAACCTGGGGATAGTTGTGCAATTTTAGTTTGACGTTTTACTTGGTGATTTGTTCAGCATGGTTAAACCTACTAAGAGCACAAGATTCCCGCCGGTATACTCACAGATTTATCCTTGCACTGAAGCTGTCGCATAATCTCAAGGTAGTGTGCACGGGACAGACGTATCATAATAAAACGTCTTCAAAGCTGAGCCAGGGGCATTAAGAACAGATGCAACACGACCATGCCATAGTGAAGGAAGTTTTCCTTACAGACTCACTATCACATAATGACTCAGAGACAAACCACACACACGCACACACACACGCACACACACACACATACACACGCAGCACGCACGCGCATACCCAATGCGCACACGCACACACAACGAATTATACAACCTGTCCGAAGCTTTATGAATACCAGTGACAATTTCAATGGAGAGACCATTCAGTGGATTCCTGCACACTGTAATATACATGGAAACAAGGAGGCATATAGACTAAGCAAAAAGTGAGTAAGCAAAACACTGAAGACAGGTCTACATGTGAAGAAATAAAGAAAATAATCAAATGTAACTTCAAAGACAAGTGGCACAGAGAGCACCCAGGATCTGGTATAGGAGAAGCATACTACTCTTTTGCCAAGAAGAGATCACGTGACGATTTTCAGAAAACGAGCGGGTCGCAGACTGAAAAAATCATTTGTTCAACAAATTAAAAATTGAACACATATGGGAAGAACAAACCAATGGTGGAATATGTTCTCCAGGTCTGCTGGCTGAACGTGAGGAGTATAGTGATAGCATGTGCTCTTCCCAAACCAGTTGTAAAATGAAACTTTATGACAACGAGAGTTATGAGACAGACCACCAAGTTTATGAGGGAAATTTAAAAAAAGTAAGTACTGTAGCATATTCTATACAGAACGTCGCTTCTTACAACCACCAGCATATATTTCTATTATAGGTCTCTTGTCAAGTTTGCAGTACGGTAGGTTGTCATTAGTTTCCGTACGTGGAGGAGCGGAAAAAAACCATGTTTGCCAAACTGGACACGAGCGTGATTCGAACCGGGTGCGTTTGGATTGTGAAACAGACCCTTGTGAAGCTGTGCCACGCAGACTCCCATGAGAGAAATATATATGGTTATTTGGGAGCAATCGGCGATGAAGACGAAGACATACACATACACTTACATATGTAACAACTAGTACAGCTGGAAGTTAGGGAGAGAAGATAGAGATACATGCAGCACGCTATCAAATACAAACTTAACAATGTAATCATGATTGCGTTAGACTGAAACACACTTGACTTGAGAAAAGTGGGGACTACAGTGAATACTTAGTGAAGGATAATTTAAGTGGGTACTAGAGCAACTGGAACACAAAGTTGGTACATGAGCCTCTTTTTGGGAAGACAGAATAGGACCACTGTAACTCTGTGCATGTTGCAATAGTTGGTAAAAGATAGTTATGCATGATGCTAGCAACTTCGTCATGTAAAATAAAATACTACAGAAACCAACGGATGTTTTGTTGAAAGGTTTCCTAAAAGTGGCCGACTGTAGCTGTGACTCTAAATTTTGGGTGGAGTGAAATACTACAGAAACCAACAAATGCTTTGTTGAAAGGCTTCCTAAAGGTGGCAAACTGTAACTGTGACCCTAAACTTTGGTTGGAGTGAAAAAAATTACACGAAAAGAAGAAGAAAGGCAACTCATGAAGAAAGTCTGTGTGTGAAATAAAGTGGAAATTCAGCAGAACTAACCGCTGGTTGGAAATCGAGTTTTTTTTATAGACTCCATTGAACTAAGCGGCAGCATGCGAGAGGTGGAGTGGTCAGTGCCCTTCCTTGCAGTTTTTACATTCCCTAACCCATGTGTCAGGTACCCATTTACAGCTGGGTTGACTGGAGAAGCGGTCCTCGATTAAAATCACGACCCGCATTTATAAAATCCCCGGACGCGATTCGAACCGAGGCACACTGTTACCACAGAAAAAAGTGAATTGCTCTCTATGAACTGAGCCTCTCTAAGACAGTCTAATAGTAGAAATTAGTTGAATCCGACAAATCACATCACTTTTTACTTATATCTACAGCATCTATGCTCATGCTGCTTGCTCTGACGTCATCAACAATGGTACAGGCCAAGTCTCCAGCCAGTCTGCATACATCTTGTATCTCGCGGTTCGAAGTTGCAGTAGCCCCTATATGCTTCACAGCTACTGGACTCAACTTCACGGGAGTCCTCTATGTCATTAGCGGTAATATGTCGGGGGCTATTCCTCCTGGATTTACCTATGCCAGCTTCCTTCAGCTTCTGTGCAGGTACGTTACCGTAACTATGCCATCGGGACTAGATTAATAGCCATTAAACAACATGTGCACGGGATTAGGGAACCAACAGAAAAGAGGCCCAAGCAACAAGAAGACATAATAATGAATATTGTTTGCAAAATTACAGATTTACACGATCTTAAATCTTCTTATTAATTCTCGTTTGTCCACTTATCCTGAGTTTACTATGGTGATGTGATTATTTGATTTAATCTCGGTGGGTGTATGAATCTCGCTCACAGTATGAGAAGTCCAATATGCAAATCCAGCTCTAAAAGTAACCCAAATATTATTTAAAATCTCATTCTTTGTTTCAAATAGGATCAATACATTACATTCTCTGATGGCGTCATTTTTTGATAACTCTAGCACATAACATAAATAGCTGTGGTCTGGAAATAGCTTTAGTTTGTTTATTTCCTGCCTTAAAAAAAAATTCTTCTTATTTTAATTTGATGCACTAATCAGTTTATTCTTTTTTTTCGTTTTTCTGATTTCAATAATCCCCAGGGTGGTGTGCGTTGCACTGTGGTTTTTATTTTGCGCCTGTCGGTCCAGTGCATCCGACTTCAGCATTCATTTTATGTAAGGGCCTGCTTCCTCCTGCATTTTCTAGGGGTGTGCTTCCCCGGGGTAACAGCCGGTGCTGTGATGGGGATCGAACCCAGCACCTTTGGATTGTGAGCCATGTCACTTAACCACTAGCCTAAGCCGTCCCCACTTCTATTTAATTATGACGTCATTTCGAATATCCTCAGCACACGATAAATAAGTAAATAGTTGGATTGGGAAACAGTTGCGGTTTGTTTATTTTCCGGATAAAGGCGCTTTTGATCTATGCATAAGCATAAATCATGCTGATTTTTTTTGTAATCGATAAAAGGAAATAACGTTTTAACGAAACGAAGCGTGTTTCTTTCTGCCTGTGTAGTCAAACAAACCAACACTTACCTTTGCAAAACTTTATTATCAATTGGCACGATGGTCTAGGGTCGTGATCCTCGCCTACAGTGCTTGAGGCCCGTGATTTAAGTCCTACATTACTATGCATTTTTTCTTCTCATCTTCTGTTTAAAATTTGATTTAACCTTGTAACGTTAGAATAACTAACCTCAGCCAAAAAAAACTAAAAACTAAATAGAAAGTAAATAAATTGCATAATACAATCTACTGGTGGAAAATGGAACTGTGGGTTGGTGAGGGAAGAGGAGATGGAGGGAGGAGATGCCCTGGTGGAGGAAAAAGAAAAACGGGCTGGAAAAGAGTAAACTTGGGATGGGTACGAGAAGGGAGAACCATTAATTATGAATCTAATGTTTCCTTCATAGTAAGCAGTATATTCTTAAATCAGAAGTTGAAATAGCTATAAGAATATTGAAGAAGAAGGAAAGCGACCGGACCAGATGGCATTGCCATAGTAATGATAGAGGCGCTGACAGAATTTGGTGTTGATCGAGTAACAGATTTATGGGACGACATATACCTGTTATATGTACCTGTTATATATGTATACCTGTTATATGTACCTGTATATATGTAGGACACATACTGCAGGACCTAACAATTTCTAAGTTCATAATGTTGCCCAAGGAGACATCTGCAAACATGGTTTCTTGTCACTTTCCCCAAGTACCATAGTCTTTTTTTTCCGTATGTTTATGTATAATCCTAACAATTTACTTATTTTGTATACTATTGTCAGAAGCTCCTGCAATTCTTGCTCACTTTTTGCTTTAAAAACGGTGTCATTTGCATATCTAAGGTTATTCATTGCCACTTCTAATGACCAGCCCCGGCAGACCTGCTATCTGTTTAAATTTTTGTTCTGTGTACGGTTTTAAAGAAACATGATGATAAAACACATTCCTGTCTCACTCCACATTTGATCTCTATACTTGGAGTATATCTGTTATGATTTTACTGAAGAAGTTTGTTTCTAGTGCAGATTACTGAGTAGTCTACCTCTCTGATCTTTAGATGCTCGACCATCACTAACATATGTTCATGGGTTGGCTCCACGACTGTAACGTACCGGGAAACAAAAAGGCAGCTGGGCTAGTAAAAGGGGAGTAAATTGTGAGCAAGAAGACATCACAACCACATACTTTGAGAAAAAGATAACTTTTCAGGCTGTCAGAAGGGAACAGAAACAATATAGCCTCAGGACAAGACAAAACATAATGAATACATGTACGGGATCAAGATGCTGAGCGGCGCATGAGCTGCAGTGGTCAGCGACCCATAGCTGACTGCTAGCGTCAGGGCCAGTGAACCATAGCTGCCAAGACCCTTCTACACCTCCACGCGGTGATCTTGGATAACAGGCTGCAACAGGGCAGACTGGCTAAGGAGACGGGATCGAAGAGGGAATGCTAACCCGGTACTCAAAAAATGCTTGCTGAAGTCGGATGTGTTGGACGGAAAGGTGCAAATATCGCAGCCAAGCTGTAAACTACGACACAACGCATTCCGTTCTCTGGACTACATTATGCTACTTACCCTATCAGGGTTTGCTAGTGGGAGATTGAGAACGAACGAACGAAGAAGAAGAAGAAAAAGAATACATGTACAAGCTTCCACTAGCTGCTTCATCACTATGCACATGCAGACTAACCGATTAATGCATTTAAGAATAGATTGGATGGGTACAGCTTCTAGAGCAAGATGATGTAATTGGAACTGGTTGTATACAGACTCTGCAGAGTCTTCTAAACCAGTATAAAGACGTTAAGTTAAGTTAAACGAACATGTCCTTGGACATGTATTACAGGACGTCCCTATGTATTGTCAGTTGAGGAATATACATCGGAAAAGCAATGCAACACTAAATTTAAAACTGCATGGAGCTAAATAGGAGATCCAAAGTAACGGCTGAGTTCATCACTGGAACTCGTCTAGCCGTGTGAGCATCACGGCGGGCAGTCGTATGGTATAGCGGTGTAAACACCACCAGCACTTCTATGTCAGTGTAAACATCATATATATCGTACCTTCCCTGTTGTTGTTATTTAATGCCCACAATGAGTATGTTTACTTTTTTGTACACCCTGAAAATAGCGTTAAATTGGTGGTTGAAGTAAATTTCCTCATGACCGAGCGTGCTGATGAAGATGTACTAGATTACTCCAGGCTGTTGTGTAATGCTTGGCTTCATCTGCGTGACGCTCACTACTACGGGGATCACGTCGATTCAAATCTCGTCAGCCAGACTGCCTTGAATACAGCTTGTTTGCAGGGAACGCTAAGTGGAAAAGAGATTGCGATCTTGGTCAGTAAATTGTGCCTGACCATGATTCGACATCACGGTCACGATTTTGTACCTGACCGGACTAGCGTCCCCGTTCCCCATCCTCCCTGTAAACTGCGACACACCGTCACAAACGTCCTTTTCCAGGACAAACGCTGAAGAAGAAGAAGATTGTAACGTTTTGAAATCATACACGGGGTCTTGCAGAAAGATTCGTCTGAGAGGTCAGAACAGGAATGTGTACATCCAGCGAGTTCCAGAAACCAGTGTTATCTACAGTCTTCGCCATTTACTGATATCAGCTGATCACCTATAGCAGTGCTCTTTAACTGTTTCATACCTCTCGCCCACTTTTATAACGTTCGTGAAGGTAAATTTTCCATCCACCGATTAAAATCTAAATTGAAGAAAATTCCACGATCGACGACCGAGTCTGTATTTTTGATGTTTTTTAATACAGTATGTGATTATTCTGTTACCGCCCACCTGAAAGCTAAAATCATTTTTCTGTTACCGCCCACCTGACAGATAAAATCATTATTCTGTTACCGCCCACCTGAAAGCTAACATCATTATTATGTTACCGCCCACCTGAAAGCTAACATCATTATTCTGTTACCGCCCACCTGAAAGCTAAAATCATTATTATGTTACCACCCACCTGAAAGCTAAAATTATTATTCTGTTACCGCCCACATGAAAGCTAAAATCATTATTCTGTTACCGCCCACCTCAAAGCTAAAATCATTATTCTGTTACCGCCCACCTGAAAGCTAAAATCATTATTCTGTTACCGCCCACCTGAAAGCTAAAATCATTTTTCTGTTACCGCCCACCTGAAAGGTAAAATCATTATTCTGTTACCGCCCACATGAAAGCTACCATCATTATTCTGTTACCGCCCACCTGAAAGCTAACATCATTATTGTGTTACCGCCCACCTGAAAGCTAACATCATTATTCTGTTACCGCCCACCTGACAGCTAAAATCATTATTCTGTTAACCCACCTGAAAGCTAAAATCATTATTCTGTTACCGCCCACCTGAAAGCTGAAATCATTATTCTGTTACCGCCCACCTCAAAGCTAAAATCATTATTCTGTTACAGCCCACCTGAAAGCTAAAATCATTATTCTGTTACCGCCCACCTGAAAGCTAAAATCATTATTCTGTTACCGCCCACCTGAAAGCTAAAATCATTATTCTGTTACCGCCCACATGAAAGCTAAAATCATCATTCTGTTACCGCAAACCTCAAAGCTAAAATCATGATTCTGTTACCGCCCACCTGAAAGCTAAAATCATTATTCTGTTACTGCCCACCTGAAAGCTAAAATCATTTTTCTGTTACCGCCCACCTGAAAGGTAAAATCATTATTCTGTTACCGCCCACATGAAAGCTACCATCATTATTCTGTTATCGCCCACCTGAAAGCTAACATCATTATTGTGTTACCGCCCACCTGACAGCTAAAATCATTATTTTATTAACCCACCTGAAAGCTAAAATCATTATTCTGTTACCGTCCACCTGAAAGCTGAAATCATTAATCTGTTACCGACCACCTGAAAGCTAAAATCATTTTTCTGTTACCGCCCACCTGACAGATAAAATCATTATTCTGTTACCGCCCACCTGAAAGCTAACATCATTATTATGTTACCGCCCACCTGAAAGCTAACATCATTATTCTGTTACCGCCCACTTGAAAGCTAAAATCATTATTATGTTACCACCCACCTGAAAGCTAAAATTATTATTCTGTTACCGCCCACATGAAAGCTAAAATCATTATTCTGTTACCGCCCACCTCAAAGCTAAAATCATTATTCTGTTACCGCCCACCTGAAAGCTAAAATCATTATTCTGTTACCGCCCACCTGAAAGCTAAAATCATTTTTCTGTTACCGCCCACCTGAAAGGTAAAATCATTATTCTGTTACCGCCCACCTGAAAGCTAACATCATTATTGTGTTACCGCCCACCTGAAAGCCAACATCATTATTCTGTTACCGCCCACCTGACAGCTAAAATCATTATTCTGTTAACCCACCTGAAAGCTAAAATCATTATTCTGTTACCGCCCACATGAAAGCTAAAATCATTATTCTGTTACCGCAAACCTCAAAGCTAAAATCATGATTCTGTTACCGCCCACCTGAAAGCTAAAATCATTATTCTGTTACTGCCCACCTGAAAGCTAAAATCATTTTTCTGTTACCGCCCACCTGAAAGGTAAAATCATTATTCTGTTACCGCCCACATGAAAGCTACCATCATTATTCTGTTATCGCCCACCTGAAAGCTAACATCATTATTGTGTTACCGCCCACCTGAAAGCTAACATCATTATTCTGTTACCGCCCACCTGACAGCTAAAATCATTATTTTATTAACCCACCTGAAAGCTAAAATCATTATTCTGTTACCGTCCACCTGAAAGCTGAAATCATTATTCTGTTACCTCCCACCTGAAAGCTAAAATCATTATTCTGTTACCACCCACCTGAAAGCTAAAATCATTATTCTGTTACCGCCCACCTGAAAGCTAAAATCATTATTCTGTTACCGCCCACCTGAAAGCTAAAATCATTTTTCTGTTACCGCCCACCTGAAAGGTAAAATCATTATTTTGTTACCGCCCACATGAAAGCTACCATCATTATTCTGTTACCGCCCACCTGAAAGCTAACATCATTATTGTGTTACCGCCCACCTGAAAGCTAACATCATTATTCTGTTACCGCCCACCTGACAGCTAAAATCATTATTCTGTTAACCCACCTGAAAGCTAAAATCATTATTCTGTTACCGCCCACCTGAAAGCTGAAATCATTATTCTGTTACCGCCCACCTCAAAGCTAAAATCATTATTCTGTTACAGCCCACCTGAAAGCTAAAATCATTATTCTGTTACCGCCCACCTGAAAGCTAAAATCATTTTTCTGTTAACCCACCTGAAAGCTAAAATCATTATTCTGTTACCGCCCACATGAAAGCTAAAATCATTATTCTGTTACCGCCCACCTGAAAGCTAAAATCATTTTTCTGTTACCGCCCACCTGAAAGGTAAAATCATTATTCTGTTACCGCCCACATGAAAGCTACCATCATTATTCTGTTACCGCCCACCTGAAAGCTAACATCATTATTGTGTTACCGCCCACCTGAAAGCTAACATCATTATTCTGTTACCGCCCACCTGACAGCTAAAATCATTATTCTGTTATCCCACCTGAAAGCTCTAATCATTATTCTGTTACCGTCCACCTGAAAGCTGAAATCATTATTCTGTTACCTCCCACCTGAAAGCTAAAATCATTATTCTGTTACCGCCCACCTGAAAGCTAAAATCATTTTTCTGTTACCGCCCACCTGAAAGCTAAAATCATTATTCTGTTACCGCCCACCTGAAAGCTAAAACCATTATTATGTTACCGCCCACCTGAAAGCTAAAATCATTATTCTGTTACCGCCCACCTGAAAGCTAAAATCATTATTCTGTTACCGCCCACCTGAAAGCTAAAATCATTATTCTGTTACCGCCCACCTGAAAGCTAAAATCATTATTCTGTTACCGCCCACCTGAAAGCTAAAATTGCCAACTATTGGCAATAGCGCCCAGGTTGAAGAGCACTGATTTATCCGGAATGGAATGACGTCACCTCTTAATAGAACAAAACAGTTCATGATGACTTTGCTAATCACATAAATAACTTTCTTTAGTTACTGTTTACAGCATGATTAGAAGGATACATTGGTTCATATTCTTCTCTACTCGGATGAATGTTGTTAAATTATTTGTGAAATATTTCTCCGTCATTTCTACCCTAGTTCAAGCAGCCAAGATAAGATAATCCCTTGCGTGCTTGAGCAAATGAACATACACAACACCAGCCAGTGCAAACCTGCAGACAGAATTACCTTGTTCGGGAGGGGTGGACAGCTTCTAGCCTTCATGGAAGCCATTTGTGGGCAGCGTGAGTTATGTTTTCTTTATTAAAAGGTAGAAGTCTTCCAATGTTGTTGTTTGAAGCTACTCGGGCTGATTTGAGTTAACACTTGACGATGTTTCTTTGGTAGCGGGTTACAAAAGCTCTTCTTGCCTTCAGAGATATTCTTAAGAAGATGGACTGTGGTTCTCTTGGCTGTACTGCAATGGTAAGCTCTTCGGTAAGCTCACCACTATGGTGATTACAGTGTCGATCCCCACCTCGCTGGCCAGGCTACTAAGAGCATGAACAAGAACTGAGGTGGGGTCTTGATCAGTATGTTTTCCCTGCCTCTTGATTGCTCTTTGCTCCTACCTCTCTGCTACTGAGAATCTTAGAAATTATAAACTACAGGAAAAACAAGAGATGACCCCGACACCTCATTGTTGAAAAGCCAAGCCACTTCCTGGAATAGCCAAAAGGATTCTCTGAAAGTGCCATGTCATGTCCAGCCAAAGGGAGTTAACGTCATAACTTCTGCGTCTTGGAGACCAAGAATAGAATAACCCGAACAGGCCCCAACTCCCCGCAAAATGAAAACCATTGTTTACGGTAAGACTTTGTTAATGTAAATAAATCAATCAAAGCAGCGAAGTCACTGAAGGTCAATAGTTCATAAAAACATGTTTAGGTAATGACTTAATGATCTCATCAGAACAAAAACAAAACGATTCATACGTTAGGGCCACAAGCCTTCGTCAAGGACTAAGAACAAAGGAAAATAACTAACAAATCACAACACAAATCAAGACATGATAAGGATACACTACTGTTTGAGATGGCAGCCCTTACCAGGAAGTGACAATGAACGTGCGAGTCGCGACGAGCACTTTTGCCTTTGTATTAATTTTACATTTAATCATATTGACCATTTCTTGTTTGGTCTACTCTTTTGTATAATTGACACACCATGACTTGCACGGTTCCTTTGTCATTTGCTGGTAATGTCTGCGAACTCACTGTATTGTATTATAGGCATACATCATGACTTAGGTTTTGCTGAATTTTTTTGATTGCTTTTTTTGTTGTTCTTTGTCTCTTACAAAAGTCTTGTGACGGTAACGTAGGTTTTTTTTTCATACTGCAGTTACTGATCCATTAAATATATATATTACTTTGTTATAAAGATATATAGGACGGGTTTTAAAGTTTATAGAAGCAGCTCTGTCGTGTGGCACTGACTCATGGGCAAAGAAAGTCGATTATTGGAAGATGTGGTTTTGCAGAAAGAAGTTAGGAATCACATGAACAGTAAATAATATTACCGACAATCAGATGAGAGAGACAGACCAATGTTTAAGGACAACTTTAAAAAAAACGTTCAAAACTTTTCAAAACAGGCCAGGACTGAAGACGCATTGCACGAGATGACAGCAGTCAGCGACACACAGCTGACTGTTTGCGACAGGGCCAGCGAATCAGGCCTGTACAAGCTCATGTTTCACCTCCAAGTGGCGATTATAGAACAGGTAGCATTCGTGCAGCCTGGGTAAGACAGTAGAGATCAAAGCGGAAAGACAAAGCTGGTTCGAAAAATGTGCAGTGTCGTGCCAAAAAGCGCAGTTATTGCAGTCTGCAAATTACGACACAACGTAATAAAACGTCATTTTCAGAACGAAGAAAAAGTAGCAAGAAGCAGGAAAAGAAGAAGATGTAGTAGAAGAAGAAACCAATTATATTGATGTGAGGTAGAGGAAACACATTCACAATAGTTTATATATATTTATATATAATATCATCAAACGGAGGAGAAATGATAGAAATGATAACAGCCATGTAAACTTTCCATGGAAACCAAGTTATTCTATACTGGATTACAGAACTCCATATGTGAGGACTTATCGTGTTGGTGTGTAACGTGCCTCAAGTCTATTTACTGTCCTTACGTGCTGGATGAGTTAATATCGTGGCATGTAGATAATCAACAACAAATTTGATGAACATTGCTAGGGACATGGGACAACATGGAGGGAACATACTAGACACATTAAAAATCATGGCCAGGATGGGCCAACAACAGAATTGATTAGCATCACTAGGGATGGAAGAATCCAAAGACGGAAGATACTGGACAGTTTAACATCGCGACATGGAAGAGAATCATCAAGAAAATTGATAAATATCACTAAAAACAGAGAGCTAAATATAACAAATCCGATACAAATTAGTGTAAGATGCAAAGAATTTGCAAAAAAATATTTTCATACTTGGGGGGCATATTTATACATGACAGGGTAACAGACAAAGACATGTACATCAGAATGGACAAAGCCAAAACAGTTTTTACTTGTATAAACAACATTTGGATCCTTAGCAGTAAATCAGTCACGAAGTCGAGAATATACAGGAGTTGTGTACTTTCTGTGCGGTGCAAAGAGCTGGAGAGTAACAGAAACGGAACATCGTAACTGTCATCTTTCTAGACGAACACCATCACCAACCGAGAACTGCTTGCCCGAAGCAATCTAACAGACATGGTCACCTTCGTTAATAGTCGACGTTGAAATTGAATAGGCAACGTCCTCAGAAGAGACGTTGAGACTACCGCTAGAATGTGTTAGTAAGTTACCCATCGCAAGCAAAGATGGCGAAATCATAGGACTGTCCTCGTCCTGAAGATGTAACTTGCACTGAATTTGGATTATAGTGAGTTAGAAGCTGCGGTGGGCATCAATCTCACTCTCTCGTCCTGAGTTACCGGGAACCAGTGGCAAGACATTCAATCAAGACGACGAATTAGCTCAAAATGCAGACATTCGGGTAGTACAATCCGTGAGATCAGAGGTCGCTTGAAACTTGTGGGAGTCGATCGTCCACCGTTTCCTTGACGATTTGAGAGGCAAATATCGTACCTCTCGACAGCAGCAGCCCCCGCGCGTAGACTAGAAGACACGGCTGCTGACCAGCGCCCACATCTGTAGGTCTAGGTAAGAGACCATTAACCCATGGCTGATAAGAGATTCCGGTCGTGGCAGACAATGAAAATGGAC
Source organism: Ariolimax columbianus (assembly GCA_036924085.1). Taxonomy (NCBI): domain Eukaryota; kingdom Metazoa; phylum Mollusca; class Gastropoda; order Stylommatophora; family Arionidae; genus Ariolimax; species Ariolimax columbianus. The sequence continues at coordinate 67,702,175 of JAVGWX010000005.1, read as the reverse complement.
GCAATTTCCAAGAAGGTCGTGCACACCAACCAAGGACGGTGGGCAATCTGTAGTGACGTCCTATCCAACAACGTGAATTCTGTAACACATGAAGAACAAATAGTGTTTTCTCCGAATTCCGAGGAAAATTACACACATAGGCTTCCTGTGAATAGCGCTAGAATTTACCGTGGAATGGACCACATTGAGATGTCAAAAAAAGAGACCGACCTTATTCAATTTGGTAAAGAACCATGGAAGTCAATATCATGAACTAGAGCTGGAGCACTGCCAAGTACATGGTCGCAGACCGAGTGAAGTAGAGAGAGTGGTCATCAGATGCGTGATGATCTCTTACTGTTTTGTCAATCATTATTAATAAGACGTTTTCATCATTAAATGTACTAGCCCATTTTGAATGTCTTTTTCAGCTTGTGAACAGGAAGGTACACAAGGTCTAATGCAGTGTTTCTCCGTTACGGGCATGCATCATGAACGCATCCTCAGCCAGAATGCTTCAATTACCGATGATAGGTACTCGATGATCGGTCGCAACGATTCTGAAATCGACAATTTTTGCAAGTGAGTGTTTGCCCTACGTTTGCCAGTCCATTGAAATGTAAGGCCATAAGAAATCTATGAGCGGATGTACATTGAGATCCATCTTGCAATTATTTAATTAATCTGTCATGCCATTATATACTTGGGGCAATATATTCATCAAAATAGGGATAAGACACTCAGAAGGAAACAGCAAAGGCGAGAACGAAAGAGAATGAGTTGGGCGGACGGATACATGGATGAATAGATGGATATAAATGTATAACTGATTTGTCTACTTCGGCGTTCGTTCTGAAAATAACGTTCGTGACGATGTGTCCTAGTTTATTGCTAGGATGCGATATCTGTGCCACTCGGCCCGACACATCTCTTAGTCAGACTGCATGGTCGCTGTCTGTTTCAAGGGTCGAAAATTGGAGGCGGAAGAGGTCTTGGTCAGTTATTGGGGACTTACCCTGATGAAGCAGCCAGCTATGAGTCGCTGGCTTCTGTCAGCTCATTCGCTGCTGCATCTTCGACCCCTATGTATAGTTTGATGGGTAGGTGGTTACATACATGGATATATGACTGGATTGATGGATGAGCTGGTGAATAGGGGAATGTACGTATGTATGAATTTATATATGTGTGGATAGTGTATGGATGAATAAATGGATAAAAATAAAATGATGAGCAGACATATGTGTGAACTAATGGGTGAGTAAAAGCATTGATGAAAAGATAGGTGAATTAATGTGTGAATGTATGATCAACCTGTTAACTTAACTTAACTTAACGTCTTTATACTGGTTTATAAGACCCTGCAGAGTCTGTATACAACCAGTTACATTTACATCACCTTGCTCTAAAAGCTATGCGCATCCAGTTTATTCTTAAATGCATTAACTGTCCCTGCCTCCACTACCTCCCCTGGCAATGCATTCCAAGCAGACACCACTCTCTGACTAAAAAAATATTTCCTAATATCTAATGTGAACCTATCTTTAGTTAGCTTGTGGCTATGCCCTCGTGTTATTTTAGGTGGCTGTATTTAAAAAAAAACTTGTTAAAGTTTAATTTATCCATTCCTCTGATCATCTTATAAACCTGTATTAAGTCACCACGAATTCTTCTCTCTTCGAGACACTGTAGGCCGGTTTTTCTGAGTCGTTCCTCAGAACTGTAATTCTGGAATCCCATTATCATCTTTGTCGCTCTTTTTTGTATTCTATGCATGTTTATGTCCCCTCTATGATAAGGACTCCACACCTTTACACAGTACTCCAATCTAGGTCTAACTAAAGCATTATACAGTTTGACGATCACTTCCTTGCTCCTATGTTTAATATTTCTTTTTATCATACCTAACATTGCATTTGCCTTCTTCACTGCTACCTTAACTTGCTCACTCACCTTTCCTGTATGATTTATTATAACCCCTAGGTCCCTTTCCTTATCTATCTTTCTAATATTGTTTTTTCCCATTCTGTAATTATGTTCCATAATGGATCTACCCATGTGGATGACTGTACATTTATCTACATTAAACTCCATTTGCCAGCTTTCAGACCATTCTCGAATTTTATCTAAATCCGACATCAACATATCCACTTCCGCTTTAGATGAGACACTACTACATAGTTTTGTGTCATCAGCAAATTTTGCAATCATGGATCCCATATCAATGTCCAAATCATTTATATATACAAAGAACAAAATTGGTCCCAAAACTGAGCCCTGTGGCACACCACTTTTCACTTCACACCACTCAGAGTACTCCCTATTTATGCCCACCCTCTGCCTTCTTCCCGTTAACCAATTTTCAATCCATTTGGCAACTTCGCCACCTATTCCATGTGATTTTAACTTTCGAAATAATCTTTGATGAGGTACTCTATCAAAGGCCTTTGCAAAGTCTAGATAAATAACATCCACTGGCTCCCCTTTATCTATGATTTTAGTAACCTCCTCCATGAATTCTAATAGATTTGTTAAGCATGATCTCCCTCTAGTAAACCCATGCTGACTATTTCTAATTAGATTAAATTTGTCTAAATCAATTACAATGTTTTCTTTGATTATTGACTCTAACAATTTACAGACTATGCTCGTTAAACTCACCGGTCTAAAATTTGCTGGATCAGATTTTTTGCCTTTTTTGAAAAAGGGGATCACTCCTGCATCTTTCCAATCCCGTGGAACAATCCTTTTTGTAAGTGATTGAGAACATAATATAGCCAATGGTTTTGCTAGTTGGTCTCTAATTTCATATAGCAATTTTGGATAAATACCATCTTGACCTGGACATTTATTCACTTTCAACCCCTCCAATTTTTAAAAAACCATTTCCTCTGTAATACAGATTGATCTTAATCCCTTGTACCCATGTTGGATGGGTGGATCTGTGGATTAGTGGATCGATGTGCGAATAGATGGATGTATGAGTTAATTGACTATGAATGTGTGGAATATGTAAATTATTGGAGGAATGAGTGGACGGACGTTTGAATGGATGGATATACGGACAAGTGGACTGATGGATGAACGAATGTGGGAATAGATAGATGGGGGAACTATTTGCAAGAATGGATTGCTGAATGGATGGATGTGTGAATCGATGAATGGGTGTGGATGGGTGGTTAGATATATTAATGGGTGGATGAATACTTAGTTAAATGGATAAATGATGGAATTAACAAAATAATTAGTTAACGGATGATCATCACCAAGCGTTCAAGTATTATTGAAATGAGATGGAACAATGAATTAATGGATAACATCGCAAAGCGTTTGAGTACTATAGAAATAATATTATGGCTAAATATGGCTAATTCAGTAGTATTTTTTGCCCAATTCTTAAAACTGTCCGCATTCAGAATTGTTTACCTAATTTCAGAAACCGGCACAAGCTGTTTTTCTGCGCCAGTTCTCTCTTGGCTACTTGTCCTGGGTTGATGCAGAGGATGTATGCCATTGGGATTGACCTACAGGCCATGGAAACGGTGACAGAATATGTTTGCAGCGATAAACAAAGTAAGCAGTTGTGGTGGGTTTAAAGGTGGTTAAACAGTCTCCTTGGCCTACATAACGTAGTGTTTTCATCTTTGTGCGTTTTACGTCTGGTTAAGTCTAAGTTAAAATAAAAAGGTTGAAGCTGCGGTCGTACCAGAGTTTATTAAAAACATATATGAGTAATGGCTCAGTGACAGCGCAGGACAGAAACAAAACAAAACCCACGTTATGGTCCCAAAGTCTTCGTCGGGGACATAGAACAAATGAAAATAACTAACAAAAACCAAGCCACTATGTATAATAGTGATACAATATGGTTTCATTTGGTTGTCATTACCAGGAAGTGACCAGGATCATGTGAGTCAAGTTATGCAAGTTCTGAAAAAGAGAAAGCCAAATAAGAGATGATAATATGGATTACACGTATAGGAAATACAAATAAAACACAACACACATAGACACAGTCGATAAATATATATATATATATATATATATATATATATATATATATATATATATATATATATATATATATATATATATATATATATATATATATATATAGGTTCAGTGACCTTTACAAAGAAAAAAACAAAGCGAAACCCACTTAAAGATCACAAAGCTCTCATCATGGAGAAAAAAACCTGGCAAAAACACAAACACATCACATAACACACAAAGATAAGTAATAATAATAGTTGTCAATCGAAAGCGAAGATGACGACAGCAACCGATGTCTGCTGCAAGATGTGTCTCAGAAGGCTATTGAGACCAGGCAGTTTTTGCACGACATACTTTGCTGCACTCGGGGCACTCATGTGAGGAGTAGCTTGTGGGTGGAGTCGTCGTGCGCACTGTTCTTTCTGGCGTACGCCTACTCTGAGCCTTTGCGATGGAGATCCGCTCTGCTATCTGAGCACCATTGGTGATGCTAACATATCAGATGGAAAGGTTCTGTGCAAACGACTCCCAGTAGGTGACATCAATATTCAAGCCTGTCAGAGACACTTTCAATGAGTCTCTTTAGCATATCATGTCCTTCTAATGAGCGTCTGCTGTTCTGAGCTCACCTTATAGTTTCTGCTTGGGGATAGGTTCCTCGGGCATGCGAACATGTTCTGTTAATCATATCTGGGCCTTATGCCGAAGCATATGGGTGCTCAACATATAAGTCTGGATGAGAGAATAGGAACAAAAGAAGTTCTCCAAAAAATATACTGAGTTGAAACAGGATGTGTCGTGGCGAAAGGCGCAGAAGATTAGCTGTAAATTACAACACAAAAGCGTCCTTTTCAGAACGAAAGATGAGGATGATGTAGAATAAGAAGAAAAGAAGAAGAAGACGAAGAAGAAGAAGCTAATTTCAGTAATGAATGGGACTGATCAGATATATGGACGCCCAGTTGCAATGAAATCTGTCTGATTAGCCACTTTCCGTTATAAAACCTACCGCCCGCAAAACTATATGGCTAATAGAGACACACGTGTAGCTAGTCTAACATGGGAGACATTGCTGCCAAATATTCTACCGCAGGAATTCAATTGAGATCATAGAGACAAAAGCTCCCCTAGTCTGGGATGTAGATTTGAAAAGATGTACCCCCAGCGCCATAGCTGTGACAATACTATTCATAGCCACACGACACCTATGTGAAAATAATCTTAAATGAAGTGACTTTAGGGGCACGTAGTGGCATGCGCCTGGAACGTAACCCATGCGCATAGCAGACTTCAGATGGTAACCTACCTACAAATACGGTTGAAGCAGCGTGATGAGATTGATCTTGTGTCGGTGCAAGGTTGTGTGCCCATCGACATGCATCGAAGAATGACTGCGGTATATGGTGACGTCTGAGTGAATGTCAGAACTGTCAGCAGGTGGGCATGGACTGTAAAAGGTGACAATCCAGCCACGACAAACCCGCATGACATGACACGCAGCGAACGACCGATCACAGCTGTGGATGCACAACTTGAAGTTCACGTAGATGAACTGATTCATGCCAATTGAAGTGTCAAGCAGAAAGATATCGTGGCAATGCTTATAATTATTTTTTAATTATAATTATAATATTGAGCGAATCCATCCCATTTTCCATTGTCTGCTTGGGCTTAGGAAATTGTGTGCATTACGCTTCTGACGAGGAGGTGCTAGCAGCTCTGTGTACATAGTTTCGGGTGAAAATGTCTGATTATTTCTCGATGGGATGCAACAACTTAACTGAACTTAACTTAACGTCTTTATACTGGTTTAGAAGTCTCTGCATATTCTGAATACAACCAGTTTCATTTACATTACCTTGCTCTAAAAGCTATGCTCATCCAATTTATTCTTAAATGCATTAATTGTCCCTGCCTCCACTAATTCCAGTGGCAATGCATTCCAAGCAATCACCACTTTCTGAGTCTTTCCTCATAACTGTAATTCTGGAATCCCACTATCATCTTTGTCGCTCTTAAGTTTATCCTTTTCAGCATGTTTATATCTCCTCTACTATAAGTACTCCGCACTTGTACACAGTACTCCAATGTAGGTCTAACTAATGTTGTATACACTTCCCTGCTCCAATGTTTAATATTTATTTTTATAATACCTAACATTGTATTGGCCTTTTTCACTTCTACCTGGACTTGCTCACTCACCTTAACTGTATGATTTATTATAACCCCTGGGTCAATTTCCTTTTCTATCTTTCTAGTATTGTTCTCTCCCATTCTATAATTATGTTCCATATTGGGTCTACCCATGTAGGTTACTGTACATTTATCTACATTAAACTCCATTTGCCAGCTTACATACCATTCTTGTATTTTATCTAAATCCGACCTCAATATATCCACTTCTGCTTTAGATGAGACACTACTGCATAGTTTTGTGTCATCAGCAAACTTTGCAATCATGGATCCCATATCAATGTCCAAATCATTTATATATATATATATATATATATATATATATAAAGAACAAAATTGGTCCCAAAACTGAGCCCTGTGCCACTCCACTTTTCACAGAGTAACCCTTATTTATGCCCACTCTCTGCCTTCTTTCCATTAACTAATGTTCAATCCATTTGGCAACTTCCCCACCTATTCCATGGAATTTTAACTTTCGAAATAATCTTTGATGAGACAATCTATCAAAGGCCTTTGCAAAATCTAGATAAATAACATCCACTGGCTCCCCTTTATCTATCATTTTAGTAACCTTCTCCATGAATTCTAATAGATTTGTTAAGCACGATTTCTCTCTAGTAAACCCATGCTGACTATTTCTAATTAGATTAAAATTCTCTAAATCCATCACAATGTTTTCTTTGATTATTGATTCTAACAATGTACAGACTATGCTCGTTAAACTCTCCGGTCTATAATTTACTGAATCTGATTTTTTTTCCCCTTTTTGAATAAAGGGATTACTGTTGCATTTTTCCAATCTGGTGGAACAATCCCCTTTGCAAGTGATTGAGAAGATAATATAGTCAATGGTTTTGCTAGTTGGTCTCTAATTTCAAACAGCAATTTTGGATAAATACCATCTTGACCTGGACATTTATCCACTTTCAACCCCGTCCAATTTTTTAAAAAGCATTTCCTCAGTAATGCAGATTGATCTTAATCACCTGTTTCCATGTCTCTTTGAAAAACATCTATAGGCTCTGGGATCTTGGAGCAGTCCTCTTTTGTGTAGACTGTGCCAAAGTACTGTTTAAGTAGATTAGCTGCCTCTCTATTCTCACTCATTATTTTTCATGTGCTGTCTATGAGAGAGCCTACTTTGTCTTTCGTTCTTTGTTTATTTCAAATATACGAAAAGAAGCTTTTACTATCAGTCTTGCTCTTTTGAGCAATTTTATTTTCCAAGTCTATTAGTATTATTGCTATTTTATTCACTTTCTGAGCTTTGTTCTGCTTGTCCACATATTTTAAATAAGTTTCTTTTGATTTACCTGCCTCTATATATTTTGTCCATGCTTTATTTGTAGCTCTTCTACATTTAACTACAAATCTAGCTATCCACTTTTAACGCTTGCGGCTTACCTGCCTACATGATGGGCATACATCGGACATGTCCTTAGAATGAACAACAACCATCTTCCATTGCAAGCACTCGAATGGACACCAAGGGCATTCGGAAAATAGGGAGACCCAAGAACACACTCAGAACAACTCTTTTATCTTTTCTAGAACTGTTTTAAAACTCTCCCACTTCTGGTCAACATCTGTTTCTCCGACAATATCTTTCCAGATTATGTGGCTAGCTGCCTTTTTCACCTTTTAACATTTGCCTTAGAGTAGTCGTATGTTTGCATGTTTATGTTTACTTCTTTCCCTGCTATAAGATCTCAACGGATGATATGATGGTCACTTGAGCCAAACAGTTCCCCAACGGTAACGTTTTCAATCATATTTTCTTCTGTAGTAAAAACTAGGTCGAGTGTGTTTTTAACTCTAGGGGCTGCTTCTACATGTTGAATTAAAAAATTGTCAGTTATGCACTTAACAAAAGGTTTTGACTCTACAAGTCCATCTGCCATATCCCATTTTATTTCTGGAATTTAAAATCCCCCGTTTATAATAATTTCCCTTCACTTGCCTTTTCAATGCTACTAATCAGCTCCTCATCTTCCTCTTTTTGACTTGTCCAACCTTGGCGTTTGTGTGTGGACCGGGTTGGGGACTACGTTGGCACATTACCTAACCGGGATGGGGACTATGATGACATATTACCTAACCTGGATGGGGACTACGATGACACATTTACTAACTGGGATGGAGACTATGATGACACATTTACTAACCCGAGATGGGGACTATGATGACACATTACCTAACCGGGATGGGGACTATGATGACACATTTACTAACCGGGATGGGGAGTATGATGACACATTTACTAACCGGGATTGGGACTAAGATGACACATTACCTAACCGGGATGGGGACTACGATGACACATTACTTAACCGGAATGGGGACTACGATGACACATTTACTAACCTGGATGGGGACTATGATGACACATTACCTAACCGGGATGGGGACTACGATGACACATTACCTAACCGGGAGGGGGACTACGATGACACATTACCTAACCTGAATGGGGACTACGATGACACATTACCTAACCTGGATGGGGACTTTGTTGACACATTATCTAACCAGGATGGGGACTACGTTGACACATCCCCTAAACGACACTCCAAGCTTTAAGAATATGTATAGCTCATGTGTAAATCTTGCAAATTAATGAAATTATCTCCTCAAAGGCAAAACTTTTCAGATCGCATTCGTACTAATACCGACATAGCTCTTATGAACATAAGCTTCACTAGTTGTGGTGTCATGGTAATACTTCGATCGTTGATATACTTTGTTGTCTAATAAATGTAAGCACGTGTTGTTGTTATACATTTGCTATTTTTGGATGTGTCGTCTTTGTCCTTTAATAAGATTCTTTGATCGTTATGTAAGTTTTGTCTCCGCTTTTTAGACTATGCGTTTCTGTGCTCTACTTGTTTATCGCACCATCGTCATAACTATTGCTACTATGGTTTCACGCGCCGATTATCATTTCCTGCAGAGTACCTCAAGAGTCTTGGCTGTTTCAACAAACAATCACCGGAAATGACTAACTGCTCCCAGACCACGAGCTCCAGCATGAGGGCGGCCTTCACAGGGCGCTACCAGACAGGAACAATCATTCCTTCAGAATATCAGGATAGCTTGTGCAAGTGTGTTTGTTGATGGTTTTTTTTGGTTTGTCTACTTAGTTGCTATCTTCTCTACCATTCATTTTTTAAAGAAAATGATTGAATATACGCTGGGACCAGTTCATAACTAGATAAGAACAGAGACAAAACAAATATACGTGTCGACCATCATCTGGAAAAAAATGATTGACATACATCGGACATGTCCTTAGAATGAACAACAACCGTCTTCCATTGCAAGCACATGAATGAACACCAAGGTGCGTTCGGAAAAGAGGGAAACCCAAGGAAACACTCAGAAGAGCAATCATCCGAAAGGGCTCAACTAAGGGCCTCAGCACCATACAAGATCTATAAGCAGTGACATCACACCGTTCCAACTGGAGATCGTTTGCTTCTGCCTTATGCGCCGTATTTGGCACGCAAAGAACATATATAGATAGATAGACAGGCAGGCATGCAGACCGTTTCTGTGTCTGTAGGATAAATTAGTCGGCCTCATGCCTAACATTCATTAGTCACTCCTCTTCTACCATGGTGTGTAGAAGTCATTTCATTTTCCTGTGGCTTATAGCTTCTGTAGGATTAAAATTAGTCGTCCCCATGCCCAACCTTCCTTATTCACGTCTCTTCTACCATAGGATCCAGAGGCCTTTTTCTCTTTGTGGCTTACAGTTTATACAGGATGGAGTAGCGGATACAGGTTCAACCGTTTTACTTACTTAGTCCCTCCCGTTCCAGCATCTAAATGCAGACAAAGGCCTGTGCTATCATTAGACCAGATTACCTGCCATCTAGGACGCAGACATCAGAAGGTGCAAAGTGAAGACCTTCGGGGTTTCCAGAATGTGAGATACCAGAAAAATGAGTAGGAATATGAGAGAAAAGGACGGGTTCATTGTTGTTATCACTAACAACATAACAACAACACCAAGCTATTCGAATTGTTGAGAATTAAAAAGAAAAGACAGGGCAATACAGATAGTATATATATATATCTATATATATCTCTATATATATCTATATATATATATATATATATATATATATATATATATATATATATATATATATATATATATATATATATATATATATATATATATATATAGAGATATATATAAATATGATAATGTTCGTCTATCACAAGTGATGAAGACTACAGTCTTTTCTCTTGCTGTGTCCGACGAAATGGGTGACGCGCGGTGATTTGAGTTACAGTGAGAACGAAACTGTGCCTTTTGTCAACTTTATTCTCTAGTTGTGAGCTACCCTTGTCCAGTGGCAATATGTTTATCGAGACGACTGGAGAAAACACAGGATGCAGATTTTTCCTCAGGGTTTACTTCTGAAGCCTTTCCCGTAAACAGGTATCCCGCAAGGCAGCGGGGGAGGGGGGGGGGGTGACATCTAACGTTGTATGTTGTGCCTTTCCTATAATCACAAGACGTCGTAGGGACATAACTCAGCGTGTGAGTGAGTTTGGCATCTCACCCCCGGCTGTGTTCAGTCCATTATAGTCGTGTCTAAATTTCCCACACCAAAGTTGACACTATTTGCAGCTAGGGCGAAGGGCGACAATCTAGTTAAGTCCAGCCGGGTGAACTAGACCGTGAAATACGACACAGGTTTAGCCTAGTGCTATTCATATAGCCGATGTCCAGACCAGGATAATCGGACGTAAGAAATCACACAAAAAAACGAACGAATTAACCAGTCCAAATAGAAAACAACATCACGTTTCCGTGAACAAAAGTGTAAGTCGTCGACTAGTGTAAATTCAAGACAAATCCGTGCTCTGTCGGCATCCAAAATGAACTAAAACAGCAGAGCAATGTAGACCCGCAGCCGGTTACAGCGCCATCTTTGTTGTATTATATATATATAATGTGAGGGAAGAAAGACTATCGTCTGGTTAGGCAAAACATAATGATCGGACATGTTAGTCAGGGCTAGTAAAAGTATACTGGTCAAGACCCTCCTCATCTTGACTTTCCAGCAGTACTTCGTGGAAACGGGCTGTTTTCATGATCCCCGTAGTAGTGAGCGTGACACAAGTTAAGCCAAGCATTGCACAACCGCCTGGAGGACCTCTTTCTACCTTCATCAGTACGCTCAGGATGTGAGGAAAGACAACAGACCGCCAATAAACGTCCTTTTCAAGGGGCACAACAGGGTAAATCTACCCAGTGTGTGCATTACTTCAACAACAACAACACATGGAATGTTAATTTTCAATGCAGATAATCCAAATGGGAAGATAATCCAACAGGTATTTATAATTAGATGCAGTAAGTGTCTGAATATGACCATATTAGTGTCAATCAAGCGTTCAGAAGTACACTACATTAACAAGATGTAAGAGTAAAGCGAGGGGCAGAAGCAAACCTCGTGTAAGTATTTCTTTGCTGTGGATCTTGCAGGACAAACTGAAAAAGCACCAAGTAAGGGGAAAAAAAGAACAAAATATAACGTACACCTATTACAGGACCAGGAAAGAAATACATAATATAACATTAAACTTGACTGATACCAACCAAGTGCTACACGAGCTATATGAAGACGGTAATATAGACATTAATAGTATGGGGGAACAGGTTAAGGCGATGGGGAATAAGACATGTGAAGAACATAAACGATCCAAGAGAATGCATCATAACAGACACATTACATAAAATAGAAGACAGTAAAAAGAAGAAAGCTATACTCAATACTTGCCGAACACGAGTCACTATCCCAGAAGGATAGCACTGCGCTAAAAAAAGACAAAGAGGTCAGGGAATGCATGAAGAAAAATATAAAGTCCGTGCACATTAATTTCCTACACGGGATCAAGATGTTGAGCAGCGCATGAGCTGCAGCTGTCAGCGACTCATAGCTGACTGTTTGCGTCAAGGCCAGCAACCCATAGCTGACTGTTTGTGTCAGGGCCAGCTACCCATAGCTGACTGTTTGCGTCTGGGCCAGCGACCCATAGCTGACTGTTTGCGTTAGGGCCAGCGACCCATAGCTGACTGTTTGCGTTAGGGTCATCTAACCAGAGCTGCCAAGACCCTTCTACACCTCCACGAGGTGATTCTGGATAACAGGCTGCAACAGAGCAAACTGGCTAAGTAGAAGTGACCGAAGAAGGAAGGCTAACCCGGTACTAAAAAAAGACTGCTGAAGTCGGATGTGTCGGACCGAAAAATGCAAATATTGCAGTCAAGCTGTAAACTACCACACAATGTATTTCGTTCTCTGGACTACATCCTGCTACTGACAAAGCCCTTTTTCATGGTTTGGTAGCTGGAGATTGAGAACGAACGAAAAAGAAATTCATACAATGTAATTTTCGCGTATGGTTCGACTCTACTAAATAATTGCAGAACAAAGCTCGCGCAGATGGGATGTGAATTGGCTGCTTATGCGAAGAGCTGCGATGTGGACACAGCCTTTCTCAGAACCAGTGTGGAGTGTACCATGCTGCCAAAACCATGCAGAGAGAACAGCCAGGCTGAGTACAGTAATATCTGCCAGAAGGTGACAGTTATTTTGTCTATCGTCTTCTTCTTTCATCCCCTTTTCTTGTCTTTCACATTCTCTTGTAATACGACTGAGGGTGTTGTTGTCTAAGTAGGCAAATCCATCGACTGGTCGGAGACGCTGGTTCTGTACTCTGCTTGTTTGTAATAGGGCTTCCTGATTGCAGGCTTAAACATCGCCTCAGTTATAGTCGTGCTAGTAGTAAGACCAAAATCAGAGCATGCAGAGAAAACATCTCCATGGCGGACATCTTGTCTTGTTCAGGACAAAAGATGAGGGCTCTGTCGTCAGCAAATAGATGATCAAAGATGGGAGCATCTTTCATCTTAGTGATGGATTGTAGTCGCTTCAGATTGAACATACACACACACATACATAAATATATGCATACACACACACACACACACACATATATACATACACACACACATACATACATATATATATGCATACACACACACACACACATATATATATATATATATACATACACACACACATACATACATATATGCATACACACACACACATATATATACATACACACATACACACACACATACATACATATATGCATACACACACACACACACACATATATATATATACATATACACACACATACATACATATATACATACACACACACATTGAAACATTTGTTGAGATGAGACCGATAAATCCAACACGTGCAGAAAGTCGTGTGCGCCACTTTCTCACTGACGCGCCAATTGTGGACTGATGTAGCTCAGCTCACTCCATGCCTGCTTTATCCGCTGGGTTAGCTCATCCATGTTGACAATTTTCTATCTGTAGACATTCTATTCGCTAAACACATCAAATCTAATAGATCTCCAATATCTGCTTGACACAGTTTCGGTTCAGTGAATTCAGGTGACTTCTGAGTTAGCAGCACAATGAGTAAGCCCACGCCTTGATGGATGATGCAGTTTTCTGACATCTCTCTCGTGTTAGGAAGAAGGCACGCCATCAACAATTTGTTATGGTAGTCATCGTCATCTATCCGGATTCCAGGTTGAACAAATGAATTATGGCATCTCCCTCGTGTAGAAGGGAGCACGCCATCAACAATTTGTTATGGTAGTCATCGTCATCTATCCGGATTCCAGGTTGAACAAATGAATTCAAGTGAGGTCCAGTGATAAGATACCAACAGAAACCAATACTGATTTCTGTGACAGGATATTTTTGTGACAATTGGTTCATACACCCGACCTTTCTGCCTATTGGTGGCAACAATAACACGTTTTTCATTCGTGAAAAATATTAAACTCACTTCAAGCTCTGGACTTCATGCTTTGGAACGCAACGTAATAGATCTTAGCACAAGAAAAACCTTGATTTTTTTGTTTCGTTCATTTAACTCTGTCTCCTCTGTGTTTCTTAGATCATTTTAACTGAAATTCATTGTAGATTATTCTGCACCACGGTTCTTTGAGAAGCGCCTATCTGACGCGCAATTTGACGTTTGGAAGATGTGTTTGCTGATGTCCTTCTTGACTTTGTACAAGCGCGTTAACAGCCTTGATATTGTTATCGATGAGTTCAGCCCGTGTTCGGTCAGAGTTTTTAACCACGTCTGTTCCATCGCTTGCAAAAGATATGTCTGTCCGCATAAAGTCCATACTTTGTTTTGAAGCACCCTTATCGCATGGTAATATTTGTATTTCCTTGTAAGAAATTTGATCCTCAAGTTTTCTTCCCTAGTGAACGCGATTTTTGCAGCATACGAATTACAATTTGTATGAAACTTTGGAAGATACTGGAAAATTATGGTGTACAATGCCAGCTTCTTGATAATGCAAGAGCACTAGTACAAACATCGTCAAAACAACTGATGGTGTCACAGATGCTTTTGAAATCACTACCAGCGTGAGACAAGGGTGTGTGTTTTCTCCTCTATTGTTTAACATCTCAGTCAGTTCATCCCGTAACCCACCAGGTCGTTGGGGCACACATGAAGACATGAAAATCCCACGCCACCTCTCTCTGTCTGTCGCCGCCTGACGTATCTCACCGTGACGAAGGCCTGACCACTCAGCGATGTTGTCCACCCATCTCTTCCTTGGACGTCCTCGCCCTCTCTGTCCCGGTACGGATCCAAAGAGTATCTACATGGACAAAATCGCATCAGAGACTGGTCAAATTGTGACATTTTAAGAAAATGGAAACATCCTCACGGGCAAACAAGCCGCTGATTACTTTGCAGACTCTTTTTCAAAATATAGCAACATTGAAGTTGACAGAGAGAAACAACAAAGTGTTCGCGAGGAACGACAAAATACAGGACCAGATGCTACGATATCCGAAGTTATGGAGACACCAATCACATGCAAAGAACTGGAGCTTTGCAATATTCAAACTAAAAATGAGAAAGTCGCCAGGAACAGACCAATGAGATGATCAAGAACTTCAGAACAGCAGCAAAATCAAAGCTGCTTCAGATCTTCAACAGTTTTGGACATCAGGTACAGTCCCACAGACCTGGAGAGAAGCAATCATGATATCACTCTCAAAACCAGGGAAAGACAGTTCCATGACATCCAGCTATAGACTAATCAGACTCACAAGCTGCATCTGTAAAACATTGGAACGTATCATCAACCTAAGGCTGCAGTGGTATCTTGAGAGCCAAAACCTTCTTGTGCCACAGCAGGCAAGATTTAGGAAATTCAACTCCACTGAAGACCAGGCAACATACCTCTCACAAGAGATCGAGGACGCATTCCAGGATAAGAAATTAGTATTAGCAGCATGGATAGACTTAAGGAAAGCTTTTGATAAAGTTTGGAAAGAAGGACTTTTAAAGAAACTGAGAAATAATGGAGTGATGGGTAGGATGTACAAATGGATAAAAGCATACTTACATAACAGAAGAGCCAGAGTAAACTAGATGGCTTCAAGAGTAAGAAAATTCTACTGTGTCATGCCTCGGGGAGGGGTTCTTTCCCCTACACTTTTCATAGTTTTCATCAATGACTTGATTGCTGAGCTACCACAAGGAAGAAAAGTTACAATGTATGCAGATGACTTGGTAATATGGTGTGTAAATGAGCAAGCAACAGTGGCCACCAAAATGCTGCAAAGAGCTATTGATGCCTTGACCTCATGGACAAACAGATGGTGTGTAAATATTAACACAGAAAAATGTAGCACTACGCTTTTCACCCTCTCCCCAAAACAAAAAGCTGGAGTTATCAAGGTAAATGGAGAACACCTCAAAGAAGATAAACAACCCACCTATCTTGGAGTTGCATTCGATGATAGGTTGACATGGAGGGAACACGTCAACAAGGCAGCCAAAAAAGCCAGGAGGAAGTTAGCCATCCTGAGAAAATGAAGTGGAACCAAATGGGGAGCTAGTGGAAAAATACTTAACAAAGTTTACCAACAAGGTATATGGCCACATCTGGAATATGGGTCAGCAGCGTGGTGCCCTGCAGCAAACACTACCCTAAAAGAGGTGGATAAGGTGCAAAATCAGGCACTTAGGGTCATTACAGGAGCAATGAAATCAACACCTATTGTGGAGATGGAGAAAATGGGAAGGGAAATGGGAATGACTTCGCAGGCAAATTATGGATCTACCTGAAGTTAACATCCCCCTAAAGTCTGAGCCAGAACAAACCCCTTGGAGAGATGAGCATGGACTATTAGTATGCATTCAAACAAAAGTGAAAGGAATATTAGACAAGGATGAACAGAACAGTGTGCAACGTAGGATAGTGATCATCAATTTCCTGGATGAAGAATACCCACAATACCTCTGGATCAGAGTATACACAGAGGGGTCAGCACAGAATGCAGTAAAGAATGGTGGAGCTGGAGTGTACATAGAATACCCAAACAACATTAGGGATACAGCCAGAGTACCAACTGGAAAATTCTGTTAATATATATGATGCAGAAATACAGGCAATCAAGGTGGCAACTGAGAAACGGTTAAACACTAATGTCAGTTCACAATCTGTAGTATTTCTGACAGATGTACAATCAGCACTCCAAGCACTGAACTTTGAGAAACTGCCAGATCTACAGGCTCTACTGTCTGAACTGAGCAGCCAGCATTGGATACCTTCTCATTGTGGAGTACCAGGAAACGAGAGAGCAGATCGACTGGCAAAGGAGGGTGCTGCAGACGAGCAACCAGATGTGCCAGTTACATACCAACAGAAGATAAGGATGATCAAATCAATCAGAAAGCCACCAACAGTAATACCAGATGATTACCATAACATGAACAGACAAGAGCAAACTGTTGTGTTGCGCCTTAGAACAGGACACAACCGACTCTGCAGCCACATGTACACAAAAATGAAGATTGGCAACTCAGCCATGTCTACATGTGGACAGGTACCCCAGACAGCAGAGCACATACTACAAAACTGCCCCGAATATGATATACAGAGAAAATCTCACAGGCCCATAGAAACAACACTATAAGAGAAACTTTATGGACCTGTATGTGAACTACAAAAGACAGTGAAGTTTATACAAGAGACAACATTGCAGATATAGACAACATTTTAAAGCGAACGAAATAAGAAGAAGATGACATTTGAAGCAGAACATAACTCAATACACGAAAAACTCTTTGCAGATCATCAGTGCCTGCTGTACGACGATAAAAGCAAACTGCAAAAACCACATGAATGCGCTTGGGACTACCTGTGCTAAACACAATATGCGAATTAGCGAGAACAAAATAGAAACTATGATGATCACTAGAACACCTGGGCCACTCAATATAAGTGTAAATCATATTGCTTTTCAACAGGTCTATGAGCTCAAGTATTTGGGCGTATTTTTTCAGCAGACGGTAGGATCGACAGAGAAATTGAGACTAGGTGTCAGAAAGCATCTGCGGTGACTTACCAGCTGTCCACACTGCTTAGACACCCGAGCATGAATTTGGCAACAAAAGCAACAGCCAATAAACAGTATATTTATGCCGATTCTGTGCTACCAGTGCTAAATATGGCCTCTATTCAGGGCATGTGAAAGCAGTATTTCTACGTGTGAAATGAAGTGTGTGAGAAAGGGCATCGGTGTTACCAGGAGAGACAGAATGCTGAACGACGAGATTCGAAGTATGGTCGACATTGAGGTTCCTGCAGACAGGTATACAGACATTAGCGAAGAACAAAAGAGCCACGACAACATCAAGATGGCACCAGAGGAGCACATGATGGCAAAACTAACAATGAATGAAATGGAAGAGGCCATGAGAACTTTAAAAAATAAGAAATCGCCCGGAAAATATGGAGTAACAAACGAAATGCTGATGGGGATGGGCCAAACAGCAAAGAGGAAGTTGCTATCAGTCCTGAACCAAAGCTGGAAAAGGGGAATTGTACCGCAGGCATGGAAAGATGCTGTACTTATACCAGTACCAAAGAAAGAAAAAGATAGAACAGATCCAAATGGATATAGGCCCATCAGTCTACTGAGCTGTGCAGGTAAACTGATGGAGAGTATGATAAACACCAGACTGATGTGGCACCTGGAAGAAAAACACACTAATTCCACAGCAAGCAGGATTTAGACAACACAGATCCACTGAGAACCAGATCACTCTCATAGCACAGGAAAAAGAGGATGCTTACCAAGAGAAAAAGCGTACAGTAGCGGTTTGGGTGGATTTAGAGAAGGCATTTGACAAGGTGTGGAAAGAGGGACTTAAAGTCAAACTAGAAGAAGTGAAGTATCACTACCTCGAAAACAGAACAGCCAGAGTTCAAGTACAATGGCAGATGAGCAAAAAGGTGACACTGGAGCAAGGAGTACCCCAAGGGGGGGTACTGTCACCCACATTTTTCCTGGTGTATATAAACATCACAGAGAAAATACAAAGAAGAATCCACAGCTCCATGTTTGCAGACGATCTGGCTATGTGGACCTCTGAAAAAAATCTCACGGTAGCAAACAATCGGATGCAGCTGGCCCTAACATCGTTGGAGGAGTGGGCGAACTCATGGCTGGTCAAAATAAATGAGGAAAAAACAACATGTACGATATTATTGCTTTCAAATAAACCAAAGAACACCAAAATAAGTCTTAACGGCAAATATCTGCGGCCAAACGACAACCCAAACTACTTCAGAGTCACATTTGATCGGCGCATGACATAGAAAAGTCAGATCGAGAAAAACCGAATGAGAGCCAGGAAAAGAATGGCAATCATAAGGAAACTTGCTGGCACAAGCTGGGGAGCAGACGAAAGAATACTCAAGAAACTGTATACTAGAAGAGTGAGACAAGTTCTCGAGTATGACATTGCGGCATGGACAACAGCAGCAAAGACGAACTTTGATAAAATTAGCAAACTTCAAAACCAAGCCATGAGAGTTACAACAGGAGGCATGAAGTCAACGCCAATTGTAGAACTTGAAAAGATTACAAATCTGCAATCCATGACCGACAGACGAGACTGCAGAGCCCAGCAGCAAGCAGAGAAACTCAGAAGACTGACAGACCATCCAATGCATCAGAGACAAAATAGATTTGGAAATAGGAAACTAAAGCGGAGAAACTTTGCAGAAATAGCCAAAGCAAAGATGAGCGAAGACCCTATGAACACCGGAACAACACCAAAGCTCATCCCAACTGTACGCAAACCCACATTGAAGCAGCATATCATTCAGGAGGTGGTAGAAAATATACCAGGTATTGGAAACAAGAACAGCCAGACTGAAAAAAGAAAGAAGAGACATAACCCTGAGGTACATAGCGGAAAACTACCCAAGCATGGACTGGACCCATGCATACACCGATGGTTCTGTAACAAACACAACACAGAACGGAGGGGCAGGGGTATTCCTGAGCCTAACAAATGGTAGAAAAATAACACTGTCAGTAGCAACTGGAAAATACTCAAGCAATTTCAGAGCGGAGGCAGAGGCACTGAAGGCTGCAGTAAAAGCAATGCTGACAGGCGAAAGCAATGAAAGCCAGATAGTCCTGTTTACAGATGCCCTGGCCGTAGTTACAGCACTAAAAAGCCAGAAAAATACTTAACTTAATAATTTAAGAGCAGTACTCTGTCAACTGTGCCAGCAGTTCATACCAAAAAAAGTATTGTACAGTGGGTTCCATCCCACTGTAACATCCAAGGCAACGAGGAGGCAGAAAGACTGACAAAAGAAGGAGCAAGACTACCACAACCAGATTCAAGTGTGACCTACGAAGAGTCCAAAAGGTTTATTAGGGCCAAATGGGAAACAGAACATACTGGCTATACAAAAAATGATGCCTATTACCAGTTGAACAGAAGAGAGCAGGTCGTGATCTTCAGACTCCGCACAGGCCACAACAGACTGATGTACCACCTATTCAATAAACTAAAGATAGGTGGCACTGACGAATGCACCTGTGGTACAGGGAAAATGACCGCTGAACATCTACTGCAAAATTGCCCATGCAAGGACCAGAGAAAGCACATGTGGCATCACCAGTGGCAACACTAGACAAGCTCTATGGCAGTGTCGACAGCCTCAGGATGACCGCTGCTTTTTTCAAACACATTTAAGTTGACGTCTGACAGCGTACGAAGAAGAAGTATGGTCGGCACTACGTCTTGTGCCGAATACATTTCCAGGCAGAAAATATGTTATTTGGTCATCTCACGAAAATGTACCCTCATAAACGTCCACTGATGGCTTACAACGCTAGTAGATCTGACTACAGGGCAAGGGGGTGGCCGCGAGGCAGGTGGATAAATTATATGCCCGATTGTCCAGCGACAAGGGCTCACATTGACCGACGATACGCACTTGGCGCCGGATAGACGACTTAAGCTCCCAACGACGCTCAACGGCACAATGGGAAAGAAACTAACTAACTATGCAGCCGCTCATGTAAAATTATACATTTGAGACCTCTCATAATTGTCTCAAAATTACATTAAAATTATAGGGAATTTTTCGGTCGGGTAAAAACACAATTATTAACAGTAAATATGTACGTATGAATATTAATTATGTGCTTCTATTCTTGTTCGACTAAATATTAGAAACCATAATTCAATACAGCCCAAATCAATATACATGCTATTTATCCCTTCTCACAGGTGGTTGCTTCTGCTGTACAGAAACTCCAACCAAACCCTGGCAAGCAAGGAACATTATCATTTGACCGCCTCAGCACTAACTTCGCCAGTGTCAGTGGCGGCACCAGCGATGTTTGGATGGTGCTATTGCTACTAGCTTCCATGGCAACGCTAAAGTGCTTCTAGAAACTACTCTTGCAACTTAACTTCACAACAAATGTGTCACATGTGAAATGGGATGAGAGTAGACACAATAGAGTCGCGTTATACGCGATGGTTATCTTCTGACATCAGCGCGTTCAAACTAAGTCGCGTATTTAGAATTATTACAAACATCTATTTTTCAATCTGCATATAATTATCGAAGCAATACATTTTTTTGTATGGCAACCATATGTCCAGCGACCTGGAGCTTTTATTAGCTTGAAGGACGTCTTAGTCGGAATTAATAAAGCGTGCCAGAAAGTAACTTTTAATAGCTTGTTCAAGACTACCGGAATGTGTTTATAAGATGTCCGTTTCTTTTAGTAGCTTGCAAAATGGCAAGCATCCTTCAATGTAATTAACAAATAATTAGACAACACCCTGGAACGCCATTTATTTCCTAGTTCCAGCTGAAATGAGTTATCCAAATATGTATTACATTATCAATATGGCACATCAGATGCAATCAGATGAAAAATGAGCGCATGAGCTGCAGCGGTCAGCGACCCACAGCTGCCAAGACCCTTCTACACCTCCACGCGGTGATCCTGGATAACAGGCTGCAACAGAGCAGACTGGCTAAGGAGAAGGGATCGAAGAGGGAATGCTAAACCGGCACTCAAAAAATGCTTGCTGAAGTCGGATGTGTTGGACCGAAAGGTGCAGATATTGCAGTCAAACTGTAAACTACGACACAACGCATTCCGTTCTCTGGACTACATTCTGCTACTTAGGCCCGTCTCAGAGTTTAGTAGATGGAGATTGAGAACGAACGAAGCCACGCCAAGATGCAAAATAAAGTAACTATTTTTGATGAAAGCCACAGAAATTGGGATCGACAATATACAGGAATAAAACGTATATTATGACTTGACTTCGTTCTCAATCTCCCGCTATGGGGACGGCATGGCCTAGTGGTTAAGTGTCACGGCTCACAAGCCGAAGGTGCTGGGTTCGATCCCCATCACAGCACCGGCCGTTACCCCGGGGAAGCAAACCCTTAGAAAATGCAGGAGGAAGCAGACCCTTACATAAAATGTATGCTGAAGTCGGATGCACTGGGCCGACGGGCGCAAAATAAAAACCACAGTGCAACGCAGATCGCCTTGTGGATTAGAGAAATAAGACGAACGCAAAAAAAATTTAAAAATCTACCAATTGCAAGTAGCAGGATGTAGTGCGGAGAATGGAATGCGTTGTATTGTAGTTTACAGCTTGACTGCTACATTTGTACCTTTCGGTTCTACACATTGAACTTCAGTAGGCATTTTTTTAGTACCGGGTAAGCCTTCCCTCTTCGATCCCTTCTCCTTAGCCAGTCTGCTCTATTGCAGCCTGTTATCCAGGATCACCGCGTGTAGGTGTAAAAGGGTCTTGACAGCTCTGGTTCACTGGCCCTGACACTAGCAGTCAGCTATGGGTCGCTGATCGCTCCAGCTCATGCGTTGATCCCAACGTCGATTTGATCCCAACTTATATTATGCTAATAGATGCAACTAACGCTAATTAGATTGTGTTGTGAGATACGCTCCTAAAGAATGTGGTATCATTCATATATCTTGGTAGCAATATAAGTAGAAGGTACATATAAAGATATCAACATCAGAATATACAAGACGAGAGGATCTTTCATTGCATGGGGGGACTTATAGAAATAAAAAGAAATTAAGTCCAACTGAAAAATCAAAATCTTCTACTTCAATGTAAAGTTCATTCTATTGTATGGCTCCGAAACACGAAGAATAACAAAAGCAACAACCAAAACAGTACATACTTTCATTAAAGGATGACTGCAAAATAGAGAGATTGGAATGATAAGATACGATCATTAATGTGGAACTGTTGGAAAGAACCA
Organism: Ariolimax columbianus; assembly: GCA_036924085.1. NCBI lineage: Eukaryota > Metazoa > Mollusca > Gastropoda > Stylommatophora > Arionidae > Ariolimax > Ariolimax columbianus. Next base: position 67,679,278 of record JAVGWX010000005.1, on the reverse strand, counting down.
GACAGATATCAGTGGAAGTCGAGCTCAGGAGTAAACGCTGACGCTGGATAGAACACATGTTAACGAAACCAGCTAATAGCATTACAAGAGCGTCTTTGTTTTGTATTCCCCAAAGCACAAGAAGCAGAGGCAGACCAAAACACACATCATGGCGAGAGCTCGGAGCAAACATAAAGGAAGCAGGGAAGATATAAACAGCGTTGGAAAGGATGGAGTGGACAGGAAAACTAGAGGTTTACTTGTTGAACATCTGGCCTGGTCATGGTTCCGGGCAATGAAAGAGCTGACATGTTTGTTTCGCAAGCACCCATTATTGGCACTTTATAAATCAAACCGAAGATCTAGCGGAGTGAGGCGCATGGAAGGAGGGAACAGGCGTGTGTTCAACCAGCAAGCTACGTAAACAATCAGTATTTACACTATTTACTGAGAGGGACTTACCCCTTTTGGATATACAAGTATACTATTCCAATATGGCGGTTGTATTTATGTGGTGTCATTCAGAAATGGAATAAGAACACATAATTATAGTTTTTTGGGACCAAAGTAACCAAAATTACCCACCAAAGCAGCACCAGTCATAATAGAGTGTCATGGAATAGTCAATAACCTCTCACAAGACTCAGCAATAAAGCATTTGGGCATGATGACTTAGCGGGCCTAACAAACTGCTATCATAAAAACTGATCACTGTCCTTAGTGCCTTCTCAGCTCTAGCGACCCCTCCTTTTCCTCCCTCCCGACCCCATACCATTTTATAAATTCAGCTCTCATTTAAAATGTGTTTTCACTCTTCATTTGTAAAAGTCTCGTCTCTCTCTCTCTCTGTCTCTCTCTCTCTCTCTCTCTCTCTCACTATATATATATATATATAGTAACTGTATGTTAAGAATTACAATTATTTTTAAGGCAATGCACGAAGAATGATGAACATAGTAGATTCAGAAACAAGGGAGAAGTAGAGCGTCTAGGATCGCCATGTAGCATGTCTCTTGCAGAACGTCACTCCCATGACAGCCCCTCTGAAAGAAACTCGATCTCTTGCCAAATCTCCAGCCTGCTCTAGTCATACCCAAGCATTACTTGACATCTTGTTGTCATCGCCATCTTGGTCTGCCTCTGCCTCTCTTGCCCCGCACATACCCTCTGTTACCGTTTTCTCAAGACAGCTGTGTCTTTTGATGTGGTAAAAGTATTTCAATTTTCTTTTCAATTTGGGATTTAAGAACTGGGTCAAGGCTAGCGATCCAGAACTGTCAAGACCCTTCTCTACCTCCATGTGGTGATCCTGAATAACAGGCTGCAACAGGGCATACTGGCTAAGGAGAAGGGATCAAAGAGGGAAGGCAACACGGTACTAAAAAATGCCTGTTGAAGTCGGATGTGTCAGACCGAAAGTTGCAAATATTGCAGTCAAGCTGTAAACTACGACACAACGCATTCCGTTTTCCGACCTACATCTTGCTACTTGAAAAGCCCTTTTGGGGGTTTGGTTGCCGGAGATTGAGAACGAACGAAGAAGAAACAAATTATCATCCTCGAATTTTGAAGCCATGTATCCACTACCATTGTCTAAATTATATATGCACCAAGGCAAACACCAGAACATATTCTGCAGGACTGCCCTACTTATAAAGACCAAAGATAGGCAGGCTGGCCTTTGGAATCAACCATACTCGGAAAGCTGTAGGAAGATCCTACCAGACCCAGTCAGCTCCAAATGTGTACACATTAAAAAGTACAGGAGACAGAGGAAAGCATTGGCGCAGTCCGGGCGCTATGGTTCTGATCTCTGACGTCCAGAAACCGTACTTTAGAGCGGCGATTCTTGACATAAGGACCGTTGCAATCCAACGGACGATCCGGAGGTCAATATTGATGGGTCATGGATGGCAGAGGCAGAAGACTCCCTGATGAGGGTCTGTGCATTGGAAGAAGTGGGAAGAGGTACTGAATGGGTAGTAGTGGGCAACGAGTGCCCCATGACAAGGGTGGTGATACAACTGAACAGAGAGGGGGCGGCACTAGGACAGGAGCTCATTCAGCAACACTCATAACCACAAGACCCAATTCTGTACACAGATGGCTCCGCCGACAGAGATGCAAACAAGTGCGGTTGGGATTTCGTCGGCTACCAAAATGGCAAGGAGGTTGTGGAGACATCAGCTGCCTACTCCACTGTCACATCGAGTATGAGGATGGAGATTGAGGCGGTAACTTGGTTGGTGACGCAACCGGTGACACACGCTCTGATACTGTCAGACTCGCAGGGCAGGCTCCGTAAGATAGAACGGTGCATGCTAAGAAGGGAGTGGGCCTCTCTTCTGAACAACTCTGGCGTACAGGGTGTCACATGAATCTACTTCCAGGGACATGCAGGTGTCTAGGGCAAAGAAAGAGCTGATGCAGTGGCTGAACGCGCTGTGGTGAACAACGCGGTGATGACGAGAGACAGGGTTGAATTGATAAAGCAATCGTGGATAGTCTACAAAATGATGAAGATACAGAAGGCCACGAAAATGCATATGTGCAGAGGATGATAGATTTTGGAGTGACTAAGGGAGAAGGGAGAATGTGTCTTCTATCTGGAAAGATCCGAAGAACACGCAATGAACACCTGGCTGGGACTGAGTATATATACGCTTGGATGGCTTCTTGGACGGAGAACGGAGCACTTATGGGACTGTCCCCTGTGTAATGACATTGGTTCCTAGAATCATAAATCAAGAATCAAGCTGTAGGAGACCGGTGAAAACCTGAAACGCACAGTTCTCTTCGTGAATCTCACCGGGCTATAGCCTCAATTTATAGAAGAAGGAGAAAAAATAAGAAGGATAAAAAAAATATGATGTACAGTAGGTTTCAAGTACCATATTTAGTATCATTAGTTTTCTCAGTGCTAATGTCCAATCTATATTATAGATTTTTTTTCAACATTATGTGAAACACAGATTACTGCTAACATAATGCAAAGGTCATTCAAATATACAACTTTCAACATCACATTATTATTATCTAATGCTGATTTATCCACAATCGACATCATTGCAATCTGGAGAGATCCAGTTATGCTAAGGTTCTCTCATTTGTAAGTTAAGCATTTGAATATTGACAGTTCCTGTAGCTCGTTGGATGTACACAACTTGGCTATCCTCTCAAACAGACCTATCTGCTCAGTCCACATTTAACGTCAATATCTGCCATTAGTTGATCGTCAGTTCATCAATAAAAGAGTCCATTTCTCGTCAAAATAAGTCTTCCCATAAATCAACCACCACCACCCCCCCCCCCTTTCTCAATGTATATCTAATGTCCCCACAATGGTGGATTTGGAAGTCAAAATGTCAGCTTTTTCAAGGCTGTAACTCCAACATCATAAAGAATCTTACGAGTCATCTGACTCGTAAGAGTAATGACTGGTTTGACGGGAACGACGCATTATATCAAGATCCTGCTAGTGGAAAAACGCCGTCTCATTGAATAGTTCCAAAGCGACACCTCATCGTCTTAAAAAACTGCATCAACAACTAACATACGATTGTGCAGCCCTGTCTCGGGTCCATGCAGGACATATGGCTTCACAACAAGTCGGTATAGATTCAAAGGTACGCTGATGCCAATGACTCCGGAGGATCTCATTGTGCGCTGAATGCTGTTAACAGTCCTACGTCCCGTTACTCGTCTCCTGTCTTTAATGCTGACGGCACGGCGCTATTGACCGACAAAGTTCAGATTGTGGAATGCTGGGCGGATCATTATGACGTCATTCTCAACTGCCCGTCCATCATCATCGCATACACCATAGCTCACATGCCACACGCTAGTATTAGCCAGAGGGCAGGAAGACTATCGGCTTCATGTTTAAAGGCAATGATCCCGAATCCAATTCCAACCCGGCAAAGATTTTCCAACCAAGGGGTCATGTGCTTCAACAGGAACTGACTACACTCTTTCGTTGTATTTGGGAAACCGAGACAGTTTCGCGGGAGATCAAGGAGACCATAATTGTACACGTGATCAAGCAAAATGGCAATCGTCAGTCCTGCGACAATCACAGGGGTATGTATATGCTGTCAATCGCAGGCAAAACTCTGACTGCAGTCCTGCTCAACCTCCTAACTGGTCACCTTGAGTAGGGTTTCCTCTTGAGAGTTAGTGTGATTTTCGTGCGGGTCGTGGTACGGTTGACATATTACATGCAGCACGTCAACTACAAGAAAAGTGTCAAGAACAGAATCGTGATCTGAACACAGTTTTTATCGATGTCATCAAAGCCTTTGACGCCGTCAATAGGGATGGACTCTGGCAAATCATGGCGAAGTGTGGCTGTCCCTTTCAGATTCATTGTGGTTGTCCGCCAATGTCATGATGGCTCGTGAACAGCACAAGGAAAAAATGTTTATGGCCTTCCCAGTCACCACTGGTGTTAAACAGGGCTGTGTGCTGGCACCGACACTCTTTAACATGGTCTTCTCAGTCACCACTGGTGTCAAACAGGGCTGTGTGCTGGCACCGACACTCTTTAACATGGTCTTCCCAGTCACCACTGGTGTCAAACAGGGCTGTGTGCTGGCACCGACACTCTTTAACATGGTCTTCCTAGTCACCACTGGTGTCAAACAGGGCTGTGTGCTGGCACCGACACTCTTTAACATGGTCTTCCCAGTCACCACTGGTGTCAAACAGGGCTGTGTGCTGGCACCGACACTCTTTAACATGGTCTTCCCAGTCACCACTGGTGTCAAACAGGGCTGTGTGCTGGCACCGACACTCTTTAACATGGTCTTTGCGGCAATGCTCACTGATGATGTCCGTGGCGCTGCTACTACCATGCATATCAGGTACACAACGCAGGGTCAGCTGTTTATCACGAGGCGCTTTAAATCCTATACCAAGGTGCTTGATGCCACGTATGATCCTAGATCTCCTGTTCGTGGACGATTGCGCCATCAACACTTGCTACGAAAAATATATGCAGTCCACCACAACGGAGCTTTGGCATGCAGTAACTTTGGTCTCACGATCAACTCTAGGAAAATGGGGGTACGTTTCCAGCCTGTCCCTGGGGAGTCGTACATAGAACCAAACAATACTGTACAACTTTAACGTCTCCAGGCAGTCGATAGCTTCACCTATCTAGGTAGTACCCTCACTAGAGAGGTCAATGATGACAGGAACAGGATTGCTAAGGCGAGCTTTGGGTTTGGGAGGTTCCAAACAAACGTCTGGAACTTGCAAGGCATCAGTGTCACCACCAAGACAAAACTGTATCATGCATTGGCATTATCCACTTTGCTGAATGCCTGTGAGACATGGATAGTGTATAGCAGACATGCCAGACAGTTCAATTGTTTTTAATAGATCTGTCTGGTTCGATTGCTCATGTTCAGGTAGCAGACAAATTTTATAACTCTGAAATTCTTATCGATACTAACATGTTGAGCATCCCTACACTTTTTAAATTGGCTCAGCTAAGATGGACGGGACATGTTGGTCACATGTCAGATGAGCGCAATGTCAGATGAGCGCATGTCAGATGAACGCATGTAAGATGAGCGCATGTCAGATGAGCGCATGTCAGATGGGCGCATTCCCAAGCAGCTATTGTACGGTGTGCTTAAAACAGGTAGAAACTCATCAGGAGGACAGAAGAAACGCTACAGTGACCCCTTGAAAGTGTCTCTGAAATGCTTGCACAAGACCGTACCACCTGGCGAGCTAGCACTAGTATTACCGAAGGTGCTCAGATCGTAGAGAGTACAGCAATCGTGGAGACTCCACGAAAATGTGCCCCCCCCCCCCCCTTCCTCCCCAACCCAAAAAAAACCCACAAAAAAAAAACAAAACAAACATTGCTCACAACGATTCTAAAGCCGGCTGCCGACAGGTTTGCCCTGTATGTGACAGAATGAATGTGCCGTTCCAGGATTTGTCTTTACTGTCATCAGAGAACACATTTCTCGGGCAATAGTCTGATGCTGTCGCCATCTTCGCTTTCAATGGGCAACTATTATTATAACTCCAACATAATAAAATAATTGTGTATGTCTCGTATGTGTGTGGTAGAATGCGCTCGATGGTCTGGGCACGTCGTGGCATCAGCGTCAAGACCAAACTCAAAGTCTACCGTGCAACCATCATTCCAACCCTACTATACGCTTGCGAAAGCTGGACTGTATACTCTGGACATGCAAGGAGGTTAAACCACTTCCACACAGGTTGCCTGAGGCGAATATTCTACATCCGATGGCAAGATCGTGTCACTGACATCGAGGTTCTCTCGAGGGCTAACATGCCCAGCATCCATGCACTGCTAGAAAAAGCACGACTAGGATGGGCCGGACACCTCGTCCGTATGTCAGACGAGCGGCTCCCAAAGAAGCTTCTCTACGGCGAGCTGAGAGAGGGATGGCGCGAGAGTGGACGCCCAAAGAAACGTTTTAAAGACGGTCTGAAGGACTCACTAAAAAGTTGCCAGATAGACATCGACATCTGGGAATGTCTTGCGCAAAACAGATCTAACTGGAGAAGCGCAGTCAAATCGGGTGTAGCTGCCGGTGAAGATGGCCGTGTTGTGAAAGCCCAGAACAGACGAGAGACGCGGAAATCCCGAGCAGCAGGAACACCATCCCCTTCTACAAATCTCGTGTGCCCGATATGTAGCAGATGTTTTCATGCTCGCATTGGCCTATTCAGCCACATGCGCACCGACACCCAACAGGGAAATCTGTGACAAGGATGATGTCGGCGGTCCTCATCGACAACGATGGACAGCTATTATTATTATTATATTATTATTATATGCGTATGTGATCAAGCTTTTGTGCGTCATGTGTATATATGTATGTTTGTACATATGTATGTATATATATATATATATATATATATATATATATATATATATATATATATTTATATATATATATATATATATATATATATATATATATATATATGTGTGTGTGTGTGTGCGTCTCTATGTATGAATGTATGTATGAGTGTGTGTGTGTGTGCGTTTGCGCACGCGCGAGCGAGCGTGCGTGCGTGTATGTATGTATGTATTATGTATGTATGTATGTATGTATGTATTATGTATGTATGTATGTATGCATGTACCATAGTGTGTATTCCGTGCCAAAGGTAATGCTGAATCTGTTGTAGTCTGCCATTTCCTAACTAGTAAATCCTTGTGGCCCACACATGCATTCCATCTTCACATAACTAGTGAATCTTTGTGGCCCACACATGCATTCCATCTTCACATAACTAGTGAATCCTTGTGGCCCACACATGCATTCCATCTTCACATAACTAGTGGATCCTTGTTGCCCACACATGCATTCCATTTTCACATAACTAGTGAATCCTTGTGGCCCACACATGCATTCCATCTTCACATAACTAGTGAATCCTTGTGGCCAACACATGCATTCCATCTTCACATAACTAGTGAATCCTTGTAGCCAACACATGCATTCCATATTCACACAACTAGTGAATCCGTGTGGCCCACACATGCATTCCATCTTCACAAACTGTTTATTTCTTGCGCACGTAGTACACAGCGGTATTTCCTAATTCTGTAGACGTTCCAACCTTTCATACTGTGACCTTCTCGGTGTGCTGATACCTAGCCCATAAATATCAACTGTAGTTGACAGTGGTAGCAAGTAGCGGATAAGAAAGTTGATAATATGATAGATTAACAATACTTTAAAATAACGGAGAGCGAAAAAAAACATATTGATGATGGGATGTCATAATTATTCAAACACACACAGAAATGTTGGATCTTCGTTATCCACTGATTGGGTGACGTCATATGTGAATGGCCACAAATATATTAAAATTGAGCCACGCTAAATTCTTCTCACTAGTTCAGGTCAACTACCATCTCCATGTCGAAGGTTGGTTGCAATGATCCCCAGCGTCATCTGTCTCTTGCTATGATTCTCCAACCTGCCATGTTTATCTCTGTCCATATGTTGAGCTTATCCTTTCATTAAGGTTTATTTTTTTAAAAGACTGGTGCGTAACAAAACCCCCCCCCCCCCCCCCCCCCCCCCGCCCCACGCCATTTTTATCTTTCCTTCCAACATTTATTTTCAGCAATGTGCTATGTCCTTTAATGGGATCAAAATATTTTTAACTGCCTGGCTGATTTCGTTCAGAAATTCTTTTTGCGCCTCTATTTTTCCCTAGACTTTCTTATTTGTTTTCTTGTCTTTTCATGAAATATGCCCCATTCTTCTATTGATCCACATTTCAAATGCATAATTTCTCTTCTCCAATTTCTTGTTCTTTGTCTATATTTCAAGAAAATAACAAAAGTCAGGTATATGGATTGAACTCTAATACATGGTAAATTTTTTCTACTTTTTCTTACGCTTTCACGAGTCAACTTAAATGTCTCTAATAAAGCAATGGTTCGCATGATGTCATCGGGATCTCTATAGAGCTTATTTTGGATTGGAACATGAGTTGGCCAAATGTGCCTTTTCTGTAACTCGTATGTTGGACATTTCTGGAGCATTTAAGATGTTCAGCAATCTTTGCATCAGTGTCACAGACACATCCATCAGTGTACCCCATTTTGAACTTGTTCAACATATGGTATCGTAACCTGCTGTGGCATGTGTGGATTCTGGAAATCATTACGTGTTCGGACCCTGTTTAGCTTGTAGTAGGCGTTATTTTCTTGTCTTCATGGGTACTCCGCTAATCACTTGTTCTTGAACCCGCATCCGACAAACCCCCTACCGTCTTCATACGCTAAACACATATTAGGTTGAGACAGTGTTTTGTCTTCTCTTGCCAGTATGTTAGCCTCCTGATTGCCATGTATTTTTGCAATGAGAACGAATCCACTGAATCACCACTTTCCTGAATCAGGAACATAGTTTAGAGAAGGAAAGTTTTAAAAAAAATGATTACTTTATGTGTGGTAGGACACAGGCCATGGTTAGGTGGTTTGTTAAGAGCGGCATTGATGGCGCCTAACAGACTGCGGGTCTACCTTGCTCTAGTGTTTGAGTTTATTAAGCTAAACTCTCATATCGGTTAACCACCCTCCGTAAGCGACTGTCCCAACGCAGCAGAGTATTAAGCTGCTCGAGCCTAGCCGGCTAAGCAGGAAATCCTTCTCTCGGCTACAAACTAGGAAAATAGACTCGGAATATACTCTACAGGTAAAAATAGACTGTAGGACTACTGGAACAAGTAAAAAACTTCTATTGAAAATGCACCAAAAAAAATGGGAGATGAGAAATGGAAATCAGGAAGAGAATAAGGATAGTCACATCATAGTCATATATCAATATTCAAGCAAGTTAGTTAGTTAGTTTCCCATTTGCAAGCCACGATGGCGACAGCATCAGACATGTTTATTCAGATGTGACTGCATATGACTGTACAGTCCGATCTGAGCATGACAAACTCTACTCCATGTAGGGCACACGTAAAAAGCATTTGTAGTTGGGCAGTCTTGCATTCTTTCCTTTCGTGCAGTTCGCTTTTCCCGTGCCTCTGCAATGGTCCTCTGCTCAGCGGAGCAAGTATCATGTGTGATGGCAGTGCGCCAGGCTGAGCGGTTCGGAACAAGCAGCTCCCATGCAGCAACATAAATGGAGAAACTATTCAAAGAAACTTTTAGAGTGTCTTTCTATCCTTTCTTTTGCCCCCGCCCCCTCCACCCCCTCCTGAGAACACGGCCCTGTCCTGAGTTCACCGTTACAACAGTTGTTTAGGGAGGCGCTCATCTGACATGCGAACAACAGGTCCTGTCCATCTTATCTGGGCTCTCTGTAGCAGCGTTTGGATGCCAGAGAGTCTTGCCCTAGTGAGAACTACAGAGATGTGCACTCTATCCTACCAGCCAATCCTGAGCGCGCCTGCAAAGACATTTTACATGGACATGATTAAGTTTCCTGACATGCCTGCTATAGACTGTCCACGTTTCGTGTCGCATGCGTACAGAAAGGTGGTTAGTACAACAGCATGATACACACCAATCTCGGTGGCAATACTGATTTCCTGCCGGTCCCAAACGTTTTCTTGTAGCCTACCGAAAGCAGCATACGCCTTGGAAATCCTGTTGTGGACCTCAGAGTCAATATTTCCTTTTCTGGTGAAGGTACTACCAAGATAGGTAAAGCTATCAACTGCTTTTAAGCTATGTCAATGTACAGTGAGGTTTTGTTCGTGGAATGGTTCCCCGGACGCAGGTAGAAACATTACCTCCGTTTTCTTTGTGTTGAGCGTAGGACTAAAATTAGTACACGCAGTTGAGAACTCGTTCGTAGTTGCTTGCATGTCCTGTACTGCCCACGTGTTAATTGTGCAGTCGTTAGCAAAGAGGAGATCTAAGATACTTGCTTTTTTCACCTTTATGAAGGACTTAAGACGCCTCAGAGTGAACATCTGCACATCCGTCCGGTATCTGATCTGTATGGACAGTCACGTGTTGAATCAGAAATCATGACTGCAAATATAATGCTAAAAAGTGTTGGGACTAGCACACAGCCCTGTTTAACTCCATTTATGACTGTGAATGCTGCAGAGAGTTCACCATCATTCAGTACACGGACTGACATGCCATCATGAAACTCGCGTACAGCTGTGATGAATTTTTCGAGACAACCGAATTTCGTCATGATTTACCAGAGTCCGTCCCTGTTGACAGTGTCAAAGGCTTTTGTCAAGTCAACAAAAATCGTGTGTACAGATCACGATGCTGTTCCTGACATTTCTCTTGGATTTGACGAGCTGCAAATATTATGTCAACCGTCCCACAACCAGTGGAGTAGCTTCTGCTAAGCGGTCGAGCAAGACCTAAGCTATCATTTTGCCAGCGATCGACAGGAGGGAGATTCCTCTGTGGTTATCACAAGATTGACGATTGTGTACATGTGGACAATGGTGGTATCTTTCAGTTGCTGCTGCAAATGATATGTATCCCAAAATGAACAAAAGAGGTATGTTGGCTTGTGTAACAGTACAGGGCATTCAGCTTTAAAGAGCTCAGCAGGCATAGCATCTTACCCGGGGTTTTACCGCTGAATATTAAATTGTTGTTTTCTAGACCTCAATTGTACTGAGTCGGATACCAAGCCTGTCATTGACTGCAACTTGGGGCAAGCGAGTTATGGCTGATAGTGGATGGGCAGTTTAGGATAGCACTGAAGTGCTCTGACCATCGCTTCAGAATTTAGACTTTGTCGGTCATCCGTGCCGAGTCATCAGCATTAAGAAAAGGAGATGAATGATAGGACCCGGGATCATAGACCGTCTCCAGGGCATCGTAAAACCGCTTTGAGTCATTTGTGTCCGCGTACCGCTGGATTTAATCTGCGTTTGCTGTTGAGCCAGGCATCCTGCATAGCTTTGAACTGGTTCTGGACAATCCTGAGAATATTGGTGAGCGCTGACTTTTTAGAAGATAAGGAGGAATCGTCTTTTTCATCAAACAAAGTCTTAATAGCCTCATCGTTGTCATCAAACCAGTCTTGGTTTCTGTGAGCTGCATGACCCAAATACTCAGAAGCGGTAGAGTAGATAGCATCCTTCAGAAAAGTTAAATTGTTCTCGATTGTTTCCGTAGATGGCTGTGTGTCCCGTCAGCCGGCTGTCCAGAGCCCTGTAACAAGCAAGTAGCACACACATTAAAAATGAGAGTGATCAAGTGTTATATATACTCATCTTTACTGTATGACGTAGAGACATGGTCAATGAACCAAGAATTGGAGAAGAGACTTGGTGCCTTTAAAATGCTGATGAAATAGAAGAATGACGCGCATCTTCTAAAAAGAAAGGACATCAAATAAGTAGGTCGTGCAGAAATTTGGGAGATAAAGAGAATCGCTGAGCGATATTAGAGTCCGGAGGTTAAGATATTAGGGTCACACACAAAGACATAAAACAAAATTGGAAGGGGAGGGGAAATGTGTAAGAAATAAACAACGCTATAAAAGGGTGAATGACAGCAACATATAGATATGGAAATGATTGGCAGATTTTACCGGGTCAGGAGAAATATACTGGCCAAGACCCTCACATGGCCTCCTCCTTGGTCGTCCTGGAAACGGACTGTTGTCGAGAACAACAGTCTGGCTAACAAGGTGAGGTTTGACGTGATCCCGTAGTAGTGAGCGACACGCTCATGAAACCAAGCGTAGCACAACCGCCCGGAGGACCCAGGTCCACTTTCATCAGCACGCTCGGGATGTGAGAAAAGCTACGACAACCTGCCCCTTAACGTCCTTTTTAGGAAAAAGAGTAAAACTACTAATTTTGGGCATCCAACAAAAAAAAACCAAAACAAACAAACAAATAGCCATCAATGCAAGAGATAGCCGATCTTCCATGTGGAGATGACATTTGAACTGAACTGTTGCCACATCATACAGGAAGGACGAATATATATAACATCTGATCACTCTCATTTTTAATTTGTGAATTAAAAAAAAAGGCAATATATGACACATGTTGGTGAGATTATATTTGAATATCCCTATTCTCTTGTTTATTTCTATTTCGTATCCTCCATTATTTTATTTCCAAGATAAACGAAGCGCTTCACCCATATTTTCTCGCCATTTTCCTTAAAAATATCTGGCTAGCCTGACTGTTTCAGAAGTGACTATCCACTTCCTGTGTAACACGTTCCTTTGTGGTTGACAAGTATCTTGTCGTGTTTGTGACAAACTTTATTGTAGGACAAAATATGCACATCACAATAACTACGTTATCTGATCAACTATTTACCATCGACGTTAGTGAAGATTTGGAGTTGGAGAATTTTAAGGCGCTATGTCAAGTAGAAACAGGGGTACCTGCCCTGGAGATGTCTATTGTGTGGAATGGGCGCCCTCTTCACGATGACAAACTAACTTTACAGCAGTACGGGATAAAAGATGGCGAGATTGTTCTTATTCAGCATCTTCGTGGTCAGATTAGGCAAAACCAAGGAGCAGGAGAAGGTTCACAGACAGTAACAGGTGAGTGAGATTGTTTTTAGAAATATGAACAGATTAGACGTCAAACATTTTGCGCTTTATTGCTTATTATTAAATATATATTGATAATATTCACTATTATAGTTTTAAATGTAACTCAACTGGTGAAAATAACGTCCAAGCTAATGTATGTAGTAATGTGCCCACTGAGCTAGCCGAAAGCAGCAAAGAGTTTTTATTTGAGGTAGACTAACTACTGATTTAATTAATTTCAATCAAATAAAAATGTGACCAAAATAAAAAAAACACAAAATCAAATCCAGGCCACAATTTGTGATATTCAGACAATTTCTTTTTTAAATAACAAATAATTTACAACATTAAAGCTACATTCAAATACTTATTTTATTAGTTCTTAATCGACCTGTACTTCTATAGGGACAGATGCCCCTGTGCAGGTCCCAGTTCTAGTATGAGCTGGAAGAAAGATTTCCTGCTAAGCGGACTAGGCTAGAGCAGCTAAATACTCCACTGTGTTGGGACAAATGCTTACAGAGGGTGGTAACCGATGTATGAGTTTCTTAATAGACTCAAACACTAGAGCAAAGTAGACCCGCAGCTTGTTGGGCACCATCTATGGTGCTCTAAAAAAAACGACCTAGTCATGGCCGGTGTTATGCCATGTCAGTCACACAGTTAGTCGCCTCTTACGACATGCTCTCTATGAGGCAGTGGTGCTAAACTGCTAATCTTGTCCTTGTCATACACAAAAACCCCGACAGACCGCTCAAGTTTTTCAATATTGCAACCACTAATAAAAAAACCTGGCCCCAAAAATATGTTATCACTTCTGGATGTCTTGGTATTGGTTTGTCTTGTAATAAATAAAGTCAATCCTCACTCCTGGATGGTTTGGTACTGGTTCAAATACTAGTCTACAAATGAGGACAAGAAGGGTAACATTAATTAAACAAACTTGCTTCGTCGTTTCTACAACACAAAGGATCCAGACCCCAGCCAGGGATAATTCAAAGTCCACTGGCATGACAACATAAGACAGTCGTAAAGACCAGGAACTAGACTGGAACCAGACCAAGAGAAGACATCGGATAGAACAGTCTGGCGTTCTTTGTGTCAAACCTCTACACCCCAGGGTAGAAGAGTAGCGACTAAATAAAAAGTACATTTCAGATGGGACATATACTATGATCTAATGACAGACTTTCACCGCCAAGTATTTATTTTATGTTGACTGCTGTAATAGTGTTGCCAGAATTTTTTCAGGAATATTCAGGGTTGTAATTATTATTAATGGGAGATTTCAACTTTCCAGAAATAAAATGGGATATGGCAGAAGCACTTGTAGAGTCAAAACCTTTTGTTAAGTGCATAACTGACAATTTTTTAATTCAACATATAGAAGCAGCCACCAGAGGCAAAAACATACTCGACCTAGTTTTTACTACAGAGGAAAATATGATTGAAAACGTTACCGTTGGGGAACTGATTGGTTCAAGTGACCATCAAATCATCCTTTGGGATCTTATTGCAGGGAAAGAAGTAAACATAAACACACGAACATATGACTACTCTAAGGCAGATGTTAAGAGAATGAAAGAGGCAGCGAACCACATAATCTGGAAAGATATTGTCGTAGGAACAGATGTTGAACAGGAGTGGGAAAGTTTTAAAACAGTTCTAGAAACGCTAAAAGAGGAATGTTTTCCATGTAGGGAGGTAAACGCCAAGCGTAAAAAGTGGATAACTAGATTTGTAGTGAAATGTGGAAGAGCAAAAAATAAAGCATGTAAAAAATATATAGAGGCAGGTAAATCAAAAGAAACATGTAAAATATTTGGACAAGCAGAACATATCCCAGAAAGTGAATAAAACAGCAAAAATAGACTTAAAAAAAAAAACTTGCTCAGAGGATCAAGACTGACAGTAAAAGTTTCTTCTCTTATGTTAGAAATAAACAAAGAACGAAAGACAAAGTAGGCCCTCTCATAGACAGTACAGAGAAAATAATAAGTGAGAATAGGGAGGCAGCTAATCTGCTCAATCAGTACTTTGGCATTCTACACAAAAGAGGACTGCTCCAAGATCCCAGAGCCTATAGATATTTTTCAAAGAGACATGAATACAGCGGATGGTTACTGTCTGACTGCGTACGAAGAAGAAGAAAAGAAGAATACAGCGGGATTAAGATCAATCTGTATTACAGAGGAAATGTTTTTTTAAAAATTGGAGTGGTTGAAAGTGAATAAATGTCCAGGTCAAGATGGTATTCATCCAAAATTGCTGTATGAAATTAGAGACCAACTAGCAAAACTATTGTCTATATTATGTTCTCAATCACTTACAAAAGGGATTGTTCCACGGGCTTGGAAAGATGCAGGAGTGATCCCCTTATTAAAAAAAGGCAAAAAATCAGATCCAGCAAATTATAGACCGGTGAGTTTAACGAGCATAGTCTGTAAATTGTTAGAGTCAATAATCAAAGAAAACATTGTAATGCATTTAGACAAATTTAATCTAATTAGAAATAGTCAGTATGGGTTTACTAGAGGGAGATCATGCTTAACAAATCTATTAGAATTCATGGAGGAGGTTACTAAAATCATAGATAAAGGGGAGCCAGTGGACGTTATTTATCTAGACTCTGCAAAGGCCTTTGATAGAGTACCTCATCAAAGATTATTTCGAAAGTTAAAATCACATGGAATAGGTGGGGAAGTTGCCAAATGGATTGAAAATTGGTTAACGGGTAGAAGGCAGAGGGTGGGCATAAATGAGCACTCTCAGTAGTGTGAAGTGAAAAGTGGTGTGCCACAGGGCTCGGTTTTGGGACCAATTTTGTTCTTGGTATATATAAATGATTTGGACATTGATATGGGATCCATGATTGCAAAATTTGCTGATGACACAAAACTATGCAGTAGTGTCTCATCTAAAGCGGAAGTGGATATATTGATGTCGGATTTAGATAAAATTCGAGAATGGTCTGTAAGCTGGCAAATGGAGTTTAATGTAGATAAATGTACAGTCATCCACATGGGTAGATCCAATATGGAACATAATTACAGAATGGGAGAAAACAATATTAGAAAGATAGACAAGGAAAGGGACCTAGGGGTTATAATAGATCATACAGGAAAGGTGAGTGAGCAAGTTAAGGTAGCAGTGAAAAAGGCAAATGCAATGTTAGGTATGATAATAGGAAATATTAAACATAGGAGCAAGGAAGTGATCGTCAAACTGTATAAAGCTTTAGTTAGACCTAGATTGGAGTACTGTGTACTGGTATTGAGTCCTTATCATAAACAGGCTGGAAAGAATACAAAAAAAGAGCGACAAAGATGATAGTGGGATTCCAGAATTACAGTTATGAGGAACGACTCAGAAAACCGGCCTACAGTGTCTCGAAGAGAGAAGAATTCGTGGTGACTTAATACAGGTTTATAAGATGATCAGAGGAATGGATAAATTAGACTATAACAAGTTTTTTAAAATACAGCCAACCACAATAAAACGAGGGCATAGCTACAAGCTGACTAAAGAGAGGTCCAGATTAGATATTAGGAAATAGAAATATTTTTTTAGTCAGAGAGTGGTGTCTGCTTGGAATGCATTACCAGGGGAAGTAGTGGAGGCAGGGACAGTTAATGCATTTAAGAATAAACTGGATGCGTATAGCTTTTAGAGCAAGGTGATGTAAATGTAACTGGTTGTATACAGACTCTGCAGGGTCTTCTAAACCAGTATAAAGATGTTAAGTTAACATCGATAATTTAACAGACTGGTAATTTTGTTTTTTTACCTTATGTTATAGTAAATCAAATGTAAAAAGTAAATGTTATAGAAATTTAACAATAATTCAAGTGTATGCACCAACATCAGCAGCTGACGATTGTGAAATGGATAATTTCTATAACATCTTGCAAGAAATGATGGAAAAAGTTGAAAAAAGAGATATCTTGATCATCATTGGCGATTTCAATGCGAAAGTTGGAGAGGAAAGAGCCGAAGAGGAGAGAAGTGTTCGAGGACCTTTTGGTTTGGGACACAAATGAGCGAGGAGATAAACTGGTTGAATTCTGCATGGAAAACAACCTCCCCATTGCCAACACCTTATTCAAACAACATCCACGTGGACCTTTCCTGATGGCAACAGCAGAAACCAAATAGATTACATCCTAGTGCAACAAAGATGGGGATCAAATGTGCTGGCAACAAACTGTGATACGGACCATGAATTACTGTTTGCAGTTTTCCAAACAAGACTACGTAGGATCAACAAAGGTTGCCAGCCAATACGCTTTGATATATCAGCAATACCTACTGAATACAACATCAAAGTATAAAACAAATTTGAGGCATTGCTTGCGGTACAGGAAGAGATGACATCTGTCATCTGTCCGAGTATCTGGACAAACATCAGATTGGTTTGCAGTACAAAAGGGAGTCCGACAGGGATGTATCCTCTCACCTTATCTGTACAGCATATATGCGGAATGTATAATGAGAAATGTTTGAGAAGACGAGAACATTGAAAGTTTCAACCCATTTACGATTGGGGGTACGAGATTCCAGAGTTACGATATGCAGATGACACAGTGATACCATCAAGAAGTGCAGAAGGGCTAGAGCAGCTACTTTCAGCCGTTAATGGACATAGTAAAGATCAAAACCTGTTCATAAACATAAATAAAACAAAGATAATGACCACCGACAAAACACAATGTCATCATAAATTTACAGTGGGTGCTGAGGAAATAGATCAGGTCACACATTTTGAATATCTGGGCTCCAGAATTGACAAAAATGGCGACTGCTCGAAAGAAATCAGAAGAATACTAGCTATGGCAATGCAGAGACTGAACAGCCTGAAGAAATTATGGCAGAGCACCAACAAAATGATAAAATTAAAAAGTCTTGAGATCCTGTGTTTTTCCTGTGGCAGCCTATGGCTGTGAATCATGGACGATTACCAAAACTTCTAGACAAAGAATCGAATCCTTCGAGTCAAAATGTTACAAAAAGATCCCCAGAATACCCTGGACAGAGAAAAAGACAAATGTAGACATTCGACAAGAGTTGAGCATAGAGGAGAACTGGTTTATCAATTCCATTTTGGCTAGAAAATGCAAATACTCTGGTCACATCACGAGTCACAACGGTGTTGAGAGAACGGTGATGGCAGGTATGGTGCCAGGCAAAAGAGGAAGGGGTAGACCAAGAAGACGATGGCACCAAGATATCCAGGAATGCCGAGTGTGACTGGCGAAGGCTGGAGTTTTGGCAAGAGAACGAGTTTCTTTCAGTCAGACTGACGGGAGCGGCGTTCTACAAAGAACATGCTACATGATGATGATGTAATAGTATGTCAGGGGTGATGGGATTTTTTGTTTGTTTGTGTTCGCCTTATTTATCTATTCCCCAAGGCGGTGTGCATTGCACTGTGGTTTTAATTTTGCGCCTGTCAGCTCAGTCCATCCGACTTCAGCATGCATTTTATGTAAGGGTTTCCTTCCTCGGGGTAACGGCCGGTGATGTGATGGGGATCGAATACAACATCTTTGGTTGTGAGTCGTATCATTTAACCACTAGCCCATGCCATCCCCAAATGTGATGTGATGAATACGTCATTTTCTAATAATGCACACACACCCCTGCATGGTCATTCCAGGATTCCCATTGTTATTTACTGAATAAGGGGGCGGCGTGGGCTAGTGGTTAAGTGACACGGCTCACAGTCCAAAGGTACTGGGTTCACTTCCCAATTACGGCACTGGTCGTTACCTCGGGGAAGCAACACCTTAGAAAATGCATGCTGAAGTACGATGCACTGGGCCAACAGGCGCAAAATAAAAACATAGTGCAATGTGTACAGCCTTAGGGAATAGAGAAATCACACGAATAAACCCCAAAAATGTGCTGAAAAGATTGGACTAACTCAATCTGGATGTCATTGTGATTGGGTTCTGGATGATAGACCAGAGTAGTATCAACTCCCGCTGCCATCACAATCCAGTCTACCCAGATGTAAATGGGTATTTGACATGGTTAGGGAACGAAAGGCACCACCTAATACAAGCTGTGGCTCAGTATACTGAAGTCTCTAACACTTCTTTCACAACCAGCTGTTGAGTTTGTTGGGCTCCTTTTTAAAAAACAATGTATCCATTCCAGGGGAGAAAACCGTTTAATTGATAGAAAAGGACGGGTGCTGAAAACGCAGTGAGAACTGTTCAAGATCTATTTGGCTTCTAAGTGGCAGGACAGCCTGAGAGAATATGGATTGGCTTGGCTTGGCTTCGTTCGTTCTCAATCTTCTGCTACCAAACCCTGAAAGGACTTAAGTAGCAGAATGTAGTCCAGAGAACGGAATGCGTTGTCGTAATTTACAGCTTGACTGCGATATTTGTACCTTTCGGACCAACACATCTGACTTCGGCAAGCATTTTTTTTAGTACCGGGTTAGCATTCCCTCTTCGGCCCGTTCTCCTTAGCCAGTCTGCCCTGCTGCAGCCTGTTATCCAGGATCACCGCGTGGTGGTGTAGAAGGGTCTTGGCAGCTCTGGTTTGCTGGACCTGACGCTAGCAGTCAGCTATGGGTCACTGACCACTGCAGCTCATGCGCTGCTCGGCATCTTGATCCCAAATATAGATTGAAGAGGAACGGCGCAAACTCGATACCAAAATTTGCAGTGCTGAAGACGGATGAGTTGGGTTAAAAGGCACAGGCCTCCTGGGAAGACATTCTCTCCTTCCTCTCTCTTCTTACCTCACTCTGTTTCATTTGACTCTGTCCAACAATTACACTCTTACACAACTTTCACACGTGCCCTCAGGGTGAGGCCCTTCCATTGTACTTTGGTTGGACTGGCTTCTGAGAGCACACAAACCTAGCATTGGTACATAGACGCACACATACATCCAAGCACTGGTTTATTTGTCTTAATATCGCCCAATTGACTACGGCCTGGGGTGGAATAGGCGCGCCTTCGCCAGTAGAAACTAGTGAGGCAAACACTAAAACTAAAAAATAAACCATGACACAACATAACAAAGCATCCTGTACGTAGCGGAAGATGAAGAATAACATCACTGCCACACTGAGAGGATGTTGTAAGAGGTGAATAACTGTATGACCTAACCACTCTTGGGTAGAAGGCTCGCATAATAGGACTACTGCCATACTGAGAGCATGTTGCAAACTAGGTGACCAACAATATGATCTAACCCATCTAGAGTTAGAAGACTGACAGAACAGGTCCACTGCCACACTGAGCACATGT
The DNA here is from genome assembly GCA_036924085.1 of Ariolimax columbianus. Taxonomy (NCBI): domain Eukaryota; kingdom Metazoa; phylum Mollusca; class Gastropoda; order Stylommatophora; family Arionidae; genus Ariolimax; species Ariolimax columbianus. Next base: position 67,659,024 of record JAVGWX010000005.1, on the reverse strand, counting down.
AAGAGGTGAATAACTGTACGACCTAACCTCTCTGGGGTAGAAGACTCATATAATAGGACGACAGAGCATGTAAGAGGTCACCAACAGTATGATCTAACCCCTCTAGGGTAGAAATCTGTGACGGGATAACACCACTGCAACACTTAGAGCAGACTGCTGTTTGAAGCTTCTCATGATGATTTAACTCTTAATGACATATCTTTGCTAGCAATTTGGAGTTGCTCTTCTTACATCCTCAAGCATACAGATGCACATTTCTTGCATTCTTCTCTGCATCGTATCATTTAGTCCTCATGGCAGAGAACCTTCTTTTTTGGATGGTTCTTTTTCTGCGTTTGTTCTCAATCTTCCCGCCACCAGGCCATGAACAGGCCTTTGCAAGTAGCATGATGTAGTCCGGAGAACAGAATGCATTGTGTAGTTGACTGCCATTTTTGCACCTTTTGGTCCGACACGTTCGTCTGCAGCAGGATTTGGATGGTTGATTTATATATTACCTTTATTTGACTTGTCAATATATTTTTTAAGTTTTCGTGGCTCAAAATTTATATAGAATAAGGTCTTTTGAATTTTCCAACGACTGGGATAAGTTTAAAAAACTTTTCTTACAGGAAGACGTACCCAGCCACATGCCCAACCCTTCTTAGTCATCTCTTGCACCGTGCTTGGCAGGTTTACAGTATTACTATTCTTTGTTCTTCATCCAGACACCTGTAACACTAGGGTATCATGTACACTCACACATCTAAATAAAGCATTTGTAACTGAATAGTAAAACAATTTGACTTAGTAATTCAATCATCTACTAATGGGTGTAATGATTTTCCCCCCTCTTATCTTAAGGATGGGTTAGCCGCCTCAAGTCCGTACCTTGAAATGGTGAGGGAGCTTGCATGTCTTTATGATACCAGGACCTAATCCAGAGGAAGCTAAACCTTCAGAAGGGTCACTCAAACTGGGGGCGAGGTCATGAGGAATGGAATAGACATGGGCAACTCACCTGAAGTATAATAGGTTATGTTAGGGCCAACCATCCAAATCTATTAAAACAAAGTTGGCTGCGAAAACGTTGACAAAAGCAGACAGCCTTGAGAAAGAAAGATCCTTCAAAAACAAGAACAACTGCCCAATGGAGTGAGGAAGCTCTGCGGCTAACTGCCCTTTTGAATAAAAAAAAGAAGTAGCATGTTCTTTGCAGAACATCGCTTCTTACAACCGCCAATCTATTTGGCTGTTATAAGTTTATTGGCCAATATAGTGACATGGAATATTAGAACAATGTACCAGGTGAGGAACACAGCACAGATGGCTAGAAAGATTAGAAATTACAACCCGACAGTATAGAACTCTGTGAAACAATATAGACACAATATGGAAAGATGAAACAGGCAACTGTGGAAATGTTTTCACTCCGGAATTGAGGGAAGTGGCAACACACAGAGGGAGTGGCAATGATACTTTCAAGAGAGGCACATATGGTGCTCATAAAATGGGAGACTATTGCTAATAGAATCATGAACTTAAGCCTTAGAACTAGGAATTAAAACATCATTATCAACATCATTCAGTGCTTATGTCTCAACTAACGAGGCTGAAGATGATAAAAAGCAAAAGTTTTACAATGAGCTGCAAGAAATCCTTGAATAACAGAAAAATAAATATCGCTTAATATTAATGGGGGACTACAATGCTAAAGTGGGAGCGGACAACCTGAATTACAGAATATGGGAAGACAAGGAATGGGACAGATGAATGAAAATGGAGAAATGTTTGCAGAGCTATGTGTGCCAAACAAAATGATTGGAGGAAGCATGTTTTCACACAGGAAAGTACATACAGCCACATGGAGATCACCAGACCATAGTTAGTTTAGCTAGTTTTCTTTCCACTTGTGCCGTTTAGCGCCGTGGGGAGCTTGAGTTGTCTATCCTGTGCCAAGTGCGTTGCGTCGGTCAATGTGAGCCCTTGTCGTTGCACAATCACTCTAATGTCATCTATCCACCTAGCCAGATCTACCAACATTGTAAGCCATCAGTGGAAGATGATGAGGGTGCATTTTCATGAGATGACCTTCTTCTTCGTACGCAGTCAGACAGTAACCATTATTTTTTCGAAAAAAGCAGCGATCATCCTGAGGCTGTCGACACTGCCATAGAGCTTGTCTAGTGTTGCCACTGGTGATGGCCACATCTGCTCTCTCTGATCCTCGTATGTCGGGCAGTTTTGCAGCAAATGCTCAGCAGTCATTTTGCCGGTACCACACAGGCATTCGTCAGTGCCACCTATCTTCAATTTGTTGAATAGGTGGTACCTCAGTCTATTGTGGCCAGTGCGAAGTCTGAAGACCACGACCTGCTCTCTTCGGTTCAACTGGTAATAGGCATTGTTTTTTATGTAGCCGGTATGTTCAGTTTCCCATTTGGTCATGTATCTGGCTTTAATAAGCCGTTTTGACTCTTCGTACGTCATACTAGTATCTGTTTGTGGTAGTCTTGCACCTTCTTTTGCCAGTCTGTCTGCCTCCTCGTTGCCTTGGATGTTCCGCTCTGAAATTGCTTGTGTATTTTCCAGTAGCGAATGACTGTTATTTTTCTGCCATTTGGTAGGTTCAGAAATGCTCCTACCCCTCCGTTCTGTGTTGTGTTTGTTACAGAACCGTCAGTGTATGCATGGGTCCAGTCCATGCTTGGGTAGTTTTTCGTTATATAGCTCAGGGTAGTATCTCTTCTTTCTTTTTCAGTCTGGCAGTTTTTTTTTAGCATTACCTGGTATATTTTCTACCACCTCTTGATATATATGCTCCCTCCAGGTAGGTTTTCGTACAGGAGGGATTGGCTTTGGTGTTGTTAGTGCGTTCATGGGGGTCTTCGTGCATCTTTGCTTTGGCTATTTCTGCAAAGTTTCTCCGCTTTAGTTTCCCATTTCCGAGATTGTTTAGTCTCTGGTGCATTGAATGGTCAGTCAGTCTTCGGAGTTTCTCTGATTGCAGCTGGGCTCTGCAGTCTCTTCTGTCGGTCATGGATTGCAGTTTTGTAATCTTTTCAAGTTCTACAATTGGCGTTGACTTCATGCCTCCTGTTGTAACTCTCATGGCTTGGTTTTGAAGTTTGCTAATTTTATCAAAGTTCGTCTTTGCTGCTGTTGTCCATGCCGCAATGTCATACTCGAGAACTTGTCTCACTCTTCTAGTATACAGTTTCTTGAGTATTCTTTCGTCTGCTCCCCAGCTTGTGCCAGCAAGTTTCCTTATGATTGCCATTCTTTTCCTGGCTCTCATTCGGTTTCTCTCGATCTGACTTTTCTGTGTCATGCGCCGATCAAATGTGACTCCCAGGTAGTTTGGGTTGTCGTTTGGCTGCGGGTATTTGCCGTTAAGACTTAATTTGGTGTTTTATGAGATGACCAAACCAACTTATTTTCTGCGAGGAAATGTATTCGGCACAAGTCGTAGTGCCGACCATACTTTGAATGTCGTCATTCCGCATTCTGTCTCTTCTGGTAACACCGATGACTTTCCTCAAACACTTCATTTCACAAGTCAAAATTCTGCTCTAGCACGCCCTTGACAGAGGCCATGTTTGGCACTGGTAGCACAAAATCGGCATAAATATACTGTTTATCAGCTGTTGCTCACCAGACCATGTTAACGGAAAATCAAATTGACTATTTCTGTGTCAGTCAAGCGTTCAGAAGTACACTACAAGATGTAAGAGTAAAGTGAGGTGCAGACACAGCCTCGGACCACTACATGTTACTGGGGATCTTGCAGCTCAAACAAAAAACGCGCTCCAGTATGGGGAGCAAGGAGAACGAGATATAAAATGCACCTTATTCAGTTTCAGATCTTACATGATAACATCTTAAATCGACTGAGATTTTCAAAACTCTTCAATATCCTTTTTGGTACGATGAGTCTGAAGTTTATTTCCGTGCCTTAATACCAACTGTTGAACATTGGCAATGCTGTGGCATGGCATTTTACTGAATCAGTTTCATAAATTTTGCACAGAAGTTTGCCCAAACCACCATGCAACCAACCTTTGTCTGGAAACGCTTAAGCGGCAAAACGTGATTCACACATTCTTGGTCACTCTGATTTATAATGGTGGCCATCTTGTGTATACATACTTGTGTATTTGTTTGTTCTGTGATTTATTAGGTCTTTTTGTCAGACAAGGAGTTGAAACTATGGGAATAACTGTACTTCAGGCTCTCTCAGTTAATGTCTGAAACTGACACATGTGTCGTGGATTGTTCAGAATTCCCATATTATACTGTAAATCAATACCTCTGTTATTTTGAGTGCTCTCCTTGTCCATAATTCACTTCTATATGCTACGTTTAGCTGTGTGACATACCTTATTAGCTCTCACATATTATCACAGGTATTCCTAATATTGACTTTGGCAGCATACATCTGCCAGGCACTGATGCATCAAGTGTCACACGTCGGGAGGATGACCCTGTTTTTATTAGAGACATGTTGATGAAAAACCCTAGCCAGCTGGCCTTGCTCAAGGAGAGGAACCCTCCCCTGGCTGAAGCTCTGCTAAGTGGAGACATGGGTAAGTTCCAAGATCGTTTTTTTCTTACAATAGATCTGTTTTGAGTCCCCATTAAGCTTTCCCCGTGGCTTAACTGAGTCATACATATTTATCGGTTGTGCAATGTATTTTCAAGTCTTTCTGGATCATCCCCAGTGTCAGGCCTGATGATTGGGGGGGCTGAAGATGCAGCAATAAAAGAGCTAGCAGCAGTTAGCGACTCATAGCTGGCTGCTTGCGTCAGGGTTGATGAACCATAGTTGACGAAGACCCTTTTGTGCCTACAAGTGGTGGCCCTGGAAGCAGACTTCATACGTGTAGTCTGGCTAAGAGAATAGGGATTGCAGTGGGAAGGCAAACCATGTACTAAAAAAAGGCCAGCTGAAAAGCTGAAACCGGATCTTTCAGGTCAAAAGGCACAGATATCGCAGCCTTATTGTAAACTATGACACAGTGTCCTTTTCATGACGAACATCCAAGAACTCATCCTGTATCCCACTTCCTGTCATGACATCCTCTCAATGACTCTTTTTCTGCCGTCCAGGAAAATTCAGTCAAGTTTTCTACGAACAAAGACAATTAAGGGTACAACAAGATCAGGAGAGAATCCGCCTTCTGGCAGCCGACCCATTTGACCCAAGCGCCCAGCAACAGATTGAAGAGGCAATCAGGTCAGTTGTCATGTCAATTCTAGTTTTTTCAGGTTGGTTTTGAAGCTTATGTTCTTATTTATTGTTTGTCTTCTTTTATTAGAGCATTTGGAGTGAAAAGTAATCAGGGTATTGTGAAAAATACTGACCATAAGTAGCAAAGATAATCATGGTCTGGTGAAACATACTGATCAAGACTCCCATCTCTTTTCTGGGCTCGTGGAAACAGTCTGTGTCATAGCAGTCTGCCCAATGAGGTGGGGGACAGATACTGTAGTCCCCACACTGACTAACTTACTGAGGAGTCTCACATTACACTACAGCCAGGAGGACACCTGTCCACCTCAGATGTCTTGGAATGTGCGAAGGGCCACTGTAACCCGCTACCAAAGAAATGTAAAGATATACTTGACGTGAGTAGCTTTGAACAATGTTAGAGCATCAGGTATGCTCACAAATTTAAAATGAGAGTAATCTAAGTGTTATATATATTCATTATTACTTTATAACATAGAAGTTTTGAACAGTGTAAAAACAGCTGGAAGAGAGAATTGAGGATATATTGAAGAGTGGATTGCACCTTGTGAATAGAATCAAAAGCAAATTATTGGGACGGTGTGGGCTAGTGGTTTAGTGACACGGCTCACAACCAGAAGGTGCTGGGTTCGATCCCCATCACAGCACCGGCCATTACCCCGGGGAAGCAAACCCTTAAAAAATGCAGGAGGAAGCAGAGAAATGAGGCGAATGCAGAAAAAAAAAGGAAAAAAAACCCAACAAATTAGACCTTGGAGAAGTTTAAGATAAAAAAAACGTTTAATGAATGAAATCAGTGAAGGCAGTTAAAACATTAAGACAACACCTTGCTAAAAACTGCTGGAATGAAAGATAAAAGACAAATGTGCAAGAGCAAAATGTTAAATGTAAGAGTATAAGATCAAGAGATGGACAGATTGCACCATCATGGTAAGAGAGAGATCCATTGCAGCCAAGATTCAATGTGAAAACCGCAGCTGATCTCATCTGACAGTACAGTAGGGCAGCGATATCTTCACCTTTTGGCCAGTCACTTCCACTTTCAATAAATTTTTTCATACAGGTTAATTATCAATATTCTCTGACTGTCTGCAGCCTACCAATTAGGGAATAGGTGGTTTTAAGTCTACATATGGTTCTCCTGGATTAATTGTCATCCATGCCCAGGGCGTGACAAAAGTGCTCGTCTGTGATGAGTACAAATTTTTCCTTGACGAGTAGAAAATAAAATATTTTTAATCGTTATTACATAGTATAGAATAGATTGTACATAAGCTAGTTTATGATGGTGAATCTAAATGGATCTTCACTGCCACAATTTAAACTTACTAAAGCCATCAATAAATGGTACTTCATAGCTAAAACTACCAAGAATGTTCAATAACACACACACGTCATGCCTCTGACAGTAGTGCATTTATACTTAAGAAGAAATAGACTAATACTGTGGAAGTAATACAATATATTTTGGTTTGGTACGCATTGTTAGAAATAAAGGTGAATTAGTGCCTAGTTTAACTTTAACTTAAATTGCATGACAGTCCGACTGTCCTGACTGGTGAACTTTTGTACTGACTGGTAAGCCATCCTAAAATTTGTCAAGCTCTGCCTATGCCTTATGGATGTTATCTGCCATATCTTTCTGGGTTTATGGTTCCAGAGACTGGCTTCTTATCTTGTTAGTAAGAACTTTTTCTTATCTCCAGTTGTTTTTATTTTACCATCATATAAGGGGGTATTGTTTCTAGAGCTTTCTTTCACCCTCAGAATGCTGTTTGTTTTTGGTCTATGTGAATGGCAGTGTTCTGGAATCCTGGTATTAAATCAGACAGATAGTTGCCTGTCGCCAGGTAGTCTTTTGATTGGTCATTAGCAGGTGCCATCCCGTCTTTCCTGGTTATTCTTTCAAACTTGCATTTAACATAGTAGTATGTTTTAAGGCTTACTTTGCCTAGGGGGGATGTAGCTCTGGCGTGTTTAGTCTCCAGTCTTCTATGTTGACATTTAGCCAGCCAAGCAGTATAGAACCTGCATTCTGCCTTTGGTGGCGCTAAAAAGTGTTAAGTTACCACTATGTGAAGTCTTGCTACAGTCTTTCCCATCATGACCTCTAGTAGGTATAATCTGCTAACTACAGTAATCATAAAGCTTGATGTTGCTGTCTCCTAATGACACCTTACTAGCACTGCTCTTGCAATAAAATATTAAAGAAACAGTAACATGTTTAGAATGATACACCTTCAGTTGTCACTTTCTGATCTTATTTATATTATGATTTCATTCCATACTGTTTATAAATTTTTCAAGTCTTTATGATTTTGACTGATGGTTTCTGGAATTTTCACTCAAACATGTGGCTGGTGATGTTCAACACAGGTACATTCTTCTAGGTCTGCAGGCCTTGGTGGGGGCAACTTGTGTACAACCAATCACATTGCACTTATCCCGGCCTGTTGACTGGAAGATCATCAACATATTTGCAAATATCCTCCTATTATCCCCAGGTAAATAAGTTTGTCATATATCTGTCCTCCAGATGCCGGAGTATAGGCCCAACATTATATTTAGATTTTCCTACTCAGTTTTTAGGGGAACATGAATCCATTTGATTGCAGTACAATTTCAGTGGCAATGATTTTTACATAGTGAGGTTGCCAGTCCCAGCGCAAGAATCCCTGACCTCCTGTCGACACCGATCCCCATGGTGGTGAGTTTACAGAGACACACTACAGCCAGAATATTGCACTACAGCCAGGAGGATCCTGGTCCACCTCATTCATGCCTCAGGATGTAAGAAGAGTAACTGTAACCCACCACCAATGATAAAGAGTTAAATTAACTCAGTAGTTGTGACTTTCAACAAAAACGTATGTTGAGCAACCACATAATATTGTTTGTGATGGTGATGGCGTTGAGTGAAGGTTTTGATATGTGCAATGTGTCCCCCTGATACTCTCCCATATTGCACCTTTCCAGGCCTTCGTTCATTGTCACCTTCCTCGTAAGTTCATCTGTCATTTGCCACCACTAGAAATAAATAGAAGCTGCAGCAACTGTTTCTATCAACTGACCGCCATCAAATTCTCATCATATTTTGTGTCCACTCTGTGTTGTTCATTGTTATGATTTGTTGTGTTGTTCTTTGACCCCGTCGTGGTCCTAACATAGTTTTTATTTCTGTTTTTGTGCGGTTACAAGCCTATTTTTTTTTAATAGGACAAACCTAGTCAAGTCATCTTCACATCCACTCACCAGGTACTTGAAAACAGTATCCTAGTATCAAATATTTTAACCAATTCAACCCTGAACCGCGACGGCCGCTATTAATTAACTCTCAGCCTGGCTGGCGACGGCCGCCGTGGATATACTGATTTAAATAATTTATTCTTACGCTTTACTTGCGAATAGACACGCTAAATTTAGCCACCACATGACTACAGGTAATGGTCGCTTTCATTGCAGCTTACAGATCATTTCTATCATGTGTGGTGTTCGAGCCGTAATTTAAAAAAAATATTGCCTTCGGTTTACTTCAAAACTTGGTGCGGACTGAAGATACTTATGAGTCAGACGATGGTGGTGGAGAATTTGTTGATGGAGTTGTATGCAGAGAATGAGAACGAATCAGACGATGAGGAATAAGTTCAGGATTTAGAAGATGAAAGTAGCAACACTGGCCTCACTAGTGATGACGCATTAACGGTAGCAGACTGTGACAAAGTGATCCACCCAACCCCACAGCCAGGCCATTGTAGTGATAGAGAATGGTCAAAGCAACTGAGTATATCAGTATTGAAGGATTTAGTGAGGAAACAAGTCATTCGGATCCAGATAAAGATTACTCTGATTTTGATTACCTTTCATTATTTCTACCTCAGACCTTTTTTGAGTAGCAGAGCAAACCAAGCATTTGCCTGCATCAGAATTTTACGAGAAAAAAAAGATCCTTCCTGGAAACCTATTTCTCCTGATAACATGAAAGGCTTTCGTTATGTTAACTATATGTTTGGGGCTCATCAGTTACCCTCCTACAGTATGTTTTGGTCTACTGATGAACTTTTGAATGTGCCTGCAGTGTCAAATGTAATGTCAAGAAATAGATTTGAAAGTATCAGCAAATATTTGTACCCCAATGATAATTCCAAATTCATCACACGAGGACAAGATGGAAATGATGCAATTTTTAAGATTAGACCTCTAATTGATCTTATTCTAGCCACACATAAAGAAAATGAAAGCCGTAGTCACAGCACTAAAAAGCCAGAAAAACACTGAACTTAATGACTTAAGAACAGCACTCTGTCAACTATGCCAGCAGTCCGCACCAAAAAGGGTAGTGGTTCAGTGGGTCCCATCACACTGCAACATCCAAGGCAACGAGGAGGCAGACAGACTGGCAAAAGAAGGTGCAAGACTACCACAAACAGATACTAGTATGACGTACGAAGAGTCAAAACGGCTTATTAAAGCCAGATACATGACCAAATGGGAAACTGAACATACTGGCTACGCCAAAAACGATGCCTATTACCAGTTGAACAGAAGAGAGCAGGTCGTTGTCTTCAGACTTCGCACTGGCCACAATAGACTGAGGTACCACCTATTCAACAAACTAAAGATAGGTGGTACCGATGAATGCCCGTCTGGCATCGAGAAAATGACCGCTGAGCATCTGCTGCAGAACTGCCCGACATACGAGGATCAGAGAGAGCAGATGTGGCCATCACCAGTGGAACCACAAGAGAAGCTCTATGGCAGTGTCAACAGCCTCAGGATGACCGCTGCTTTTTTCGAAAAAATAATGGTTACTGTCTTGACTGCGTAAGAAGAAGAAGAAGATCTTATTCTAGCCAAGTCCAGAGAACTAATGAGGCCTGAACAGGATATTAGTATTGATGAAGCTATGGTTGCTTTTACAGGAAGACTAGTTTAAGCAATATATAAAAAAACAAACCTTGTCCTTCAAGAAATAAAATTTAGTGTGCCACAGATCCTCATACTAGAAACCTCTATAACTTTGAGGTGTATACTGGAAAGTCAGACAAGAAGATGAAAGATGGACTAGTTGCAATGAACCAAGGAAGATTGCTTTGCGGCTGTTCACTTGGACATTTATCTGCAAAATTGACCATAGTTTTATGTTGACACTTTGTTCCCCATCACTTGTTTAATTTTTCACATCCAACATACATGACACTCAGAAAACACGTGTGCACAAAAGAGTACCTCTTCCATTTATCTGTAAACTGGAGTTTGAATCACATAAATAAATTAGAATTAGTATTTTTTATTCATTTTATTGCACAAGTATGTCACATTTTTGCTGAATTATTTCCCTTGGTCTGGGAATTCAGTTGTGAGTTTTTCTGATCAGCTGGGATTGAATGGGTTAAAATATGTAATGGCACGTACATTCTATGGCATCACTACCACCATCCAGTGGATACCAGATCACATAGGCATCTGAGAGAATGAAAATGTCGTTAAACTGGCAAAAACAGGAGTAAACAAGCCACGACCAAACATCTCCACCAACCAAAGAAACTACTAAAAGCATAATCTATAACTGAAGACAGCAATTGATGGGCTATAGGAGTGATTGCACGAGTTCTGTGTACGGACAAGTCTTGGTCCAATTAAAAAAATAGCATCAACAATTTCAGCCGAAGAGATGTTCCCCTAAACAAACACAAACACAGAGTAACTACATCCCATACACAATGCTGTGATGAACTAGAGGAAACAGTAAAACACTATATTCTTGATTGCCCATCATTGTCATAATTTTGAAAGCAGCCACTACCATCAACCTGTTTGGAGACACAAAACAACTGAAGAAAACATGCACGTCCCACTACCTGGCACAGGAACAAGAAGAATGAAGGCTCATTACGGAAATCTGAAAAGTCAAAGGTGCAACTACTGAGCCCTACCTGATGATGTTATAATCAACCATTTGCTACCAGCTACTATTGGTGTTCACTTTTACTGTAAATATTTATCAATTTTGATTTACCAGTGCTGTGTTTTAGATGTCAGGTATATCTCTACTCCAGACTTGGCCTTTTCCACGGTGGATATTCACCACAAAATAGACCGCCAAGTGCTCAACCAATTGGCAGGTAGCGCACAGGCCAATTAGGCTAGAAATTGATTATGAAGTAGGCCCACAGGAAATAAAACCACTCCCACGTTGGAATTATAAACGAGCCGACTGGAACAGATTTGCAATTCTGAATAACAATATGAAACCTATGGTGGAAAGCCCAAGCAAAGCAATCATGCAAGCAGCCACCGAAACCATCCCAAGAGGGGAAAAGGAAAAACTACAAGCCATATTGGAATGATGAATTGCAGAAAGCGGAAGACGAAGTCTCAAATGCTAGGAGCATAGCAAAGAGAGAACAATCTATGGAGGCAAATATCGCCCTCAAGGCTATCACGGCGAAATACAAAAGAACACTAAACCAAATAACAAGAGACAGCTGGAAAAACAAAACAAAGCCTCAATTTAGATAAAGAAGGGAACAAACTATGGAAGTTAGTAAGAGCCATGAATGACGAAACACCATCAAATAAACAAATTACCATCAAGCAGGGCGACAACATGCTTACTGGAAAAAAAAGCAGCAAACGCCTTTATAGAACATTATGCCAGAGCAAACCACATTGATGTCTCTACAGACAGTCACACAGACATTAGTGAAGAACAAAAGAGCCACGACAACATCAATATGGCACCAGAGGGGCACATGATGGCAAAACTAACAATGAATGAAATGGAAGAGGCCATGAGAACTTTAAAGAAAAAGAAATCGCCCGGAAAAGATGGGGCAACAAACGAAATGCTGATGGGGTTGGGCCAAACAGCAAAGAGGAAGTTACTATCAGTCCTGAACCAAAGCTGGAAAAGGGGGAATTGTACCTCAGGTATGGAAAAATGCTGTACTTATACCAGTACTAAAGAAAAAAAAAGATAGAACAGATCCAAATGGATACAGGCCTATCAGTCTACTGAGCTGTGTAGGAAAACTGATGGAACGTATGATAAACACCAGACTGATGTGGCATCTGGAAGAAAAACACATAATTCCACAGCAAGCAGGCTTTAGACAGCACAGATCCACTGAGGACCAGATCACTCTCATAGCCCAGGAAATAGAGGATGCTTACCCGGAGAAAAAACACACAGTAACGGTTTGGGTGGATTTAGAGAATGCATTTGACAAGGTGTGGAAAGAGGGACTTAAAGTCAAGCTACGAAGAAGTGAAGTTTGTGGGAAAATGTACAGATGAATCAGCCATTACCTCGAAAACAGAACAGCCAGAGTTCAAGTACAAGGGCAGATGAGCAAAAAGGTGACACTTGAGCAGGGAGTACCCCAAGGAATATTACTGTCACCCACACTTTTCCTGGTGTATATAAACAACATCACAGAGAATATACCAACAAGAGTCCACAGCGCCATGTTTGCAGACGATCTGGCTATGTGCACCTCTGAAAAAAATCTCACCATAGCAAGCAATCGGTTGCAGCAGGCCCTAACATCGTTGGATGTGTGGGCGAACTCATGGCTGGTCAAAATAAATGAAGAAAAACAACATGTACGATATTCTCGCTTTCAAACAAACCTCAGAACACCAAAATAAGTCTTAACGGCAAATATCTGCGGCCAAACGACAACCCAAACTACCTGGGAGTCACATTTGATTGGCGCATGACAAGGAAAAGTCAGATCGAAAGAAACCGAACGAGAGCCAGACAAAGAATAGCAATCACGAAGAAACTTGCTGGCACAAGCTGGGGAGCAAACGAAAGTATACTAAAGAAACTGTACACTGGAAGAGTGAGACCAGTGCTCGAGTATGGCATTGCGGCATGGACAACAGCAGCAAAGGCGAACTTCGATAAAGTTAGCAAACTTCAAAACCAAGCCATGAGAATTATAACAGGAGGCATGAAGTCAACGCCAATTGTAGAATTTGAAAAGATTACAAAACTGCAATCCATGACCGATAGAAGAGACTGCAGAGCCCAGCTGCAGTCAGAGAAACTCCGAAGACTGACTGACCATCCAATGCACCAGAGACTAAACAATTTGGGAAATGGGAAACTAAAGCGGAGAAACTTTGCAGAAATAGCCAAAGCAAAGATGCACGAAGATCCCATAAACGCACTAACAACACCAAAACCCATCACTGTACGAAAACCTACCTGGAGGCAGGATATATTTCCAGAGGTGGTAGAAAATATACCAGGTATTGGAAACAAAAAGTGCCAGACTGAAAAAGAAAGGAGAGATACTACCCTAAGCTTCATATCGAAAAGCTACCCAAGCATATACTGGACCCATGCATTCACCGACGGTTCTGTATCAAACACTACACAAAACGGAGGGGCAGGAGCATTCCTGAACCTACCAAATGGCAGAAAAATAACACTGTCATTCGCTACTGGTAAGTACACAAGCAATTTCAGGGCAGAGGCACTGAGGGCCGCAGTGGAAGAAATGGTGACACACAACGAAAATGAAAGCCATATAGTCCTGCTTACAGATGCTCTCGCCGTAGTCACAACGCTAAAAAGCCAGAAAAACACTGAGCTTAATGACTTAAGAGCAGCACTCTGCAAACTGTGCCAGCAGTCCGCACCAAAAAGGGTAGTGGTACAGTGGGTCCCATCACACTGCAACATCCAAGGCAACAAGGAGGCAGACAGACTGGCAAAAGAAGGTGCAAGACTACCACAAACAGATACTAGTATGACGTACGAAGAGTCAAAACGGCTTATCAAAGCCAGATACATGACCAAATGGGAAACCGAACATACTGGTTACACCAAAAACGATGCCTATTACCAGTTGAACCGAAGAGAGCAGGTCGTTGTCTTCAGACTTCGCACTGGCCACAATAGACTGAGGTACCACCTATTCAACAAATTGAAGATAGGTGGTACCGACGAATGCCCGTGCGGTACCGGTAAAATGACCGCTGAACATCTGCTGCAGAACTGGCCGACATACGAGGATCAGAGAGAGCAGATGTGGCCATCACCAGTGGAACTGCAAGACAAGCTCTATGGCAGTGGCGACAGCCTCAGGATGACCGCCACTTTTTTAGAAAAAATAATGGTTACTGTCTGACTGCGTACGAAGAAGAAGAAGAAGAAACTCATGTCATGTGGATGTGCATGATTATTTTCTATGTCTGTGTGGTATTTTTACTATACATTCATGCTCTGTAGTTCTTACCCATGTTCATCTGTTTGACTGGTTATTTTTCAATCAATGCCTCTAGTGTTTCTCATCTTACTTATTCACTTACGTGTCTAGACTCTGTGTGGTCTTTCATGTGTCATCTGTGGGGTATTGTTCATTTCAGTCCATGCCTCCGCTGTGTTTTTCAAATCATCTGTGTTGTCTTGTTCCTTTATCAATCCAGTCGGAATATAAGGTCACCTCTACAGTTGGCCTCCTCTAAGAAGCAGTTTGTCTCATACGATGAGGTTGCTAACCCCATGTACATAACTCTCTTAAGTCACCTTTTATGAAAGTGCAGTGGCCCTATTCTTTCCTCCCCAGTAAGGTGTCACAAGATCCACTCAGGGTGTGCCATCTGTGTGGCCATTTTTTTAATCAATACCGTTCTAGTGTTTCTCATTTATTTATTCTGTGTCATCTGTGTGAAAGTTGTTAATTTTAAATTGCCTCTGTGTGATTTCTCTAACTGCATGACATTTCTTTTGATGGATGGCAATGTCGTGACCTTGAAATCTGTGTCCTGTAGGTCTGTGGTTGTGCAAATTTGTAACATGTAACCTCAAATTGCACTTCTATCGGCCTACAGGCTTCAGCTTATTACCAACCTGACTTCAGTTTGTTACTGATCCACTGGCTTTATTCAGCTTGTTACTGACCCACTGGCTTTATTCATCTTGCTACTGACCTACTGACTTCAGCTTGTTACTGACATACAGACTTCAGCTTTTTACTGACCTACAGACTTCAGCTTGTTACTGACCTACTGACTTCAGCATGTTACTGACCAACTGACTTCAGCTTGTTACTGACCTACAGACTTCAGCTTGTTACTGACTTCAGCATGTTACTGACCAACTGACTTCAGCTTGTTACTGACCTACAGACTTCAGCTTGTTACTGACCTACAGACTTCAGCTTGTTACTGACCTACAGACTTCAGCTTGTTACTGACCAACTTACTTCAGCTTGTTACTGACCTACAGACTTCAGCTTGTTACTGACCTACAGACTTCAGCTTGTTACTGACCAACTGACTTCAGCTTTTTACTGACCTACAGACTTCAGCTTGTTACTGACCTAATGACTTCAGCTTGTTACTGACCAACTGACTTCAGCTTTTTACTGACCTACCGACTTCAGTTTGTTACTGACTTCAGCTTGTTGCTGACATACTTACCAGCTTATTTCCGACCTACTTACCAGCTTGTTGCTGACCTACTTACCAGCTTGTTGCTGACCAACTATATTCTTGTCACTAATAGTCAAATGGAAGTTCAAAAGGCAAACCAGAGAACAAATGAGATGTCACCTGCTAAGGGCCAACCAGATGGATTTGCAGAACAGATGAATTTGGTCACTTGGCATCATATACTCATGTGCCTGATTCAATTTCAGATATAAGAACACTGATTACAGATACTGAAAGAATGGTATTTAAGGATTATGGTGATGGATACCAAAGGCTTACTGTTTTTACTGTCCCTACTCTATATGCCAGGGTTTCTCATGTATCCTTATCTCTGCTATTTATGTTCCTACTCATATATATTTGTCTCTAACATACCAAGGTCTATAGTGCTGCCCCAACTCTAAATACCAGTTTCTTATCAATATGTGTCTCTGCTAGTGCTGTCCCTGCTCTATATACCAGGGTTTCTCATATATATTTGTCTCTACATACAAAAGTTTACCAAACAGTGTTCACCTAAACTTTTGTTTAAACAACAGTGTTCAGTAAGAGATAACTGTATAAAATGTCATTTTGATACAACACTCACTCATGGGCATAAACAGAGTAGTCTTGAACAGTCTTGCCACCAGGTTTCACAAAAGACAAAGAACAACACATAATAAAACACAACATATAATAATTGTAATCTATCACAATAGTAGATATTATCATATTAATGAAAGGGATCTCTTAGACCTGGATATTATTTCAAGGTTTTTCTCAGATCTGAACATGATTTTAATGGTTTCTATAAAATCTGAAGATGATTATGTGTTCTTTCAGACATGAATATTTCAAGGGTTTCTTCAGGCTTGAATATTATTTGAAGGGTTCAGTCAGACTTAAAAAAGGATCTCTGAGACCTGAACATTCATTCAGACATGAACATTGAATTACTCCATGATAAAAATGTTGAGAAAGACTGACTTTTACAGTGATGAGGTGTCCTTGTTCCCCAGGCTGAAGAATGTGGAAAGTAACATGGAGACGGCCATGGAGTTTGCCCCCGAGAGTTTTGGCCAGGTTCACATGCTGTATGTGGATTGTAATGTGAATGGGCACCCAGTGAAGGCATTTGTTGACTCAGGTAAATGTAGTTGGGATTCTGATTTGCACTGTGCTTGAATTTAAGTGAGCTGCTCTGGTTATTGACCTCACTTTTCTTGTCCTGAGTAGAGGTGTAAAGGCAGGA
This sequence comes from Ariolimax columbianus, assembly GCA_036924085.1. Taxonomy (NCBI): domain Eukaryota; kingdom Metazoa; phylum Mollusca; class Gastropoda; order Stylommatophora; family Arionidae; genus Ariolimax; species Ariolimax columbianus. The sequence goes on along the minus strand of JAVGWX010000005.1, from coordinate 67,642,111 downwards.
TGCTGTGGACATCCAAGGTGGTCTAGTGTTTCACATCACCTTCCTGTAACCCGAGCACAGCCGAGTTTCACTTCGTTGGGAAGACAAACCCTACTTCTCCAAGGGTCGAGTGCACCTCTGCTACCTTCACCTGGTTTAGCCCTCCAGTCAAAACAGTGTCCTGGAGTGCGGGCGCTATGCATGCTACAGATACTTGAAACTACAGGTGAGAGCTGGGTGGCAGGTGGGAACCAATGGTGGGTGAACTACACCAGTGGAAGAGCAACATGCTTCCCCCACCAGAGGTACTACCACCCCATACACCCTTAGGTAAGATGTATGGGAGAGATCTGGACGATGCAGGTTCATCATTGATTGAATTTATACTTCTAGTTCCATGTGGAGCATGAAACTGCAAGAGATAATGATGATTCACATTTTTGCTGCATTGTGAGGCATAGTGTGTCATTACAAGAAGCTCATATCAGAGAACTTGCAGTGGCGGTTTCGTATTGAAGGTTTTACATGGACAGGTTGAAAGCCCCATGGTAAACCCTCAATAGTCCCATTTTATGAGACATTTTGCTAGAGCACTGGCCTGCCAGAGCAATTTGGACATCAGTCTTCGACCACGAGGGAATGCATATTCCAATCCTCAGTAAGGCATGTTTTTTTCTATCGGAGGTAAAATAAAAACCTGTGTATGGCGACTACCGGTGCAAACATTCTTTATTCCTTAGCTCTATGAATCATCCTAGTGGACCTCAGCAATGTGAATAAACACCAGCAAGTTATACATAATATTTATATATATTTTTTTTTTTATATGCTTGAAAGGTTACAGTGGTACTGTTATTTTCAACCCAGGTACCACTCATCCTTATTTGACATTTATGTCAGTCAAGTTTTTTTGTGCAACTGTATTTCAACTTTTCTAATTTGTCATTGAAATACAAGTCTTGTCCCTTTTTTTACATCACTACTGTTGGCCTCCTCTAGAAAACCTCCCTCAAAGCACTACGTTTGCTTCAAATTAAAACTTATATTTTCTCATCATCTAAATTTATTAAGAAAAAGTAGCACATAGCTGTACAATTTTTTAAATTAAGCTACATTGTGTCCTCCAGAGCCTACAAAATGCTTGGATTGCTGTAGAAAAAAAAAAGGATTTTGCTCGCATATATAGCCTCACATCAGACCTGGACATTTTTCCTCTCATTGCCTCTTTGAGTGGGTTTTCTTCTTTGTTCTGAATCTCTCGCTACCTTGTCCTGAAAAGAGCTTTGCAAGTAGCGGGATGTTATTCGGAGAATGGCATGCGCTGTTTCATAGTTTACAGCTTGACTGACATAATTGTATCTTTTGGTCTGACACATCCGACTTCAGCAGGCATTTTTAAGTACTGTGCATTCACTGCTGCACCTTCCTTTGATTTCCATACGCTCAGCAATGCTATGAAAGCACCTCAAGCATTTTGCATGTATAATGTGATATATAACAACTAAGACAAGATGGAGTCCACATGCTGTAAATATTTTGTGAATGTTTATTTGCCAGTGAATTTAATCTCTTTGTTTAACAGCGTGGTACAAATCTTCTCACTGCAAATGTGCTGTGTTCAATCCCAGTTATCAACATACCTCAGTCAACCCAGCTGTTTTTCCTCTTCTTCTGCGTTCCTTCTCAAATCTCCTGCTACCAAGCCCTGAACAGGGCTTTGCAATTAGCAGGATGTAGTCTGGAGAATGGAATGCGTTGTCGCTAGTTTACAGATTGACTGCGATATTTGCACCTTTTGATCCGACACATCTGTCTTTGACAGGAACCCAGCTGTATATGGATATCTGGCCTACTGTTACAGAAGGAACGGCATCAGGGAAGGGATACTCATTCTTGTAATCAATATCTTTGATGCTAGCACATTAAGGCGAGCTCATATGACAAACTCGACTGTTATTTGGAGTTCCTGTTTTAGTTCAGTACAGTTTTGAGTGTAGGACTATTAGGCCAGTGTTTTTTCCTGAACTGGCCTACAGGCAACAGTCCTTTAATACATGTTGGCAGTGCGTTCATTTAGCCCACATGTGCACAATGGTAATGCAGGCAGTTGAAAATTGTACATGTATTTATTCAGTATTTTGTGTCCTGTCTACATGCGAAGAATGATGATCTGTCCCCGCCGGTCAAGGGCGTGATAGTCCTCGTTGGATTATCTCTGTTCTCTTCTGACATACTTGGATAATTCTCTTTTTCTCAAGTATGTGATTTCAATGTCTTCAAATCAGCTCTCCTTTTTTGCAAGCCTATTTGTCTTCTTGTTTCCTGGTACCACACAATGGACGGTAACCACTAAAGAATTGTTTGATTTCTGGCAGCTACCTTGCTTAGTTTGTTCCTCTGGTGCAAGTGCCACCTTTAAGAAAACTTGCTGTACAGATAAGCTATCTCTGAAGATACCTAATGTCAGTCAGAATTTTTATAATGAGTCATATTCACAGCTGGGATCAAGATGCTGAGCAGCGCATGAGCTGCAGTGGTCAGCGACCCATAGCTGACTGCTAGCGTCAGGGCCAGCGAATCATAGCTGCCAAGACCCTTCTACACCTCCACGCGGTGATCCTGGATAACAGGCTGCAGCAGGGCAGACTGGCTAAGGAGAAGGGATCGAAAAGGGAATGCTAACCCGGTACTCAAAAAATGCTTGCTGAAGTCAGAGTGTTGGACCGAAAGGTGCAAATATCGCAGCCAAGCTGTAAACTACGACACAACGCATTCCGTTCTCTGGACTACATTCTGCTACTTACCCTTTCAGGGTTTAGTAGTGGAAGATTGAGAATGAACGAAGAAGAAGAAGATATTCACAGCTTGTTTAAGTGTTTGAACCTCAGCTGTATAAGAGCTGAATTCACTGGTGAGAATACCTAGTCTCACAATGGTTATCAAGATGGGGGACAAAAGCTGAGACCTAGAACAATGAAGCTTCAAACATATGATCCCTGACAGCAGTGTCTGCTATAGGACTACCTTGACAACGCATTGATTACTCTCCTTTGTCTGAACCAAAGCCACTTATTTATATGCTTCATTATTGTTGTGGTTTAGATAAGTGTGTATGACTCTTGTTGTGTCATTTCCACAGGGGCACAGATGACAATCATGAGTCAAGCCTGTGCGGAAAGGTGCCACATCATGAGGCTTGTAGACAGACGTTGGGCTGGTGTTGCTAAGGGTGTTGGTACGCAGGCTATTCTAGGCCGAGTACATTTATGTAAGTCTGACATAGTTTGCAAATTGTTTTTTTATTTAACTTTAAAAAAAAACTGAAGTTGTCTTCCATTGTGCTCTGACCTATTCAATCAATATGGAAAACAGCCTCATTATTACAGGAAAAGAAAATAGGCTACCAAGGACTAATATAGAATGTCCGGGAAACATGGTATATAATTTAAATGATTATATCCAGATTATTCAACACTAATGTAACAGAAGTCCTAATATTTGGTTTATGGCATGTAATGAAGAAGAACAAGTGGGGAAGCTAGGCATCAAGATTATGTGATACAAGTATAACTTATGGAGAAAACAAGAGGTTTATCTGAAGCAGATACAGGTGGGAAGTTAACCCTTTAGAGCCCAACCCAATTTGTACCCGAATGTCCAGAACATGGGAAGCAACTCTGTTTTTTTTACATACTGACTTCAGCAAAATATTCATATAAAAATAACTGCTAAAATGATGTTTGATATTAAACATACATAATTGAATTATGTATAAGGTACAGCATCTGCGTGTAAAAATAAAATTGCAGAATGAAATAAAAACATCATTATTATGAAGAAAAAATAATTTATTGTGCTATTCATCAATGACAAATGATAGAATCACACATATATATCACTAACCTAGAACAAATTATAATTGTTCATGGAAGGATGAATAGCACAGTTCTCTGCATAGGTGAATTTTGCAAGTTGAGTAGCCAAAAACAGTCTCTTTACCATATCTTGGAACCAACAATACACATTTTCTTGCTTCCTGACATTTGAACTAGATCATGTTTGATGTTGCTTTTGGATGAATGGCGCATCTCTAGCAGCCTTCTTTCTATGAGACACTCCATTCAAGCCATCGAGGGCGGAACTGCAACTGGCTGGGGGTCTCGCTTCTGCATTGTAATGTGTGAGATGACTTCATCAGGATAGAAGAGTTGATAGTTGTCTCCTACATCAGAAAACACAGACAATAGCGCAACAACTTGGTGTCATCTTCATGTTGCTCACGACTACGGGGATCACAGTGATCCCTTGCGTCGTTAGCTAGGCTGTCATAAAAACAGCCCATTTCTAGGAAGACCTAACTTCCCCATTCTCAATAATAGGTGAATCTTCAAATCCCAGCGAAAAACATAAGAAATCATTTCCAAAAGTCTAACACATGTCAAAATCACTATTGTTTGTATCTAAACCATATAGGGCGGAAGTCGGAACTCTCTACAATCAAATGAGCAGAATTGTTCAGACTATTTCTACGTAGCCATCTGATTATATTTGATTAGAACGGACGTTACTATGCAAGGACCTTAGTGGTGCGATTTTCTTGACATCAGTTGATTTGGATCGACTCTAGTTCCGCAAATGTTAAAAAGTTAAGCATTAAAAAACCCAAGTAGTGCATATTACCAACAACAGAAATAAACAAGTCATCTTGAGAGCCACAACAGGTTCAGACACCATCTATTCAGCAAACTAAAGACAGAAACTAAGATTCGTTTAACTGTGGTGCTAGTAGCGTGGCTCCTAAACAATTCCCACAAAAGTGTCCAATATTTGTCAAATGGGCAAAGCACATTGGCTATCACCTGATGTAAGCTCAGTGAAGAATAATGGGGCCCAGGTTCTGATAACCTCGGACTAACCACTTCCCTCTTTAGATATATTTAAGTTGACGTCTGAAAGTGTAAGAAGAAGGACACGCTCAATAAAGATACCAATAACCTCGGATTAACCACTTCTTCGTTTAGATATATATTTAAGCTGCTTGAATATGTAGAAGGGGTCAAAGATGCAGTGGTGAATGAGCTTGACAGCAGCTAGAGACTCATAGCTGCTTTCATCAGGGTCAGTGACCTATAACTGACCAAGTCCCTATCCTGCTTCCAAGTGTTGGCTCTGAAAACAGACTGTTATCATGCAGTCTGGATAAGAGATTAGGGATCGAAGAAAGAAGACAAACTTGGTCCCAAAAATGCTGTTCTATAATCGAATGTGTCGGGCCAAAAAGGTGCAGATATCATAGCCTTGTTGTAAACTACGTTTCAAACGTCCTTTTTAGGACGAATGTCGAAGAAGACTATGAAGAGGAAAGCTCCATGGACAAGTGGATCTTTGTTCTGGTCATGCTGATATTCAAGGCAATGAAAGAGCTACTGAGGTAACATCAGAAGCATCCATAATGGGAACATTTAGATATAGATAAGTGGAGCTCACTGAAGTTGTTTAATTAATGACATTCTGTAAGATAATGAAGCTTCTATTGATGAATCATGTTCTTGACCTACATGTGAGAACACTAACAATACCATTTGTTCCCAGGTCAAATTCAGATTGGTAGTGTCTTTCTTCAGTCCTCGTTTTCTATACTTGAAAATCAGCCCATGGACATGTTACTTGGGTTAGACATGCTCAAGAGGCACCAGGTAACTGCAATGTCCAACATGTTTCCCATTTGTCTACTGTTTCTATGTCTTCTTCTCCGTGATTTGCTCTTGTTGGCGTGATTTGCTCTTGTTGAGTGTGAGCTAAATTGCTCTGGATTTTACAATTGAGCTACAATAATTGCATATTTTTAGCCGGTAGCTTTGTATATCTAAGATAATGTCCACTGACAAAACAAGACTTCAACACCAGATTGTCATTGATAATGAAGAAATCGAAAATGTCACACATTTTGAATATGTTGGCTCTATATTATCCAACGACCGGAGACTGCCTAAAAGAAATTAGAAGACGATTGGCCATGGCGATGTAGAAGCTAAACAACATGCAAAATCGATGGCATACCGGAAATACTAACAAGACTCTAAAACTGAATATCCTGAGAAGATGCATATTCTCTGTGGCAATGTACAGGTGCGAGACATGGACTAGTAAGAAAGCAAGTAGCAAGGAAGAAAATTGGAGCGTTTGAAACAAAATATTACAGAAGAATCCTAAAAATCCCTTGGATAAAGAAAGTGACAAATAAAGCAATCCTAGAAAACCTGAATGTTGAATAAAACTGGCTCATAAGCAAGCAATGTTGTGTTTCGGAGATTGAATATTTTCGGCCATGTCAAACGTCATGACAGACTGGAAAGAACGGTCCTGGAGGGCATGGTACCTGGAAGGTGACGCAGGAGTCGACCAAGACAAAGGTGGGTACAAGATATCAAGGAAACTCTAAACATGAACATGGAGCAGGCGGGAAGATTGACTGCACACTGAGATTTCATATCGGCTGGCTGTAATGAGAGCGATGTTCTACAAAGGACATATGCTTCATGTTGATGATGATATCTTTGTAATGGGATGCATAAAGAACTCGTCACTTTATTTTCAGACTATGAGAAGGTATTTGACTGTTTAGACACAGAATCACTCTGAAAATCATGTCACTATGGAAGGCATTTGAATTTGACTAACATAATTAAGAAATCGTACAAACATGTGAAGTGTAGATTTCTACATGGCAGAGAGTTTTCAGGGTTCTTTTAGATAATAATTGCAGTGAGACAGGACTGACTGTATCTTACCACCATTTCTATTTCTACTATCTTTTGACTGGATTATGGAGAGCATGACTTTTACATACAAAAATGTAATTCTGTGGCTTTTGAAGAAAAGGCTTGATCTGGATTTGCTGGAGATTGTGTTCTTCTGTCTCACAACCACACTCAAATATAAAATAAATGTACTTACTGAAAGTAGGTCTGAGCGTGCACAGAAAAAAACCTACAGTTTATGAGAATAAAGAGTCAATGACACTGAGATTGTACTGGGAGACACGGTGCTACAAGAGATAACATCAGTAATATATCTTGCTAGCAATATAGATAATGTTGAAGTCACTGATAGAGAGATCAAATAAAGAATACAAAATATGAGATGGGCTTTTATTGCTTTGTGGAAATCAAAATAATTTTCAAAAGTCCACCACAAAAATACAGATCTTCAACTCCCAATATAAAGTCTGTGTTATGTATGGCTCTGGGATATGGGGTACAACTAAAAATGTTCAAGCTTTCATCAATGGGTGCCTGCTCTGGCTAGGGGAAATAAAATAGTATGAAGTTGCTGATATAGAACTGTGAGAAAGAATCGGACGGATGCCAGTGCGACTAGATGTAAAGAGAAGGCGTTGGATAGGATATACATAATGGTAAAACCACTGACAGCATTACTAGGCAGAAACTGTTTTGGAATTCTCAAGACAAGAGAACTAGGGGCAGACCTAAGCACTCATGGAAAATAGAGGTTGAGAGAAACTTAAAAACGGCAGGAAAAATGTGGGCGGAGCTGAAAATGATAGTGCATGACACATAGACTTTTTGGAGACTATGTGTAATAAACCTATACTCCACAGGGAGTTGAAGGGTTTTGATTGATTGATTATTATCTTTGTAATCTGGTTAACCCTCCATAGCCATTGTTCTAGCTTGTTGACCTTTTACACCTTATGCCTGGAACATGAAATATTTCTTGTACTCATAGGCACAGGGAGATGACTCATTTTCAACCACACATACACTTGTACAATAATTTATTTAAAAATCCAAAAAAAAATCACGTTCAATAGAAAAATGACAAAAGCTTTCAGGAAAAATTAACTTTATATGTGTCCAATCTATTATAGCTTTGACAAAAATATTAAACATAATTGCTTTTTCTGCATATTTTTATCTAGTTTTTAAACATTTGATCAAACTATGTTTGAATATTCACCTGCAATTCAAATGCATGATCATGGGCCTAATCAAGTAAGTCATTTCTCAACTGTAGAAGTTATAATTGCATAGCACGTATTTTGAGTTTACAAATTTGTCCAAATTGTAAATACCAACACATACACAAGAACTCTTCATTAAATGAAAACTGCACATGAGCCATGAATTATGTCATACTTACCATTATAGGGAAACTGATTACACCGGATGTCTGAATTGATTCAATCACTCTAAAAATGAAACGTTGCTCTATGCCAACTGCCGGAGCTATATGCTACACGCATCTGTTTCCTGATATTTCAAACTATAACTGATGTATTGCGAGTGGCTGCTTTCTGATGATTTGGACTGTAAATCGTTCATTTGTAAGCATATCTGAGTGTGAAAATAGCGAATAAAAAAAAATATAAAACACCCCAGCATGTTTTTAAATTCAGTAGGTAGTCTTGGACCAGATAGAGCAGAAATGTATGCTATCAGCTATCTGCTGGCACAATCAGTATTCATACTATTAGTCATTTGCTGAGAGAGAGAGACTAAACACCCATGGATCTATCTGGAATTCAGTGATGTCACTTCTGTATCAATCAAAACATTTGAGCTCCCGTGTGGAGCAGATGTCCTTAACAAATGTACGGCAAGTCATTTTGTCCTAGGTCATTCGTTCCATGTCTTCCCTATTTCCTATATGTTTGTCTTGAACTCTCTTCTCCACGTGTGTTTTGGTATGATGGTACATCTTATTCCTTGTGGATTCCAGAACAGAAACTCTTGTAAGGCTATCAGCTGGTTTCCTTAACGATTTTCAGCCCTAATTTTGCTTTTTTGTGTCTCTCAGGCCGATCGAAAATGCAGGAATTTTGTGCGTCAAAGTTTTGTTCAAAATAAAATTTATTATTATTGAACAAATTAAGCTAAAATTATGATCTAAACATCGCGAGACACATAATTAAACTGTCTATCACATGAATTTTTCATAATAAAGATTGTACATAAAAATGGAACATTAAATAACATTATTGCAGGTGGAAATTAGTTCCTTTTATGTGTCCCAGTCAAAGTCTGAATCGAGCGTGTGTTTAAAATATCGATGAGTAATCCAGATGCATGATCATTGGACTGATAAAATAATAAATCATTTCTACGGTCTTGAAGTCCAACTTTATTTGCAATAATTAAATGGGTAGACCTTCAAATGCTCTGGTACACACAAAAAATGATGCCTATTACCAGTTGAACAGAAGAGAGCAGATCATGGTCTTCAGATTTTGCACTGGCCACAATAGACAGGTACCACCTATTCAACAAATTGAAGAAAGATGGCACCGACGAATGCACGTGTGGTACCGGGAAAATGACCGCAGAACATTTGCTGCAAAACTGCACGACATACGAGGATCAGAGAGAGCAGAAGTGGCCATCACCAGTGGCAACACTAGACAAGCTCTATGGCAGTGTCGACAGCCTCAGGATGACCGCTGCTTTTTTCGAAAAAATAAAGGTTGATGTCTCACTGCGTACGATGAAGAAGAAGATAACGCTTTTTATCAAGTCAGTCAACACTTTTGCAGCTAAAGTTGGTAGTGAAGAAAGGGACGATTGTATACTATCAAATCAGTCACATTTTTGAATGGCGCACCGGTTGTGTTTTATATGCTAATCTCAATGCCGGGCAAAATTGTCCGCCTCCTGTGCGCAACCTGATTTATTTTTGGATTAAAAATAACAGCCTTGGATGCAGTAAAGGTTAAGTGCCAATTGTGCATGTGTGGACGCAACCATCCCGTGGAACCGTCAACAATGTTAACTCATTCACTCCAACGAGCCGATAAATCGGCTTTCGGATTTTTCCAGAAAACCCAGGAGCAGATATATCGGCTTTTGCAACTGTGTTCACAAATTGTTCACAAAATCACATATTTTCTATTCCTAGTTCTCCTAAATATTTTATTTTGGATATTGGCGATGTCCATATTTTTTACATTTCATTTCCAGAAGAGTTAGCGTGTGTTTCGTTGAGAAAATGTTTATTCTCGTACTTGGAAACCAAATTTTTTCGAAGGGCAGCCTTGAATCTAGCACATGCCTCTTCAATCAGACCAAATAGAGTCGGTACAAGCTCGGTAATGGTTAGATTATATTATTGCTAGCGGGAGTGATGATGAAGATATTGATTGTTCTGATAGCGATATTTCAATTTCTTTATCTAGTCTTAGTTCTAAGTTGAGTGATGAAAGTGAAACTAAATCTATTGATGATGGGGCGGTGCCCTCTTTTTGTCTCAAGCAATGGTAGTAACAATTCACAAGTTTAGTATAGGTTCAAGATCCTCCACAGCCATACTAGTATGTGTAATATAAATGCGTATACGTATATATTTAGTATAGCGGGAACATTCTTTCTGGGTGTGCGCAAATTGTAAAACTCATGCTGAGGATGATTGGTGCTTTTATTTTTTAGCACTTTTTCAACTTCACAGGCCTTCAGTAAAATATGAATACCATGAAAACAACTGCACCAAATTAGGTGTAAGTTTCAGATCATCGTCCCTTGTGGATTACCGTCAATAGAAAATCATTACATTATTCATGTATTGTTTAGAACTGTATAATGTGCTGATGAGGGGAACAATTTTTTTTCACAATTTAAAAAAATAAAAATGATTATACAATTATAATCTATCATACACAAAATGTTCATGCCCATTTGCAAAATATATGTATTCCATTGAATTCTGGCTGCACTTGTGAACAGTTTGGTATAAAATATGTGTTATTTCAGGGAACTTTTATTGAAGATAAACAGATCGTAACTAACTGATACTGTGTTTGAGTTTTATATAAGAAATAAATTGTGTCCAGAGGTCCAAAATATTTGGGAGTGAATAAGTTAAATTCAGCAAACTAAATCACAAAATACAAACGAATCTTTCAGAGGTCCATTTTGGTCAAGACTGGCAGTCATTTTTAGGTTCTCAAAAGTCAGTGTCGTGTGATACAAACTGTAAAGAGTTATGTGTGTCGTATCCAATGTCAGCATCTACTCCTCACACCTTGTTCCACTGATATCTGACTGCTTCCTCTAGCCTTTGACTGTCCACAGCACACTGCAAGCCAGCAATTGTTTTTTAGTTCTCTCTTCCAATTAAATCAGTCTTATTGGATTATCGGACCTTTGGGAAGAGCTCCTTATAAAGTTGCATGACATAGTTTTGCCAGTCAGTTGTGACTACTTAGATGATAGACATGGCTGGTTTAGTTGATTAAAGAGGTGGGGATTGGCACTTTGTTGGGGACAAATTTTGCTGATCCGTAAATTTTGGTAAAAAAAATTCTTCGTTTAAAAATTTAGAAACATTGGTTGTTTTTTTAGTTTCAAATTTAGTTTTGTAGGCAAGAAATATTTGGTATGTACCTTGCATATTCTTTGCTAAAACATATTCAAACATTTAGATGGTTTAACACTTTCAGTACCAAACAAAAAAGCAGGTTTGACTCAAGCAAAAAGGGCTACCACTGAGTGTGTTGATAGTTATCCTTTGTAAATTAATGTTTGTGATGCTCATGTATATAAAGACATGTGTTGTTATATATCAAAATAAAGGTCAGTGGCTGTAGATTACAGGTATGCATAATGTAAACATGATTTCATTAAAAAATATATAGTTATGCCATGTCAAATAAAGGCAGAAAGAAGGATGTGATAAAATTTTGCTATATAAAATTACTTTTTTTGTTCTGAAACTACTTCCAATGTCAATGTTCTTGTAAAAACTGCAAAAATGTGACAAACAACCATATTCTCATAACATATAATTAATTTGTTGCTATAAAAATCAATGGAAAATTAATTTCTCAGAATGCAAAAGTAGGTCATTAGGCTATAAAAAAACATGATATTTCATAACATATCAAGACAGCAGAATGAACATATATTGTAATGTTTGTGTGCAAAATTCCTATCTTGTTAGAAATGAAAATGATGACAAATGGGTGTAGATAGCTGTTGTTTAAAATGTATATATGTTTTCAATAAAAAAAAATGTTGGTTATGCCACATAACTGGATTATGAATAAATAATTTCAGTGAAAATTTAATTGTTTGGCGTATACAATTTACAGTGTAAACATGTTTTCATGTATGGTTATGTATAATAAAATTGATACTCAAAGAAGATGATGATGAGACAGTAGTACAAATTGTCTTACTTTGTTGTTGAACTGCTATATCCATATCCAGAAAAGAAAATCACAAAGTTGCATACAAAAATGATCCAAGTAAAAGATGCACACAATAATAGTCTAAAGTCCACAACTCAACTAGCTATCAACACTACATGCTATTTTATTGAAACTAATCAGATCAAGCTAGCTGTTTTGCTTATGGAAAGCCAGAAAGCAATTTTTAGGGCAAAAGTGAGGTCTGCATGTGCAGCCTGAACACACATAGCTAGATCTTCGGTGGCCTTGGCTGCAGTGAACACAATCTCTGTCCTTCCCAACAAATTCCACAAGATGTCTAGCGCCAACTGTCCTTTCCTTTCCACTTCTGTTCCTTTCATAGAATTCTTTTTTTTTGGAGTTTTTTGATGGACAATTTATCAGTCCATCAGGTGTCAGCTTCGCAGCTTCAATGACCAGATCATTAATTAGCCGCTGTTTGAATTCTTGAAGTGAGAGCTTCTTTTTTCCATCACCTTCCTGGCACAAACTGTAAATAATGTGGGCATTGATCTGGGCTATCTCAATAACCCAATGGTAAATTTTTTTCCACCACTTTTGGCTTTTACGGTTGTGCATGCCATAATAGCCAACCATTTGATCCATCCGATCACAGCCATTCATGCTCATATTGTAGTCATCAACCACTTTCAGCTTTTACGGTTGTGCGTGCCATAATAGCCAACCATTTGATCCATCCGATAACAGCCATTCATGCTCATATTGCAGTCATCAACCACTTTCAGCTTCATTGTTTTAATCCAGATACCCTTCTCAACTGTTGACACTGTGGCTTTTGTTGAAACAAGTATGCAGGGCTTCTTTGCCTTTTTATTCTTCCAGGCAACGCATAATGTTTTGTCCACTGAGTCCAAAAACCACTTCATCTCTTGGTGTCCAAGCTTAGTCTTTATTTCAGGGGAAAAGCCGACGCTGTTGACATTTAGTGTTCCTGTATAATTGTAATTGTGCAAAAGCAGATAATCAATTACAGCCTTGAAAGAATAAAATCTGTCTGCAAAAATATGATGTCCAGGTCTCAACGGCTTCAAAAGATGCTGACAATTTTCACAGCATGTGCGGAGTTGGGACCAACATCCGGATTATAGACAGTATTCTTACCAAAATAAATTTTTTAATTGAATACATAGCCCGTGGCGGAATCACAAAGTCCAAGTGTCTTGATGTGGTACTTGCGTGGCTTACTGGCATTGTACTGCTTATACTTGAATCTCCCTTTCCATCCAATAACCATTTCATCAATGCACACATTCTCAAAAGGGTAGCAAGCACTCTGAAATCTTGTCAGTAACAGATCCACAAATGGCTCAATCTTGACTTGATCTTGCGACTCTAGTTCACAAACATGTAGCATGCTGTGAAAAATACACTGGAAGCGATTTCTTGAAAACATTTCATGGAACCATGGTGTGTGATAATTTCCTACAGTACACCAGTACGTCTTTCATTTTGGGTCTTGGATCAGTGCCCATGGAGCTGTGAACTTGAGCCATTCATAATGTGTTAGTGGTGTCCATGAAGTAAATGTAGAGTACTTCCTTGGTGGGTTATTAGCTTCAATAACCTTTACAGCATAAGCATTTAAGCTTGTTATTAAAATGCCAACAACAGCATTATCTAGAAAAAAAATTTAAAAACTCAAGGGGAGTTTCCATTTGATAGAAAACTGGATTAAATTGTTTCTAGTCTGGCGAAATGTAAAATTCGAGTTGGTCTCTCCAGGTTCAACTGATCGCCCAGCTGATATGTTATTATTACCCTCATGTCCATGGGTAACAATGTTACGATTCTTCCTCATTTTCTTACTTCTTGGTTCAGACACAGTTGCTGATGCTGTAGCAATCTGACTTTGTTGTCTTGTGCTCATAGTTGAACTATCACTGTCTGTATTTTCGTCCCGTTCGATTTCAGACCCCTCGTAATGATAATCTGACAATTCTTCGTCATCAGAGCTACTGTCGTCCATATCGGAATTAGATTGTTGACTTCTCATCTCTTCAAGCATCTTTATAGCTTGATCTGCAGTAAATCGACGAGGCCTATTACTTGAGGTGCGCGTTGCCATTTTAAATACAGTCGAATACGCACTGAAGATTTGTATAAATAACAGTAAACTTTACCAAACTTTCAACAGCGATGTCAATTTCTTACCTCGCTAGTTTTGTATTTAGTAAACGGAAGTGGGAAACGATGTCTGGTGTGTATAAAAGTGACAATATAGTGATTGAAACGGAAAAAAATGTAAGCGCCGAATTATCGGCCCAAAGAGAAAACGTCACCGCACATCTGTCCGATCTATCGGCGCCCGGGACTTATAGTGTTAATAGAATAAAATGGGAATTTCAACTTCAATCTTCAGTCAAATAGGAATATTGTAAACAAGATTTGACTTAATAAGGTGAACACTTAAGAACGTCTTCCACATGGATTATCTTTGATAGGTAGTCATTGTTTTGTTCATGTATGAATAAATAGCTGAATTGTGAGATGTGTAAACAAACATTATATCACAGGAACTATGTCAGTGTAACATAGGTCTACATCTCCACATACAAGATGCCTCCTATTTTCCGTCATATTCATCATTCTGTGGGAAATAGTTTTAATATATAATATGTGACAATATGATAAATAGGTCTCAAGGGAGTTATATTGTGTGTTGGAGTGGCAAGAAAGAAATTGTGTGGGGAATGAGTTAAGGGGTGAACCTAGGGGTTGAGCCACTGCTACAAGTATAACACTGCAACAACTCCTGTAGGTTTATTTCCTCTCTTGGTCTGGCTAATCTACCTCATAACATAATTGATAATATTTATATTTTGTATACTTTCCAGTGTGTTATCGATTTAAAGAAAAATCAGTTGGAGATTGGCACGGCAGGAACAATAACTCCGTTTTTAGGAGAAGCCGACTTACCTGACCATGCTCGCCTGAATCAGCCAAACTCATTTGGTCAGGAGGATGATCAAGAATTAACAGAGGCACTTTCTCATTCTGTACAGGAAACTGGTAAATATAGTTTTCAATACTTTGTTGTTATTTTGGATCCAGCAGCACTAAGACTCTCGTTCTTCTGCCCAGTGCTATGTAATTTTATTTTTATGTGTTTGTTAGGTCCATTCTTCTTCGTACACTGTCATAAGTAAATTTGAATTTGTTTGAAGAAAACAGCAGGTATACTGAGGTTGTTGACACTGCCATAGAGCTTGTCTAGTGTTGGCACTGGTGATGTCCATATGTGCTTTCTCTGGTCTGCGTATGTCAGGCAATTTTGCAGCTGATGTTCAGGGGTAATTTTCGCTGTACTACAGGTGCATTTGTCAGTAGCATCCATCTTCAGTTTATTGAATAGATGGTACCTCAGTCTGTTGGGACCTATGTGGAGTCTGAAGACCACCACCTGCTTCATTCTGTTCAACTGGTAATAAGCATTTTTTTGTGTAGCCAGTATGCTCTGTTTCCCATTTGTCCATGTATCTGGCCCTAATGTCCATACAAAGTGTTCAATTTATCTGGCCTCGGGCGAAGTATTTTCTGCTTCGCATTCCTAATGACAGTATAACATAAATAGACATGGCTCAGTAACCAGAGCAAACAAATGAAACCCACATTCTGACCACAACACCTTTGTCGTGAACATAGAATACATGAAAATAACTAGCCAATGACAATAGGCATGACAGGGATAAAATACAGCTTGAGTTGGTAGCCGCCATTACCCAGAAAGTAGCCAGGAATGTGTGTCACAGTATGTCAGTAATGAAAGAGTAGACCGAACAAGAAATGGTTAATATGATTATAGATATATTATACAATAAATACAAATGAATAAGTACACATAAACACATATGTATAATACATGAAAAAGGAGTATACATACCAATCTACACACATGTATATGAACAGACACACATGTATTAGAGAAGTAAAGTATATAGCTTGTTCTTTGCAGAACAATTATCAACTTATTTGGCTGTAATAAATTTCATGGCAGGTCTGCAGAATGTTAGGTTGCCTCATAGTGACAGGTTGCTGGGAAGCCTCACATTGCACTAATTATAAGAGGACCCAGGTCCACTTTCTCAAGTATTCTTTGCAATGCAAGAAGAGCCACTGTAAGCCAACACAAACAGAACATCAACAGATAGATTAACCAGTGTTAGTGATGTGTAAACATCAGTAGCAGTCCGTTTGGATGGATTGGATGAAATTGATATCAAACACGAGCATCGACCATTCCTATGTAGCAACAAACTCTTTGTTAGTTAAGATACCTAAATTATAGCCGGACGTTGAGTGCATGTGCAGCTTTCGTGTAGTGCATAATTCAGAACATTCCAACTATATCTGCACATGTGTTGAATGTGTTAACAATGTCTTTTCCATCCAATGAAATTTGGATGCCAAGACCTGAGAAATGATTGCATTATTTGGTCACTCCAATGATCTTGATTACACATTGATATTCAACATAACCCACCTCAGACTTTGACTGGGGCATAGATGAAATGGACTTTGGTATTGTTATCCATGAATTAAACACAGTAATACACCTGGCATTTTGAGTACACAAATTTGTTTGCGTTATATTCTTTCCTCAGGAAAACTATTTGACATACAGAGCTGTGGTCCATGCTATGGACTGTAAGACACAATTCTGCAAAATTAGCGCACACTGGCAAACTCAGTATGAATGGTTTCCAATGTCAACAACAAGACTTTTGAAACCATTCATACTGAGTCACACTCTTGCACAACTTTCACACGCGCCCTCATGGTGAGGCCCTTCCATTGCACTTTGGTTGGGCTAGCTTCTGAGGGCGCACAAACCTAGCATAGGTGCATACAGACGCACACATGCATCCAAGCACTGGTTTATGCGTCCTGATATCGCCCAATGGACTACGGTCTGGGGTGGAATGGTAACTGGTCAGTGGCACAGCCTGGTGATCACTTTCTTAGTAACCTACTGGTTTCCACATTTTTATATTGTGGCTGTTTATTATCATCTCTTCTTCTGTGTTCGTTCTCAACCTCCCGCTACCAAGCTCTGAACAGAGCTTTGCAAGTAGCAGGATGTAGTCCAGAGAACGGAATGCGTTGTGTCGCTAGTTTACAGCTTGACTGCGATATTTGCACCTTTCGGTCCGACACATCCATCTTCGGCAGGGTTTATTATCATATAGCTGATTGTTTATGTGTGTGCAGATTGTGTATCTCAAGATGTCTGAATATCGCGAGCAGCGAAGCAACAGCAAATTTTGCTTTAAGCTTGGGAGGAAATTCACAGAAACTCATGAAATGTTAAAATAAGTCTATGGGAATCACTGCGTGAGTCATAGCTGTTTATTATAAATAGTTTTTAAAACATTTTAGGATGGTCAACAGATAACTTGCTTTAACTGACGATGCTCATGTTGCCCAGGTTTATGAGATGGTGTGACTTAGGCTCCAGGTAAACCTCAGAAGCTTACCAAAAACAATTATGGATCTTTTTTTGAATAGGTATTCCACGATGAAGTCTCCAACACTTCATCCCCAACTGCTGTATATTCTTTTAGTAAATTCTTGGCCTCCTTTTTTTTCTCCACTTTTTACATTTTAGACGGAAGTATGAAATTATTTTAGCAGTGGCTTCCAGGTCTGCCTTTTGACCATGAGGACATAACCTCGGTATGGCATAGTGTTGTCTACCGAATAGGAAAGAACCAATTTACCTGTAAAGTGCATTACGACTGCAGGGGCAAGTGATCATTATTCCTCAACCCTGTAAATGAAATCAGTGGACCTTGTCAATGGAAATGAATGCTGTAATTTAAAAAAAATGTAAAGTAGAATAAAAGAAGAAATCTGGGAAATACCACATATACTTAGATTTTGATCGCAGCTTTGATATATTGTTGAATTAATTTATGTATATTTTGGTTCTACAGATGCAGGCTCGCCACTTGTCAATAAGCCTTCCACATCAGGAACATTGCAGCCATCACCACCATTAGCAGCTGCACCATCATCATCATCATCGCCACAGTTCTCCGAAGTGATTGTAACACGCCTCATGTCCAATGGTTTCTCTCGTCACGCTGTTTTAGAAGAACTCCGCCGCTCCAATGGAAACCCAGATCAAGCACTTGCCTCTTTGTTTTCCAAGTCTTTTACAATGCCTTGAATGATGCGGCGCTACAACAGCAGACATGTGATTTGAACTCTTGGACATTGCCATCAAATGATCACGTTCTAGTAATCTTCATTTCGCGAGATGGTCGTGAATTTGAATACAATGCAGGCGACCTTTACGTCTTTTTAAAAATTATATCCTTTGTGTGCTGGATGAAGTAGAGAAGCATCACTGCAGCTGGCCCCCTTCATAGGAAGCCTGTTTCAAAGCACATGTATGCTCCTGCAGTTGCGGCTTCTTTTGCAATTTGATGAGGCTACTCGTCCCACGCACAACCCTCTTTTTTTCGTATCTGATTATCTCATTAGAACTATACCATATAGCGGCCACTGTCTCAAACCAGTTATGTCTGCTCTAGCAGTGCAAGTTTCTCAAGGAAATTGTTTTATATGATAAAGATGCTAGTCTCATGCACAATCCACCTCGGCTGCATATTGGGATTGCTTGGAATTGTATAGTCTTCTATTGTATGACTTGAAAAAGTGAACACCAACAAAAACAGCTACAAAAAAAGGCAGACGTCTATAGATCGAATGTGTGTCTGCACAGAGTGTGGAGATTGACATAATAAAATCACCAATGAGCTGTTGGAAAAAGCCGATTTTAAAGGAACAATACGTGAGGAAAAGGCGCTGACATTGGAATAGGACACGTAGAGGAAACCAGCTTATTGCATTACAAGATGGTCTCTGTTCTGGAAACTCCAAGGCAAAAGATGTGTAGGCGGAACAAAACACATGGAGACAAGAGCTCCGACAAAGGAAACAGTAGACATGTGGACAGAGCTCGATTGGATTGTACAGGTCAGCAAGATTTGGTGTGTATTTATTGAAGACCTGTTCTCCACAGAAAGCCGAAAAGGTATTGATTGATTGATATTTGACATGAACAAAATTCAGTTGTGGTTAATTTGAATATCTCGGTCATTAACTTACTGCATTGCTGGGCTGTGTTCATTAAGAGGTTTACTAATTACCTGTTAGATCCACAGCAAAGGGTGGCTGCAGTGGATCTTTGCCTTCTGTCTCTTGCCTTGTAGTGAAATCTGCTAGGCGTTTCTCCTAATTTCTCTTTCTTGATTGTTGGTCAGTGTCTGACAAAGTTGTCTGTGACTATCACACATGATAATGTCTTTGTGCAACAAACTTTCTCCACTGCCCCCAGTGTGAGGTCATCCATCATGAGGTGCACCAGCGCTGGTTCGTGGTTTCCTATGATTTTTTTTTGGCCATGTTCTAGGTCAGCTTATCTTACACCTTACCTCTGGGGGTCCATATCATGCCGGTTCTGGTGATAAGTGTCAGGTTGTCCCTAATTTCTTGATGACCTCTTTTGGTTTCTTTCTTTCCACAAGATACACTCCATTTTTTTGGTATATCCACAAAGCAAAGACCGTAACTCCACCACGTTTCTATGCCAATACAGTAGTCATGAATATGCATACCACTTGATTAGTCTCATTTTAATTTATGAAAATGCTAGTGAAAACAGCTTTGGCCATTCTTATTATCTTCAATCAATCAATCCAAATGTTTTTAGCTCCTTTTGGAGCATAGATCTTCAATAAAAATGTCATCAAACTTTGATCTGCCGATATCAAAGTTTTTTTTGTCCTAATGCTTCTATAAGACAGGGTAGCCAATTCCATGCTCAATGTTTCTTAGTTGCTTGTCATGTTTCTGTTCTTTGCTTCCATTTCGAGCCATGCTAACACTCCTATTCTCTTGATGATTTATAATTCATTCTCTATCCTTTGTTATTATATTTCCAAGAGAGGAGATTCTGTAGTATTCGATCAGCTATTATTATATGTACATCTGATTTCTTGTCTAACTGTGATAGTTTTTGTTTGTTTTCTCTGTGTTGATGTTGTACATCCTATATGCTAGACTTATGTTTACCTTGGCTCACTAATTCTTGTTTAAACAATTAACCCTTAACCCTCCAACCTGATTGACTAAGTTATCATCTTCACATCCAAGTTTAGAACAGTAACTCATTTTGTTAGTATTTTTTGTTTGGGGTTAAAAAGGTAAAGGACAGTCTTATGGCAACAATTACCGTCTAGGACGAAGATAACTCTTCATGTACTAAGCTGTGAGGTGGGGTGGCCAGTTCCCTTCCTTGCTGTTTTTAACCTCCCCCAACTTAAATTTAGGTACCCATTTATAGTTTGGTCTACTGGAGAAGCAACCGTAGCAGATCCGAACCATGGCTTAGATTTATTTCTGTCCATCCATGAATCGAACACCTGGTACAGGTATTGGAAAAAAAGAACAGCCAGACTGAAAACGAAAGAAGAGACATAACCCTGAGGTACATAACGAAAAACTACCCAAGTATGGACTGGACCCATGCATTCACCGACGGTTCTGTAACAAACACAACACAGAACGGAGGGGCAGGGGTATTCCTGAGCTAACCAAATGGTAGAAAAATAACACTGTCAGTGGCAACTGGAAAATACTCAAGCAGTTTCAGAGCGGAGGCAGAGGCACTGAGGTCTGCAGTAGAAGAAATGGTGACATGTAAAAGGAATGAAAGCCATATAGTCCTGCTCACAGATGCCCTGGCCGTAGTCACAGCACTAAAAAGCCAGAAAAATACTGAACTTAATGATTTAAGAGCAGTACTCTGTCAACTAAGCCAGCAGTCCGCACCAAAAAGAGTAGTGGTACAGTGGGTTCCATCCCACTGTAACATCCAAGGCAACGAGGAGGCAGACAGACTGGCAAAAGAAGGTGCAAGACTACCACAACCAGAACTAGTGTGACCTACGAAGAGTCAAAAAGGCTTATTAGAGCTAGATACATGACTAAATGGGAAACAGAACATACTGGCTACACAAAAAACGATGCCTATTACCAGTTGAACAGAAGAGAGCAGGTCGTGGTCTTTAAACTGCGCACAGGCCACAATAGACTGAGGTACCACCTATTCAATAAATTGAAGATAGGTGGCACTGACGAATGCTCGTGTGGTACTGGGAAAATGACTGCTGAACATTTGCTGCAAAACTGCCCAACATACGAGGATCAGAGAAAGCACATGTGGACATCACCAGTGGCAACACTAGACAAGCTCTATGGCAGTGTCGACAGCCTCAGGATGACCGCTGCTTTTGTTGAAAAAATACAGGTTGACGTCTGACAGCGTACGAAGAAGAAGAACAACACCTGGCACGCTGTAATAAGCCATCTCACTGTCAACTTAGCTATACACTGCACTTGGAGGTTAGAAGAGACGCTCAACTGCAAATCTTGTAACCTAATCTACACGATTATTTCCAGCTGTTGCTACATGGACATCGTACAGACTAACCTTGAACTCCGTGCCCTCTTCCATCAACATTTCAATGATATTTTCAATAACTCTGGATCTTCTGTCCCCAGCCACTTTAATAGTTCTGGACTTGGACACCAGAGCAAGGTGCACATTCAGAGTTACTGGCATATCCTAATAGGAGCACTGCTCCTTTGATGAATGACACTGGTTTGAGCTTCAGAATTGTTTGATTTTTTTATGGGTTGGGACAAACCTCATGGTTTGAATACATTCCATACATTTGCATAGGCTTTTGTTCTCATTTCCTTACATTTCTCTTTCTTTAGATATATTTCTTTTCTTCTTATTTATTCAATAATTTGTGTACCTATATCCTTGAATGTCAGCGTGTTTCTTGGTATTTTTTTTTGGCGTTATTTGTTCATGTTTTGTCTGTTTTTTTGTTTGCAATCATGTTGCCCATTTCCTATTTGGCCCACTTTATTTTAAAACTCGCATGCCATGTATCACACTTTCCTGGTACATCCTGTATTGGTGGCGAACTTAGACTGCTCATTTTACCTCATGCCTTGATTTTTGTTGTGATTTATTATTTTTCACTTTTGGTTTCCTTGTGGTTATAATGTGGATATTATGTTTTTGTTCTGGTGGGGTCAACTGATCCATTACCATGTGTTTTATTGATTTTTAACCTTTAGTACCACTGCATCTTTGATCTATTTATTTCTCAATAGTCTTTATATGAATGCATCGTGTCATAGAGGATTTAATTATCTGTCTTCGATGATTAGATTGTAATTTTAGCTCCATTTGTTTAACAATAATTTTATTTTGAATAAAACTATATGAAGTACAGAGTAAAATTATCCATTAAATTATCTGTGACATTAAGTATTCATACTAAAAATATATATTAGTACGAATTGCTAAATGACATTATTTGTACTCACTCTGAAGAACATTACCACAATACCCTCCTACTTTATCAAAGTCTAAATTGAACATGTGTTGAATATCCACATATGCGTGATCATTGGTCATATTGAATAATAAATCAATTTCTTGAGTCTTGCCGTTCATTTTTCATCACGGGCAATTTTACAAATTCGCCGCATTCTTAACTATGGACTTGGCAGAATCAACTCCACAATAAACTGAAGCTGTTATTGCACTAGATCATTGGTAATGTTATAGGCTACTGTATAACCTCAAATGCTGAAACTAAATGACCGATCATAACATATGTGCTAGAAGACAGGACAAGCGAGGCTGTAACAAGGTTTTCATGTAATTTTCTTATTTTAAACAGAGTTACTGTTCTTGCCTTGACACGAAGAGAAATCTGGCAAATAATGTCAGATGGTCAAGGGTTAAGCTCTGTGGACTGTTTATAGAGAATGAATGTTCATTATGTTCTGTCCATTTGTGGAAAGGACAGCACTTGGAATTTCAGGTATAGGAAAAAATACTTTCAAATTTGATAAAATGTGAAAAATGCAACAAAATTATATAAAAAATAACTATGTAAAACAATTTCTTGTGTGTTCTATTTTTGTAATGCCTTTTATTGGAAGGCGCATAAAGTTATACTGCAAACCAATGTTTGGTCTTCAAGTTTGAGACCAGAGCACTGGCGAATGGAATAGCATAGCTATTATTTAGATTGGATGAGCATTTTAACATTATCGTCGCCCAATTTGTTGAAGCATAGGTCCAACACTGGATTTGGCTTACACTAATAGCTTTTAGGAAAGTCTGATTCTAGCTATTTGTTGAAGCATAGGTCCAACACTGGATTTGGCTTACACTAACAGCTTTTAGGAAAGTCTGATTCTAACTATTTGTTGAAGCATAGGTCCAACACTGGATTTGGCTTACACTAACAGCTTTTAGGAAAGTCTGATTCTAGCTATTTGTTGAAGCATAGGTCCAACACTGGATTTGGCTTACACTAACAGCTTTTAGGAAAGTCTGATTCTAGCTATTTGTTGAAGCATAGGTCCAACACTGGATTTGGCTTACACTAACAGCTTTTAGGAAAGTCTGATTCTAGCTATTTGTTGAAGCATAGGTCCAACACTGGATTTGGCTTACACTAACAGCTTTTAGGAAAGTCTGATTCTAGCTATTTGTTGAAGCATAGGTCCAACACTGGATTTGGCTTACACTAACAGCTTTTAGGAAAGTCTGATTCTAGCTATTTGTTGAAGCATAGGTCCAACACTGGATTTGGCTTACACTAACAGCTTTTAGGAAAGTCTGATTCTAGCTATTTGTTGAAGCATAGGTCCAACACTGGATTTGGCTTACACTAACAGCTTTTAGGAAAGTCTGATTCTAGCTATTTGTTGAAGCATAGGTCCAACACTGGATTTGGCTTACACTAACAGCTTTTAGGAAAGTCTGATTCTAGCTATTTGTTGAAGCATAGGTCCAACACTGGATTTGGCTTACACTAACAGCTTTTAGGAAAGTCTGATTCTAGCTATTTGTTGAAGCATAGGTCCAACACTGGATTTGGCTTACACTAACAGCTTTTAGGAAAGTCTGATTCTAGCTATTTGTTGAAGCATAGGTCCAACACTGGATTTGGCTTACACTAACAGCTTTTAGGAAAGTCTGATTCTAGCTATTTGTTGAAGCATAGGTACAACACTGGATTTGGCTTACACTAACAGCTTTTAGGAAAGTCTGATTCTAGCTATTTGTTGAAGCATAGGTCCAACACTGGATTTGGCTTACACTAACAGCTTTTAGGAAAGTCTGATTCTAGCTATTTGTTGAAGCATAGGTACAACACTGGATTTGGCTTACACTAACAGCTTTTAGGAAAGTCTGATTCTAGTCATGTTGAAGCACAGGTCCAACACTGCATTTGGCTTACATTAACTGACTTTTAGTTGTGGTAGAGCACTCGCTTTTCAGGGCAAAGGTATGAGATTCAGCTCCTACAACCATCACGTTCCAGTCAACCCAGCAGTAACTGGGTTCAATGGCATACAACTAGAGAAGTAAGAGGCAACATGGAAATGAACTGGCTACGCTACCTTATACAAGCTGCAGCTTAGTATACTGAAGTATCCAACAAATTATTTTCTGAGAGGTAAAAACTAACCATTACTTTAATCAGCTTTTAGGAAAGCTTGATTCTGGTCATTTGCAGCGTGGTTTCATAGCAATGGTTTTTACAAGACAGTTTGTCAGTCACATGTACAACCCTCTTAGTCACCATTATGATATGCAAGTAAGGAATCAGTGGCCCTATTATGTTTGGCACTGAAACAGTTTCGGTAAATGAGTTTTGGCCATTGAAAAAAATGCACTAAATAGTTTATAGTGAGTGCAAAACTAGAGAGACAAAATCTATCAAATCAACCATTTTTCTTGTCGTGTCTTTTTTCATTCCAGCTGGAGC
Source organism: Ariolimax columbianus (assembly GCA_036924085.1). Lineage (NCBI taxonomy): Eukaryota > Metazoa > Mollusca > Gastropoda > Stylommatophora > Arionidae > Ariolimax > Ariolimax columbianus. The sequence continues at coordinate 67,617,031 of JAVGWX010000005.1, read as the reverse complement.
ATAGGGACATCACTACAGCTCTCCTTTAGGAGGCCTGCACCAAAGCACTGTGCTATTTCTGTGGTGATTTCTGCACCAATTTATTGATGTAGCTAGGCCCATACAGAACTTTCTTTAGCAGCCTTTAATGACATGCATAGTAGGGACCCCTACAATCCACTTCGGAAGAAGCAACCTTTGTTAGCCATACATTTTTCTTCCACTGATACCTCTACTTTTTCAGCTTTCATTGAATAAATAGACTTAGGACTTTCACCTTGATAAGAGCTTTGCTTAGAGGAACATTGGGCCTGATTTTGTCTTGAATGCAGCACAGTGAATGAGCTGACAGCAGTCAAAACTCATAGCTGGCTGCTTGCATCAGGGTCAGTGAACCAGAACTGACCAAGACCATATTCCACCTCCAAGTGGCTGATTTGGAAATACGCTGTACTAGTGAAGCCTGACTAAGAGAATATGGATTGCAGTAGATTGGGTGACCATTGTAGTTCTAATCTAGTCTAGTTACATCTTGTTTTGGTGTCCATTGTAGCTCTAGACAAGTGTACTTGCTTCTTGTCTTTGTGACCATTGTGGATCTAGTGTAGTATAGTTACATCTTGTGTCCATTCTAGCTCTGGTCTAGTCTAGTTACATCTTGTCTTAATGACCATTAAAGCTCTAGTCTAGTCTAATTACAACATGTTTTTGAGACTATAGTAGGTCTAGTCTAGTTACATCTTGTCTTTGTAACCATTGTAGTTCTTATCTAGTTACATCTTGTCTTGGTGACCATTGTAGCTCTAGTACAGTCTTGTTAATCTTGTTTTGGTGACTATTGTAGCTCTAGTTTAGTCTAGTTACACCTTGTCTTAATGATCATGGTAGCTATAGTCTAGTTAAAACCGATATGTGTGACAATTGTAGCTCTAGTCTAGTCAAGCTACACCTTGTCTTTGTAACCATTGTAGCTCTAGTCTAGTCTAGTTACATCTTGTCTTGCTGACCTTTGTAGCTCTAGTCTAGTTACATCTTGTCTAGGTGATCATTGTAGCTCTAGTCTAGTTAACATCTTGTCTTTATGACCATTGTAGCTTTAGTATAGTTATATCTTGTCTTGGTGACCATTGCAGCTATAGTCTAGTCTAGTTACGTCCACTTTTGGTGACCATTCTAGCTCTGGTCTAGTCTAGTTACATCTTGTTTTGGTGACCATTGTAGAGCCAGTCTAGTTACATCCTGTCTAGGTGACCATTGTAGTTCTAGTCTAGTCTAGTTACATCTTGTCTTGTGACCATTGTAGCTCTAGTCAAGTCTAGTTACATCTTGTCTTGTGACTACGGTAGCTCTAGTCTAGTCTAGTCTAGTCTAGTCTAGTCACATTTTGTCTTGGTGACCATTGTAGCTCTAGTCTAGTTAACATCTTGTCTTTATGACCATTGTAGCTTTAGTATAGTTATATCTAGTATTGGTGACCATTGCAGCTCTAGTCTAGTCTAGTTACATCTTTTCTTTGTGACCATTGTAGCCATAGTCTAGTTACATCCTCTTTTGCTGACCATTCTAACTCTGGTCTAGTCTAGTTACATCTTGTCCTGGTTACCATTGTAGCTCTAGTCTAGTCTGGTTACATCTTGTCTGGGTGACCATTGTAGTTCTAATTTAGTCTAGTTACATCTTATTGTGGTGACCATTGTAGCTCTAGTCTGGTCTAGTTACATGTTGTCTTCGTGACCATTGTAGCTCTGGTCTATTCTAGTTGCATCTTGTCCTGGTTACCATTGTAGCTCTAGTCTAGTCTAGTTACATCTTGTCTTGATGAACATTGCAGCTATAGTCTAGTCTAGTTACATCTTTTCTTTGTGACCATTGTAGCTGTAGTCTAGTCTAGTTACATCTTGTCTTGGGGACGATTGTAGCTCTAGTCTAGTTACATCCTCTTTTCGTGACCATTATAGCTCTGGTCTAGTTACAACTTGATTTGGTGACCATTGTAGCTCTGGTCTATTCTAGTTACTTCTTGTCTTGGTGACCTTTGTAGCTTTAGTATAGTTACATCTTGTCTGGGTGACCATTGTAGTTCTAATTTAGTCTAGTTACATCTTATTTTGGTGACAATTGTAGCTCTAGTCTGGTCTAGTTACATGTTGTCTTCGTAACCATTGTAGCTCTAGTCTAGTTACATCTTGTCTTTTTGACCATTGTAGCTCTGGTCTAGTCTAGTTACATCTTAACTTAACTTAACTAAATGTCTTTATACTGGTTTAGAAGACCCTGCAGATTCTGTATACAACCAGTCTTGTTTTGGTGATCACCATTGTAGCTATCGTCTAGTCTAGTTACATCTTGTCTTGTGACCATTTTAGCTCTAGTCTAGTCTAGTTACATCTTGTCTTGGGGACGATTGTAGCTCTAGGCTAGTTACATCTTGTGTTAGTGACCATTGTAGATCTTGTCTACTCTAGTTACATCTTGTCTTTATGACCATTGTAGCTCTAGTCTAGTCTAGTTACATCTTGTCTTGTGACCATTGTAGATCTAGTCTAGTCTAGATAAGTCTTGTGTTGGTAACCATTGTAGCTCTAGTCTAGTCTAGTTACATCTTTTCTTGGTGACCGTTGTAGCTCTGGGCTGGTATAGTTACATCTTGTCTTGGTGACCATTGTAGCTCTAGTGTAGTTAAATCCTCTCTTGGTGACCATTCTAGCTCTAGTCTATTCTAGTTACATCTTGTCTTGGTGACCATCATAGCTCTAGTCTAGTTACATCTTTTCTTTGTGACCATTGTAGCTCTAGTCTAGTTGCATCCTCTTTTGGTGAACATTCTAGCTTTGGTCTATTCTAGTTACATCTTGTCCTGGTAACCATTGTAGAGCTAGTTTAGTTTCATCTTGTCTAGGCGACCATTGTAGCTCTAGTCTAGTCTAGTTACATCTTGTCATTCTGACCATTGTAGCTCTAGTCTAGTCTAGTTACATCTTGTTTTGTGACCATTCTAGCTCTGGTCTATTCTAGTTACATCTTGTCCTGGTGACCATTGTAGAGCTAGTTTAGTTTCATCATGTCTTTGTGACCATTGTAGCTCTAGTCTAGTCTAGTTACATCTTGTTATATTCTGACCATTGTAGCTCTAGTCTAGTCTAGTTACATCTTGTCTTTTGCCATTGTAGCTCTAGTCTAGTATAGTTACATCTTGTCTTGTTGACCTTTGTAGCTGTAGTCTAGTCACATCTTGTCTTGGTGACCATTGTAGCTCTAGTCTAGTTACATCTTGTCTAGGGGACCATTGTAGCTCTAGTCTAGTTAACATCTTCTTTTTAAGGTCATTTTAGCTTTAGTATAGTTATTTCTTGTTTTGGTGACAATTGCATCTCTAGTATAGTCTAGTTACATTTTGTCTTTGTGACCATTGTAGCTCTTTTTTAATTACATGTTGGCTTGTGGCCATGGTAGCTCTAGTCTAGTCTAATTATATCTTGTCATGTGACCATTGTAGCTCCAGTCTAGTCTAGTTACATCTTGTCTTGTGACCATTGTAGCTCTAGTCTAGTCTAGTTACATCTGGTTTTGGTGACCATTGTAGCTCTAGTCTAGTCTAGTTACATCTTGTCCTGGTGACCATTGTAGAGCTAGTTTAGTTTCATCATGTCTTTGTGACCATTGTAGCTCTAGTCTAGTCTAGTTACATCTTGTCATTCTGACCATTGTAGCTCCAGTCTAGTCTAGTTACATCTTGTCTTGTGACCATTGTAGCTCTAGTCTAGTCTAGTTACATCTGGTTTTGGTGACCATTGTAGCTCTAGTCTAGTCTAGTTACATCTTGCCTTGGGGACCATTGTAGCCCAGAGCTAGTTACATCTTGTGTTGGTGACCATTGTAAATCTAGTCTAGTCTAGTTACATATTTATGACCATTGTAGCTTAAGTATAGTTATATCTTGTATTGGTGACCATTGCAGCTATAGACTAGTCTAGTTATATCTTTTCTTTATGACCATTGTAGCTCTAGTCTAGTTACATCCTCTTTTGGTGAACTTTCTAGCTCTGGTCTATTCTAGTTACATCTTGTCCTGGTAACCATTGTAGAGCTAGTTTAGTTTCATCTTGTAGCTCTAGGCTAGTCTAGTTACATCTTGTCATTCTGACCATTATAGCTCTAGTATAGTTTAGATACATCTTGTGACGTACGAAGAGTCAAAACGGCTTATCAAAGCCAGATACATGACCAAATGGGAAACCGAACATACTGGTTACACCAAAAACGATGCCTATTACCAGTTGAACAGAAGAGAGCAGGTCGTTGTCTTCAGACTTCGCACTGGCCACAATAGACTGAGGTACCACCTATTCAACAAATTAAAGATAGGTGGTACCGACGAATGCCTGTGCGGTACCGGTAAAATGACCGCTGAACATCTGCTGCAGAACTGCCCGACATACGAGGATCAGAGAGAGCAGATGTGGCCACCACCAGTGGAACTGCAAGACAAGCTCTATGGCAGTGTCGACAGCCTCAGGATGACCGCCGCTTTTTTCGAAAAAATAATGGTTACTTTCTGACTGCGTACGAAGAAAAAGAAGAAGAAGATACATCTTGTGTTGTGACCATTGTAGCTCTAGTCTAGTCTAGTTACATCTTGTCTTTGCGACCATTGTAGCTCTAGTCTAGTCTAGTTACATCTTGTCTTGTGACCATTCTAGCTCTGGTCTAGTCTAGTTACATCTTGTTTTGGTGACCATTGTAGCTCTGGTCTATTCTAGTTACATCTTGTCATAGTAACCATTGTAGAGCTAGTTTAGTTTCATCATGTCTAGGTGACCATTGTAGCTCTAAGTCTAGTCGAGTTACATCTTGTCTTGGGGACCATTGTATTGTAGCTCCAGTCTAGTCTAGTTACATCTTGTCTAAGTGACCATTGTAGCTCTAGTCTAGTATAGTTACATCTTGTCCTGTGAACATGGTAGCTCTAGTCTAGTTAAATCCTCTCTTTGTGACCATTCTAGCTCTAGTCTAGTCTATTTACATTTTGTTTTGGTGACCATTGTAACTCTGGTCTAATCTAGTTACATCTTGTCTTTGTGACCACTGTAGCTTTAGTATAGTTACATCTTGTCTAGGTGACCATTGTAGCTCTAGTCTAGTCTAGTTACATCTTATCTTTGTGACCATTGTAGCTCTAGTCTAGTCTAGTTAAATCTTGTCTTGGGGACCATTGTAGCTCTAGGCTAGCTACGTCTTGCATTGGTGACGATTGTAAATCTCGTCTAGTCTAGTTCAATCTTGTCATTCTGACCATTGTAGCTCTAGTTTAGTCTAGTTACATCTTGTCTTGTGACCATTGTAGCTCTAGTCTAGTCACATCTTGTCTTGGTGACAATTGTAGCTCTAGTCTAGTCTAGTTACATCTTGTCTAGGGGACCATTGTAGCTCTAGTTTAGTTAACATCTTCTTTTTAAGGATATTTTAGGTTTAGTATAGTTATTTCTTGTATTGGTAACCATTGCAGTTCTAGTCTAGAATAGTTACATCTTTTCTTTGTGACCATTGTAGCTCTAGTCTAGTTACATCCTCTTTTGGTGACAATTCTATCTCTGGTCTAGTCTAGTTACATCTAGTTTTTGTTACCATTGTAGCTCTAGTCTAGTCTAGTTACATTTTGTCTTGTGACCATTGTAGCTCTAGTCTAGTATAGTTACATCTTGTCTTGTTGACCTTTGTAGCTCTAGTCTAGTCACATCTTGTCTTGGTGACCATTGTAGCTCTAGTCTAGTATAGTTACATCTTGTCTTGTTAATTATTGTAGCTCTAGTCTAGTCTAGGTACATCTTTTCTTGGTGACCATCGTAGCTCTAGTATAGTTACATCTTGTCTAGGAGACCATTGTAGCTCGTCTAGTTACATCCTCTTTTGGTGACAATTCTAACTCTGGTCTAGTCTAGTTACATCTTGTTTTTGTGACCATTGTAGCTCTAGTCTAGTCAAGTTACATCTTGTCTTTTGATGATTGTAGCTCTAGTCTAGTCGTTACATCTTGTCTTTGTGGTGATTTTAGCTCTAGTCTATTCTAGTTTCATCTTGTCTTGTGACCATTGTAGCTCTAGTCTAGCATAGTTACATCTTGTCTTTGTGGTGATTGTAGATCTAGTCTAGTCTAGTTACATCTTGTCTTGTTAATTATTGTAGCTCTAGTCTAGTCTAGGTACATCTTTTCTTGGTGACCATCGTAGCTCTAATATAGTTACATCTTGTCTAGTTGACCATTGTAGCTCTGATCTAGTATAGTTACATTTTGTCTTGGTGACCATTGTAGCTATCGTCTAGTCTAGTTACATCTTGTCTTGGTGACCATTGTAGCTCTAGTCTAGTTAAATCCTCTCTTTGTGACCATTCTAGCTCTAGTCTAGTCTGTTACATCTTGTTTTGGTGACCATTGTAACTCTGGTCTATTCTAGTTACATCTTGTCTTGGTGACCACTGTAGCTTCAGTATAGTTACATCTTGTCTAGGTGACCATTGTAGCTCTTGTCTTGTGATTACGGTAGCTCTAGTCTAGTCTAGTTACATCTTGTCATTGTGACTATTGTAGCTTCAGTCTAGTCTAGTTACATCTTGTCTTGGGGACCATTGTAGCTCTAGGCTAGCTACATCTTGTATTGGTGATGTTTGTAAATCTCGTCTAGTATAGTTACATCTTTTCTTTGTCACCATTGTAGTTCTAGTCTAGTTACATCCTCTTTTGATGACCATTCTAGCTCTGGTCTAGTCTAGTGACATCTTTGTTTGTGACCATTGTAGCTCTGGTCTATTCTAGTTACATTTTGTCCTGGTAACCATTGTAGAGCTAGTCTAGTTACATATTGTCTTGGTGACCATTGTAGCTCTAGCCTAGTTACATCTTGTCTTGGTGACCATTGTAGGTCTAGTCTATATAAATGTTGTCTCGGTGACCATTGTAGTTCTCGTCTAGTCTAATTACATCTTGTCTTGGTAATTATTGTAGATTTAGTATAGTTATATCTTGTCTTGGTGACCATTGTAGCTATCGTCTAGTCTAGTTGCATCTTGTCTTGGTGACCATTGTAGCTCTGGTCTAGCATAGTTACATCTTGTCTTGGTTACTATTGTAGATCTTGTCTATTCTAGTTACATATTTTCTTGGTGATCAACGTAGCTCTAGTCTAGTTACATCGTGTCTAGGTGACCATTGTAGCTCTGGTCCAGTCTAGTTACATCTTGTCTCTGTGACCATTGTAGCTCTAGTCTAGTTACATCCTGTTTTGGGGACCATTGTAGCTCTGGTCTAGTCTAGTTACAACTTGTTTTGGTGACCATTGTAGCTTTGGTCTATTCTAGTTACATCTTGTCCTGGTTACCATTGTAGAACTAGTCTAGTTACATCTTGTCTTTTTGACCATTGTAGCTCTAGTCTAGTCTAGTTACATCTTTTCTGGGTGAACATTGTAGTTCTAATTTAGTCTAGTTACATCTTATTATGTTTACCATTGTAGCTCTAGTCTGGTCTAGTTACATGTTGTCTTCTTGACCATTGTAGTTCAAGTCTAGTTACATCTTGTCTTTGTGGCCATTTGTAGCTCTAGCCTAGTCTAGTTACATCTTGTCTTGTGACCATGGTAACTCGAGTCTAGTCTAGTTACATCTTGTCTTTGTGTCCATTGTAGCTCAAGTCTAGTCTAGTTACATCTTGTCTTGGATGACTATTGCAGATTTAGTGTAGTATAGTTACATATTGTTCAGGTGATCTTTGTAGCTCTAGTCTAGTCACATCTTGTCTTTGTGACCATTGTATCTCTAGTCTAGTCTAGTTACATCTTGCCTTGGGGACCATTGTCACTCTGAGCTAGTTACATCTTGTGTTTGTGACCATTGTAAATCTAGTCTAGTTGTTACATCTTGTCTTTATGACCATTGTAGCTTTAGTATAGTTATATCTTGTCTTTGTGAAAATTGCAGCTATAGACTAGTCTAGTTACATATTTTGTGTGTGACCATTGTAGCTCTAGTCTAGTTACATCCTCTTTTGGTGAACATTCTAGCTCTGGTCTAGTCTAGTTACATCTTGTCTTTGTGGCCATTGTAGCTCTAGCCTAGTCTAGTTACATCTTGTCTTGTGACCATGGTAACTCGAGTCTAGTCTAGTTACATCTTGTCTTTGTGTCCATTGTAGCTCTAGTCTAGTCTAGTTACATCTTGTCTTTGTGTCCATTGTAACTCTAGTCTAGTCTAGTTACATCTTTTCTCGGTGACCATCGTAGCTCTAGTCTAGTATAGTTACATCTTGTCCTGTGACCAGGGTAGCTCTAGTCTAGTCTAGTTACATCTTGTCTTGGATGACTATTGCATATTTAGTGTACTATAGTTACATATTGTTCAGGTGACCTTTGTAGCTCTAGTCTAGTCACATCTTGTCTTTGTGACCATTGTAGCTCTAGTCTAGTCTAATTACATCTTGTCTTTGTGACCATTGTATCTCTAGTCTAGTCTAATTACATCTTGTCTTGGTGACCACTGTAGCTTTAGTATAGTTACATCTTGTCTAGGTGACCATTGTAGGTCTAGTCTAGTCTAGTTACATCTTGTCTTGTTAATTATTGTAGCTCTAGTCTAGTCTAGTTACATCTTTTCTTGGTGACCTTCGTAGCACCAGTCTAATTACATCTTGTCTAAGTGACCATTGTAGCTTTGGTCTAGTCTAGTTACATCTTGTCTTTGTGACCATTGTAGCTCTAGTCTAGTATAGTTACAGCTTGTCCTGTGACCATGGTAGCTCTAGTCTAGTCTAGTTACATCTTATCTTGGGGACCATTGTAGCTCTAGCCTAGTTACCTCTTGTCTTTTACGACTATTGCAGATCTAGTGTAGTATAGTTACATATTGTTTAGGTGACCTTTGTAGGTCTAGTCTAGTTACATCCTCTTTTGGTGAACATCCTAGCTCTAGTCTAGTCTAGTAACATCTTTTTTTGGTTTTTTGTATGTAACTATTGTAGCTCTGGTCTATTCTAGTTACATCTTGTCCTGGTAACCATTGTAGAGCTAGTTTAGTTTCATCTTGTCTAGGTGACCATTGTAGCTCTAGTCTAGTCTAGTTACATCTTGTCATTCTGACCATTGTAACTCTAGTCTAGTCTAGTTACATATTGTCTTGGGAACCATTGTAGATCTAGTGTAGTATAGTTACATCTTGTCTTGTTAATTATTGTAGCTCTAGTCTAGTCTAGGTACATCTTTTCTTGGTGACCATCGTAGCTCTAGTATAGTTACATCTTGTCTAGGGGACCATTGTAGCTCGTCTAGTTACATCCTCTTTTGGTGACAATTCTAACTCTGGTCTAGTCTAGTTACATCTTGTTTATGTGACCATTGTAGCTCAAGTCTAGTCTAGTTACATCTTGTCTTTTGATGATTGTAGCTCTAGTCTAGTCTAGTTACATCTTGTCTTTGTGGTGATTGTAGCTCTAGTCTTTTCTAGTTACATCTTGTCTTGTGACCATTGTAGCTCTAGTCTAGCATAGTTACATCTTGTCTTATGACCATTGTATATCTAGTCTAGTCTAGTTACATCTTGTCTTGTTAATCATTGTAGCTCTAGTCTAGTCTAGGTACATCTTTTCTTGGTGACCATCGTAGCTCTAGTATAGTTACATCTTGTCTAGGTGACCATTGTAGCTATCGTCTAGTCTAGTTACATCTTGTCTTGGTGACCATTGTAGCTCTAGTCTAGTGTAATCCTATCTTTGTGACCATTCTAGCTCTAGTCTAGTCTAGTTACATCTTGTCTTGGTGACAACTGTAGCTTCAGTATAGTTACATCTTGTCTAGGTGACCATTGTAGCTCTTGTCTTGTGATTACGGTAGCTCTAGTCTAGTCTAGTTACATCTTGTCATTGTGACTATTGTAGCTCTAGTCTAGTCTAGTAACATCTTGTCTTGGGGACCATTGTAGCTCTAGGCTAGCTACATCTTGTATTGGTGATGTTTGTAAATCTCGTCTAGTATAGTTACATTTTTTCTTTGTTACCATTGTAGTTCTAGTCTAGTTACATCCTCTTTTGATGACCATTCTAGCTCTGGTCTAGTCTAGTGACATCTTTTTTTGTGACCATTGTAGCTCTGGTCTATTCTAGTTACATTTTGTCCTGGTAACTATTGTAGAGCTAGTTTAGTTTCATCTTGTCTAGGTGACCATTGTAGCTCTAGTCTAGTCTAGTTACATCTTGTCAGTCTGACCATTGTAACTCTAGTCTAGTCTAGTTACATATTGTCTCTGTGACCATTGTAGCTCTAACCTAGTTACATCTTGTCTTGGTGACCATTGTAGGTCTAGTCTATATAAATGTTGTCTTGGTGACCATTGTAGATCTCGTCTAGTCTAATTACATCTTGTCTTGGTAATTATTGTAGATTTAGTATAGTTATATCTTGTCTTTGTGACCATTGTAGCTATCGTCTAGTCTAGTTGCATCTTGTCTTGGTGACCATTGTAGCTCTGGTCTAGTATAGTTACATCTTGTCTTCGTTACTATTGTAGATCTGGTCTATTCTAGTTACATATTGTCTTGGTGATCATCGTAGTTCTAGTCTAGTTACATCTTTTCTAGGTGACCATTGTAGCTCTGGTCTAGTCTATTTACATCTTGTCTCTGTGACCATTGTAGCTCTAGTCTAGTTACATCCTCTTTTGGGGACCATTGTAGCTCTGGTCTAGTCTATTTACATCTTGTCTTGGTGACCATTGTAGCTCTCATGTAGCCTAGTTACATCTTGTCTTTTTGACCATTGTAGCTCTAGTCTAGTCTAGTTACATCTTGTCTGGGTGACCATTGTAGTTCTAATTTAGTCTAGTTACATCTTATTATGTTTACCATTGTAGCTCTAGTCTGGTCTAGTTACATGTTGTCTTCTTGACCATTGTAGTTCTAGTCTAGTTACATCTTGTCTTTGTGGCCATTGTAGATCTAGCCTAGTCTAGTTACATCTTGTCTTGTGACCATAGTAGCTCTAGTGTAGTCCAGTTACATCTTTTATTGGTGACCATCGTAGCTCTAGTCTAGTATAGTTACATCTTTTCCTGTGACCATGGTAGCTCTAGTCTAGTCTAGTTACATCTTGTCTTGGATGACTATTGCAGATTTAGTGTAGTATAGTTACATATTGTTCAGGTGACCTTTGTAGCTCTAGTCTAGTCACATCTTGTCTTTGTGACCATTGTAGCTCTAATCTAGTTACATCTTGTACTGTGACCATTGTAGATCTAGTCTAGTTTAGTTACATCTTGTCTTGTTAATTATTGTAGCTCTAATCTAGTCTAGTTACATCTTTTCTTGGTGACCATTGTAGCTCTAGTCTAGTTATTTCTTGTCTAGGTGACCATTGTAGCTCTGGTCTAATCTAGTTACATCTTGTCTTGGTGACCACTGTAGCTTTAGTATAGTTACATCTTGTCTAGGTGACCATTGTAGCTCTAGTCTAGTCTAGTTACATCTGGTCCTTTTAATTATTGTAGCTCTAGTCTAGTCTAGTTACATCTTTTCTTGGTGACCTTCGTAGCTCCAGTCTAGTTACATCTTGTCTAAGTGACCATTGTAGCTTTGGTCTAGTCTAGTTACATCTTGTCTTGGGGACCATTGTAGCTCTAGCCTAGTTACCTCTTGTCTTTGATGACTATTGCAGATCTAGTGTAGTATAGTTACATATTGTTTAGGTGACCTTTGTAGCTCTAGTCTAGTTAGATCCTCTTTTGGTGAACATACTAGCTCTAGTCTAGTCTAGTAACATCTTTTTTTGTTTTTTTGTTTTTTGTGTGTAACTATTGTAGCTCTGGTCTATTCTAGTTACATCTTGTCTAGGTGACCATTGTAGCTCTAGTCTAGTCTAGTTACATCTTGTCATTCTGACCATTGTAACTCTAGTCTAGTCTAGTTACATATTGTCTTAGGAACCATTGTAGATCTAGTCTAGTCTAGATAAATCTTGTCTTTGTGACCATTGTAGATCTAATCTAGTGTAGATAAATCTTGTCTTGGTAATTATTGTAGATTTAGTATAGTTATATCTTGTCTTTGTGACCATTGTAGCTATCGTCTAGTGTATTTACATCTTGTCTTTGTGACCATTCTAGCTCTGGTCTAGTGTAGTTACATCTTGTCTTGGTGATCATCGTAGCTCTAGTCTAGTTACATCTTGCTTAGGTGACCATTGTAGCTCTGGTCCAGTCTAGTTACATCTTGTCTCTGTAACCATTGTAGTTCAAGTCTAGTTACATCCTCTTTTGGGGACCATTGTAGCTCTGGTCTAGTCTAGTTACAACTTGTTTTGGTGACCATTGTGGCTTTGGTCTATTCTAGTTACATCTTGTCCTGGTTACCATTGTAGAACTAGTCTAGTTACATCTTGTCTAGGTGACCATTGTAGCTCTGGTCTAGTCTATTTACATCTTGTTTTGGTGACCATTGTAGCTCTCATGTAGCCTAGTTACATCTTGTCTTTTTGACCATTGTAGCTCTAGTCTAGTCTAGTTACATCTTGTCTGGGTGACCATTGTAGTTCTAATTTAGTCTAGTTACATCTTATTATGTTTACCATTGTAGCTCTAGTCTGGTCTAGTTACATGTTGTCTTCTTGACCACTGTAGTTCTAGTCTAGTTACATCTTGTCTTTGTGGCCATTGTAGCTCTAGCCTAGTCTAGTTACATCTTGTCTTGTGACCATGGTAACTCGAGTCTAGTCGAGTTACATCTTGTCTTAGTGTCCATTGTAGCTCTAGTCTAGTCTAGTTACATCTTGTCTTTGTGTCCATTGTAGCTCTAGTCTAGTATAGTTACATCTTTTCCTGTGACCATGGTAGCTCTAGTCTAGTCTAGTTACATCTTGTCTTCGATGACTATTGCAGATTTAGTGTAGTATAGTTACATATTGTTCAGGTGACCTTTGTAGCTCTAGTCTAGTCACATCTTGTCTTTTTGATCATTGTAGCTCTAGTCTAGTCTAGTTACATCTTGTCTTGTGACCATTGTAGCTCTAATCTAGTTACATCTTGTCTTGTGACCATTGTAGCTCTAATCTAGTCTAGTTACATCTTGTCTTGGGGACCATTGTAGCTCTAGGCTAGTTACACCTTGTGTTGGTGACCATTATAGAACTAGTCTAGTCTAGTTATATCTTATCTTGTTAAGTATTGTAGCTCCAGTCTAGTCTAGTTACATCTTTTCTTGGTGACCATTGTAGCTCTGGTCTAGTATAGTTACATCTTGTCTTGGTGACCATTGTAGATCTGGTCTATTCTAGTTACATATTGTCTTGGTGATCATCGTAGCTCTAGTCTAGTTACATCTTGCGTAGGTGACCATTGTAGCTCTGGTCCAGTCTAGTTACATCTTGTTTCTCTGACCATTGTAGTTCTAGTCTTGTTACATCCTCTTTTGGTGACCATTGTAGCTCTGGTCTAGTCTAGTTACAACTTGTTTTGGAGACCATTGTAGCTTTGGTCCATTCTAGTTACATCTTGTCCTGGTTACCCTTGTAGAACTAGTCTAGTTACATCTTGTCTTTGTGGCCATTGTAGCTCTAGCCTAGCCTAGTTACATCTTGTCTTGTGACCATGGTAACTTGAGTCTAGTCTAGTCACATCTTGTCTTTGTTACTATTGTAGGTCTAGTCTAGTCTAGTTACATCCTCTTTTCGTGAACATCCTAGCTCTGGTCTAGTCTAGTGACATCTTTTTTTGTGATCATTGAAGCTTTGGTCTATTCTAGTCACATCTTGTCTTGGTAACCATTGTAGAGCTAGTTTAGTTTCATCATATCTAGGTGACCATTGTAGCTCTAGTCTAGTCTAGTTACATCTTGTCTTGGGGACCATTGTAGCTCTAGCCTAGTTACATCTTGTCTTGGAGACCATTGTAGATCTAGTCTAGTCTAGTTACATCTTGTCTTGGTAATTATTGTAGATTTAGTATAGTTATATCTTGTCTTGGTGACCATTGTAGCTCTGGTCTAGTATAGTTACATCTTGTCTTGGTGTCCATTGTAGATCTGGTCTATTCTATTTACATATTGTCTTGGTGATCATCGTAGCTCTAGTCTAGTTACATCCTCTTTTGGTGACCATTGAAGCTCTGGTCTAGTCTAGTTACATCTTGTCTTTGTGACCTTTGTAGCTTTAGTATAGTTACATCTTGTCTTTGCGACCATTATAGCTCTAGTCTAGTTACAACCTTGTCTAGGTGACCATTGTAGCTCTGGTCTAATCTAGTTACATCTTGTCTTGGTGACCACTATAGCTTTAGTATAGTTACATCTTGTCTAGGTGACCATTGTAGCTCTAGTCTAGTCTAGTTACAGCTAATCATTCTGACCATTGTAACTCTAGACTAGTCTAGTTACATCATGTCTTGTGACCATTGTAGCTTTAGTCTTGTATAGTTACATCTTGTCTTGCTGACCTTTGTAGCTCTAGTCTAGTCACATCTTGTTCTGGTGACCATTGTAGCTCTAGTTCAGTCTAGTTACATCATGTCTAGGTGACCATTGTAGCTCTAGTCTACTGTAGTTACATCTTGTCTTTATGACCAATGTAGCTCTAGTCTAGTCTAGTTACATCTTGTCTTTGTGGCCATTGTAGCTCAGGTCTAGTCTAGTTAAATCTTGTCTTCTGACCATTGTAGCTCTAGTCTAGTCTAGTTACATCTTGTCTAGGTGACTTTTGTAGCTCTGATCTAGTATACATTTTGTTTTGGTGACCTTTGTAGCTCTGGTCTATTCTAGTTACATCTTGTCTTGGTGACCATTGTAGCTCTAGTCTAGTTATTTCTTGTCTAGTTGACCATTGTAGCTCTAGTCTAGTCTAGTTACATCTTTTCTTGGTGACCTTTGTAGCTCCAGTCTAGTTACATCTTGTCTAAGTGACCATTGTAGCTCTGGTCTAGTTACATCTTGTCTTTGTGACCATTGTAGCTCTAGCCTAGTTACATCTTGTCTTGGATGACTATTGCAGATCTAGTGTAGTATAGTTACATATTGTTTAGGTGACCTTTGTAGTTCTAGTCTAGTTACATCCTCTTTTGGTGAACATCCTAGCTCTAGTCTAGTCTAGTTATATCTTGTCTTGGTAATTATTGTAGATTTAGTATAGTTATATCTTGTCTTGGTGACCATTGTAGCTCTGGTCTAGTATAGTTACATCTTGTCTTGGTGACCATTGTAGATCTGGTCTATTCTAGTTACATATTGTCTTGGTGATCATCGTAGCTCTAGTCTAGTTACATCTTGCCTAGTTGACCATTGTAGCTCTTTTCCAGTCTAGTTACATCTTGTCTCTGTGACCATTGTAGCTCTAGTCTAGTTACATCCTCCTTTGGTGACCATTGTAGCTCTGGTCTAGTCTAGTTACAACTTGGTTTGGTGACCATTGTAGCTTTTGTCTATTTACATTTTGCTTAGGTGACCATTGTAGCTCTGGTCTAGTTACATCTTGTCTTGGGGACCATTGTAGCTCTAGGTTAGTTACACCTTGTGTTGGTTACCATTATAGAACTAGTCTAGTCTAGTTACATCTTGTCTTGTTAAGTATTGTAGCTCCAGTCTAGTCTAGTTACATCTTTTCTTGGTGACCTTCATAGCTCCAGTCTAGTTACATCTTGTCTAAGTGACCATTGTAGCTCTAGTCTAGTCTAGTTACATCTTGTCTTTGATGACTATTGCAGATTTAGTGTAGTATAGTTACATATTGTTTAGGTGACCTTTGTAGCTCTAGTCTAGTCACATCTTTTCTTGGTGACTATTGTAGCTCTAGTCTAGTTACATCTTGTCATGTGACGATTGTAGCTCTAGTCTAGTCTAATTACATCTTGTCTTTCTGACCATTAAATCTCTAGTCTAGTCTAGTTACATCTTGCCTTGGGGACTATTGTAGCTCTGAGCTAGTTACATCTTGTGTTGGTGACCATTGTAAATCTAGTCTAGTCTAGTTACATCTTGTCTTTATGACCATTGTAGCTTTAGTATAGTTATATCTTGTTTTGGTGAAAATGCAGCTATAGACTAGTCTAGTTACATCTTTTCTTTGTGACCATTGTAGCTCTAGTCTAGTTACATCCTCCTTTGGTGAACATTCTAGCTCTGGTCTAGTCTAGTTACATCTTGTTTTTATGATCATTGTAGCTCTGGTCTATTCTAGTTACATCTTGTCCTGGTAACCAATGTAGAGCTAGTTTAGTTTCATCTTGTCTAGGCGACCATTGTAGCTCTAGTCTAGTCTAGTTACATATTGTCATTCTGACCATTGTAGCTCTAGTATAAATTAGATACATCTTGTGTTGCGACCATTGTAGCTCTAGTTTAGTATAGTCTAGTTACATCTTGTCTTGTAACCATTCTAGCTCTGGTCTAGTCTGGTTACATCTTGTTTTGGTGATAATTGTAGCTCTAGTCTATTCTAGATACATCTTGTCCTGGTAACCATTGTAGAGCTAGTTTAGTTTCATCATGTCTAGGTGACCATTTTAGCTCTAGTCTAGTCTAGTTACATCTTGTCTTGTGACCATTGTAGCTTTAGTCTAGTATAGTTACATCTTGTCTTGTTGACCTTTGTAGCTCTAGTTCTGTCACATCTTTTCTTGGTGACCATTGTAGTTCTAGTCTACTCTAGTTTCATCATGTCTAGGTGACCATTGTAGCTCTAGTCTACTCTAGTTAGATCTTGTCTTTATGACCATTGAAGCTCTAGTCTAGTCTAGTTACATCTTGTCTTTGTGGCCATTGTAGCTCTAGTATAGTCTAGTTACATCTTGTCTTGTGACCATTGTAGCTCTAGTCTAGTCTAGTTACATCTTTTCTTGGTGACCTTCGTAGCTCCAGTCTAGTTCACATTTTGTCTAAGTGACCATTGTAGCTCTAGTCTAGTCTAGTTACATCTTGTCTTGGATGACTATTGCAGATCTAGTGTAGTATAGTTACATCTTGTGTTGCGACCATTGTAGCTCTAGTTTAGTATAGTCTAGTTACATCTTGTCTTGTAACCATTCTAGCTCTGGTCTAGTCTAGTTACAACTTGTTTTGGTGACCATTGTAGCTCTGGTCTATTCTAGTTACATCTTGTACTGGTAACCATTGTAGAGCTAGTTTAGTTTCATCTTGTCTAGGTGACCATTGTAGCTCTAGTCTAGTCTAGTTACATTTTGTCATTCTGACCATTGTAACTCAAGTCTAGTCTAGTAACATATTGTCTACGGAACCATTGTATATCTAATCTAGTCTAGTTAAATCTTTTCTTGGTGACCTTCGTAGCTCGAGTCTAGTTACATCTTGTCTAAGTGACCATTGTAGCTCTGGTCTAGTCTAGTTACATCTTGTCTTTGCGACCATTGTAGCTCTAGTCTAGTATAGTTACATCTTGTCCTGTGACCATGGTAGCTCTAGTCTAGTCTAGTTACATCTTGTCTTTGTGACCATTGTAGCTCTAGTGTAGTCTAGTTACATCTTGTCTTGGGGACCATTTGAGCTCAAGCCTAGTTACATCTTCTCTTTGATGACTATTGCAGATCTAGTGTAGTATAGTTACATATTGTTTAGGTGACCTTTGTAGCTCTAGTCTAGTTACATCCTCTTTTGGTGAACATCCTAGCTCTAGTCTAGTCTAGTGACATCTTTTTTTTGGACCATTGTAGCTCTGGTCTATTCTAGTTACATCTTGTACTGGTAACCATTGTAGAGCTAGTTTAGTTTCATCTTGTCTAAGTGACCATTGTAGCTCTAGTCTAGTCTAGTTCCATTTTGTCATTCTGACCATTGTAACTCAAGTCTAGTCTAGTTACATATTGTCTTGGGAACCATTGTAGATCTAATCTAGTCTAGATTAATCTTGTCTTGGTGACCATTTTAGATCTAGTCTAGTCTAGGTTCATCTTGTCTTGGTAATTATTGTAGATTTAGTATAGTTATATCTTGTCATGGTGACAATTGTAGCTATCGTCTATTGTAGTTACATCTTGTCTTGGTGACCATTGTAGCTCTGGTCTAGTATAGTTACATCTTGTCTTGGTGACCATTGTAGATCTGGTCTATTCTAGTTACATATTGTCTTGGTGATCATCGTAGCTCTAGTCTAGTTACATCTTGCCTAGGTGACCATTGTAGCTCTGGTCCAGTCTAGTTACATCTTGTCTCTGTGACCATTGTAGCTCTAGTTTTGTTACATCCTCTTTTGGTGACCAATGTAGCTCTTGTCTAGTCTAGTTACAACTTGTTTTGGTGAACATTGTAGCTTTGGTCTATTCTAGTTACATCTTGTCCTGGTTACCATTGTAGAACTAGTCTAGTTACATCTTCTCTTGGATGACTATTGCAGATCTAGTGTAGTATAGTTACATATTGTTTAGGTGACCTTTGTAGCTCTAGTCTAGTTACATCCTCTTTTGGTGAACATCCTAGCTCTAGTCTAGTCTAGTGACATCTTTTTTTTTTACCATTGTAGCTCTGGTCTATTCTAGTTACATCTTGTCTTGGATGACTATTGCAGATTTAGTGTAGTATAGTTACATATTGTTTAGGTGATCTTTGTAGCTCTAGTCTAGTCACATCTTGTCTTTGTGACTATTGTAGGTCTTGTCTAGTCTAGTTACATCTTGTCATGTGACCATTGTAGCTCTAGTCTAGTCTAATTACATCTTGTTTTTCTGACCATTGTATCTCTAGTCTAGTCTAGATACATCTTGTCTTTGTGTCCATTGTAGCTCTAGTCTAGTCTAGTTACATCTTGTCTTGGGGACCATTGTAGCTCTAGGCTAGTTACACCTTGTGTTGATGACCATTTTAGCTCTAGTCTAGTCTAGTTACATATTGTCTTGTGACCATGGTAGCTTTAGTCTAGTCTAGTTACATCTTGTCTTGGGGACCTAAGTAGCTCTAGGCTAGCTACATCTTGTATTGGTGACAATTGTAAATCTCATCTAGTCTAGCTACATCTTTACTTTGTGACCATTGTAGCTCTAGTCTAGTTACATCCTCTTTTGATGAACATCCTGGTCTAGTCTAGTGACATCTTTTTTTGTGACCATTGTAGCTTTGGTCTATTCTAGTTACATCTTGTCCTGGTAACTATTGTAGAGCTAGTTTAGTTTCATCTTGTCTAGGTGACCATTGTAGCTCTAGTCTAGTCTAATTACATCTTGTTTTTCTGACCATTGTATCTCTAGTCTAGTCTAGATACATCTTGTCTTTGTGTCCATTGTAGCTCTAGTCTAGTCTAGTTACATATTGTCTTGGGGACCATTGTAGCTCTAGCCTAGTTACATATTGTCTTGGGGACCATTGTAGCTCTAGCCTAGTTACATCTTGTCTTGGTAATCATTGTAGATTTAGTATAGTTATATCTTGTCTTGGTAACCATTGTAGCTATCGTTTAGTCTAGTTATATCTTGTCTTGGTGACCATTGTAGCTCTGGTCTAGTGTAGTTACATCTTGTCTTTGTGTCCATTGTAGATCTGGTCTATTCTAGTTACATTATGTCTTGGTGATCATCGTAGCTCTAGTCTAGTTACATCTTACTTAGGTGACCATTGTAGCTCTGGTCCAGTCTAGTTACATCTTGTCTCTGTGACCATTGTAGCTCTAGTCTAGTTACATCTTCTTTTGGTGACCATTGTAGCTCTGGTCTAGTCTAGTTACATCTTGTCTGGGTGACCATTGTAGTTCTAATTTAGTCTAGTTACATCTTATTATGTTGACCATTGTAGCTCTAGTCTGGTCTAGTTACATGTTGTCTTCTTGACCATTGTAGCTCTAGTCTAGTTACATCTTGTCTTGTGACCATGGTAACTCGAGTCTAGTCTAGTTATATCTTGTCTTTGTGTCCATTGTAGCTCTAGGCTAGTTACACCTTGTGTTGGTGACCATTATAGAACTAGTCTAGTCTAGTTACATCTTGTCTTGTTAATTATTGTAGCTCTAGTCTAGTCTAGTTACATCATTTCTTGGTGACCATCGTAGCTCTAGTCTAGTTACATCTTGTCTAAATGACCATTGTAGCTGTGGTCTAGTCTAGTTACATCTTGTCTTTGCCACCATTGTAGCTCTAGTCTAGTATAGTTAAATCTTGTCCTGTGACCATGGTAGCTCTAGTCTAATCTTGTTACATCTTGTCTTTGTGACCATTGTAGCTCTAGTGTAGTCTAGTTACATCTTGTTTTAGTGACCATTGTAACTGGTCTATTCTAGTTACATCTTGTCCTGGTTACCATTGTAGCTCTAGTTAGTTTGGTTACATCTTATCTGGGTGACCATTGTAGTTCTAATTTAGTCTAGTTACATCTTATTTTGGTGACCATCGTAGCTCTAGTCTAGTTACATCTTGTCTTGGTGACCATTGTAGCTATCGTCTAGTCTAGTTACATCTTGTATTGGTAACCATTGTAGCTCTAGTCTAGTTAAATCCTCTCTTGGTGACCAATATAGCTTTAGTCTAGTCTAGTTATATCTTGTCTAGGTGACCATTGTAGCTTTAGTATAGTTACATCTTGTCTTGCTGACCATTGTAGCTTTAGAATAGTTACATCTTGCCTTGGTAGCCATTGAAGCTCTAGTCTAGCTACACATTTGCGTGGTAACCATTGTAGTTCTGGACTACCTAGTTACATATAATGTTTATCTAAAAGCTGACATGCACTTCAATCTGAATGTATTTTACTTTGTTAATTCCATGTTTACCCTTGTCTGAGGTGTCTGTTGGATGCACTCTTCAAAATGTAATACAGCGAGTTATATGATGGCGTTTAAATCAAACCGGTACAGTGTTCTTGTTCTACCTGAATGGGTTATAGCGTGCTTGAACTACTATCATTAGTTAAGTGCACTTGTGCCCTATTACTGTTGATTGGCCCACTTGCCACAAGCCAGTCATGTGATAAAGAAAACAAAAAAATGTCTGACAACACTGTTAGTTTTTGCAAGGATTAGCTTGTTGTGATGACATTTCTTGTGAAAGAAGGTGTGAAACCTACGGAAATTTACAGTAAACTGAAATGACAATATGATAATGAGACGTTGAAGGCATTTGAATGGTGTAATGTTTTAGAGATGTCTGTACATCAGTGAGTGATGACATCGGCCGTGGTAGTTCTAATCCTGCTACGGTCATTCCTGTCAATATCCAGATATAGACCTTATCCTGGAAAATAACCTGTCACGAAATTTCACAAGAGGCAAGTCTTTCTCTGGGTACGGTGAACACTATTATTCATGAACATTTTCATTTTCTGAAGGTTAGTGCACGTTGGGTTTGATCAGAACGGGTGTCCTGCTCCTGCATGATAACGCTCGACCTCATTTGGCTCACCGCACCATGTGTCATTTGCAGCAACTCGACTGGGGGATATTGCCACCTCCACCTTACAGACCAGACCTAGCTCCAAGCGATTTGCACCTGTTTGGACCTTTAATCTGCGCTGAAGCTTTTCAAGCATTACTTAAATGTTTGGATAAGTGCATAAACGTTGCAGGAGATTATATTTAAAAATAAATAGCAATTTTGACTACTTGAAAAAAATATTTTTCCTTCCAAAAAAAGAAAACGGTTACGGTTTGACTTGAACGCCCTCGGTATGCCATGTTTGTCAGGCACTGAGACACCTGTTGGACAAGCTGTTAAATCTGGATGTTATATTTAGTTGCATCTCGTATTTACCATGTAGGATACATCTCTCAGACACGCTTTTCTACCTGAATGAGGTACTCTTATTCACATCCTGTGGTTCTAAGTCATATTGCAAATCGATTTCACATTAACGGTAAGTAGTGGCATCATTATGCGCTAATGTGATATCAGCAGTCGGAATCACCCCGCAAAACTGTTACAATAATTCCAGCACTAAACATATTCACATATTATAACATCTACCACCAGCATGAATTCAAAGTAAATAACAAAAAATACATCAGCATTTGATTTTGTTTATTTATGTTCACATTCCTCGATATTTCGCATATACAGAATGAAACATCGCCAATAAATAACACATATCTACAGCCCCAACGATATGTCATTTTTAACAAAATAATTATCTAGATTTCGCAAAGCTCTTTGATAAAGTACCTCATCAAAGATTGTTTAGGAAGTTAAACTCGCATGAAATAGGTGGCGAAGTTGCCAAATGGATAGACAATTGGTTAATGGGAATACGACAGAGAGGGGGCAGGTAAAAAGTGGAGTGCCACAGGGCTCGGCTTTGGGACAGATTTTGTTCTTGATATATATATATATAGGTAAATTTACAGTCTGCCAATATGGAACATAACTACAGAATGAGATATTACGAATATAGAAAGGGAAAGGGAACTAGGGACTATAATAGATCATTCAGGCAAGATGAAAAAGGCTAGTGCAATGTTAGTTATGATAACAATAAATATTAAAAATAGGACCAAGGAAGTGATTGTCAATTTGTATAAAGCATTAGACTTAGATTGGAGTACTGAGTTCATATGTGGAGCCCTTATCGAAGAGGCGATATAAACTTGCTGGGACAGACATAAAGAAGAGCGACAAAGCTGAAAGTGGCATTCTGAAATTATAGTTTTAAGGAAATACTAAAAAACACACAGACCTACAGTGATTAGAAAAGATAAGAATTCAAGGTGATTTAATAGTTTTTTAAGATAAGGAAGAACAAAGATAAATTAGAAAAGTAAAACTCTACGGTAACAAGTTTTCAAGAGGGCACAGCTACAGATTAATTAAAGAAAGGTCCAGATTAGATACCAGGAATTATTGTTTTAGTCAGAGAGTGGTGAATGCTTGAAATGCATTGCCATTGTGAAAAAACTGAGAAAGGGTCAATTAATGCATTCAAGAATAGATTGGAGGCACATAGTTTTTAGATCAAGTAAAATAAAAGAAACTGGTTGTTCACAAACTCTGCATATTCTTCTGAAACCAACATGAAGACGTTAAGTTTAGTTAAGATAAGATAGGTTGTGTTAAGTTAAATGTCCGTAATGTTGCTGTTTTCACCCAATATTTTATTATTTGTTGATTTTCAGAAACCATTTTGATGGAAAGAGAAATTCTTTCAAAAAGTCGATGTGTTTGAATGATGCATAATTTATTGTTGTGAATTTGTTGGTGCACATCCTAGAGAACACAATTATCGACTCCAACATTCAGTGGACAAACATAATTAACATAACTAATGTACACGTTAAGCACACTAACAAAAACAACACATACAATAAACACAGAAACAAAATCTACATATACAATAAACACAGTAAAGAAATCTACATATACAATAAACACAGTAACAACATCTACATATACAAAAACCCCATAACGAAATCTACATATACCAACTGTAACATAACCAACATACACAATAAACACAGTAACACAATATACATATACAATAAACACATTAACACAATCACCATAACAATAAACACAGTAACAAAATCTCCATAACATTAAACACAGTAACAAAAGCTACATATACAATAAATACAGTAACACAATCTACATATACAATAAACACAGTAACAAGATCTCCATAACATTAAACACAGTAACAAAAGCTACATATACAATAAATACAGTAACACAATCTACATATACAATGTAACACAATCTACATATACAATAAACACAGTAACAAAATCTCCATAACATTAAACACAGTAACAAAAGCTACATATACAATAAATACAGTAACACAATCTACATATACAATAAACACAGTAACACAATCTTCATAACAATAAACACAGTAACAAAAGCTACATATACAATAAAGTTGGACAACTAAAGAAGGGTTCCCTTTACCGAAACAACAATTTAGTCAGATAACTGTAAACAAGACTTCACAATTAGAATAAGAACAGTTTCGTCTTTGAGCTGTAGCCAATATTATTTCTTCCCAAACAATGAAAAGAAATGTAATAACATTAGCAGTGACAACACGTATTTATAATATCCTTTGCAAGACATTTCAAGAGTAAGAAGTTAAACATAGAACATAACGTACAGAACATTCCAGAAAGAAATAGCGATTCTGTTCTCTCTTTAACTATGCGATATACGAGTGAGGGTAGTGAACATAGAAAGCTGTTTTTACATTGCATCCATCTGTTTTGATTTGTTCAAAAATATATTAGATGCGTCTTTGTAGATTTGTGATATCATTTACGAGATTTGTCTGTTTCAGATAAGTCTGTGAGATTAATTTATTGACTGGTAGGACTATAACTTTTACAAGAAAATACACGATGCTTGTCTGCTTTATCGTCGTTAGTAGCTTCCTAATTTTCATTGAGAAGATCAGAATCGACTGAGCGTAAATTATCTGTATCTATATCAGATTGTTCAGGGCTGTCTATTTCAGGTGTCTTCAGCTGATTTGTTTTGACCAGATTTCTCTTTATAAAATGTTTTTCAGACAGTAGTACAGATTTATCTACCTCATATTTTCCAGTTGCAGATGTATGTGTATCAGATATGTCAGGGAATAGACTTGATCTCTTTATTTCAGTCCGGGAATCTAAAGATGGACAAAAACAGTTACGCCAGTTTGTAGAATGAGCCACATAATCAATATCAGAACAAATATCCTCAGAATAGTCTCTGATACGGTAACCCAGTTACCCTTTCTGGTGCGCTGTACACAACAAGATACAAACAATAAGAATGGCATTTGTCATGTTGAAAACCATATAGAAATATAAAATTGTAACAATCAATACCAAATTATGTCGGGCTGTATAACTGGGCAAGCAGATTGGGCTTAACCTTGGTTGGCAGCCAATTTAAGAGAAGGTCAACTCTCTCAAACTCGAGTAGACAGAGCTTGTTAGCCAGTTCAGGCAGTTCGCCCAGGAGAGTGGAACCTGATTTTAAACCCACAAGTGCCGGGGAGTGTTGGCTAGTGCTTGGACGATGAGAATATCATATAGCATCTGCGGGCAGCGAATTCACTGCCTTGTGGAAACTTCGTGAAAAGTATGGCTATGGGAGTAAACCCAGACAGAAAATCCGGAGTGGTAGCACCTGAAGCGGATGGTTTGAAATTGCGAACTCATTCCGGCAGATCCTGCAGCTGAGCTGGTGCCAAATTGTCATGCTTTGCATTTCTTTGGATTACACCAGTGATGCCGAGAGTGGGATTCTGCAGTTTGTGCAGCCCACGGTCTCCATATTCAGGACCTAGGCTTGTGTCCCGGAGAGGCTACTCACAGGACGATCATGGAGACTGTAACTACCTTGGTATTAAATTTGGTCTTCTTTTTCTTCTTCGTCGTCAGTATCTTCTTTTTCTTCTTTTCCTTCTTCTTCGTCGTCCTCTTCTTCTTCGTCGTCGTTCTTCTTCTTCTTCTTCGTTGTCCTCTTCTTCTTCGTCATCGTCCTCTTCTTCTTCGTCGTTGTCGTCGTCCTACTTCACTTCTTCTTCTTCTTCTTCTTCTTCTTCTTCTTCTTCATGTGTTCGTTCATTCATATCTACATCTTCCGACGAGTTCCGTGATGTCAGAAACGAAACAAAGAAACAGACAGATAATTGAGAAAATAACATAAAGGCAATGAACAATAACCAACGCCAGATAATGAAAAAGAGAAACAGACAGACGAGGAACAAAGACAAAAACTAACAGTTCAACAAGACACGCACACATGGACAAGGTACATTGACAGACAGAGAGAAAAGAATATGGCTGACTAGATAAAAATGTGCAGACAGGAAAGGAACAAAGACAGATACAGATAATGAACAAAACCTATAATAGGAAATGAACAAAATACACGACTTGCAATGAACAAAGAAACTTACAGAAAAGGAATACAAACAAAGACAGTGAGATAGCAAAGATACATACATATGATGAACAAAGATACGGAGGAACAAAGAACTTTTGTTCCACTCTCTACCTCACAGTGTTTCACTCCCTACCTGTCATTATCCTACTATCTACCTCTCAGTGTCCCATTGTCTATATGAATGTACCCCACTCTCTATCTCTCAATGTCCCACTCTGTAACTCACAGTATCCTACTCTACATGAATGTACCCTACTCTTTACCTCTCAGTGTCCCACTGTCTACATATATATACCCTACTCTCTACCTCAAAGTATCCCACTGTCCACATATGTACTCAACTCTCTACCTCATAGTATTCCACGCTCTACATATATTTGTCCTACTCTCTACATCACCTTTTCCAACTCTCTACATATATGTACCCTACTCTCCACCTCTCTACATATATGTACCCTACTCTCCACCTCAGTGTCTCACTGTCTACATATGTACCCTACTTTCTACATCACAGTGTCCCTCTGTCTACATTTATGTACCCTACTCTCTACCTCATTGTATCCTACTGTCTACAAATATGTACCATACTCTCTACCTCACAGTGCCCCACTGGCTAGAAATATGTACCATATTCTCTACCTCACAGTGTCCCACTCTCTTCATATATGTACCCTACTCCCTATCTAACAGTTTCCCCCTCTCTACATATATGTACCCTACTCTCTATCTCACAGTGTCGCACTGTCTACATATATGTACCCTTCTCTCTACCTCACAGTGTCGCACTGTCTACATATATGTAGCCTACTCTCTATCTCACAGTTTCCCCCTCTCTACATATATGTACCCTACTCTCTACCTCACTCACAGTGTCGCACTGTCTACATATATGTAGCCTACTCTCTACCTCACAGTTTCCCCCTCTCTACATATATGTACCCTACTCTCTACCTCACAGTGTCGCACTGTCTACATATATATAGCCTACTCTCTACCTCACAGTTTCCCCCTCTCTACATATATGTACCCTACTCTCTACCTCACAGTGTCTCACTGTCTACATATATGTAGCCTACTCTCTACCTCACAGTTTCCCCCTCTATACATATATGTACCCTACTCTCTACCTCACAGTGTCGCACTGTCTACATATATGTAGCCTACTCTCTACCTCACAGTGTCACACTGTCTACATATATGTAGCCTACTCTCTACCTCACAGTTTCCCCCTCTCTACATATATGTACCCTACTCTCTACCTAACAGTGTTGCACTGTCTACATATATGTAGCCTACTCTCTACCTCAGTTTCCCCCTCTCTACATATATGTACCCTACTCTCTACCTCACAGTGTCGCACTGTCTACATATATGTAGCCTACTCTCTACCTCACAGTGTCCCACTCAATACATTTTAGTGCCTCACTAGCTAACTGTCATTGTCTACATGTATGACCCACTCTCTGCAACTCTTTGCCTGTTGTTTAGTACGAACTACGTGTCAGTGTGGTCCCACTATCTACATATCGGTGTTTCATTCTAGCTGTCAGTGTCGCTCTTTTTAACTGTCAGTTTCCCACTCTCTACCTGTCACTGCCCCATTCTGTATCAGACACTGTCCCACACTTTACCTGTCACTGTCTTAGGTTCTACCTGTACCTGCCCCACTGTCTACTTGTCAATGCCTCACTCTCTATCTGCCAGTGTTCTAATATCTGCCAGTCTGTCATAAAAAGAAACATAGCTAGACACGCTAATATTACATCTATAGGATACTTCTAAACAGTTTTGATTGACGCCGATCAACCTACAAATATATATCTATAATTAACCACAATATAGTCATTAACATCTGATAAGACTGGAACGTGAACACTAAATTATCGTATGTGAATATGGATTGTATTCTGTATTGCCGGGTGAACTATGCATTTTGAAATATTTTAGCTGTAGTAATTTATATAGGTGAGGTACTCACACAAATTTCAATGATGTTTAGCTGTCGAACAATCAAATTAGAAACTATCAAGATGCATGAAGACATTAACAGGCAAGAAGCAAAGACATATACAGACAAGCAATATAGACACTAAACATACTTACTTAGTCACTTCTCTTCTACACTGAGGTTTCTTCCAGAAACAAACAACAGAGTCACGCAAACGATATGTACAAAGGCACTGTTAGCCACGAATCACAGATGCAGAAAGGCAAGAAACAAACGCAGGGCCAGACAATGAATAAAGATAAGGCACAAATATTATGATATATTAAAAACACACGCACTGACAGACAAGGAAGAAAAAATCACATATAGACATTTAGCAAATTCGTACGACAAATAATGAAAAAGAGACACACACAGACAAGGAACAAAAACAAAGACGGACAATCCAACAAATACACAAACAGACAAGGAGCAATTCCAATGACGGACATTGTGAAAAGACTGGCGTACGAAGTTCAAATGTGCTGACAGGCAAAGAACAAAGACACGGACAGATACAGAAAAAATAATAATCTTCAAAGAACAAATCACCTGGTCTAAATGAATCACATTCATGATCTAAATAAAATAAAGAAATTGACAAAGAAGAAATACAGACTAAAACAGACAGGGACTAAAGAAACATACACAGCTTGAATAAAGGAACGCACACACAAGGAATGCAATCTTACCCAAATATCAGGGACATACTTTCCCCTTTCTCATTTCCCCAAATTCTATCTGTCAGTGGTGGCAGGCTTTTTAACCTGTCAATGTCATACTCTCTACTTGCACGTTCCCCACTCTCTACCTGTCAGTGTCCCACTCTCTACCTGCCAGTGTCCCACTCTCTACCTGCCAGTGTCACACTCTCTACCTGTCAGTGTCCCAACCTATATCTATTGTTGCCACACTCTCTACCTATCAGAGTTCCACTCTCTACCTGTCAGTGCCCACTGTCTACCTTTTGCTGTCTCACTCTCTACCTGTCAGTGTCCCACACTCTACCTATTGCTTTCCCATTCTCTACCTCTCAGTGTCCTGCTCTCTACCTGTCAGTGTGCCACTCTCTACCTGTCAGTGTCTCATTCTCAAGCTATTGCTGTCATACGTTCTGTCTGTCAGTGTCCAACTTCCTACCTATTGCTGTCATACTCATTACCTGTCATTTTCCTGCTCTCTATATATTTCTTTCTTACTCTCTACCTGTCATTGTCCTCCTCTCTATCTATTGCTTTTCCACTCTCTACCTGTCAGTCCCACTCTCTACCGGTCAGTGTCCCACTCTCTACCTATTGCTGTCAGGCTCTCTACCTATCATTGGTCCCCTCTCTATCTGTTGCTTTCCCACTCTCTACCTATCAGTGTCCAACTCTAAAGATGCACAAAGATATTAACAGTCAAGAAGCAAAGACATATACAGACAAGCAGCATAGAAATTAAACATACTAACATAGTCACTTCTCTTCTACACTTTGATTTCTTCCAGAAATAAACAACAGAGTCACGCAACCGATATGTACAAAGGCACTGGCAGTCAAGAATCATAGATACAGAAATGCAAGAAACAAAGGCATGGCTAGATAATGAATAAAGACAACGCACAAATACGATTGTATTTTAGAAACACACGCAGTGGCAGACAAGGTAGAAAAAATTACATATAGACAATGATCAAAACGTTCGACACACAATGAACAACAGCAACAGCAAAAAAGTCAAAGACTGACAATTCAAGAAAGACACACACATATGCAAGGAATAATGACGGTGAGCGAGAACAGACTATTGCGAACGAGGAGAAAATGTGCTGACAGGCAATAAACAACGATACGGACAAACAAAGAAATAAACCCCTTTTCTTCAAAGAACAAAACTCATGGTCTGTAGTGAAAATTATTCATGCCCACATAAAGAAAAAAAATTGGCAAACAAGAAATACAGATAAAAACAAACAGGGACCAAAGACACATTCAAAAAATGAACTAAAGACAAATACAAATATTTTTTTTTGTGCAGGAAGAAATAAAGATATATTCGCTAATAGTACATCAAAAGGATCCTTCTAAACAGCTTTCAATTGGGTCGTTTAGTCTAAAAATATATATATAATATACCACATTATTGACATTTATATCTCACAAGACTGGAATGTCAGTTATAGTACGTGTTTATGTATGGTGTTGTGTAATTGTCAGGAGAACCATGCATTGTTATTAATTTGAGAGTTAGTTATATCTGTGTTGTACTTACTTTTCGGATCTAACCTTTTTTCTCTTTTTTCTGTCAAACAAGGTAATTAGAAACTGTTAAAATGCAAAAAGACACTGACAGACACGAAGCAATGACACATACAGACACAAAGCGGACACAACAGGACATACATGCACATACTTGCTTTGACACTCATTATCTACCCTGAGGTTTAAATGGCACGAGACATTTCAATAACAAACAGCGAGACACACAAGAAATGAATGTAGAAAGGCACTGATTGTCAAGAAACATAGATGCAGAAAGGTAAGAAACAAGAGCAGGTACAGGTAATGAGTAAAGATGGGTCTCAATGCATTGATAAGAAACACAATCACTGACATCCATGGAACAAAGACTAGCTATAAAAATAACACACACATACACATAGACAATGACATGAAGAAAATCATAGAGACTCGGTAACAACGTTCTGAAAGGCAAGAAACAAATACACATAAACAGACAAGGAACAAGTATATGGCAAAAGTCAGAGAGGCTAGGTAAGAACCTGCTGAAAGATAAAGAACAAAAAAAAACAAACAACACGAGGAACAATGACATGAAGACAAACAGATATTGTGGACTAGATAAAAATGCTCTGAAAGGAAAAAAAACAAAACAAACACAAATATACAAAGAATAAAACCTATGACAGAACATAAGCATCACCTATGCATAACAACGAACAAAGAAACTGGCAGACAAAGGACATACAAACAAAAACAGAGATGGAGCATTGACACATACAAGTAATGAACTAAGGCACGGAGGGACACATAACCATTTTTACTTTCTGTGTGGCATCGTCCCATTATTCACGTCATCATCCTACCCTCTGCATGTCATTGTCCCATTTCGCCAGTAATCGTCACACCCTCTGTTTCTCATCATATCATTATGTACGTCATCGTCCCACTTTCTGTTTTTCCTCGTTCCACCCTCTGTTTGTCATCGTTCATGTCTTTGCTTGTCATCGTCCCTCTCTCTCCTTATCATCGTCTCAATTTCTGTTTTGTCACCGTCCCACCCTCTGTTTGTCATCTTCCCACTCTGTTTTTGCTTGCCCCACTCGCTGCTTGTCAATCTTCTACTAAATATCTATCATTGTCACATTGCATGTAATTTCTCTCACTTTGCATGTTAATTTTTCAAGTTCTGAGAGCCACTGTCTCTCTTCATTCTGATTATATTCATCATCATCATCTTCTCCGTTGCCGTCGTCCATCCTTATTTCAAGGTCTCAGTTGTTCGTACAAAGATCACCATTGTATATAAAGCTGTTGGATCTCTGTCCGTGTTTGTGTCTATTCTGTCATGTAGGGTCAAATTGTTCTATATCTCTTTTTGTGTGATCGTTCAGCTTGATAGATTGTGTTCCACAATCATGTCATCTTCCACACATAGATAGCTATCATATATCTCAAGTCTTATGTTTATTTTCTAAAGATGACCCTGAGGTTTCCTATGTCCAGTTCTCAGCCTGAAGATGAAGACCCATTCCTCTCTAGTTGAATCATAACAATTGTTTATTTTTAGTAGTTACGGTGTTGATAGATACATTTTCTCGCTACATTGACTTTAATAATGGTCTTTGTACCTTAATAATAATCCACAATCTAGAAGTTAAATTTTTTCCATGTCAATGTATCACTTCTTGCCTGTCAATGTTTAAATCTCTACTTGTCAATGTTTTCCTCTTTGCCTGTCAATGTCTCACTCCTTAGCAATCAATATTTCACTCCTTGCCTGCAAATATTTCACTTCATGTTTGTCAATGCTTCAATCTTTACCTGTCGTTGTTCCAATCTTCACCTGTCAATATGTCACACCCTGCCTATCAATGTTTTACACTTTCTGTCAATTATTGTACCATTTCTCCCTGTCACTACCCACTTTTTCCCTGTCACTGCCCACTATATTTATGTCACTGTCCCACTATTAGTATGTTACTGTCCAACTATCTGATTGTCTCTGTCTCACTACCTATCATTCTCTACCGGCCAGTGTGTAAGTGCCTATTTTTTATTCCCATTCTTTAGCCCAATGCCTCACTCTTTGTGCAGGAAGGAATAAAGATATATTCGCTAATGTGATATCAACATGATTCTTCTAAACAGCTTTCGATGGTGTAGAATATTCTAAACTTATTTAAATTTATATATATATATAAATATATATATATATATATATATATGTATATATATATATATATATATATATGTATATATATATATATATATATATATATACATTTATATATATAATTTACCACATTATTTACATTTACATCTCAAAAGACTGGAATGTCAGTTATAATACGTGTTTGTGTATGGTGTTGTGTAATTGTCGGGAGAACCATGCATTGTTATTAATTTGAGAGTTAGTTATATTTGTTTTGTACTTACGTCATTGCCATTGGTCTTTTTCTGTGAAACAAGGAAATTAGAAACTGTCAAAATGCAAAAAGACACTGACAGACATGAAGCAAAAATACATACAGACAAAGAGCAGACACAACAGGACATAAAGAGACATACTTGTTTAGGCACTCCTAATCTACCCTGAGGTGTAAATGGCACGAGAAATTTCAATAATAAACAGCGAGACACACAAGAAATGAATGTAGAAGGGCACTGATAGTAAAGAAACATAGATGCAGAAAGGTAGAAAAACAAGATCAGGTACAGGTAATGAGTAAAGATAAGTCCAAATGTATTGATAAGAAACACAATCAATGACATCCTTGGAACAAAGACTAGCTATAAACAAACACCAACACACACAGACAAGGAACAATGAGATGGAGAAAATTATAGAGACTAGGTAACAAAATGCTGAAAGGCAAGAAACAAATACACACAAACAGACAAGGAACACATACATGAAAAATCAAAGAGGCTAGGTAAGAATGTGCTGAAAGACAAAGAACAAAAACACACAAACAACACAAAAAACATGACATGAAGAAAAACAGCTATTGTGTAGATAAAAACGTGCTGAAAGGAAAAAAAACAACACTTGTAGAAAAAAAATAAAATCTATCACAGAACATAAGAATAACCTATGCACAACAATAAACAAAGAAAATGGCAGACAAGGACATACAAACAAAAACAGAGATGGAGCATTGACACACACAAGAAATGAACTAAGGCACGGAGGGACACAGAACTATTTTTCACTTTCTGCTTAGCATCGTCCCATTATGCACGTCATCATCCAACTCTCTGCATGTCATTGTCCCATTATGTCGGTAATCGTCACACCCTCTGTTTCTCATCGTATCGGTATGTACGTCATCGTCCCACTTTCTGTTTTTCCTCGTTCCACCCTCTGTTTGTCATCGTCTATGTCTTTGCTTGTCATCATCCCTCTCTCTGCTTGTCATCATCCCAGTTTAATTTTTGTCACCGTCCCACCCTCTGTTTGTCATCGTCCCACTCTGTTTGGCCACGCCTCACTCGCTGCTTGTCAATCTTCTACTAAATATATCATTGTCACATTGCATGTAATGTCTTTCTCTTTGCATGTTAATATTTCAAGTTCTGCCAGCCACTGTCTCTCTCCATCCTTATTATATTCATCATCATCATCTTCCCTGTCGTCGATCTTTTTTTTAAGATCACAGTTTTTCTTACAAAGTTCACCATTGCATGTAAAGCTGTTGTATCTACATACTGCTTTTGTCTCTATTCTGTCATGTAGGGTCAACATGTTCTATTTCTCTTCCTGTGTGATCGTTCAGCATGGTAGATTGTGTTCCACGATCATGGCATCCTCCACACGTAGTAAGCTTTCATATATCTCGTCTTATTTTTGTTTTTTAAAGATGACCATGAGGTTTCCTATGTCCAGTTCTTAGCCTAAAGATGAAAACCCATTCTTCTCTAGTTCAACCATAATAATTGTTCATTTTAAGTAGTTACAGTGTTGATAAATACATTTTCTCGCTACGTTGACTTTAATAAAGGTCTTTGTACCTTAATGATAATCCACAATCCAGATATTCCATTTAATCCACAATCCAGATATTCCATTTTTTCCATGTCAATGTTTCCTTCCTTGCATGTCAATGTTTGAATCTCTACTTGTCAATGTTTCCCTCTCTGCCTGTCAATGTTTCACTCCTTGGCTGTCAATATTTCAGTCCTTGCCAGCCAATGTTTCACTCCATGTTTATCAATGCTTCAATCTTTACATGTCATTGTTCCATTCTTCACCTGTTAATGTGTCAAACCCGGCCTGTCAATGTTTTACACTTTCTGTCTGTTATTGTACACTTTCTCAATGTCACTACCTAGGTTCTCCCTGTCACTGCCCACTATATGTATGTCACTGTCCCACTATGTGTATGTCACTCTCCCACTATCTGATTGTCTCTTTCCCACTACCTATCATTCTCTACCGGCCAGTGTGTAAGTGCCTATCTTTTATTCCATTTCTTTAGCACAAATTCTGCCTCTTTGTTCAGGAAGGAATAAAGATATATTAGCTAATACTACATCAACATGATTCTTCTAAACAGCTTTCATTGGTGTCGAATATTCTAAATATATATATATATATATATATATATATATATATATATATATATATATATATATATATATATATATATATATATAATTTACCACATTATACACATTTACATCTCGCTAGACTGCAATGTCAGTTATAGTACGTGTTTATGTATGGTATTGTGTAATTTTCAGGAGAACCATGCATTGTTATTAATTTGAGAGTTAAGTTATAACTGTGTTTTACTTACTTTTTGGATCTTGTCTTTTTTCTGTAAAAAATGGAAATTAGAAACTGTCATTATGCACACAGACACCGATAAATATAAAGCAAAGACACATACAGACAAAGAGCGGACACAACAGGACATAGAGTGACATACTTGCTTAGGTACTCCTTATCTACCCTGAGGTTTAAATGGCACGAAACATTTCAATAACAAACAGCGAGACACACAAGCAATAAATGTAGAAAGGCACTGATAGACAAGAAACAAAGACGCAGAAAGGTAAGAAACAAGAGATGGTACAGGTAATGAGTAAAGATAAGTCCAAATGTATTGATAAGAACACAATCAATGACATCCATGGAACAAATACTTGCTATAAACAAACACACACACAGACACAGACAAGGAACAATGAGATGGAGAAAATTATAGAGACTAGATAACAACGTGTTGATACTCAAGAAACAAATACACACAAACAGACAAGGAACAAGTACATGGCAAAAATCAGAGAGGCTAGGTAAGAACGTGCTGAAAGACAAGGAACAAAAACACACAAACAACACAAGGAACAATGACATGAAGAAAAACAACTATTGTGGAATAAATAAAAACGTGCTATTAGGAAAAAAAACACACACACTTGTAGACAAAGAATAAAACCTATGACAGAACATAAGCATCACCTATGCATAACAATGAACAAAGAAACTGGCAGACAAGGACATACAAAAAAACAAAGAGGGAGCATTGACCCACACAAGAAATGAACTAAGGCACGGAGGGACACAGAACTATTTTTCACTTTCTGCTTAGCATCGTCCCATTATGCACGTCATCATCCAACTTTCTGCACGTCATTGTCCCATTATGTCCGTAATCCTCACACCCTCTGTTTCTCATCATATCGTTATGTATGTCCTCGTCCCACTTTCTGTTTTTCCTTGTTCCACCCTCTGTTTGTCATTGTCCATGTCTTTGCTTGTCATCATCCATCTCTCTGCTTGGCATCATCTTAGTTTCATTTTTGTCACTGTCCCACCCTCTGTTTGTCATCGTTCCACTCTGTTTAGCCATGCCTCACTCGCTGCTTGTCAATCTTCTACTAAATATATATCATTGTCATTTTGCATATAATGTCGCTCTCTTTGCATGTTAATGTTTCAAGTTCTGCCAGCCACTGTCTCTCTTTGTCCTTATTATATTCATCATCATCATCTTCCCTGTCGTCCATCTTTTTTTTAAGGTCTCGGTTGTTCTTACACAGATCACCATTTTATGTAAAGCTGTTGTATCTACATACTGCTTTTGTCTCTATTCTGTCATGTAGGTTCAACATGTTCTATTTCTCTTCCTGTGTGATCGTTCAGCATGGTAGATTGTGTTCCACGATCATGGCATCCTCCACACGTAGTAAGCTTTCATATATCTCGTCTAATTTTTGTTTTTTAAAGATGACCATGAGGTTTCCTATGTCCAGTTCTTAGTCTAAAGATGAAAACCCATTCTTCTCTAGTTAAATCATAATAATTGTTCATTTTAAGTAGTTACAGTGTTGATAAATACATTTTCTCGCTACGTTGACTTTAATAAAGGTCTTTGTACCTTAATGATAATCCACAATCCAGATATTCCATTTTTTCCATGTCAATGTTTCCTTCCTTGCATGTCAATGTTTAAATCTCTACTTGTCAATGTTTCCCTCTCTGCCTGTCAATGTTTCACTCCTTGGCTGTCAATATTTTAGTCCTTGCCAGCCAATGTTTAACTCCATGTTTATCAATGCTTCAATCTTTACATGTCATTGTTCCATTCGTCACCTGTTTATGTGTCAAACCCGGCCTGTCAATGTTTTACACTTTCTGTCTGTTATTGTACACTTTCTCAATGTCACTACCTAGGTTCTCCCTGTCACTGCCCGCTATATGTATGTCACTGTCCCACTATGTGTATGTTACTCTCCCACTATCTGATTGTCTCTTTCCCACTACCTATCATTCTCTACCGGCCAGTGTGTAAGTGCCTATCTTTTATTCCATTTCTTTAGCACAAATTCTGCCTCTTTGTTCAAAAAGGAATAAAGATATATTAGCTAATACTACATCAACATGATTCTTCTAAACAGCTTTCATTGGTGTCGAATATTCTAAATATATATATATATATATATATATATATATATATATATATAATTTACCACATTATACACATTTACATCTCGCTAGACTGCAATGTCAGTTATAGTACGTGTTTATGTATGGTATTGTGTAATTTTCAGGAGAACCATGCATTGTTATTAATTTGAGAGTTAAGTTATAACTGTGTTTTACTTACTTTTTGGATCTTGTCTTTTTTCTGTAAAAAATGGAAATTAGAAACTGTCATTATGCACACAGACACCGATAAATATAAAGCAAAGACACATACAGACAAAGAGCGAACACAACAGGACATAGAGTGACATACTTGCTTAGGTACTCCTTATCTACCCTGAGGTTTAAATGGCATGAAACATTTCAATAACAAACAGCGAGACACACAAGCAATAAATGTAGAAAGGCACTGATAGACAAGAAACAAAGATGCAGAATGGTAAGAAACAAGAGCAGGTACAGGTAATGAGTAAAGATAAGTCCTAATGTATTGATAAGAAACACAATCAATGACATCCATGGAACAAATACTTGCTATAAACAAACACACACACAGACACAGACAAGGAACAATGAGATGGAGAAAATTATAGAGACTAGATAACAACGTGTTGATACTCAAGAAACAAATACACACAAACAGACAAGGAACAAGTACATGGCAAAAATCAGAGAGGCTAGGTAAGAACGTGCTGAAAGACAAGGAACAAAAACACACAAACAACACAAGGAACAATGACATGAAGAAAAACAACTATTGTGGAATAAATAAAAACGTGCTATTAGGAAAAAAACACACACACTTGTAGACAAAGAATAAAACCTATGACAGAACATAAGCATCACCTATGCATAACAATGAACAAAGAAACTGGCAGACAAGGACATACAAAAAAACAAAGAGGGAGCATTGACACACACAAGAAATGAACTAAGGCACGGAGGGACACAGAACTATTTTTCACTTTCTGCTTAGCATCGTCCCATTATGCACGTCATCATCCAACTCTCTGCATGTCATTGTCCCATTATGACGGTAATCATCACACCCTCTGTTTCTCATCATATCGTTATGTATGTCCTCGTCCCACTTTCTGTTTTTCCTCGTTCCACCCTCTGTTTGTCATTGTCCATGTCTTTGCTTGTCATCATCCATCTCTCTGCTTGGCATCATCTTAGTTTCATTTTTGTCACTGTCCCACCCTCTGTTTGTCATCGTCCCACTCTGTTTAGCCATGCCTCACTCGCTGCTTGTCAATCTTCTACTAAATATATATCATTGTCATTTTGCATATAATGTCGCTCTTTTTGCATGTTAATGTTTCAAGTTCTGCCAGCCACTGTCTCTCTTTGTCCTTATTATATTCATCATCATCATCTTCCCTGTCGTCCATCTTTTTTTTAAGGTCTCGGTTGTTCTTACACAGATCACCATTGTATGTAAAGCTGTTGTATCTACATACTGCTTTTGTCTCTATTCTGTCATGTATGTTCAACATGTTCTATTTCTCTTCCTGTGTGATTGTTCAGCATGGTAGATTGTGTTCCACGATCATGGCATCCTCCACACGTAGTAAGCTTTCATATATCTGAGGTCTTTTTTTTTTTTTTTTAAATATGACCATGAGGTTTCCTATGTCCAGTTCTTAGTCTAAAGATGAAAACCCATTCTTCTCTAGTTAAATCATAATAATTGTTCATTTTAAGTAGTTACAGTGTTGATAAATACATTTTCTCGCTACGTTGACTTTAATAAAGGTCTTTGTACCTTAATGATAATCCACAATCCAGATATTCCATTTTTTCCATGTCAATGTTTCCTTCCTTGCATGTCAATGTTTAAATCTCTACTTGTCAATGTTTCCCTCTCTGCCTGTCAATGTTTCACTCCTTGGCTGTCAATATTTCAGTCCTTGCCAGCCAATGTTTCACTCCATGTTTATCAATGCTTCAATCTTTACCTGTCATTGTTCCATTCGTCACCTGTTTATGTGTCAAACCCGGCCTGTCAATGTTTTACACTTTCTGTCTGTTATTGTACACTTTCTCAATGTCACTACCTAGGTTCTCCCTGTCACTGCCCGCTATATGTATGTCACTGTCCCACTATGTGTATGTTACTCTCCCACTATCTGATTGTCTCTTTCCCACTACCTATCATTCTCTACCGGCCAGTGTGTAAGTGCCTATCTTTTATTCCATTTCTTTAGCACAAATTCTGCCTCTTTGTTCAAAAAAGAATAAAGATATATTAGCTAATACTACATCAACATGATTCTTCTAAACAGCTTTCATTGGTGTCGAATATTCTAAATATATATATATATATATATATATATATATATATATATATATATATATATATATATATATATATATA
Source organism: Ariolimax columbianus (assembly GCA_036924085.1). NCBI lineage: Eukaryota > Metazoa > Mollusca > Gastropoda > Stylommatophora > Arionidae > Ariolimax > Ariolimax columbianus. Next base: position 67,577,720 of record JAVGWX010000005.1, on the reverse strand, counting down.
TATATATATAATTTACCACATTATACACATTTACATCTCGCTAGACTGCAATGTCAGTTATAGTACGTGTTTATGTATGGTATTGTGTAATTTTCAGGAGAACCATGCATTGTTATTAATTTGAGAGTTAAGTTATAACTGTGTTTTACTTACTTTTTGGATCTTGTCTTTTTTCTGTAAAAAATGGAAATTAGAAACTGTCATTATGCACACAGACACCGATAAATATAAAGCAAAGACACATACAGACAAATAGCGAACACAACAGGACATAGAGTGACATACTTGCTTAGGTACTCCTTATCTACCCTGAGGTTTAAATGGCATGAAACATTTCAATAACAAACAGCGAGACACACAAGCAATAAATGTAGAAAGGCACTGATAGACAAGAAACAAAGATGCAGAAAGGTAAGAAACAAGAGCAGGTACAGGTAATGAGTAAAGATAAGTCCTAATGTATTGATAAGAAACACAATCAATGACATCCATGGAACAAATACTTGCTATAAACAAACACACACACAGACACAGACAAGGAACAATGAGATGGAGAAATTTATAGAGACTAGATAACAACGTGTTGATACTCAAGAAACAAATACACACAAACAGACAAGGAACAAGTACATGGCAAAAATCAGAGAGGCTAGGTAAGAACGTGCTGAAAGACAAGGAACAAAAACACACAAACAACACAAGGAACAATGACATGAAGAAAAACAACTATTGTGGAATAAATAAAAACGTGCTATTAGGAAAAAAAACACACACACTTGTAGACAAAGAATAAAACCTATGACAGAACATAAGCATCACCTATGCATAACAATGAACAAAGAAACTGGCAGACAAGGACAAACAAAAAAACAAAGAGGGAGCATTGACACACACAAGAAATGAACTAAGGCACGGAGGGACACAGAACTATTTTTCACTTTCTGCTTAGCATCGTCCCATTATGCACGTCATCATCCAACTCTCTGCATGTCATTGTCCCATTATGACGGTAATCATCACACCCTCTGTTTCTCATCGTATCGGTATGTACGTCATCGTCCCACTTTCTGTTTTTCCTTGTTCCACCCTCTGTTTGTCATTGTCCATGTCTTTGCTTGTCATCATCCATCTCTCTGCTTGGCATCATCTTAGTTTCATTTTTGTCACTGTCCCACCCTCTGTTTGTCATCGTCCCACTCTGATTAGCCATGCCTCACTCGCTGCTTGTCAATCTTCTACTAAATATATATCATTGTCATTTTGCATATAATGTCGCTCTCTTTGCATGTTAATGTTTCAAGTTATGCCAGCCACTGTCTCTCTTCGTCCTTATTATATTCATCATCATCATCTTCCCTGTCGTCCATCTTTTTTTTAAGGTCTCGGTTGTTCTTACACAGATCACCATTTTATGTAAAGCTGTTGTATCTACATACTGCTTTTGTCTCTATTCTGTCATGTAGGGTCAACATGTTCTATTTCTCTTCCTGTGTGATCGTTCAGCATGGTAGATTGTGTTCCACGATCATGGCATCCTCCACACGTAGTAAGCTTTCATATATCTCAAATCTTATTTTTGTTTTTTAAAGATGACCATGAGGTTTCCTATGTCCAGTTCTTAGCCTAAAGATGAAAACCCATTCTTCTCTAGTTCAATCATAATAATTGTTCATTTTAAGTAGTTACAGTGTTGATAAATACATTTTCTCGCTACGTTGACTTTAATAATGGTCTTTGTACCTTAATGATAATCCACAATCCAGATGTTCCATTTTTTCCATGTCAATGTTTCCTTCCTTGCATGTCAATGTTTAAATCTCTACTTGTCAATGTTTCCCTCTCTGCCTGTCAATGTTTCACTCCTTGGCTGTCAATATTTCAGTCCTTGCCAGCCAATGTTTCACTCCATGTTTATCAATGCTTCAATCTTTACATGTCATTGTTCCATTCTTCACCTGTTAATGTGTCAAACCCGGCCTGTCAATGTTTTACACTTTCTGTCTGTTATTGTACACTTTCTCAATGTCACTACCTAGGTTCTCCCTGTCACTGCCCACTATATGTATGTCACTGTCCCACTATGTGTATGTCACTCTACCACTATCTGATTGTCTCTTTCCCACTACCTATCATTCTCTACTGGCCAGTGTGTAAGTGCCTATCTTTTATTCCATTTCTTTAGCACAAATTCTGCCTCTTTGTTCAGGAAAGAATAAAGATATATTAGCTAATACTACATCAACATGATTCTTCTAAACAGCTTTCATTGGTGTCGAATATTCTAAATATATATATATATATATATATATATATATATATATATATATATATATATATATATATATATATATATATATATATATATAATTTACCACATTATACACATTTACATCTCGCTAGACTGCAATGTCAGTTATAGTACGTCTTTATGTATGGTATTGTGTAATTTTCAGGAGAACCATGCATTGTTATTAATTTGAGAGTTAAGTTATAACTGTGTTTTACTTACTTTTTATAGTTTTTCTTTTTTCTGTTGAAAATGGAAATTAGAAACTGTCATTATGCACACAGACACTGACAAATATAAAGCAAAGACACATACAGACAAAGAGCGAACACAACAGGACATAGAGTGACATACTTGCTTAGGTACTCCTTATCTACCCTGAGGTTTAAATGGCACGAAACATTTCAATAACAAACAGCGAGACACACAAGCAATAAATGTAGAAAGGCACTGATAGACAAGAAACAAAGATGCAAAAAGGTAAGAAACAAGAGCAGGTACAGGTAATGAGTAAAGATAAGTCCTAATGTATTGATAAGAAACACAATCAATGACATCCATGGAACAAATACTTGCTATAAACAAACACACACACAGACACAGACAAGGAACAATGAGATGGAGAAAATTATAGAGACTAGATAACAACGTGTTGATACTCAAGAAACAAATACACACAAACAGACAAGGAACAAGTACATGGCAAAAATCAGAGAGGCTAGGTAAGAACGTGCTGAAAGACAAGGAACAAAAACACACAAACAACACAAGGAACAATGACATGAAGAAAAACAACTATTGTGGAATAAATAAAAACGTGCTATTAGGAAAAAAAACACACACACTTGTAGACAAAGAATAAAACCTATGACAGAACATAAGCATCACCTATGCATAACAATGAACAAAGAAACTGGCAGACAAGGACAAACAAAAAAACAAAGAGGGAGCATTGACACACACAAGAAAGGAACTAAGGCACGGAGGGACACAGAACTATTTTTCACTTTCTGCTTAGCATCGTCCCATTATGCACTTCATCATCCAACTCTCTGCATGTCATTGTCCCATTATGACGGTAATCATCACACCCTCTATTTCTCATTGTATCGGTATGTACGTCATCGTCCCACTTTCTGTTTTTCCTCATTCCACCCTCTGTTTGTCATCGTCCATGACTTTGCTTGTCATCATCCCTCTCTCTGCTTGTCATCATCCCAGTTTCATTTTTCACCGTCCCACCCTCTGTTTGTCATCGACACACTCTGTTTGGCCATGCCTCACTCGCTGCTTGTCAATCTTCTACTAAATATATATCATTGTCATTTTGCATATAATGTCGCTCTCTTTGCATGTTAATGTTTCAAGTTCTGCCAGCCACTGTCTCTCTTCGTCCTTATTATATTCATCTTCATCATCTTCCCTTTCGTCCATCTTTTTTTCAAGATCTCGGTTGTTCTTACACAAATCACCATTTTATGTAAAGCTGTTGTATCTACATACTGCTTTTGTCTCTATTCTGTCATGTAGGGTCAACATGTTCTATTTCTCTTCCTGTGTGATCGTTCAGCATGGTAGATTGTGTTCCACGATCATGGCATCCTCCACACGTAGTAAGCTTTCATAAATCTCGTCTTTTTTTTGTTTTTCAAAGATGACCATGAGGTTTCCTATGTCCAGTTCTTAGTCTAAAGATGAAAACCCATTCTTCTCTAGTTAAATCATAATAATTGTTCATTTTAAGTAGTTACAGTGTTGATAAATACATTTTCTCGCTACGTTGACTTTAATAAAGGTCTTTGTACCTTAATGATAATCCACAATCCAGATATTCCATTTTTTCCATGTCAATGTTTCCTTCCTTGCATGTCAATGTTTAAATCTCTACTTGTCAATGTTTCCCTCTCTGCCTGTCAATGTTTCACTCCTTGGCTGTCAATATTTCAGTCCTTGCCAGCCAATGTTTCACTCCATGTTTATCAATGCTTCAATCTTTACATGTCATTGTTCCATTCTTCACCTGTTAATGTGTCAAACCCGGCCTGTCAATGTTTTACACTTTCTGTCTGTTATTGTACACTTTCTCAATGTCACTACCTAGGTTCTCCCTGTCACTGCCCACTATATGTATGTCACTGTCCCACTATGTGTATGTCACTCTACCACTATCTGATTGTCTCTTTCCCACTACCTATCATTCTCTACTGGCCAGTGTGTAAGTGCCTATATTTTATTCCATTTCTTTAGCACAAATTCTGCCTCTTTGTTCAGGAAGGAATAAAGATATATTAGCTAATACTACATCAACATGATTCTTCTAAACAGCTTTCAATGGTGTCGAATATTCTTAATATATATATATATATTAATATATATATATATATATATATATATATATATAAATATATATATATATATATATATATATATATATATATAATTTACGACATTATACACATTTACATCTCGCTAGACTGCAATGTCAGTTATAGTACGTTTTTATGTATGGTATTGTGTAATTTTCAGGAGAACCATGCATTGTTATTAATTTGAGAGTTAAGTTATAACTGTGTTTTACTTACTTTCTGGATTTTGTTTTTGTCCTGTAAAAAAAGGAAATTAGAAACTGTCATCATGCACACAGACACCGATAAATATAAAGCAAAGACACATACAGACAAAGAGCGGACACAACAGGGCATAGAGTGACATACTTGCTTAGGTACTCATTATCTACCCTGAGGTTTAAATGGCACGAAACATTTCAATAACAAACAGCGAGACACACAAGCAATAAATGTAGAAAGGCACTGATAGACAAGAAACATATATGTAGAAAGGTAAGAAACAAGAGCAGATACAGGTAATGAGTAAAGATAAGTCCTAATGTATTGATAAGAAACACAATCAATGACATCCATGGAACAAATACTTGCTATAAACAAACACACACACAGACACAGACAAGGAACAATGAGATGGAGAAAATTATAGAGACTAGATAACAACGTGTTGAAACTCAAGAAACAAATACACACAAACAGACAAGGAACAAGTACATGGCAAAAATCAGAGATGCCAGACAAGAACGTGCTGACAGACAAGGAACAAAAAACACACAAACAACAAAAGAAACAATGACATGAAGAAAAACAACTATTGGGGACTAAATAAAAATGTGATGATAGGAAAAAAAAAACAAACACTTGTAGACAAAGAATAAAATCTATGACAGAACATAAGCATCACCTATGCATAACAATGAACAAAGAAACTGGCAGACAAGGACATACACAAAAACAAAGAGGGAGCATTGATACACAAAAGAAATGAACTAAGGCATGGAGGGACACAGAACTATTTTTCACTTTCTGCTTAGCATCGTCCCATTATGCACGTCATCATCCAACTCTCTGCATGTCATTGTCCCATTATGACGGTAATCATCACACCCTCTGTTTCTCATCGTATCGGTATGTACGTCATCGTCCCACTTTCTGTTTTTCCTCGTTCCACCCTCTGTTTGTCATCGTCCATGTCTTTGCTTGTCATCATCCCTCTCTCTGCTTGTCATCATCCCAGTTTCATTTTTCCCCGTCCCACCCTCTGTTTGTCATCGTCACACTCTGTTTGGCCATGCCTCACTCGCTGCTTGTCAATCTTCTACTAAATATATATCATTGTCATTTTGCATATAATGTCGCTCTCTTTGCATGTTAATGTTTCAAGTTCTGCCAGCCACTGTCTCTCTTCATCCTTATTATATTCATCTTCATCATCTTCCCTTTCGTCCATCTTTTTTTCAAGGTCTCGGTTGTTCTTACACAAATCACCATTTTATGTAATGCTGTTGTATCTACATACTGCTTTTGTCTCTATTCTGTCATGTAGGGTCAACATGTTCTATTTCTCTTCCTGTGTGATCGTTCAGCATGGTAGATTGTGTTCCACGATCATGGCATCCTCCACACGTAGTAAGCTTTCATATATCTCAAATCTTATTTTTGTTTTTTAAAGATGACCATGAGGTTTCCTATGTCCAGTTCTTAGCCTAAAGATAAAAAACCCATTCTTCTCTAGTTCAATCATAATAATTGTTCATTTTAAGTAGTTACAGTGTTGATAAATACATTTTCTCGTTACGTTGACTTTAATAGAGGTCTTTGTACCTTAATGATAATCCACAATCCAGATATTCCATTTTTTCCATGTCAATGTTTCCTTCCTTGCATGTCAATGTTTATATCTCTACTTGTCAATGTTTCCCTCTCTGCCTGTCAATGTTTCACTCCTTGGCTGTCAATATTTCAGTCCTTGCCAGCCAATGTTTCCCTCAATGTTTATCAATGCTTCAATCTTTACATGTCATTGTTCCATTCTTCACCTGTTAATGTGTCAAACCCGGCCTGTCAATGTTTTACACTTTCTGTCTGTTATTGTACTCTTTCTCAATGTCACTACCTAGGTTCTCCCTGTCACTGCCCACTATATGTATGTCACTGTCCCACTATGTGTATGTCACTCTCCCACTATCTGATTGTCTCTTTCCCACTACCTATCATTCTCTACCGGCCAGTGTGTAAGTGCCTATCTTTTATTCCATTTCTTTAGCACAAATTCTGCCTCTTTGTTCAGGAAGGAATAAAGATATATTAGCTAATACTACATCAACATGATTCTTCTAAACAGCTTTCATTGGTGTCGAATATTCTAAATATATATATATATTTTACCACATTATTGACATTTACATCTCGCAAGACTTTAATGTCAGTTATAGTACGTGTTTATGTATGGTATTGTGTAATTGTCAGGAGAACCATGCATTGTTATTAATTTGAGAGTTAGTTATAACTGTGTTGTACTTACTTTTTAGATTTTGTATTTTTTCTGTGAAAAAAGGAAATTAGAAACTGTCATTATGCACACAGACACTGACAAATATGAAGCAAAGACACATACAGACAAAGAGCGGACACAACAGGACATAGAGTGACATACTTGCTTAGGTACTCCTTATCTACCCTGAGGTTTAAATGCACGAGACATTTCAATAACAAACAGCGAGACACACAAGAAATAAATGTAGAAAGGCACTGATAGACAAGAAACATAGATGCAGAAAGGTAAGAAACAAGAGCAGGTACAGGTAATGAGTAAAGATAAGTCCTAATGTATTGATAAGAAACACAATCAATGACATCCATGGAACAAATACTTGCTATAAACAAACACACACACAGACACAGACAAGGAACAATGAGATGGAGAAAATTATAGAGACTAGATAACAACGTGTTGAAACTCAAGAAACAAATACACACAAACAGACAAGGAACAAGTACATTGCAAAAATCAGAGAGGCTAGGTAAGAACGTGCTGAAAGATAAGGAACAAAAAACACACAAACAACACAAGGAACAATGACATGAAGAAAAACAACTATTGTGGACTAAATAAAAACGTGCTGATAGGAAAAAAAAACAAACACTTGTAGACAAAGAATAAAACCTATGACAAAACATAAGCATCACCTATGCATAACAATGAACAAAGAAACTGGCAGACAAGGACATACACAAAAACAAAGAGGGAGCATTGATACACAAAAGAAATGAACTAAGGCACGGAGGGACACAGAACTATTTTTCACTTTCTGCTTAGCATCGTCCCATTATGCACGTCATCATCCAACTCTCTGCATGTCATTGTCCCATTATGACGGTAATCATCACACCCTCTGTTTCTCATCATATCGGTATGTACGTCATCGTCCCACTTTCTGTTTTTCCTCGTTCCACCCTCTGTTTGTCATCGTCCATGTCTTTGCTTGTCATCATCCCTCTCTCTGCTTGTCATCATCTCAGTTTCATTTTTCACCGTCCCACCCTCTGTTTGTCATCGTCACACTCTGTTTGGCCATGCCTCACTCGCTGCTTGTCAATCTTCTACTAAATATATATCATTGTCATTTTGCATATAATGTCGCTCTCTTTGCATGTTAATGTTTCAAGTTCTGCCAGCCCCTGTCTCTCTCCATCCTTATTATATTCATCTTCATCATCTTCCCTTTCGTCCATCTTTTTTTCAAGGTCTCGGTTGTTCTTACACAAATCACCATTTTATGTAAAGCTGTTGTATCTACATACTGCTTTTGTCTCTATTCTGTCATGTAGGGTCAACATGTTCTATTTCTCTTCCTGTGTGATCGTTCAGCATGGTAGATTGTGTTCCACGATCATGGCATCCTCCACACGTAGTAAGCTTTCATATATCTCAAATCTTATTTTTGTTTTTTAAAGATGACCATGAGGTTTCCTATGTCCAGTTCTTAGCCTAAAGATGAAAACCCATTCTTCTCTAGTTCAATCATAATAATTGTTCATTTTAAGTAGTTATAGTGTTGATGAATACATTTTCTCGTTACGTTGACTTTAATAAAGGTCTTTGTACCTTAATGATAATCCACAATCCAGATATTCCATTTTTTCCATGTCAATGTTTAAATCTCTACTTGTCAATGTTTCCCTCTCTGCCTGTCAATGTTTCACTCCTTGGCTGTCAATATTTCAGTCCTTGCCAGCCAATGTTTCACTCCATGTTTATCAATGCTTCAATCTTTACATGTCATTGTTCCATTCTTCACCTGTTAATGTGTCAAACCCGGCCTGTCAATGTTTTACACTTTCTGTCTGTTATTGTACTCTTTCTCAATGTCACTACCTAGGTTCTCCCTGTCACTGCCCACTATATGTATGTCACTGTCCCACTATGTGTATGTCACTGTCCCACTATGTGTATGTCACTGTCCCACTATGTGTATGTCACTGTCCCACTATATGTATGTCACTGTCCCACTATCTGATTGTCTCTTTCCCACTACCTATCATTCTCTACCGGCCAGTGTGTAAGTGCCTATCTTTTATTCCATTTCTTTAGCACAAATTCTGCCTCTTTGTTCAGGAAGGAATAAAGTTATATTAGCTAATACTACATCAACATGATTCTTCTAAACAGCTTTCATTGGTGTCGAATATTCTAAATATATATATATATATTTTACCACATTATTGACATTTACATCTCGCAAGACTGGAATGTCAGTTATAGTACGTGTTTATGTATGGTATTGTGTAATTGTCAGGAGAACCATGCATTGTTATTAATTTGAGAGTTAGTTATATCTGTGTTGTACTTACTTTTTTGATTTTGTATTTTTCCTGTGGAAAAAGGAAATTAGAAACTGTCATTATGCACACAGACACTGACAAATATGAAGCAAAGACACATACAGACAAAGAGCGGACACAACAGGACATAGAGTGACATACTTGCTTAGGTACTCCTTATCTACCCTGAGGTTTAAATGGCACGAGACATTTCAATAACAAACAGCGAGACACACAAGAAATAAATGTAGAAAGGCACTGATAGACAAGAAGCATAGATGCAGAAAGGTAAGAAACAAGAGCAGGTACAGGTAATGAGTAAAGATAAGTCCTAATGTATTGATAAGAAACACAATCAATGACATCCATGGAACAAATACTTGCTATAAACAAACACACACACAGACACAGACAAGGAACAATGAGATGGAGAAAATTATAGAGACTAGATAACAACGTGTTGAAACTCAAGAAACAAATACACACAAAGAGACAAGGAACAAGTACATGGCAAAAATCAGAGATGCTAGATAAGAACGTGCTGACAGACAAGGAACAAAAACACACAAACAACACAAGGAACAATAACATGAAGAAAAACAACTATTGTGGACTAAATAAAAACGTGCTGATAGGAAAAAAAAAACAAACACTTGTAGACAAAGAATAAAACCTATGACAGAACATAAGCATCACCTATGCATAACAATGAACAAAGAAACTGGCAGACAAGGACATACACAAAAACAAAGAGGGAGCATTGATACACAAAAGAAATGAACTAAGGCATGGAGGGACACAGAACTATTTTTCACTTTCTGCTTAGCATCGTCCCATTATGCACGTCATCATCCAACTCTCTGCATGTCATTGTCCCATTATGACGGTAATCATCACACCCTCTGTTTCTCATCATATCATTATGTACGTCATCGTCCCACTTTCTGTTTTTCCTCGTTCCACCCTCTGTTTGTCATCGTCCATGTCTTTGCTTGTCATCATCCCTCTCTCTGCTTGTCATCATCCCAGTTTCATTTTTCACCGTCCCACCCTCTGTTTGTCATCGTCACACTCTGTTTGGCCATGCCTCACTCGCTGCTTGTCAATCTTCTACTAAATATATATCATTGTCATTTTGCATATAATGTCGCTCTCTTTGCATGTTAATGTTTCAAGTTCTGCCAGTCCCTGTCTCTCTTCATCCTTATTATATTCATCTTCATCATCTTCCCTTTCGTCCATCTTTTTTTCAAGGTCTCGGTTGTTCTTACACAAATCACCATTTTATGTAAAGCTGTTGTATCTACATACTGCTTTTGTCTTTATTCTGTCATGTAGGGTCAACATGTTCTATTTCTCTTCCTGTGTGATCGTTCAGCATGGTAGATTGTGTTCCACGATCATGGCATCCTCCACACGTAGTAAGCTTTCATATATCTCAAATCTTATTTTTGTTTTTTAAAGATGACCATGAGGTTTCCTATGTCCAGTTCTTAGCCTAAAGATGAAAACCCATTCTTCTCTAGTTTAATCATAATAATTGTTCATTTTAAGTAGTTATAGTGTTGATAAATACATTTTCTCGTTACGTTGACTTTAATAAAGGTCTTTGTACCTTAATGATAATCCACAATCCAGATATTCCATTTTTTTCATGTCAATGTTTCCTTTCTTGCATGTCAATGTTTATATCTCTACTTGTCAATGTTTCCCTTTCTGCCTGTCAATGTTTCACTCCTTGGCTGTCAATATTTCAGTCCTTGCCAGCCAATGTTTCACTCCATGTTTATCAATGCTTCAATCTTTACATGTCATTGTTCCATTCTTCACCTGTTAATGTGTCAAACCCGGCCTGTCAATGTTTTACACTTTCTGTCTGTTATTGTACTCTTTCTCAATGTCACTACCTAGGTTGTCCCTGTCACTGCCCACTATATGTATGTCACTGTCCCACTATGTGTATGTCACTGTCCCACTATGTGTATGTCACTGTCCCACTATATGTATGTCACTGTCCCACTATATGTATGTCACTGTCCCACTATGTGTATGTCACTCTCCAACTATCTGATTGTCTATTTCCCACTACCTATCATTCTCTACCGGCCAGTGTGTAAGTGCCTATCTTTTATTCCATTTCTTTAGCACAAATTCTGCCTCTTTGTTCAGGAAGGAATAAAGATATATTAGCTAATACTACATCAACATGATTCTTCTAAACAGCTTTCATTGGTGTCGAATATTCTAAATATATATATATATATATATATATATATATATTTTACCACATTATTGACATTTACATCTCGCAAGACTGGAATGTCAGTTATAGTACGTGTTTATGTATGGTATTGTGTAATTGTCAGGAGAACCATGCATTGTTATTAATTTGAGAGTTAGTTATATCTGTGTTGTACTTACTTTTTGGATCTTGTCTTTTTTCTGTGAAAAAAGGAAATTAGAAACTGTCATTATGCACACAGACACTGACAAATATGAAGCAAAGACACATACAGACAAAGAGCGGACACAACAGGACATAGAGTGACATACTTGCTTAGGTACTCCTTATCTATGCTGAGGTTTAAATGGTATGAGACATTTCAATAACAAACAGCGAGACACACAAGAAATAAATGTAGAAAGGCACTGATAGACAAGAAACATAGATGCAGAAAGGTAAGAAACAAGAGCAGGTACAGGTAATGAGTAAAGATAAGTCCAAATGTATTGATAAGAAACACAATCAATGACATCCATGGAACAAATACTTGCTATAAACAAACACACACACAGACACAGACAAGGAACAATGAGATGGAGAAAATTATAGAGACTAGATAACAACGTGTTGAAACTCAAGAAACAAATACACACAAACAGACAAGGAACAAGTACATGGCAAAAATCAGAGAGGCTAGGTAAGAACGTGCTGAAAGACAAGGAACAAAAACACACAAACAACACAAGGAACAAAAACACACAAACAACACAAGGAACAATGACATGAAGAACAACAACTATTGTGGACTAAATAAAAACGTGCTGATAAGAAAAAACAAACAAAGACTTGTAAACAAAGAATAAAACCTATGACAGAACATAAGCATCACCTATGCATAACAATGAACAAAGAAACTGGCAGACAAGGACATACACAAAAACAAAGAGGGAGCATTGACACACAAAAGAAATGAACTAAGGCATGGAGGGACACAGAACTATTTTTCACTTTCTGCTTAGCATCGTCCCATAATGCACGTCATCATCCAACTCTCTGCATGTCATTGTTCCATTATGTCGGTAATCGTCACACCCTCTGTTTCTCATCATATCGTTATGTACGTCATCGTCCCACTTTCTGATTTTCCTCGTTCTACCCTCTGTTTGTCATCGTCCATGTCTTTGCTTGTCATCATCCCTCTCTCTGCTTGTCATCATCCTAGTTTCATTTTTGTCACCGTCCCACCCTCTGTTTGTCATCGTCCCACTCTGTTTAGCCATGCCTCACTCGCTGCTTGTCAATCTTCTACTAAATATGTATCATTGTCACATTGCATGTAATGTCTTTCTCTTTGCATGTTAATATTTCAAGTTTTGCCAGCCACTGTCTCTCTCCATCCTTATTATATTCATCATCATCATCTTCTCCGTTGGCGTCGTCCATCCTTATTTCAAGGTCTCGGTTGTTCTTACAAAGATCACCATTGTATGTAAAGCTGTTGTATCTACATACTGCTTTTGTCTCTATTCTGTCATGTAGTGTCAACATGTTCTATTTCTCTTCCTGTGTGATCGTTCAGCATGGTAGATTGTGTTCCACGATCATGGCATCCACCACATGTAGTAAGCTTTCATATATCTGAGGTCTTTTTTTTTTTTTTTTAAATATGACCATGAGGTTTCCTATGTCCAGTTCTTAGCCTAAAGATGAAGACCCATTTTTCTCTAGTTTAATCATAATAATTGTTCATATTAAGTAGTTAGTGTTGATAAATTTATTTTCTCCCTACGTTGACTTTAATAATGGTCTTTGTACCTTAATGATGATCCACAATCCAGATATTCCATTTTTTCCATGTCAATGTTTCCTTCCTTGCCTGTCAATGTTTAAATCTCTACTTGTTAATGTTTCCCTCTCTGCCTGTCAATGTTTCACTCCTTGGCTGTCAATATTTCAGTCCTTGCCAGCCAATGTTTCACTCCATGTTTTTCAATGCTACAATATTTACCTGTCATTTTTCCATTCTTCACCTGTTAATGTGTCAAACCCTGTTTGTCAATGTTTTACACTTTCTGTCTGTTATTGTACACTTTCTCAATGTCACTACCTAGGTTCTCCCTGTCACTGCCCACTATATGTATGTCACTGTCCCACTATGTGTATGTCACTGTCCCACTATGTGTATGTCACTCTCCCACTATCTGATTGTCTCTTTCCCCCTACCTATCATTCTCTACTGGCCAGTGTGTAAGTGCCTATCTTTTCTTCCATTTCTTTAGCACAAATTCTGCCTCTTTGTTCAGGAAGGAATACAGATATATTCGCTAATATTACATCAACATGATTCTTCTAAACCGCTTTCATTGGTGTCGAATATTCTAAATATGTATATATATATATATATATATATATATATATATATATATATATATATATATATATATATATATATATATATATAAATATATATATATATATATATATTTATATATATATATATATATATATATATATATATATATATATATAATTTACCACATTATTGACATTTATATCTCGCAAGACTGGAATGTCAGTTATAGTACGTGTTAATGTATGGTATTGTGTAATTGTCAGGGGAACCATGCATTGTTATTAATTTAAGAGTTAATTATATCTGTGTTGTACTTACTTTTTGGATCTTTTTTTTTTTCTGTGAAAAAAGGAAAATTAGAAACTGTCATTATGCACACAGACACTGACAAATATGAAGAAAAGACACATACAGACAAAGAGTGGACACAACAGGACATACAGGGACACACTTGCTTAGGCACTCCTTATCTGTTCTGAGGTGTAAATGGCACGAAACATTTCAAAAACAAACACTGAGGTACACAAGAAATAAATGTAGAAAGGCACTGATAGTCAAGAAACATAGATGCAGAAAGGCACTGATAGTCAAGAAACATAGATGCAGAAAAGTAAGAAACAAGAGTAAGTACAGGCAATGAGTAAAGCTAAGTCCCAATGCATTGATAAGATACACAAGCACTGACATCCATGGAAGAAAGACTAACTATAAACAAACACACACACTCACACACAGACAAAGAACAATGACACAAAGAAAATCAGTTATACTAGGTAAAAACGTGCTTACAGACATGTAAAAAATACACACAAATGACAAGGAGCAAGTACATGGAGATAAATAGATATGGTGGGCAAGATTAAAACGTGCTGATAGACAAAAATAATAGACACATGTAGACAAAGAAAACAACTTATGACAGAACATGAAAGAACCTATGCATTACAATGAACAAAGAAACTGGCAGACAAGGACATACAAATAAAAAAAGTGACCGAACATTGACACACACCAGTAATGAACTAAGGCACGGAGGAACAAAGAACTCTTTTTCACTCTCTGCATGTCATCGTTCCATTATGCACGTCATCGTCCCATTCTCTGCTTGTACTGCCCCATTGTGTCAGTCATCGTCCCACACTCTATTTATCATCGTCCCGTTTTGTACGTCATCGTCCCACTTTCTGTTTTTCGTCGTTCCACCCCCTGCTTGTCATCGTCAGTCTCTCTGCTTGTCATCGTCAGTCTCTCTTCTTGTCATCGTCACTCTCTGCTTGTCATCGTCCCACCCCTGTTTGTCATCGTTCCACCCTCTGTTTGTCATCGTCCCACCCTCTGCTTGCCATCGTCAGTCTCTCTGCTTGTCATCGTCAGTCTCTCTGCTTGTCATCGTCACTCTCTGCTTGTGATCGTCCCACCCCTGTTTGTCATCGTTCCACCCTCTGTTTGTCATCGTCCCACCCCCTGCTTGTCATCGTCCCACCCTCTGCTTGCCATCGTCAGTCTCTCTGTTTGTCATCGTCCATGTCTTTGCGTGTTATCATCCCTCTGTCTGCTTGCCATCGTCCCAATTTCTGTTTTGACACCGTCCCACCCTCTGTTTGTCATCGCTCTACTCTGTTTGACACCGTCCCACCCTCTGTTTGTCATCGCTCTACTCTGTTTGACACCGTCCCACCCTCTGTTTGTCATCGCTCTACTCTGTTTGACACCGTCCCACCCTCTGTTTGTCATCGCTCTACTCTGTTTGACACCGTCCCACCCTCTGTTTGTCATCGTCCCACCCTCTGTTTGTCATCGTCCCACCCTCTGTTTGTCATCGTCCCACCCTCTGTTTGACACCGTCCCACCCTCTGTTTGACACCGTCCCACCCTCTGTTTGACACCGTCCCACCCTCTGTTTGTCATCGCTCTACTCTGTTTGGTCTCGTCCCACTCGCTGCTTGTCAATCTTCAACTAAATATCTATCATTCTCACACTGCATGTAATGTCTCTCTCGTTGTATGATAGTGTTCTAATTTCTGCCAGCCACTGTCTCTCTTCATCCTTTTCATGTTCATCATCATCGTCTTCTCCCTCGCCGTCGTCAATACTCATATCAAGGTCTCAGTTTATCTTACAAAGATCACCATTGTATGTAAAACTGTTGTATCTCTGACTGCGTTTGTCTCTCCTCCGTCATGTAGGGCCAAATTGTTCTATATCTCTTCATCTATGATCGTTCAGCTTGGTAGTTTGTGTTCCGCAATCATGGCATCCTCCACATGTAGAAAGTTATCATATATCTCAATTTTTGTTTTAATGATGACCCTGAGGTTTCCTATGCCCAGTTATCAGTCGGAAGATGAAGACCTATTCTTCTCTAGTTGCCAACATAGCAATAGTTTTTTTAAACAGAAGTTACGGTGTTGATAGATACATTTTCTCGCAACGTTGGCTTTAATAATGGTCTTTGCATCCTTATGATAATTTACACTCCAGATGTTCCATTTTTTCCTTGTCAATGTTTCACTCCTTGGTTGTCAATGTTTCACTCCTTGCCTGTCAATGTTTCACTCCCTGTTTGTCAATGTTCCAATATTTACTTGTCATTGTTCCAACATTCACCTGTCAATTTTCCAATTTTTACCATTCAATATGTCACACCCTGCCTGTCAATGTTTTATACTTTCTGTCTGTTACTTCACTTTCCCCCTGTCACTGCTCACTTTCTCCCCGTTCCTGTCCACTTTCTCACTGTCACTGCCCACTTTCTCCCTATCACTGCCTACTATAAATCTGTCACTGCATACTATCTCAATGTCATTGACCAAAGTCTTCCTGTCAGTGCTCCTAACTCCATTTCACTTCCCACTGTATCCCTGTCACTGCCCCGCTATCTATCTGTCAGTTTCCAACTGTCTATCTGTCACTGCCGCCTATATCTCTGTCATTACTCACTATCTCTCTGTCACTACCCATTATCTCCTGACACTACCCACTATCTCCATGTCACTGCCCCTATCTATCTGTCACTGCCCACTATCTGTCTGGCACTGTCCACTTTCTCTTTGTCACTGCCCACATTATCACTGCCCACTATCTGTATGTCACTGACCACTATCTGATTGTTTCGTTCCCACTATCGAATTGTCAGATTCCACACTCTGTCCGTTTCCCGTGGTAAGAGAAAGCGCTTTATGCATTAGTGATTATTTTTAGAGAATCTTTAAAGAGAACTTTCATTGGGGTCGAGCAAGTTGGAAACATTAATCTATATTTGACTACAATGGAGTCATTCACATCTGACTAGAATGGACGTTAATGTTAATCTATAGCTCGTGAATATGTATGTTTTTAAAAATTGGTCTGCTTTTACTTCTATTCACATGTGTCGTTAGTCGACGTGGTGAGCTGCAGTTTTTTCTTCCATTAGCCAGATTGCTTCTTGACCACGTGGGGATATGTGATTTTCTTTCGTGTACCAGATCTGTCGTTATCCACTGAGGGAAATGTATTTTTCTGTTGCATGCCGGCTTGGTGATTTAGGTGTATTTATTTCAGGTGTCCGATCCAATTTATATTCTGCCTTTTCATATATTCCAAGCACGATGTTGCATCCACCTTCTTCTGTTTTTCTTCATTTCGTACTGTAGTTCATCGTGTGTTACCAAGTCTTTCCCAAACACTTTATTTCGCTTATAGCTGTTTTGCACGCTTGTGTCTTGTTGAGAGTCCATATCTGACACTAGTAGCATAGAGATGGTATACAAATTATGTTAAACAGCTGTCTATTAGTCTCCACTGAGATGTATGTGTGTCATAATTAGGAGAGCTGATAGAAAACGATATTTGCATTCTTACAGAAACATGATTTCACCGTGTTTTCCAAATTTTCATCTATTGGTCTTAATTTACTTCCCGTAATTTTTTGTATATTTTATAACCGTCCTAAGACAATTTCCTTGCTCTATATTTGAGAAACAGTTACACCTGTGAGTTGCTTATCTTTACCTTTTGGCGCTGCAGCTGTACCTTTTGGCGCTTCAGCTGAGGAACAAGCACAATAGGAAATGTCAATATTCAAGAAGACACTGCCGGACAAAGAGATAAGCGACACACAGACAAGGAGCATAGACACGAGGTAAATTTACAACAAATACACAGACAAACAAGGAATATTTACATAAAGGACTGGCAGTCACGAATCACAAATATAGATAGACAAGAAACAAAGAGAGGCACAGACAATGAATAAAGATAACCAAACCGGTAAGGTACAATAATACGTCTTGGCTTGGCTTTGTTCGTTCTCAATCTCTCGATAACAAACCCTGAAAGGGCTTAAGTAGCAGAATGTAGTTCAGAGAACAGAATGCGTTGTGTCGTAGTTTACAGATTGACTGCGATATTTGCACCTTTCGATCCAACACATCCGACTTCAGCAAGCATTTTTTGAGTACCGCGTTAGCATTCCTTCTTCGATCCCCGTCTGCCCTGCTGCAGCCTCTTATCCAGGATCAACGCGTGGAGGTGTAGTAAGGTCTTGGAAGCTCTGGTTCGCTGGCCCTGACGCTAGCAGTAAGCTATGGGTCGCTACTGCGAAAGCATTTGTCAAGAATCTATTCATTAATCAAGAGCGAAAGTCAGAAGCGCGAATACGATCAGATACCGTCGTAGTTCTGACCATTAATGATGCCGACTACGATCCGCAGGAGTTGCTTCGATGACTCTGCGGGCAGCTTCAGGGAAACCAAAGTGTTTGGGTTCCGGGGGAAGTATGGTTGCAAAGCTGAAACTTAAAGGAATTGACGGAAGGGCACCACCAGGAGTGGAGCCTGCGTCTTAATTTGACTCAACACGCTAACACTGTAATGATTGACGGGCCGAGAGCACTTCCGTTGGGTCTAATAGGGAACGTGTGCTGGAATTAGCCTATCGGAAATCTGGAACTAGTCTCTCGGTGGCTCGATCGGCTCGCATCCATTGTTCGTTAAAGGAAATGACGAAAGGGCACCAGCAAAGAGTGGCGCCTGTGGCTAAATTGACTCAACACACCAACCGTGAAACGACTGACAGGCTAGGAGCATTTTCGTTGGGTCTAATAGGCAACGTGTGCTGGAATTAGAACCTCAGAAGACAGGCCAATTTACCCTACATATGACAGGGCGTTGCTACGGTAATCCTGCTCAATCCGAGAGGAATCGCAGGTTTCAGACACTTCATCATTGATTGACAAATAGCTCTCTCTTAAAATCGTTGGGTCTAATAGTGAACGGGTGCTGGTATTAGACCCTGGGAAGACAGGTCAGTTTTACCCAACTAATGACAGGGCGTTGCTACGGTAATCCTGCTCAATCCGATAGGAATTGCAGATCTCAGACACTTGGTCAACGTGCCTGGCTGATAAGCTAATGGTGCGAGGCTACCATCTGAGGGATTACGGCCGAACGCCGCTAAGCCGGAATCCCGCCCCGAACCTCAGAGAATATACCAAGAAGAGTCCACAGCTCTATATTCGCAGATGATCTGGCTATGTGGACCTCTGAAAAAAATCTCACCATATCAAGATTCGGATGCAGCAGGCCGTAACATCGTTGGAGGATTGGGCGAACTCATGGCTGGTCAAAATAAATGAGGACAAAACAACATGTACGATATTCTCGCTTTCAAACAAACCCCAAAACACCAACATAAGTCTTAACGGCCAATATCTGCGGCTAAACGACAACCCAAACTACCTGGGAGTCACATTTGATCGGCACATGACATGGAAAAGTCAGATCGAGAGAAACCGAATGAGAGCCAGACAAAGAATGGCAATCATGAGGAAACATGCTGGCACAAGCTGGGGAGAAGACAAAAGTATACTAAAGAAACTGTACACTGGAAGAGTGAGACCAGTTCTCGAGTATGGCATTGCGGAAGACAACAGCAGAAAATGCGAACTTTGATAAAATTAGCAAACTCCAAAACTAAGCCATGAGAGTTATAACAGGAGGCATGAAGTCAACGCCAATTGTAGAACTTGAAAAGATTAGAAATCTGTAATCCATGACCGACAGAAGAGACTGCAGTCCAGCAGCAAGCAGAGAAACTCAGAAGACTGACAGACCATCCAATGCATCAGATACTAAATAGATTTGGAAATTGGAAACTAAAACGGAGAAACTTTGCAGAAATAGCAAAAGCAAAGATGAGCGAAGACCCTATGATCACACTAACAACACCAAAGCCCACCCCTACTATACGCAAATCTACCTGGAGGCAGCATTTACTTCCAGAGGTGGTAGAAAATATACCAGGTATTGGAAACAAGAACAGCTAGACTGAAAAAGAAAGAAGAGACATAACCCTGAGGTACATAACGAAAAACTACCCAAGCATGGACTGGACCCATGCATACACCGACGGTCCTGTACCAAACACAACACAGAACGGAGGGGCAGGGGCATTCCTAAGCCTACCAAATGGTAAAAAATTAACACTGTCAGTGGCAACTGGAAAATACTCAAGAAATTTCAGAGCGGAGGCAGAGGCACTGAGGACTCCAGTGGAAGAAATGGTGACAGGCAAAATAAATTAAAGCCATATAGTTCTGTTTACAGATGCCCTGGCCGTTGCAGAAAGCACTAAAAAGCCAGAGAAATACTGAACTTAATGATTTAAAAGCAGTACTCTGTCAACTAAGCCAGCAGTCTGCACCAAAAAGAGTATTTGTACAGTGGGTTCCATCCCACTGTAACATCCAAGGCAACGAGGAGGCAGACATACTGGCAAAAGAAGGCGCAAGACTACCACAACCAGATCATAATGTGACCTACGAAGAGTATAAAAGGCTTATTAGAGCCAGATACATGACCAAATTAGAAACAGAACATACTGGCTACACAAAAACGATGCCTATTTCCAGTTGAACAGACAAGAGCAGGTCGTGGTCTTTAAACTCCGCACTGGCCACAAAAGAGACTGAGGTACCACCTATTCAATAAATTGAAGATAGGTGGCACTGACAAATGCACGTGTTGTACCGGGAAAATGACCGCTGAACATTTGCTGCAAAACTGCCCAACATACAAGGATCAGATAAAGCACATGTGGCCATCACCAGTGGCAACACTAGACAAGTTCTATGGCAGTGTCGACAGCCTCAGGATAACCGCTGCTTTTTTTCGAAAAAAATTCATCTTGACGTCTGAAAACGTACGAAGAAGAAGAATATATAGCTCGCGAATATGTGTTGTATATTTGTAATTATTCTTCCATTGCTTCTACTCACTAATGTCATTAGACGTTCTAGGGAGGTGTAGTTTTCTTTCATGTTCTGGAAATGTCGTTAGACGATGTGGGGAGGCGTAATATTTTTTTTCGTGTACCAGATGTGTCGTTGGACACCGTGTGGAGGTATAGTCTTTTTGCGTTTTGCCAGATATGGCCATGGTGCTGTTGTTGTTCAATATTATTTAGTATCTCACATACACCGTTTATCCTTATTTTCCTCGTCCATCTCTTGCTATGTAACTCTCTTTTCTGGTGTTGTAGATTCACTCAGCTGGTAGATTTTGTTGCATTCATGTCAGGTGTCAGCACCAGTTCATATTCTGCCTATCCATGTATTTCATGCCCGATGCGACATCCAATTTCTTTTTGATTTCTTCGTTTCGTATTCTGTCCAACTTTGTGATCCCGACCATGTTACTAAAATACATCATTTCTCATATAGTGATTTCTCTTTTTTGTGTCTTGTTGAGAGTCCATGTCTGACGCTGGTAGCAGAGACTCTGTAAACACAAATACTAATAACAATGCTGTTAGTCTCAACTTGGATGAGTTTATGTCGTAATAATGGGGAGAACTGAAAAGAAACTACATTTGCCCTCTTAAGGAAACATGATTAAATCTTTCTTTCCATCCTTCCGTCTTGTATGAATCCGTCCTCCCCAAGTATTTGAATGATCTCCTTTGACTTTGTTCTTGTCTTCTCTGTTATGCTGATTGTCATTATCTTCGTCTTTGTTATGTTAATCTCCCTATTATATGTTATTTTCATTTTGAATGAAATATGCTTTGATCATTTGTAAAAAGACCCTCTTTCATTAAGGAAGTTTCTGCTCTGGCTTCAGTTGTTACTTTGTCCATATCTACAATGAAACAAATGATGCGATAGTACACATCCCTGTCCTACACGCGCTTAACCGCAAACCAATTTGTGAGTCCCCTTGGTGTTCTCCCGTACTTTGACTATTGTTTTACATTTATCTGATACTGTCTAATATCTATCCTTGAACCCTATTGTTTTCTTGGATTTCTAAAAGGGGGTTTCTATCTACTCTGTTAAATACGTCCACTTGATCCACAAAAACGATTTTCGGTTCATTATTGTAATCAATAGTTTATTTTACAAATCTGTATGCGAGAAAGGACATCCATTCAGACTTTTCATTTTCTTCAATCAAACTGATTGTTACTTCATTGATTTTCATCTATTGGTCTTAATTTACTTCCCGTGATTTTTTGTAAATTTTATAATCGTCTTAAGACAATTTCCTTGTTAAATATTTGAGAAACAGTTATACCTGGAGGTTGCTTATCTGTAGCTTCTGACGCTGCAGCTGTACCTTTTGGCGCTTCAGCTGAGGAACAAGCACAATAGAAAATGTCAATATTCAAGAAGACACTGCCGGACAATGAGATAAGCGACATACAGACAAGGAGCATAGACACGAGGTACATTTACAACATATAGAGAGACAAACAAGGAATATTTACATAAAGGACTGGCAGCCATGAATCACAAATATAGATAGACAAGAAACAAAGAGAGGCACAGACAATGAATAAAGACAACAAAACTGGCAAGGTACAATAATACGTCTTGGCTTGGCTTGGCTTCTTTCGTTCTCAATCTCTCGCTAACAAACCCTGAAAGAGCTTAAGTAGCAGAATGTAGTTCAGAGAACATAATGCGTTGTGTCGTAGTTTACAGACTGACTGCGATATTTGCATCTTTCGGTCCAACACATCCGACTTGAGCAAGCATTGTTTGAGTACCGCGTTAGCATTCCTTCTTCGATCCCTTCTCCTATGCTTGTCTACCCTGATGCAGCCTGTTATCCACGATCACCACGTGGAGGTGTAGAAAGTTCTTGGCAGCTCTGCTTCGCTGGCCGTGAGGCTAGCAGTAAGCTATGGGTCGATGACCACTGCAGCTTATGCGCTGCTCAGCATTCTGATCCGGTACAATAATACTGACAGACAATGAGAAAAGGGAAAGACATACAAAGTACATACACATTTACAGAAAATAAACAAAGACACCAACAGGCAATGATCAAAGACACCAACAGCCAATGTACAAAGACATCAACAGCCAATGAACAAAGACCTCAACAGCCAATGAACAAAGATCTCAACAGCCAATGAAGAAAGACACTGACAGATAATGCACACTGCCTAGTTCCTTATTATCAATGTCCACCCTTTGCCGGTCACTGCCCTACTTTCTGCTTGCAGCTGTTCCATTATTTGCGTGTATCTATCCTATTCTCTGCCTGATCCTGACTTATTCTCTTATTTTAATGTCCCACTATCTACATGTAGTTGCCCTACTTGCTCTCCGCCATTGTCCCATTAACTGCTTATCACTGTCCTACTACCTGCCCGTCCGTCTGTTATTGTCTCATTAATATCTAACTATGAAGACTAATCTCGGATGAACACACCGACGAAGAATACCTGGTTCAACTGGTCGTTGGCGTATAACAATACAGTATTGTGAACTGCATAGAGTACTACGACACCTAGTAAATTCTGGTTATCCACTGCATCCGTAATTTTCTCCAGTAGTCTTTATTGTCGTCTGCCAATGGTTCCAGAGAGATGTTGTCAATTAGCACCGTCTACCATCTGTGACGAAGCCATAGTGCACCCACCACAGACACTTTTGAACAGCAAATTGGCCTGGACATTTTTTTAAATATCTAGGAGGTCACAGCAGCGATCAGTCAACTATTAACCTGGTGGTTCCATGTGCTTATCTGATACCAGCTGAGATTTACAAAGCAGGCAGTTGTGAACAAAGACAAATTGAGTTGTTTAATACAGCACTGAGACTCCCCCACAAGAACTCAAGGATGAAACTATCGTCCATTTATACAAGCAAAAGGAAATCTTTCAATTCTGCAACAACCACAGAGGGATATCTTTCCTACCTATCGACTGTTGTACTAGAAAGATAATGATACGAATTGCCCCCAATCGACTGATCGATGACATAGAACATGGTCTTCTTCAGGAGAAATGTCAAGAGCAATAGCATGAGCTGTACATGACTTTCATAAACCTCACAAAGGCCTTTGACACAATCTACAGAGATGCACCCAGGCAGAACATGGGACAATTTGGCTATCCAAGCGGATTGACGATTATCGTTAACCGATTCCATGAGGGTATGCCTGCTCGTGTGCTGAGTGATGAGGATACATCAAAGGCTTTTCCTGTCTGAAACGGCGTTAAGTAGGGTTTTGTGTTCAGCATGATGTCTGCTGCCATACTCAGTGATAGCTTTCGAGGTTATGTTGGTAACAGAGCCGAAATAAAATATGGTACACTTTTCTAAATCCAGGCTCTTGTGAGCTCACTCCAAGGTGAATAATGCAGCCATCTCCAACCTACTGTTTGCTGAAGACTGCATCCTTACTGTCAGCAGTGAAAGAGTCATGCAGATCTATGTGGACACATTTTCTACAGTCTGTGACGTGTTTGATCTCACCATTTAAACCAACAAAAAAAAAAGCTGAAGACATGTTTCAGCCGGACCCGAAGCGACATAATAATAACAGTTGCTACCGCTAGTAAAGATGACAACAGCATGAGGCTTATTTGGGAAGATGTGATTTCTCTTGACTGTAAAGTTACATTCTGGCACGGCAAACTCTGTCGCACCCGAGACACACATATGAGAAGTCGACTGTGGATTCGACGTGAATTCTGTTCTTATAGGCAACTCGCGTTCTCTGAACATCTGGTAGCGAGAGATTGAGAACGAACGAAAACAAAACCAAGACAGGAATTTAAGACAGAGGCAGATTGTAAAACAGACACATACAAAATAATAAACAAAGACCCGGACAAACAATGAACAAAATCCTGATTTTCTCTGCCGCTGTCCAACTCTTTGCTTGTTTCTTGCCCACTGTCTACTACACTGCCTGTCTATCATTGCCCCACCATGTGTCTTTCTCACGCCAGCCACCTGCCTATTCGCTACCCCACTCTGTATTTCACTGTCTGAACGTCACAATTACATTGCCTCTCTTTCACTATCCTGCTTTCTTCTTGCCATGTCCCACTCACTCCGTGTCTCTTTCCCAATCTCTAGAACACGATTGGCTGTCATTGCCAAATTACTTACCAATTACTGATCGTGTCAGTGCCTATTTTCATATTTTCTCTGTCTGTCGCTTTCCCATTTCTATCTAGAGCATTATGGTAATTCTCCATCATCTGGTTGTCTGTGCCTCTCTATCTGACTGACCTTGTTTCACTATTTGTCTGTCAATATTCCTCTCTTTACTGTCCATATGTAGCCAAATTACTGTCACTGTCCAACAATATGCCTGCCACTGTCCAGCAGTCTACCTTCCAGTGCCGAAGACTCTGTCTCGCCACTGTCCAACAATCTGTCTTCCAGTGTTCAACAATCTGCCTCTGGCTGCCCAGCAATATGTCTCCCATTGTCCAACAACCTCCCTCCAAGTGCCCAACACTCTGCCCCCCAGTGCCAAGCAATCTGTCTCCCACTGTCCAACAATCTGATCCTCACTGTTCAACAACCTCCCTCTCAGTGTCCAACACTCTGCCTCCCAGTACTCAACAATCTGCCTCCCAGTGCCCAACCATTTGCCTCCCAATGCCCAACAATCTGCCTCCCAGTGCCAACAAATTGCCTCCCAAAGCCCAACAATCTGACTGCCAGTGCCCAACTATTTGCCTCCCAATGCCCAACAATCTGCCTCCCAGTGCTCAACTATCTGCCTCCCAATGCCCAACAATCTGCCTCCCAGTGCCCAACAATCTGCCTCACAGGGCTCAACTATCTGCCTCCGAATGCCCAAAAATCTGCCTCCCAGTGCCCAAAAAATCTGCCTCCCAGTGCTAACCTATCTTCCTCCCAATACCCAATAATCTGCTTCAAATGCCCAACAATCTGCCTCCCAGTGCTCAACTGTTTGCCTCCCAATGCCCAACTATTTGCCTCCTAATGCCTAAAAATCTGCCTCTCAATGCCCAACAATCTGCCTGCCTGTGCCCAACAATCTGTCTCCCAGTGCGCAACCCTCTTACGCATGGTTATTCATTGTGTGATAGAGAATTACCACCTATGAAGACATATGTACAACATTGCACATCTTCTGATTGGTGCGCCATATTAATTACAATCTAATTTATTCTCACCAGGAGAGACTTCATTCGAACGAAAAGTCATTTGGGCAAGGTCTTCATTGTTTTCATCATTTCTAGCTTTGGGTTCCAAGTTAGATTTTGATATCTTAAAGACTGCACTATTTTCAGGTCCATCATCAAATAAATACTGAGAATGGAACAAGAAACAACATCAATTTTAGTAGTAGTACCCTGAACGTTATGCTATAATTGGGCATGTGACTTACTCATCGAAGATTAGTTTTCGAGAACTCAACTAACAAGTTATTGTAACAGATCTTAGCTGTATAGATTTATTAGTGATATGATTTTAGACATGTTTTATTAAGGTTAGAATGAGTGAGAGCATTGATAGTCAGCAGCCATTCAGTTGTTTCTTATA
This sequence comes from Ariolimax columbianus, assembly GCA_036924085.1. Taxonomy (NCBI): domain Eukaryota; kingdom Metazoa; phylum Mollusca; class Gastropoda; order Stylommatophora; family Arionidae; genus Ariolimax; species Ariolimax columbianus. Next base: position 67,550,881 of record JAVGWX010000005.1, on the reverse strand, counting down.
GAATTAAAACTAACAAAGCTAGCTAGTTCACGTGTACTCAAATCTGGACATCGGAATGCTTGGAAGGCATAGCTTTGGTTTCCAAGCCACGAAGATTTTAAAAACTACGCAATCTTGCATAACGCCTAGACGCCTAAACGCCCGTTAAAGCATGATCGGTAGTGACGAATACTTTTAACTGATTTTTAAGAAATATCGAAGAGAAAACCTTTGTTCGAGATATTGAAAAAGCGGCGGATATAGCTAGCTAGCGGAGCCCAGATCATTGTGAAATTTAAGAGCGAAGAGCTGGAGGAACAAATCATCAGTTTTCAAAGAGAAGAGAGGAGAGACAAGACGAGATCTTTTTCGGTGCAAGATAGTGGAGACTCAAGAGGACATATTCATTCTAGAGCAAAGACCGGAGAAACAAGTCGACATTAGTCGGCAGCGAGCAACTAGAACAACAGGACAATCTTGATAACTGTGAAGAGAAAGCAGATATATTTTTGGAGTCTAGAGAGACAGAGAGAAAGGTTTAGACAGACATGGATCTTCCATTCTGTGGCAATCCACATAACGGCTCGTCTATCAAGTTAAGTTCGACTATCCACTAGTCTAACAGTTCTTCTATCAAATTACAATTCTTAATCAAGTTTATTTTAGTTCTAACACGGGACTGCAACTGAAGTAATCCACTAACAGGATTTTTAACACCGGACTGTAACTGAAATTATCCACTAACAAGTTTTCTAAGACGGTACTTCAACTGATGCCATCCACTAACATGTTTTCTTACACGGAACTTCAACTGAAGCCACCTACTAGCTAGTTTTTTAACACGGTACTTGAACTGATGCCATCTTCTAACATGTTTTCTAACACGATACTGCAACTGATCCATCCACTAACATGTTTTCTAACACGGTACTTCAACTGATCCATCCACTAACATGTTTTCTAACACGGTACTTCAACTGAAGCCACCTACTAGCTAGTTTTTTAACACGGTACTTGAACTGATGCCATCTTCTAACATGTTTTCTAACACGATACTGCAACTGATCCATCCACTAACATGTTTTCTAACACGGTACTTCAACTGATCCATCCACTAACATGTTTTCTAACACGGTACTTCAACTGAAGCCACCTACTAGCTAGTTTTTTAACACGGTACTTGAACTGATGCCATCTTCTAACATGTTTTCTAACACGATACTGCAACTGATGCCATCTTCTAACATGTTTTCTAACACGGTACTGCAACTGATCCATCCACTAACATGTTTTCTAACACGGTAATGCAACTTATGCCATCCACTAACATGTTTTGTAAAACGGGATTGTAGATGTGCGAATGCCTCATTTATCTAGTCAGTCCCATTTTTGTAGATGTTCGAATGTTTAATTTGTCTAATAATAGTAATAATAATCTTTTAGGCGTCTGAAACCCGTAGCGTCGATCGGCCACGTCCATTACCCACCGTTGTGGAGTGGTTCCAGACCTATTCCAGGGTGGAGGAGATGGTTGCTATCTGTTCGAGCCAAACTGTTCGGGGACAGCCTCTTCTGCACCTCCATCTGGTCGGGGGAATAATTTTGGCACTGAGGAACGACTTGTGTAGTATCTTGTGGGCGGGGGTTTCCTGGTCCAGTCGGACGTCATGACCAAATAAACAAACCCGGTGCCGGTCAAATGTTTATGTGATTGGGTGGAGGCCGGTTTTACCAGAGACCTCCAATGTTCCGGATGTAGTCATGCCATCGGATGCCCAGACAATGCCGGCCGTTGCGCATGTGAACATCTTTCAGTCGCGATATGGCATGTGTCAGTAATGTCCAGGTTTCGGAGCCGTAAGCAGGACTGGGACCACGCAGAACTGGTAGATAGGGATTTTTGTCACAAACGAGATCTTGCCATTACTCCATACACGTCGGAGGTCGTGCATAGCGGACGCAGCTAGTCTGATCCCCCTTGACATATCGGGACCCCTGCTCCCATCGGATGATATCATACTGCCGAGATAGATGAATTCGTTGGTGCCATCCGCAGTGAGACCTTGAGTTTCAATACATTGAGGTGCTGTATCGTAGTCACATTATTTCAATATGATATCCATCTCTATGTCACATTTTGGTCACATTTTGTCATTATATAATTGCAATTTTTAATTTCTAATTTTTGGGTCATATGCATTTTGTGAAGTCAATTGTGTGTGTATATTAGGCTATACAAATCGTAAAATCACATTTTTTTGATATACGGTCATTACATTTGTTAAGTAACATTTTTTGGGATATAAGAGTACAATTTATCACATTCTTGTGAATAATCACATCGCTGTAAGGCCATTCAATTAGTCAAATCAAATTTTTGTGTATATAAGTCTGTACAATTTATCAAGTCACATTGTTGTGGATATATGTCCATGAAATTTATCAAGTCACATTTTTGTGGATATAAGTCTGTACAATTTATCAAGTGACATTGTTGTGGATATAAGTCTGTACAATTTATCAAATCACATTGTTGTGGATATTAACTTTAACATCATCATTTATCCTTCTGGTTCCCCCCTGGAACATAGGACCAAAATAGCTGTTCGGTTCAGATTGTAAATAAATCTAACAATTTGCCTTTGTGGATTATTCTACATGTGATATCTTCATAGACATCTTGTATAATTCTTGTAAATGTGTATAGTATTCCATAATGCTTCAAAATTTTCCTAATTACTGTTCGGTCTATATTATCAAATGCCTTTTGAACATCTATAAATGTAATATATAGATCCACATTTGCTCTGTGATAATTCTGCGCGCTCGTATTTATTTGATCAATGTCTGACCTTTCTGCTCGGAATCCTGCATCCTCCGGGCAGAAATACACACCAGACAGCAAAGACAGAAGATATAATGCAATGACGTTATATCTAACTAATCTCCACATTCTGTGTTAGAAGAATTCCGTTTGGAACATCGGAAATTATCTTTAGTTAACCTCTACACCATATAATTTCATGGTCTTACATAGAGGACAAAACATAACGGGAGCTCTAACTTGATAATTGCAGTAGTCCTACATTGTCAAACCTGACGCATATATGATGTGATCAATCGTAAAGTCATACATTGTCACAACGAAACAAATCTGGTATAATAAATTGTAAAGTCCTACATTGTCAAAACTGACACAAATCTGATTTGAGCAAATGTAGTCTTACGTTGTCGAAAGTGAAAAAAAATCCGACATGACACATTTTATTCTGACCTTGTCAAAAGAAACAAAAATCTGACTTGTAAAATTGTAGTCCTACATTATCAAAACAGACAAAATCGGACTTGAAATTTATAGTATTTTGATAAACAAGAAATGACAAAAATCAGACTTGGCAGAAGTTAGGATAGTCTGATGTTCCCTCTGACAAAACAAATGCTACAACCTAAGAAGAAGAACAAGACTTGACATAAATTAGAACGTTTGAAGTTTCCTCTGACAAAACAAATGCAACAACCAAAGAAGAAGAAGACCTGCTTAAACGAGGAAAACATTATAAGACAGATAAAGCAGATAATGATTTCTTGTAAGTTATTTTACCCGTTTGATAGCGTCAGTGCCTTTATCAAGAGAGAAACTCATAGCCGTGTTCTGGGTCCATATTGTGGACATCAAGACGATTAATAGGCCCGACCCCATCACAGTGAACAATGCACCAGCCATTCGTGTACGTCAAATAAGAAGTAGTCACGAATAAGGTGAAATATCTAGTTGCACTTGTCCGAGAATAAACAACCCTGAATAGATCAGAAACCTTTATAGGGCCCGTTAGCAAGAACGTAGCAAGCTAATGGTTTTATTTGTCAGTTTGGTCGACCAGTGTCAAATGCTTGTCCAATCAAATGAAAGAGGCGGGGTTAGGTTAATTAAATCTGACCAACAGTGGAACAAGGGAGGTCTTGCTGCTTATCAATGCGACATATTCCATGGTAAATCTGTAGAGGAGGCAGTATCTGTGCTCCTATTGAATTAGTTGGCGTTATCATCTGTCGACTATGGGCTGGACATCTTGTGACATAAGAACCAACTTCGTTGCGCTCTAGACATACCAGTATATACCTTTCTCTCTTTCTCTCTGTCACTCTCTCTCCCTCTCTTAATCTAGGTCTCTCTCTATACCTTTCTTCATTTCTCTTAATCTATGTATCTCTCTTTGTGTCTGTCTCTGTCTCTCTCTGTCTCTCTCTCTCTCTCTATCTCTCTCCCTCTATCTCTATTTGACAGAATTCAAATTTGTACATAAATTATAACACTTATATACGGACCCATCCAGGTATGTCATTTGGATACCATACCCTGCAGATGAGGTAGATTTGAATGCTGATCGATCTGGGGTAGTTGTCTCGCCGCAGCGACTCAATTTCAACCAGTGTTCGTAAAGCGATCTCAGTCCCGCCAGGCGGAGCGATAGCGCGGGCTTGCGGAAAACGCTCGCCTGCCTTTCCCCGTAGTGCGAATTGGGTGCGGTTTGTGGTAGTGGCTCCTCCACCGAGGTGCGCTAGTCTGGTCCGTATCAGGAAACGTGGTCCGTCCGTGGTGATTTATCTAAGGCTTATAGCAGAGCTCGACAGTACGTCTCGCTGGTGGTCCGACTCTCGCAAAGAGCTTGTGACCGGCAAATGGAAAGCAGGAATCGTTGCCTCGAGGCCCTGCGTTCTCCCTACGGAGAAGGGCAGGCCAAATTGTGTCTCTAGTCCCAGTGAAATTCGTCGCCGAGGTCGTTGGGATCCGTTCTGCACAGAGCGCTGCCATCCCTCCTCGAGCGAGCCCGGTCGGTCGGTAGTCTGGTGCGTGTGGGAGGCCCCTGTCAGGTGGTCCTAGGTCGACGGAATGAGGGACGGGTGGAACAACCCTCCGTCCGTCCCGTCAGTCGGTCCCTGCGGCCGTCCCAGTGAGGCTTTTTACACACCCTTCCTCCGCCGACCGGTGTGTGCTGTACGTACGTCTCCGACAGATATCTGGTTGATCCTGCCAGTAGTCATATGCTTGTCTCAAAGATTAAGCCATGCATGTCTAAGTTCACACTGTCTCACGGTGAAACCGCGAATGGCTCATTAAATCAGTCGAGGTTCCTTAGATGACACGATCCTACTTGGATAACTGTGGCAATTCTAGAGCTAATACATGCTTACCAAGCTCCGACCCTCGCGGAAAGAGCGCTTTTATTAGTTCAAAACCAATCGTCGTTTCCCCTCGCGGGGTTGCGGCGTCCCCACTGGTGACTCTGGATAACTTTGTGCTGATCGCATGGCCTCATGTGCCGGCGACGCATCTTTCAAATGTCGATGGTACGTGACATGCCTACCATGTTTGTAACGGGTAACGGGGAATCAGGGTTCGATTCCGGAGAGGGAGCATGAGAAACGGCTACCACATCCAAGGAAGGCAGCAGGCGCGCAACTTACCCACTCCCGGCACGGGGAGGTAGTGACGAAAAATAACAATACGGGACTCTTTCGAGGCCCCGTAATTGGAATGAGTACACTTTAAACCCTTTAACGAGGATCTATTGGAGGGCAAGTCTGGTGCCAGCAGCCGCGGTAATTCCAGCTCCAATAGCGTATATTAAAGTTGTTGCAGTTAAAAAGCTCGTAGTTGGATCTCAGGCGCAGGCGGGCGGTCCGGCTCGTGCCGGTTCACTGCCCGTTGTCTCCTGCCCTACCGTCTGCCGGCTCTCTCCCACGGGTGCTCTTCGCTGAGCGTCCTGGGTGGCCGGCGCGTTTACTTTGAAAAAATTAGAGTGTTCAAAGCAGGCCTCAGCTGCCTGAAAAATGGTGCATGGAATAATGGAATAGGACCTCGGTTCTATTTTGTTGGTTTTCGGAACTGGATGTAATGATTAACAGGGACAAATGGGGGCATTCGTATTGCGGCGTTAGAGGTGAAATTCTTGGATCGCCGCAAGACGAGCTACTGCGAAAGCATTTGTCAAGAATGTTTTTATTAATCAAGAACGAAAGTCAGAGGCGCGAAGACGATCAGATACCGTCGTAGTTCTGACCATAAACGATGCCGACTAGCGATCCGCAGGAGTTGCTTCGATGACTCTGCGGGCAGCTTCCGGGAAACCAAAGTGTTTGGGTTCCGGGGGAAGTATGGTTGCAAAGCTGAAACTTAAAGGAATTGACGGAAGGGCACCACCAGGAGTGGAGCCTGCGGCTTAATTTGACTCAACACGGCCAACACTGAAATGATTGACATGCCGAGACCACTCTTCTCGGGCCTAATATGGAACTGGTGCTGGACTTAGACCCCCTGAAATCTGGGGTTATGCCCCCTGTGGCTCGGTTTTGTCTGCATCCAGTGTTTGATAAAGGAATTGACGGAAGAGCACTATCAGGAGTGGAGCCTGAGACCTAAGTTAACTTACCACGCCAATACTGCAGAATGACTATCAAAAAGTACACCTTCGTGGGGTCTAATAGAGAACATGTGCTGGAATTAGACCCTCGAAAATTTTGGGGCTACCCTCTAAGAAACTTGATTGTCTCGCTAAGGGAATTGACGGAAGGGCACCACCAGGTGTGGAACCTGCGGCTTAATTTGACTGAACACGCCAATACTGTAGAACAACTGACAAATCGAGAGCACTGCCGTTTGGGTCTAATAATGAACGTACGCTGGTATTAGACTCACGGATGACAAGTCAGCTCTCAAACACTCAAATGAAAGAACGCTACGGAAATCGTGTTTAACTCCGCAGAAACCGCAGATTTCAAATACCTGGTCATTGACAAACAAAAGCCCTCAATAAATTCGTCTGACAAAATAGTGAACGGGTGCTGGAAATAGATCATCTGAAGACAGGTCAGTTTTACCCTACAAATGACAGGGCGTTGCTACGGAAAACCAGCTCAAATCGAGAGGAGCCGCAGACACTTTGGTTCACGTACCAGGCTGATAAGCCAAGGGCGTGAGGCTAACTTGTGGGGGATTACGGCCGAACCCTTGTAAGCCGCAATCCCGCCCAAAATCTCAGCACCACTGCAATGGGAGGCTCCTACATGCTCGGGACTTGGGGCTTGCGCCCCAGCCCTATCAGGTAGAGCCACAGTAAGAGGTTCTTGCCGCCCGCCAATCAAAGCGGGCGGACAACTGCTTGATACTCACCCTATACGGCGATGGGGTGCGAAAAAACACCAACCAAAGACTTAGAACCTGGTCGGGGTGTCGACAACAGTAGAGCAGCCACCTCACTGTGAACTGTCAAGACTCAACCACTGACCATGAGAGTTGTCCGCACACCAGGCGATCAACATCTCTGTGACATTACCAGGCTTGTCCTCTGGCTGAATGCACTCCGGCTACGATATCTACCTCTGTACGTTATCAGCCATAACTATCATGCTGGACGCAGAAGAGATGCAGACCAGCGGACATTGCACACCTGCCCCACTGTGTCAACACCCCAGGTGGCGGGGAATGCTAGGCGTACCATCCCTGCATAGAAGCCAAGAAAATAAAGGGAAAAAGAGATACCCCACTCACATGCAAATGCTACGTTTCTGGCAGGACGTGACGATCCTGGGATACAGACACACTGGACTGCCTCTCTTCCGGGTAAACCAGTCCATCTCATATATCACATATCATCATTGCACCCTATAGACACGAGTAGTGAAGACTCGATAGTCTGGTAAGACAACTTCCATAGGAGAGAAAACTCTGATCGTAAACAACTGCTGCCTTGCAGATAGGCTGGGGACAGCCAAAGGCTAAGGAGGGCATCCCTACAGAAACGCCTGTTGAAATCGGATGCACGGGGCCGCAAGCCTAACAAAACAGTGCAACGTAAAGCACAGTATGATGGCAGTACAACCTATTCGAAAAACGTATGGCGCTCATCCTGAGGAGACCCGCCAGGCAGCGATAGCGCCGGGCCTCACGCCTCGAAGGGGCCCACCCTTTACTACTGGTGGTCACCAACCCATGTGTCGTGGAGTCAAGGCACATGGCTATGGGGTAACGTCTATTGGCCAAAACCTCAAGACCCTCAAAATACTACAGTGGAATGCGGAGGGAGTCATTAACAAAAAACTTTCCCTAACACACCACCTGCATGAAGGTAAGATTGACGTGGCATGTATCCAGGAAACGCACCTCAACAATAACCATAAATTCTCAATCAGAGGATACCAGACCTTCCGTCTAGATAGAGAAGGCCACAAAGGAGGGGTCCTGATACTGACCAGAAACAGCATACCGAGTAGCGCGGTACCTGTCAATCACACCGGACAAGCAGAAATTGTAGGAGTTGACATAATGGCTCAAGAAACGAAACTCCGCATTTTCAATCTGTACGGACCACCAAACAGAGACATATCGCTCTCGAGTATGGAGGTCAGAGACTCCAACTGCATAGTAGTTGGAGATTTCAACAGCCACTCGGAGAGATGGGGATACTCTGACACAGACAGCAGAGGTGACGAAGTGGAAGATTGGGAGATATATGCAAATCTCTCCCTAATCAATAGGCCGGAGGATAGCCCTAGCTTCTATTCAAGAACATGGCATACCACCTCGACTCCAGATTTGGCCTTCTCCACACAGGACATACACTATAAAATAGACCGCCAGGTGCTAAACCAACTGGCAGGTAGCGACCACAGGCCTATCAGGCTAACCATTGACATGGAAGTAGGCCCACAGGAAACAAAACCGCTCCCACGTTGGAATTACAAACGAGCCGACTGGGACAGATTTGCAATCCTGACAGATGGGCTGTGTGAAACCATCAACACACGAAACACCAAAATGAAGCCCATGGTAGAGAGCCTAAGCAAGGCAATAATGCAAGCCGCCACTGAAACCATCCCAAGAGGAGCTAGGAAAAACTATAAGCCCTACTGGAATGATGAGTTACAGAAAGTGGAAGATGCAGTAACAAATGCTAGGAACATGGCAGAACGAGAAAAATCCATGGAGGCAAACATCGCCCTCAAAGCCGCCGCGGCGAAGTACAAACACACTCTCAAGCAAACAGCAAGAGAAAGTTGGAAAAATAAAACGGAAAGTTTAAACCTGGACAAAGAAGGGAACAAGCTATGGAAGCTAGTCAGAGCCATGAACGACGAAACCCCGTCAAATAAACAAATTACTATCAAGCAGGGCGAGAACTTGATCACAGGTAAGAAAGCCGCAAACGCCTTTGTCGATCACTATGCCAGAGCAAACCACATCGAGGTCCCTGCAGATAAGCATACAGACATTAGCGAAGAGCTAAAGGGACACGAAAACATAAATACGGCTCCTGAAGAGCACATGATGGCCAAACTAACAATGCGCGAAATGGAAGAGGCTATGAGAACACTAAAGAAAAGGAAATCTCCCGGAAAAGACGGGATAACAAACGAAATGCTGATGGGGCTGGGCCAAACAGCGAAGAAAAAACTACTATCAGTCCTGAACCAACGCTGGAAAAGGGGTATTGTACCCCAGGCATGGAAAGATGCAATACTGGTACCAGTACCAAAAACAGGAAAGGACAAAACAGATCCAAATGGATACAGGCCCATAAGCCTACTGAGCTGTGTCGGCAAGCTGATGGAACGGATGATAAACACCAGACTGATGTGGCATCTGGAAGAAAAACGAATACTAATTCCACAGCAAGCCGGCTTTAGACAGCACAGATCCACTGAGGACCAGGTCATCCTCATAGCCCAGGAGATAGAAGATGCCTACCAGGCACAGAAACACACAGTAGCTGTTTGGGTGGATCTGGAAAAGGCATTTGACAAAGTCTGGAAGGATGGACTTAGAGTCAAGCTAAGAAGAAGTGATGTCTGTGGGAAGATGTACAAGTGGATCAACCACTACCTCAAACAAAGAACGGCCAGAGTCCAAGTACAAGGGCAGATGAGCAAAAAGGTGACACTCGAGCAGGGAGTACCCCAAGGGGGAGTATTGTCACCCACACTCTTCCTGGTATATATAAACGATATTACAGAGAATATACCAAGAAGAGTCCATAGCTCAATGTTTGCAGACGATCTGGCTATGTGGACCTCTGAAAAGAATCTCACCATAGCAAGAAATCGGATGCAGACGGCCCTAACATCGCTGGAAGAGTGGGCGAACTCATGGCTGGTCAAAATAAACGAGGAGAAAACCACGTGCACAATATTCTCGCTCTCATTTAAACCCCAAAGTACCAAATTAAGCCTAAATGGCAAAATCCTGCAGCCAAACGACAACCCAACCTATCTGGGAGTCACATTTGATCGGCGCATGACATGGAAAAGTCAGATTGAGAGAAACCGAATGAAAGCCAGAGAAAGAATGGCGATCATGAGGAAACTTGCTGGCACAAGCTGGGGAGCAGACGAAGGCATACTAAAGAAACTGTACACTGGAAGAGTGAGACCAGTTCTCGAGTATGGCATTGCGGCATGGACAACCGCAGCGAAGGCGAACTTCGATAAAGTTAACAAACTTCAAAACCAAGCCATGAGAATTATAACAGGTGGCATGAAGTCAACGCCAATTGTAGAACTTGAAAAGATTACAAAACTGCAATCCATGACCGATAGAAGAGACTGCAGAGCCCAGCTGCAGTCAGAAAAACTCAGAAGACTGACGGACCATCCAATGTACCAGAGACTAAACAATTTGGGAAATGGGAAACTAAAGCGGAGAAACTTTGCAGAAATAGCCAAAGCAAAGATGCACGAAGATCCCATAAACGCACTAACAACACTAAAACCCATCACTACTGTACGAAAACCTACTTGGAGGCAGGATATATTTCCAGAGGTGGTAGAAAATATACCAGGTATTGCAAACAAAAACTGCCAGAGTGAAAAAGAAAGGAGAGACACTACCCTAAGCTTCATAACGAAAAGCTACCCAAGCATGGACTGGACCCATGCATACACCGACGGTTCTGTAACAAACACTACACAGAACGGAGGGGCAGGAGCATTCCTGAACCTATCAAATGGCAGAAAAATAACACTGTCATTCGCTACTGGTAAGTACACAAGCAATTTCAGAGCAGAGGCAGAGGCACTGAGGGCGGCAGTGGAAGAAATGGTAACACACAGTGAAAATGAGAGCCATATAGTCCTGCTGACAGATGCTCTCGAAGTAGTCACAGCGCTAAAAAGCCAGAAAAACACTGAGCTTAATGACTTAAGAGCAGCACTCTGCAAACTGTGCCAGCAGTCCGCACCAAAAAGGGTAGTGGTACAGTGGGTTCCGTCACACTGCAACATCCAAGGCAACGAGGAGGCAGACAGACTGGCAAAAGAAGGTGCAAGGCTACCACAAACAGATACCAGTATGACGTACGAAGAGTCAAAACGGCTTATCAAAGCCAGATACATGACCAAATGGGAAACCGAACATACTGGTTACACCAAAAACGATGCCTATTACCAGTTGAACCGAAGAGAGCAGGTCGTTGTCTTCAGACTTCGCACTGGCCACAACAGACTGAGGTACCACCTATTCAACAAATTGAAGATAGGGTGTACCGACGAATGCCCGTGCGGTACTGGTAAAATGACCACTGAACATCTGCTGCAGAACTGCCCGACATACGAGGATCAGAGAGAGCAGATGTGGCCATTGCCAGTGGAACTGCAAGACAAGCTCTATGGTAGTGGCGAGAGTCTCAGGATGACCGCCGCTTTTTTCGAGAAAATAATGGTTACTGTCTGACTGTGTACGCAGAAGAAGAAGAAGAAGAAGAATGCTGATCGGCCTGTATAGAGTAGGACAGCCGATTCTGGGTAGCTAGAAGCTTTCTCTAAGGCACATGTCTTCAGGACAGTAGGTGTAATCTCTTTGGTGTCCGTCTTTTCTACAGGAAGTGTTTATGACTGGCAGGTGAAAATGTTCTTTTAGGGGTAGTAAAACAAAAACCTGTTTTCCGTTTCTCTCTCTTCTGGTGGATGATCAATATGGCTTTCTTCTTCCTTCTGCTATATCAAGTGAAGTCAGTTGCTTCAGTCTTCTTTTTTGTTTCCATGTGTCTATTTGTACCCTATTTCGGTGGCCATTTTCGTGTCTCTTGTTTCTCTCTACTGCTTTAGTCAGTGCCCCCTTTGATCTGATAACTAACCGATCCATATTGGCTTCAATCTTGCACGCCGATGTAGGGGTTGATTTCAATCCCCTACAAATTAGTCTGAGAGCTTGATTTTACACCCTATCAAAAGATTGGATGTTAATGGAACTTGGAGTGGTCTGTATGGGAAGGTTATAGTCCATCTATGGTCGTAAATATCCAAAGTATAGTTGCCGATGAGTTTGTTTACCAGCAAACCCAATTTGTACAGCTAACAAATCCCCACCACTGAACTAACCAATTAACAAATATCAACCACTGAACTTACCAACTAACACATCTCGACCATTTAACTTACCAACTAACATATCTCGCCCACTGAACTTACCAACTAACAAATCTCGCTCACTGAAATTACCAACTAACAAATCTTGCCTACTGAACTTACCAACTAAGAAATATCGCCCACTGAACCTCTTCTTCTTCTTCTTCTTCTTCGTACGCTGTCAGACGTCAACTTGAATTTGTTCGAAGAAAGCAGCTGTCATCTTGAGGCTGTCGACACTGCCATAGAGCTTGTCTAGTGTGGGCACTGGTGATGGCCACATGTGCTTTATCTGGTCCTCGTATGTCGGGTAATTTTGCAGCAGATGTTCAGCGGTCATTTTTCCTGTACCACAGATGCATTCGTCAGTGCCACCTATCTTCAGTTTATTGAATAGATGGTACCTCAGTCTGTTGTGGCCTGTGCAGAGTCTAAAGACCACGACCTGCTCTTTTCTGTTCAACTGGTAATAGGCATCATTTTTTGTGTAGCCATTATGTTCTGTTTCCCATTTGTCAATGTATGTGGCCCTAATAAACCTTTTGGACTCTTCGTAGGTCACACTAGAATCTGGTTGTAGTAATCTAGCACTTCTTTTGCCAGTCTGTTTGTCTCCTCGTTGCCTTGAATGTTAATAGCTAACAAATATCGCCTACTGAACTAACCAACTAACAAATATCGCACACTGAACTTACCAACTAACAAATCGTGCCCACTGTACCACTACTCTTTTTTGTGCGGACTGCTGGCATAGTTGACAGAGTACTGCTCTTAAATCATTAAGTTCAGTATTTTTCTGGCTTTTTATTGTAAACAGAACTATCTTGCTTTCATTGCTTTCGACTGTCAGCATTGGTTTTACTGCAGCATTCAGTGCCTCACTCTCCGCTCTGAAATTGCTTGAGAATTTTCCAGTTGCCACTGACAGTGTTATTTTTCTACCATTTGTTAGGCTCAGGAATACCCCTCCCCCTCCATTCTGTGTTGTGTTTGTTATAAAACCGTCGGTGTATGTATGGGTCCAGTCCATACTTGGGTAGTTTTCCGCTAGGTACCGCAGGGTTATGTCTCTTCTTTCTTTTTCAGTCTGGATGTTCTTCATTCCAATACCTGGTATATTTTCTACCACCTCTGGAATGATATGCTGCTTCCAGGTGGGTTTGCGTACAGTAGAGATGGGCTTTGGTGTTGCCATGGTGTTCATAGGTTCTTCGCTAATCTTTGCTTTGCCTATTTATGCAAAGTCTGTCCGCTTTATTTCGCTTTTCCAAATCTATTTATTCTCTGATGCATTGGATGGTCTGTCAGTCTTCTTAGTTTCTCTGCTTGCTGCTTGGCGCTGTAATCTCTTCTGTCGGTCATGGATTGCAGATTTGTAATCTTTTCAAGTTCTACAATTGGCGTTGACTTCATGCCTCCTGTTATAACTCTCATGGATTGATTTTGAAGTTTGCTAATTTTATCAAAGTTCGCCTTTGCTGCTGTTGACAATGCTGCAATGCCATACTCGAGAACTGGTCTCACTATTCCAGTGTACAGTTTCTTCAGTATTCTTTCGTCTGCTCCCCAGCTTGTACCAGCAAGTTTCCTCATGATTGCCATTCTTTGTCTTGCTCTCATTCGGTTTCTCTCGATATGATTTTTCAATGTCATGCGCCGATCAAATGTGACGCTCAAGTATTTTTGGTTGTCGTTTGGCCGCAAATATTTGCATATAAGACTTATTTTGGTGTTCTGCGGTTTATTTGAAAGGCAGAATATCGTAAATGTTGTTTTTTCTTCATTTATTTCGACTAGCCATTATTTCGCCCACTCCCCCAGCTATGTTAGGGCCTGCTGCATCTAATTGTTTGCTATAGTGAGATTTTTCCAGAGCTCCACACAGCCAGATTGTCTGCAAACATGGAGTTGTGGACTCTTTTTGATATATTCTCTACGATGTTGTTTATGTACACAAGAAAAAGTGAAAGTGACAGTACTCCTCTTTGGGGTACGCCTTGCTCTAGTGTCACCTTTTTGCACATCTGCCCTTGTACTTGGACTCTGGCTGTTCTGGTTTCGAGGTAGTGGCTGATCCATCTGTCTATTTTTACAGACACTTCACTTCTTCGTAGCTTGACTTTAAGTCCCTCTTTCCACACCTTGTCAAATTCCTTCTCTAGATCCACCCGAACCGATAGTGTATGCTTTTTCTCTTGGTAAGCATCATCTATTTCCTGCGCTATGAGAGTGATCTGATCCTGAGTGGATCTGTGTTGTCTAAATCCTGCTTGCTGTGGAATTAATCTGTGTTTTGCTTCCAGGTGCCACATCAGTCTAGTGTTTATCATGTGCTCCATCAGTTTACCTACACAGCTCAGTAAACTGATAGACCTGTATCCATTTGGATCTGTTCTATCTTTTTCTTTGTTTGGAACTGGTATAAGTACAACATATTTCCATGCCTGCAGTACAATTCCCCTTTTCCAGCTTTGGTTCAGGACTGACAGTAACTTTCTTTGTTCTGTTTTGCCCAACCCAATCAGCATTTCATTTGTTACCCCATCTATTCCGGGCGATTTCTTTTTCTTTAGAGTTCTCATAGCCTCATTCATTTCATTCATGGTTAGATTTGCCATCATGTGCTCCTCTGGTGCAATCTTGATGTTGTTGTTGCTCTTTTGTTCTTCACTTATATCTATATACCTGTCTGTAGGGACATCGATGTGGTTTGCTCTGGCATAATGTTCTATAAAAGCGCCTGCTGCTTTTCTACCAGTTAGCATGTTGTCGGCCTGCTTGATGGTAATGTGTTTATTTGATGGTATTTCGTCATTCATGGCTCTGACTAATTTCAATAGTTTGTTCCATTCTTTATCTAGATTGAGGCTTTCTGTTTTTTTTTCTCGAACTGTCGCTTGTTATTTGATTCAGTGTTCTTTTGTATTTTGCAGTGATGACCTTGAGGGAGATATTTGCTTCAATATATTGCTCTCTCTCTCTGCCGTGTTCCTAGCGTTTGAAGCTTCATCCTCAGTTTTCTGCAGTTCACGATTTCAATATGGCTTGTAGTTTTTCCTTGCCCCTCTTGGGATGGTCTCCCACTGAATTAACCAACTAACAAATCTCGCCAACTGAACTTACCAACTAACATATCTCGCCCATTGAAATTACCAACTAACAAATCTCGCCCACTGAACTTACCAACTAACAAATCTTGCCCATTGAACTTATCAACTAACAAATTTCGCATTGTGAACTTATGTAGTTTACCCTGGCCGTTATTCTAACTTAGAACATTCTCACACTCATCCACATCATCATGACCATACTCACTAAATGACATATCACACAGCAGGTGGCATATTTATTATATCATACTCATATCATAGATTGAGTAGAGAAATTACAAACACAATAATAAAATACATATCTTAACTAAACATTCTACCAAAACGGGAATTGTAAGCATTAGCTATTGATGGAATTCCCAACTAACTAAAAACCCAGTTCTATTGACTTGCAATTACATCACACACACATCGCCTTAACTGCGTTTTCAACACACGTTATCAAATACTTATCCTCACTGAAATCCCCTCAGGTGGGCGATCTCGACATAACTCGTTCACAATGTGTCCTTGCTTACAAACACACGTTCAGATTATCTATTAATGCAAAACTCAGACACCTATTTGAGCGATCCTGTTCTATCACTAAACATTCGTCCAACAGTCTATCAATCACTCCTCTATCTGTCGGTGAGTTAAACATACTATCTACATTCAGTCTCTCTCTCTCTCACTCTCCTCCATGCAGCCTCTCTCTCTAGCCTCTCTCCATCCCTCTATCCAGCCTCTCGAGCTTTTTTTTTTTTTAGCTTAGATGTTTGCCTCACTAGTTTCTACTGGCGGAGGCGCGCCATTTTCCACCCCAGACCATAGTCCATTGGGCGAAATCATGACGCATAAAGTAGTGCTTGGATGCATGTGTGCGTCTGTATGTACCTATGCCAGGTTTGTGCGCCCTCAGAAGCTAGCCCAACCAAAGTGCAATGGAAGGGCCTAACCATGAGGGCGCGTGTGAATGTTGTGCAAGAGTGTGACTGTAGGACAAAGTCAAATGAAACAGAGTGAGGTAAGAAGAGAGAGAAGAGTTGCCCCCAGGGTGAGCCACTCCAGGGGTCGATAACTTCAGGTCCTGCGCCTCTCGAGCTAAACTTTGTCTCGAGTTATATATCCTCAAGCAAGGCCAGAGCTTGACCAATCGATCTCAGGTCATGGCCATCTTCAGTCTCATTGGAACGAAACACTTTGCACACCTGTCACTCATTCTCTCGCAGCAAGCCCTGCTGCTAATTTCGTCTGTCAATCAATCTCTCCCTACCAAAATCGGAAGGCCAGTGGTCAGTTTCTACCTGTCCACATTCCTTAACCCAACTCTGTTCTCCATTGCTGAGACGGTGAGTGACCTTGACATGCATTCAGGTAGCTTTAAGCTTTAACATTTTCAGGCATCCTAAACTCCCCTTGCTCCGGCGGGAACTGTTACATTACCGCCCTAAACCTCAGACCGAAACATGGATGGTCATTTTTTTTCGACTGGCAAATGATCACCATTTTTCGTCTACACTATCCAAAATGTAAACCCTACTCCTGTTTACAACTCCACTCACATCGTACATGCATAAAAGACACGTCATTTGATACATATAAACTTTTTGTAATACATACATAATCAATACAAGCAGAAGAAAAACACTGTGGCTGGTCATTTAAAACACAAGCCACCACTTTTACATCGTTGTACAGTCAAATAAACCCAAGTCTGTCCCTGCGGGACCTTTAACTCCTCAAAACAGAAACACCTTAAGGAATTCTCCTTACTCATTGAGGTCAACATACCTCGCCCTGATCCCGTGCCTTCCTCCAAGGACACGAACCTTCATTGTTACACACGACCAGTTCAGGTCAATTTTCTCAGGCGGTCTTTTACACGACTCGCCTTACGACACATGGCCGACGATTCACTTCATACTAACTCATGTGAGGCCACGAAATTATGTGAGTTATCCTCAGGCTAGTTATCACTGTCTTTCTTGACAGCTATCCCATCTCAAAGAAAACAGCAACATTCATTATGTTTCCTACAAAAACGATATTCGACAACATATGTCATAGTCAATATTACAACTTCTGATCAATGTAGTCTTCTCTGCAAAGACTCCACATACATGTGATAAAATAACAATATGTCCTGTTATCATGTATCTCCTATTAAGTCGTCCAGATGAGTGTCCCACATGCTAGTTCTTATTCTGGAACTCGTGGTGACCTGTGCTTGTGGAGGCCTACAGTCTGGATGAGATATACTGCTCTGTAGATCCCCTATATAACCTGTATCAAATACATGTAAACATGATGACTCAACAACAACAACAAAAAACAAACAAATTAAAGACAAATCCAATGCACACAATGTCGAAACCTAAAACCAAAATATTTGCACGCATACATATGATATCAATATTTCAGTCAGCAAGTATCACACTTTGATACTGTCAGGATATGTAATCATGTTTAAATAACAAAACAACAACAAAATAAAGAAAAATGCAATGCATACTATATCGACCATTAAACCCACTAAAAATGCAAGTAATACCATTAGTCAAAACCCAAACACCAAATACAAATGTCAAAATATTTTCACGCATACTCATGATATCAGTATTTCAGTCCGTAAGTATCACACCTTGATACTTATAACAGGACACATAATCATGTTTAAACAAACCAACAACAATCAATTAAAGTGCAAGTAATACAATTGTCAAAATACAAATGTCAAAATATTTGCACACATAAACATGATAAAGTGCCATCAACCTTCACTCCTGCTCGTGCCCCACAGATGAGCACCTGTTAATGCCCCCTTTAAAAGATACTAAACTATGACTAAGTTCTAACTTAATCAAATACTAAACTATGTCTGAGTCAAAAGTCAAAAACATAATCGTCCACCTGTCGAATTACGTCATGGTGTAACCCTACTAGTCCAGATGCAGTCTTTGTTAAAGTTACACAGCCCCGTTAACTGCTGGCGTCTTTGTCACGAGGAATCAAAACCGAGTGTTGTGATCTAACTAATTCACCGCTGTTTCCCCACATCAAAAGCCCCCTGGTCAGATTTTGACCAAAACATCGCGTCCACGTGTTACCCTACCTCGCGTAATCATTACCTGGCGCATCGAGCTACCCTTCGTCTCGTGTCCGTTCTGTCCGTTTCTCTGGTCGGACATCTCCCTTTGATCTCGGTCAGTCTAGTTTCAGACTGGCCGTCGAGCTCATTGTCTGGCGTGTACTTGAGACAACGAATTCAAAGGAATCTTTAACATCTGGTCATTCCTCAACCTCTATACTACCCCCTAATTATCCAAATCTTCGTTTCGCAAGGATAACGGTAGATGAAACAAATTTTATGCAAATGCATACATTAACTGGAGTTTCACATGATAGCCCTACATCTGTACTACCATGTGTGTAAGTACTCCACGACTTTACCTAATTACATTTCTGAATTCCATGTTTTTGGCTAGCGTCATTAAGCATTGTATCAAATCCATATTTCAGGACACATAGGTTTACATCCATTTTTGTTTTCCTGCATACTTTTTTTTGGATGATCAATCATCTGTTTATTGCAAGGGAACGTCTACCAGCTGCTGCCCTTCGTGCAGTTAACTTATCTTAAATTCCTCCCCTGCTGTCTATTACCACTCATAGATATTTGAAGTTACTGACCTGCTCCAGCGGTTGTGCTCTCAGGGTTATCTCATATCTCTTCTCATCTCTGGCGATCACCATTGTTTTTGTCTTGGAGTTGCTGATATGCATTCCTCTCTTCTTCAACTCTTCTTCCCAGACCTGCAAGTTGATCTGGAGATGTACCTCGGGCTTCGTGATCAGAGCCACGTCCTCTGCAAACGCTAGTTCCGATATGTAATTTGGTCTCAACTTCCAGTACCCTACTTCATACTTTTTTGTCCATTATTTGCAGGTTTTGATGGCTTCGTCCATGAGGAGTATGAAAAAGTACGATGATAGAATGTCCCCTTGTCTTACTCCGCTAGTGGTCTTGAACTCTCCTGACTTTTGATTTGATGCCCACATATAATTTCTGCATGTTGTATTGAAACTCTGTTTAGCAGAGATAGGGGGTACTGGGATGTTCTTCTTTGTTAAGCACTCCCATAGTTTGTCCAAAGGAACTATATCAAATGGTTTCTCCAAATCCTGAAAGCAGAGATGCATCTCTTTATCATTTTCAAGAGTTTTTTCACTTCGCTGTCTGAGTGTACAGATAAGGTCTTGAGTACTTCTGTTTGCCCTAAACCCGCATTAAGGTTCATCCATATTTGGCTCTGCTAGACTTCTTAATCGCCGTTCTAGAATCCTAGAGTAGACTTTCCCGGGGACACTGAGATGGAAAATACCTCTGTGAATTTCACATTGTCGATTGTCCCCCTTTTAAAATATTGATATTATTATGGCAACCTCACAATCTCTTGGTATCTTCTTGTTGCGCAAAGCTGCCTTGAGAATCTTCATGAATAGTTTCACTCCTGCCGTTCTCATGTATTTAACCATTTCTGGTGTTATACCATCATGTCCTGCTGCTTTACCAATCTTAATTTTCTCCAATGCTACCTTTAGTTCTTCCATTGTGATATTATCGTTCCCCTCCATGGCTCTCTCTTCTTGAATTGGGACTGTTACTTCCAGAGCTTGATTTTCCTCCACTCCAAGAAGATCTGAGAAATTTTTTTCCATCTGTTCATTACCTTTTCTGGGGCGGTCAACATCGCACCTTGTTTATCTTTAACAAATTTCAGGCCGCATTCCTTTTCCTGTCTCATGTTCTTTAAGGTCCCGTAGAACAGTTTATGGTTTTCTCCAGCATTATTTTCCAGGTTTTCTACAAATTCTTCCCAGGATTTCTGTTTGACCTTGAGCAGTCATCTTTGCTTCTGTTCTAAAATTTACATAGTCTTTATATTTCTTCGTTTGTTCTTCTGTATTCCAAGCCCCTAGGTATTGCTTCCATGTCGATTTCTTTTCTCGTATTATTCTTTTCACTTCTTCTTTCCACCATGGGAGTCTTTCTCTTCCACCCTTCTCTGGTTTGACCGCATGCTTCTTCTGTAACCTCTTTGAGGATTTCTTTGAATTATTCCCAGAGTATTTCCAAATCATCTTTAGATTTATGTATCCATAATATTACTGTTGTTATGAGCCCTTGGTATCTCCTCTTAACATCTGGTTATCGACGTTTGTAAGTCTTAATCGTATTTTCTCCTTGTGTGTTATGTTTCATGCTTGCTGATGGGTGTTGCCTTGCTGGATAGCGTTATTCGATTTCTCTCTTTATTTTAAATATGTAGTGCTCGCTTCCTATCTCTGGTCCTCTGAACACTCTAGCATCCTTCACATGCTTAAAATCAAATTTCCTCACTATCGCATAGTAGTCAATTACGGATTTTTCATTTCTTGCCGGCTCGCATATTGTGTAGGCATGGTTACGATTGTGTGGAAAATTTGTATTCGTAATAACAAGGTTTTGTTCTCTGCAAAATCTCAGCAGTCGTTTTCAATTGACATTTAAGACATCTTCTCCATACCTACCGATCACTCCATCTTATCTAGAATAGTCGTTTCCAACGTTGAAGTCTCCAAGTAGAAGTATTTCATTTTGGCAATGGTCAACGGTCCTTTAAAGGAGTTCATGAAATTCATCTTTTATGTCAGTGCTCCTATCTTCGTTTGGTGCACACACAGTGACGATATCCATTTGACTATCCTCCTCTTGTAGACTTAGAACCATCAATGGTTCTGAAATGAACTTCTATTCTTTAATGTTTGCTTTGTTATTACTATCTACAAAATAGCCCACCTCTGCCCTGGATTGTTCACTCTTGAGAACTCCGTTGCCGTCATGGTCCAGAACGCCCTGTCCCTTTTGCTTTCTTTATGTAAGTGCCCGGGCTGTGAATTTTGATTTCTTCATCTCCTCTATTAGTTCATGTTCTTTTCTTTTTATACTTCTTACATTCAATGTTCCGTAAATCGTGGTCCTGTTCTTCGCCGTTGAGATCAGTCCGGTGTTTTCTATGTTTTGACTTGAAATCGTTTTTTTAAGACAAACAGGTGATTGGCTTGGCTTGCTTTCGTTCGTTCTCAATCTTCCGCTACTAAACCCTGAAAGGGCTTAAGTAGCAGAATGTAGTCCAGAGAACGGAATGTGTTGTGTAGTAGTTCACAGCTTGACAACGATATTTGCACCTTTCGGTCCAACACATCCGACTTCAGGAAACATTTTTTGAGTACCGGGTTAGCATTCCCTCTTCGATCCCTTCTCCTTAGCCAATCTGTCCTGCTGCAGCCTGTTATCCAGGAACACCGCGTGGAGGTGTAGAAGGGTCTTGGCAGCTCTGGTTCGCTGGTCATGACGCTAGCAGTCAGCTATGGGTCGTTGACCACTGCAGCTCATATGCTGCTTAGCATCTTGATCCCAAACAGGTGATTAAAATGTTGTGTCTTTGCATGGTGGAGGGGCTGCCTCCTTACAGCCTTCATGTCTGCCGACCCGTTTTTGTCCTTATTCTGTGCTTATTTATTCGCAGCTAACCTCCAAATTAGGTGCCTTTCAGCAATCCGCAACTCTGCCGACGCGCGTGGTAGCAGGTAGGTTCCTTCCCCATATTAAATGTTTAATACAATGAAGAAAAATATACTTAGCTACCGCATGTTGTCCTGTCTTATTTAGATGTAATCCTTTACCGTATAGCATTTGATGTTTATTTTTTCATCAATAAACACTATACCTATATCTGCACACATCACCTGCGACCTGAGGTTGATACTTGTTTTTTTATTGTTTAAATAATCTGACCCATCCGCTGTCTAAAATACACATCATGCTGACCGTCCTATACTTTTTTATGTAATTGTTCTCATCAGACTGGTGCGCCTTTGATCATTTTCTCTGTACCATTTGAGGAGCGGGTGGCCGAATGGTTCCGAGGCCTGCCTGCCTACAAGGGCAGATATTAAGCGGGGATATTAACATGCTGGAAAGAATACAAAAGAAGAGCGACAAAGATGATAGTGGGATTCCAGAATTACAGTTATGAGGAAAGTCTCAGAAAAACCGGCCTACAGTTTTGAGAAGAGGGAAGAATTCGTGGTGACTTAATACAGGTTTATAAGATGATCAGAGGAATGGATACATTAGAGTAAAACACATTTTTTTAAATACAGCTACCCACAATAACAAGAGGGCATAGCTACAAGCTGACTAAAGAGTGGTCCAGATTAGATATTAGGAAATATTTTTTTTAGTCAGAGAGTGGTGACTGCTTTAAATGCATTGCCAGGGGAGGTAGTGGAGGCAGTGACAGTTAATGCATTTAAGAATAAATTGGATGCACATAGCTTTTAGAGGAAGGTGATGTAAATGTAAATGGTTGTATACAGACTCTGCAGGGTCTTCTAAACCAGTATAAAGACGTTAAGTTAAGGTAAGGAGGGCGGCGGCTTGAATCCCCGGTATGGCGTATGTTGTTTTTCTGTTGGGGGTGAAATAATCAAACATAGCCAGCAGACGACCTGGCGAGGCGGTCTGTAGTCCTCAGCCTTCAAAACTCCTCGACTAATCCAGCAATGGGAAAAATATCGTATGACAGTTTATGACCATATTTCTTTAGATTATTCTTTCCTACCATTATAACTACGATACTGTATACTTTTTTACTTTTCATATTTATTTTCTCATCTCAGGTCAAGTCAGGTCATCCCGTAACCGGTGAATTCGTTGGGACACACATAAAGACATCCTCACAACTCCACGCCATCCCTCTCTGTCAGAAGCCGCTGCCTGTGACTCTTCTGGTCGGAGACTGGTCCATTCTTTTATGTTGTCTTCCCATCTCTTTTTGGGCTGGCCTCTTCGTCGTCTGCCATGCACCTTCCCGTGGAGGATTGTGTTTGCAAGACCATTTGATCTCGATATGTGACCGTACCAAGTGAGTTTCCTTCTTTTGATAGTTGCCAAGAGATCTTCGAAAGGTCCTATTGCCGTCGTAATTCTATTTCGGATTTCCTCGTTTGTAACTCGATCTTTGTACGTGACGTTTAAAAGTCTTCGGAAACATCTCATCTCCAAGGCCTGTATCCTTCGTTGAAGGTCAGCTGTAACTGGACATGTCTCACACGCATAGAGAAATATTGACAGGACCAGTGTACGCATTAATCTGATTTTCGTGCGTAGTGCTAACCGTTTATCTTGCCAGATTTTGTTTAGCCGTGCAAGCGTCGCTAATGTCTGTGCTATTCTGGCCAATACTTCACATTTTGATCCTTCATCACTGACAATCGACCAACGATATTTAAAACGGTCAACTACTTCGAGTTCTTGACCTTTTGCTTTTATCTTGCTGTTGAAGCCCGTAGCGTTTTTTGTCATTAGTTTTGTCTTTCCAGCATTTATCTCCATACCATAGTCAAGAGCTGTTTCATCGAGCCTTATGTAGCGGTATAACTATAGATTTCGCCCATAAGTCCGGCCAGTTTCCTGTCGCCCATATTTTGTTACAAATGTGTGTCAGGCCTTCCACCACTACCTCTCCACCTTCTTTATCATTATCATTCATTATGGATACCGCCAGACCAGGAATTTGCCTAGTCGGCAAAATAATCCTGTGTTCACAGAAACGTGGTGTTGTTTTCCGTTTGAACTGGTTAATTTGTCCGTTTTTGTGATTTCTTCCGTCCAATTTTCCGGGTCTAGACATCGGCTATATGAATGACACTACGCTTAAACCTATGTCGTATTTCACGGCCTAGTCATACGGCAGAACGTCACGAAATTGGGGTGTGAGAAATTTGGACATTACTATAATGAACTGAACACAGTCAGGGACAGATGATAGACTCACTCACACGCTGAGTGATGTTCCTACGACCTCTTGTGATAATGGAAAAGGCACGACACACAACGTTAGATGCCATATACTCTCTCATCTGCCTTGATGGATACGTGTTTACGGGAAAGGATTCGGGAGTAAACCATAAGGACAAATCTGCATCCTATGCTATCTCTATTCGTCTATATAAATATCTTGCTATTGGCCAAAGGTAGCTCAGGACAAGAAAATGAGAATGACAAAAGACGCACTCTCTTCCTCATTTTAATCCAAATTACCGCGCAGGTCACCCGTTTCAGCGGACACAGCAAGAGAAAAAACTGTCCAGATGGCTGAACAAAGAGAGGGGTATTCATCACTTGTGATGGACGAACGAACGAAGAAACAGTTGCTATCGCTCAGTATACCAAGCTATTTTTTTGCTTTCGCCTTTATTTCTCTTATCCCCAAGGCGGTGTGCATTGCACTATGGTTTTTATTTTGCGCCTGTCGGCCCACTGCATCCGACTTCAGCATTCATTTTATGTAAGGGTCTGCTTCATCCTGCATTTTCTAAGGGTTTGCTTCCCCGGGATAATGCCGGTGCTGTGATGGGGATCGAACCCAGCACCTTCCGGTTGCGAGCCGTGCCACTTAACCACTAGGCCACGCCGTCCCCTCGTCAAGAACACTAATTAGCGGTTCAAGCAGACCATTGCATTTGAAATATGTATGCTACAGTACGAGACTACGTGGCCTTGATGTGAAGCGTCTGTTTGACAGACATGGTTTTTTCAGTCCTCCACTTACGGAAAGTAATGGCAACCTACCGTACTGCACACTTGTCAAGAAACTTATATCATCCAAATAGGTGGCGGTTGTAAGAATCAACGTTCTGCAAAGGATATGCTACTTGCTTTTTATGCTACAGTAAACTACATTTACAGCAATGTTACTGTTTCACCAATTAATCTAGCTAGATTAAGTGAACATAACACAAATTTCACCTTCTTCTTCTTCTACGTTCAACTGATCCTGGGTTTCTAGTCTGGTGAGGTTCACTAAGGAGAATGTGCTGAACAGTACGCTGGAGACTTCTAGATGGACATGATGAAATTACCTGACATCGTCTATGTTTCGAAGGGATTGAAAAGAATGGTTGGCATTAAACCACGATACACTCGAATACGAAAACAAGATGGAGAATGTCGATTTTTTTAAAGAATGTTTTTTATGTATTCGTTAACATAAAAACATTCAAAAATATAGTTTCCTTTCTACTAATGTAATAAAATATACTGGCAACCATATATCGTACACACCGTACATCATGCTGGATCATCAAATGGTTCACACTGACAGCGAAACCCGCCAAATAGACCGGCTGTTAGGACGTAAACTTTACTGTTGACATGTTACATATGTAGGAACCAGTTGACGTCGTGGGCTAGTGGTTAAGTGACACGGCTCATAACCCGTAGATGCTGGGTCAGCTCCCCAATCACAGCACCGGCCGTTACCCTGGGGAAGCGAACGCATTAAAAATGTAGGAGGAAGTAGACCCTTAAAAAAATGTGTGCTGAATTCGGATGCACTGGGTCGACATGCGCAAAATAAAAAAAAAAAAAGTGCAATGCGCACCGTTTTGGAGAATAGAGAAATAAGGCGAACGAAAAAAAAAAAGTTAAATAAATGTAGGAACGATAGGGTATGCCTAGTAGCATGTCTTCCAGCCCCGTCACGCATACCAGTATCGCCAGAGGCACAGCGCAAGCCACATATTGCTCGGCGCGTTAGTCCCGGAGAAATCCTGAAAACCGATTCTCCAGACCTTTCCAAGGCCCAGTGAACCAAAAAAACGTCATCACTCACAAGTCTACTACAACAAAGACAAGATGTAATTAGACTAGAGCTACCATGGTTACAAAGACAAGATGTAACTAGACAATAGCTACAATGGTCACAAAGACAATGTGGAACTAGAGAGCTACAATGGTTACAAAGACAATATGTAACTAGACAATAGCTCCAATGGTCACAAAGACAAGATGCAACTAAATTAGAGCTACAACGGTAAAAAAGACAATATGTAACTAGACTGACTAGAGCTACAATGGTCACCAAAACAAGATGTAACTAGACTAGAGCTACAATGGTCAGAAAGACAAGATGTAACTAGACTAGACTAGCGCATACAATTGTTACCAAAAACAAAATGCAAATAGACTAGAGCTACAATAGTCACAAAGACAAGATGTAACTAGTCTAAAGCTACGACAGTCACAAAAACAAGATGCAATTAGACTAGAGCTAAAATGTTCACAAACACAAGATGTGACTAGACTAGAGATACAATAGTCACAAAGAAAAAAAGCAACTAGAGTAGAGATACAATAGTCACAAAGACAAGAAGCAATTAGACCAGAGGTACAATGGTCACACAGAAAAGATACAACTAGACTAGAGCTACAATGGTCACAAAGACAAGATGTAACTAGAATAGAGCTACAATGGGCACAAAGACAAGATGTAACTAGAGAAGACTAGAGCTACAATGGTCACAAAGACAAGATGTAACTAGACTACAGCTACAATTGTCCCCAAGATGCAACAAGACTAGAGTAGG
Organism: Ariolimax columbianus; assembly: GCA_036924085.1. Taxonomy (NCBI): domain Eukaryota; kingdom Metazoa; phylum Mollusca; class Gastropoda; order Stylommatophora; family Arionidae; genus Ariolimax; species Ariolimax columbianus. Next base: position 67,523,936 of record JAVGWX010000005.1, on the reverse strand, counting down.
GCTACAATGGTCTCAAAGACAAGAAGCAACTAAATTAGAGCTACTATGGTCACCTAGACAAGATGTAACTATACTAGACTAGAGCTACAATGGTCACCTAGACAAGATGTAACTAGACTAGTTTAGAGCTACAATTGTCACCAAGAAAAGATGTACTTAGACTAGAGCTACAATGGTAACACAGACAAGATGTAACTAGACTAGACTAGAGCTACAATGTTCACAAAGAGAAGATGCAACAAGACTAGAGCTACAATGGTTACAAAGACAAGATGTAACTAGACTATACTATAGCTACAATGGGCACAAAGACAAGAACCAACTAGACTAGAGCTACAATGGTCACACAGAGAAGACACAACTAGACTAAAGATACAATAGTCACAAAGACAAGATGTAACTGGACTAGAGCTACAAGGATCACAAAAACAAGATACAACTAGACGAGAGCTACAATGGTCACAAAGACAATATGCAATTAGGCTAGAGCTACAGTGGTCACAAAGACAAGATCCAACTAGACTAGAGCTACGATGGTCACAAAAATAAGATGTAACTAAACTATAGCTACAATGGTCACAAAGACAATATGGAACTAGAGAGCTACAATGGTTACCAAGACAAAGTGTAACTAGACTATAGCTACAATGGTCACAAAGACAAGATACAAATAGACTAGAGCTATAATGGTCACAAAGACAAGATATAACTAGACTAGAGCTGCAATGGTCACAAAGACAAGATGCAACTAGACTAGAGCTACAATGGTCACAAAGACAAGATGCAACTAGACTAGAGCTACAATGGTAACACAGACAAGATGTAACTAGACTAGACTAGAGCTATAATTGTCACAAAGATAAGATGTAACTAGAATAGAGCTACAATGGTCTCACAGAAAAGATGCAAATAGACCAGAGATACAATGATCACAAAGACAAGATGTAACTAGACTAGAGCTACAATGGTAACACAGACAAGATGTAACTAGACTAGACTAGAGCTATAATTGTCACAAAGATAAGATGTACCTAGACTAGAGCTACAATGGTCACACAGACAAGATGTAACTAGACTAGAGCTATGTCTGTTCGAGAGAAATTGATTCGTCATTCTGTTAATGTTAAGGCCAACAACTTATCTGCTTTATTTAGTTTCTTTAAGGTGTGTTCTGCGACTGCAATGATTTGCCTGACGATTCCAATGTCGTCCCCAAAAATTGGGTGTGAGAGTATCTCGCCATCTATGTTGACACATCTGTCGTAACAGTTTAGAGACATAAGGCTTCATCATGCCCAGGTGTGAACAGTTTTGGAGAGATAGTATCTCCCTGTCGTACTCCTAGGAGCATGTGTATGGAAAGTGGCGTGTGGACAAAAAATGGTCACAGTTGAGCAGATAACGGTTATCTTTTCTATAAGCTGGGAGTTGAGTTGGTCGATACCTTGGTTCCTCAAGACATTTAACACTGCAATCATGTATACGATATCAAAGGCATTTTCGTAGTCATAAACACAATGCACAGAGGCATAACGACTTGTCGCGATCTTTCCATTAACTGATTGATTGTGTAAAATTTTTTTTTTTTCCAGTGTCTCTTTCTGAATCCTGCATGTTCTGGCGTTTGGTTCTAGTCCAGTTGTCTTTCTAATTTACAGGTAATGACTTTTGTTAACAATTAATCCATATTTGATAGCAAGCAAATTATGCGGTAGTTTCTTCATAATGTCTCTGTCACTTTTTTTGTGTGTGGATTAGGATTGGCTTGGAGGACTTCCACAGGTTTGGAATATGCTTTGTATGAAGACACATGTTGAAATATATGGTCAGTTGGCAGGCAAGTGTATCCTCCCCTCCCCCCCCCCCCCCGCCTCCCTTCCCCCAGCCTTGGACATTTCTGCAGTGATTCGGTCTATACCAGGTGATTTGCCTGATTTTACGTCTTTGGTCGGGTGCAGGACCTCGTCGCAACCTGTGTCGAATAGTGACATGAAATATATATGTAGTGGACACTGCTGTTTGTGATGAGATTCAACTCGTGTAGAACCTTGTGAACGTTTCCTCGATTTGCTCTCTATCCGTCAGTGGTGTGCCATCTTAAATCTTCAAGGATGTTTTGAGGCTCGTCTTTTGTTATATTGTATATCTCCATTTTATGATTCTACTTCTTGTCTCAGCGGCCTTTATCCGAAGCTGTAAGCTTTACCGCTCAAAATCATCATTGACCCTGTGTCTGATCTTTTTGTTTAGATCTCAGAGGGCGGTCCTATCTAATCCACCTCTTTACCTTGACCCTTTTTCTAGTTGCAAGAAGTTGTTGCGTTTTCTAATTGCTGGTTTGGGGTCGCAGAAGACACAGAGCTATATAAAAGAGGAAACACAGAAACTCATTGCAGAAAGGCAACAATTAAAACAAATGGGAAGTAAGGGGACCAACACAGCATATAAAAACTGCGCAAGAAAAGTTGGAAGATAAATGGGAAAAGATTAAGGAAGATATATAGTGGAAACGTGTAAGAATATAGAAAACCTAAAAGAACCAGGCAGAGAGAGAGAGAGAGAGAGAGAGAGAGAGAGAGAGAGAGAGAGAGAGAGAGAGAGAGAGGCATTTAAAGCAATAAGAAAACTGACAAGGGAGTTCCGTCCGGTTCCACATGTCGTATATGACAAAGAGGAAAACACATTGACGGAGGCCAAATACATACTGAATGGATGGAAAGAGTACTGCAGAAACATGTGTGGAGATAGCACAGGGTGCTCGGTTACAGTCCTGCCGAGGGATGAGGGGACCTGAGCCAATATTGGAAGAAGTACGCTCTGCAATTAAAAGCCTGAAAAAAGGAAAGTCCCTGGGATGCGATGATACTGGAGCTGATACAGGAGGGGAGTGGGGGGGGGGGGGGGGTGCGTGAGGCGTGTGCTCGAGTCTATCACTGGCTGTTTGGGCAGGTATGGCACAGTGCAGAGTAGCCAGAGGCATGGAGGAAGTCCATTTATATTCCCTTCCTCAAGAAGGGCAGTTAGGGGCTGTGCGCGAACTACCGAACTATTGCGCTGATCTGCCACGCTAACAAGATACTCTTGCGGGTCCTGTTAAGAAGGATAGAGAATAGGTTTGAATCTGAAATTCACGTGGTTCGGGCTTGTTTTTGGAATGACAGAGAGACCCGGGACCACATATTCAATGTAATGAATATCTATGAAAGGTGTAGGGAGCTTGGTGTGGACCTGTGCACATGTTTCATTGATTACACTAGGGCTTTCGACGCGGTGGGACATCAGGGTCTGTGAAGAGTCATGGGGGAAGTGGGGTTTCCTTTGCATATAGTTCATCTCATTGAAACGTTATACCAGGATCAGCAGGCCGCTGTCCGAGTGTCTGGGCAGGCATCGGATTGGTTTGCAGTACGGGAGGGAGTCCGGCAGGGATGTGTCTTTTCGCCTTGTCTGTGCAACATATATGCAGAGTGTATGGTGAGAGGTGTTCGAGAGGATGTAAGCATTGGAAGTGTTAACCCATTTACGATTGAGGGGTACGAGATTCCGGAGTTGCGATACGCGGATGGCGCGGTGATGCTGTCAGGAGGTGCAGAGGAGCTGGAGCAGCTACTTTCAGCCGTTAATGGACATAGTGGAGATCAAAATTTGTTCATAGACATAAATAGGGCAAAGATAATGACCATCGACAAAGCACAATGTCAGCATTGGTATACAATGGGTGGTGAGGAGATGGATCAGGTCACACATTTTGAGTGTCTGGGCTCCGAAGTTGACAGAAGTAACGACTGCTCGAAGGGGGGTGGGGGGTGGGGGGGGGGTGTCAGAGGAGGACTGGCTATGGCGGAGCAGAGACTGAACAGCCTAGGGAGATTGTGGCAGGGCGCCAACAGAGTGATAAAGGTGGGGGTCTTGAGGGCCTGTGTTTTTCCTGTGGTGGCTTGTGGCTGTGAATCATGGACGATTGCCAAGGCTTCTAGACAGGGAGTCAGGGTGTTACCGAGGGATCCTCATAGTACCCTGGACGGAGGGAAGGACAAATGTGGACATTCGGTGGGAGTTGAGCATAGAGGAGAATTGGTTTAGCTAGGGAGTGCAGATACTTTGGTCGCATCACGGGACACAACGGTCTTGAGAGATTGGTGATGGAGGGTGTGGTGCCGGGCAGGGGAGGAGGGGGTGGACCAGGAGGACGATGGCGCCAAGATATTCAGGAATGCTGGAGTATGACTGTGGCGGAGGCTGGTGTTTTGGCAAGGGAACGAGTTACTTTCAGACAGACTGTTATGAGAGCGACGTTCTAAAAAGGACATGCTACATGATGATGATTTGGGGTATTTTGGCAGTGGTGGTGCAGCTATGCAGGACGTGCATCAGTTGTTCCAGGTGGTAGGTAGGAGATCCCGCGCATTGCCAATTCTGGTTCTGAACAAGGTCTGCATACTTCGTAGTATCTAGTGTGCGGGCATCTGGAGATACCGTTTGAGGAAAGGAGCGTTCAGATTAATTGTCGCCCTGATCGGACTGTGGTCGCTGCCTAAAGCAGGTCGGTGCAGTGCCTCCACGTTGAAACAAACGACACTGAGCACGATCTTCAGCCAGTGCCATGTCGGTTGTCTCCAAGCCAGTTTTCCTTTTTAATTAGGTGTTCATAACCTGAAGCGCAGCAAAGATCACCAAACGATCAAATCTATAATTCGTTTGTTTTCTGAGATGCTGTCCAAGTAGGTCTCGTTGTTTGACCCGACACACGTGATATAACCTGAAATGACGAAAATTTTTACGCAGGTTTTTGCAACTGTTTCTATGGCTCTTCGTGCGGAGGTGGGGAGGAAGATTTATGTCTGGTCAGGCAAAATATACTGATCAGACATGTTAGGGCCAGGCAACATATTAGGGTCAGGTAAAATATACCGGACAAGACCCTCACCTTGGCTTCCTAGTAGCCATCACTAGAAACGGGCTGCTTTCATGGCAGCCTGACTATTTCTGCTTCTTCGTACGCTGTCAGACGTTAACTTGTATTTGAGGCTGTCGACACTGCCATAGAGCTTGTCTAGTGTTGCCACTAGTGATGGACACATGTGCTTTCTCTGGTCCTCGTACGTCGGTCAGTTTTGCAGCAGATGTTCATCGATCATTTTCCCTGTACCACAAGTGCATTCATCAGTGCCACCTATCTTCAGTTCATTGAATAGGTGGTACCTCAGTCTGTTGTGGTCTGTGCGGAGTTTGAAGACCACGACCTGCTCTCTTATGTTCAACTGGTAATAGGTATCATTTTTTGTGTAGCCAGTATGTTCTGTTTCCCATTTGGCCATGTATCTGGCGCTAAAAAGCCTTTTGGACTCTTCGTAGGTCACACTATAATCTGGTTGTGGTAGTCTTGCACCTTCTTTTGCCAGTCTGTCTGCGTCCTCGTTGCCTTGGATGTTGCAGTGGGATGGAACTAATTGTACCACTACTCTTTTTAGTGGGGACTACTGGCATAGTGGACAGAGTACTGCTCTTAAATCATTGAGTTTAATATTTTTCTGGCTTTTTAGTGCTGAAACTACGGCAAGGGCAATTGTAAACAGGACTATCTGGCTTTCAATGTTTTCGCCTGTCAGCATTGTTTTTACTGCAGCCTTCAGTGCCTCTGCCTCCGGTTTGAAATTGCTAGCGTATTTTCCAGTTGCCACTGATAGTGTTATTTTTCTACTATTTGGTAGGCTTAGGAATACCCCTGCCTCTCTGCTCTGTATTGTGTTTGTTACAGAACCGTCAGTGTATGCATGCTTGGGTAGTTTTCCGCTATGTACCTCAGGGTTTTGTCTCTTCTTTCTGTTTCAGTCTTGCCGTTCTTTTTTCCAATACGTGGTATATTTTCTACCACTTCCGGAATGATATGCTGCTTCCGTGTGGGTTTGCGTACAGTAGGGATGGGCTTTGGTGTTTTTACGGTGTTCATAGATTCTTCGCTCATTTTTGCATTGTGTATTTCTGAAAAGTTTCTCCGCTCTAGTTTCTCATTTCCAAATCTATTTAGTCTCTGATACATTGGATGGTCTGTCAGTCTTATGAGTTTCTCTGTACGCTGCTGGGCTCTATTGTCTCTTCTGTCGGTCATGGATTGCAAGTTCTACAATTGGCGTTGACTTTATGCCTCCTGTTATAACTCTCATGGCTTGATTTTGAAGTTTGCTAATTTGATCAAAGTTCGCCTTTGCTGTTGTTGGCCATGCCGCAATGCCATACTCGAGAACTGGTCTGACTCTTCAAGTGTACAGTTTCTTTAGTATTTTTTCGTCTGCTCCCCAGCTTGTGCCAGCAAGTTTCCGCATGATTGATATTCTTTGACTGGCTTTCATTCGGTTTCTCTCGATCTTACTTTTCCATGTCATGCGTCGATCAAATGTGACTTCCAAGTATTTTGGGTTGTCGTTTGGCCACAGATAGTTGCCGTTAAGACTTATTTTGGTGTTATGTGGTTTATCTGAAAGCGAGAATATTGTACATGTTTTTTTTTCCTCATTCATTTTGACCAGCCATGAGTTCGCCCACTCCTCCAACGATGTTATGGCCTGCTGCATCCGATTGTTTGCTACGATCGTCTTAAAACATGGAACTGTGGATTCTTCGTGGTATATTGTCTGTGATGTTGTTTATATACACCAGGAAAAGTGTGCGTGGCAGAACCCCCCCTCCTCCTTGGGGTACTCCTTGCTTTACCCAAGCTTTCCACCATCGGTTTCATATTGTTATTTTGTGTGTTGATTGTTTCACAGTCCAGCTGTCAGCATTGCAAATCTGTCCCAGTCGGCTCGTCTGTAGTTCCAACGTGGCAGCGGTTTTTTTTCATGGGGGCCTACTTCCATATCAATATCTAGCGTAATTGGCCTGTGGTCGCTACCTGCCAATTGGTCGAGCACCTGACGTGTGGTGAAAATCCCCCGTGGAGAAAGCCAGGTCTAGAGTGGAGGTTGTATGCCATGTTCTAGAATAGAAGCTAGGGCTGTCGTCCGGCCTATTGATACGATAGAGATTTGTGTATATCTCTCAGTCTTCCATTTCATCCCCTCTGCAGTCTGTATCTGAATATCCTCAGCTCTCCGAGTGACTGTTGAAGTCTCCAACTACTAGGCACCTGGAGTCCTTGACGTCCATGCAGCCTGACTAACAAATTGAGGAATCGACATGATCCACTTACTATTGACTGACACGCAGATGAAAACAAGCATTGCCAAACCGCCTAGGGGACCCAGGTCCACCTTCATCAGCTCGCTCGGGATGTGAAGGAAGCTACTGCAACCCGCCACTTAACGTCCCTTACAGGGCGAACAAAAGACTAACCTACTCATTATGGGCATTCGCAAACAACTTGGCTCTTCGTAGTAATGCTTTTCCGAGTCTTCGTCGTACCCACTATAGTGGGAGTGGGAGGAGAGGGGTTGTTGCTTAGCATGGCTCTAGTACGGGTGACTTCCCCTGGTCTTTCACTCGCAACTTGATCGTAGCAACTCTGGAGTTGACTATCTGGACAGACTTGAAGTTTGGTGTATGTTTGCTAGCAACGATAAAGTCAACAACGCCAATGTTGTACTGGCTTTCACTGGCATCAATGGTTAGTTCATCTCTATTGTAGGGCAACTTTGAATGTGTTTCTGTCCGTGCACGGGTCTCACTGAGTCCAATGATGGCATACTTGAAATGTTTGAGTTGGGTCATGAGGAGGGTCTGCCTGTGTGTCCGTAAACCGTTTGACAGGTTCTTTTGGAGGACATGAAATTTAGTAGTATCGTAGTTATCATTTCCGTCTGAGTGGGGACGGCGTGGGCTAGGGGTTAAATGACACGGATCAAAACCAGAAGATGCTGGGTTCGATCCCCATCATATCTCCGCCGTTACCCAGGAGAAGCAAACCCATAGAATATGCAGGAGGAAGCAAACCCTTACAAAAAATACATTACATAAAATGCGCAAATTAAAAAGCACAGTGTAACGCACGGCCTTGGGGATTAGAGAAATGAAGCGAAAGCTTTCCCGTTCTTCTTGTCTTTGTGCCAATTGTAACTCTAGTCTAGTCTAGTTACATCTTGTCTAGGTGACCATTGTAGCTCTAGTCTAGTATAGTTACATCTTGTCTAGGTGACCATTGTAGCTCTAGTCTAGGTACATCTTGTCTTTGTGCCAATTGTAACTCTAGTCTAGTCTAGTTACATCTTGTCTAGGTGACCATTGTAGCTCTAGTCTAGTCTAGTTACATCTTGTCTAGGTGACCATTGTAGCTCTAGTCTAGGTACATCTTGTCTTTGTGCCAATTGTAACTCTAGTCTAGTCTAGTTACATCTTGTCTTTGTGCCAATTGTAACTCTAGTCTAGTCTAGTTACATCTTGTCTAGGTGACCATTGTAGCTCTAGTATAGTTACATCTTGTCTTTGTAACCATTGTAGCTCTAGTCTAGGTACATCTTGTCTTTGTGACCATTGTAGCTCTAGTCTAGTTACATATTGTCTTTGTGCCCATTGTAACTCAAGTCTATTAACATCTTGTCTTTGTGACCATTGTAGCTCTAGTCTAGTTGCATCTTGTCTTTGAGACAATTGCAGCTCTAGTCTAGATACATATTGTCTTTGTGCCCATTGTAACTCTAGTCTATTAACATCTTGTCTTTGTGACCATTGTACCTCTAGTCTAGTTGCATCTTGTCTTTGAGACCATTGTAGCTCTAGTCTAATTGCTTCTCGTCTTTGTGACTATTGTATCTCTAGTCTAGTTGTATCTTGTTGTTGTAACCACTGTAGCTCTAGTCTAGTCTAGTTACATCTTTTCTAGGTGATCATTGTAGCTCTAGTCTAGTTACATTTTGTTTAGGTGACCATTGTAGCTCTAGTCTAGTCTAGTTACATCTTGTCTTTGTGACCATTGTAGCTCTAGTCTAGTTGCATCTTGTCTGTGTGGCCATTGTAGCTCTAGTCTAGTCTAGTTACATCTTGTCTAGGTGACCATTGTAGCTCTAGTCTAGTTACATCTTGTCTTTTTAACCATTGTAGCTCTAGTCTAGTTACACATTGTCTTTGTGACCATTGCAGCTCTAGTCTAGTTACATCTTGTCTTTTTGACCATTGTAGCTCTAGTCTAGTTGCATCTTGTCTTTGAGACCATTGTAGCTCTAGTCTAGCTGCATCTTTTCTGTGTGAGCATTGTAGCTCTAGTCTAATTGCTTCTTGTCTTTGTGACTATTGTATCTCTAGTCTAGTTGTATCGTGTCTTTGTAACCACTGTATCTCTAGTCTAGTCTAGTTACATCTTGTGTTTGTGACCATTGTAGCTCTAGTCTTCTTCTTCTTCAGTAACCATTATTTTTTCGAAAAAAGCTGCGGTCATCCTGAGGCTGTCGACACTGTCACAGAGCTTCTCTTGTGGTTCCAGTGGTGATGGCCACATCTGCTCTATCTGATCATCGTATGTCGGGCAGTTCTGCAGCAGATGCTCGGCGGTCATTTTCTCGGTGCCATACGGGCATTTGTCGGTACCACCTATCTTCAATTTGTTAAATATTTTTTACCTCAGTCTATTGTGGCCAGTGCGAAGTCTGAAGACAACGACCTGCTCTCTTCTGTTCAACTGGCAATAGGTATCGTTTTTGGTGTAGCCGGTATGTTCAGTTTCCCATTTGGTCATGTATCTGGCTTTAATAAGCCGTTTTGACTCTTTGTACGTCATACTAGTATCTGTTTGTGGTAGTCTTGCACCTTCTTTTGCCAGTCTGTCTGCCTCCTCGTTGCCTTGGATGTTGCAGTGTGATGGGACCCACTGTACCACTACCCTTTTTGGTGCGGACTGCTGGCATAGTTGAAAAAGTGCTGCTCTTAAGTCATTAAGCTCAGGGTTTTTCTGGCTTTTTAGTGCTGTGACTACGGCCAGAGCATCTGTAAGCAGGACTATATGGCTTTCATTTTCTTTATGTGTCACCATTTCTTCCACTGCCGCCCTCAGTGCCTCTGCCTCCGCTCTGAAATTGCTTGTGTACTTACCAGTAGCGAATGACAGTGTTAATTTTCTGCCATTTGGTAGGTTCAGGAATGCTCCTGCCCCTCCGTTCTGTGTAGTGTCTGTTACAGAACCGTGATGTATGCATGGGTCCAGTCCATGCTTGGGTAGTTTTTCGATAGAAAGCTTAATGTAGTATATCTCCTTTCTTTTTCAGTCTGGCAGTTTTTGTTTCCAATACCTGGTATATTTTCTACCACCTCTGGAAATATATCCTGCCTCCAGGTAGGTTTTCGCACAGTAGTGATGGGCTTTGGTGTTGTTAGTGCGCTTATGGGATCTTTGTGCATCTTTGCTTTTGGCTATTTCTGCAACGTTTCTCCGCTTTAGTTTCCCAGTTCACAAATTGTTTAGTCTCTGGTGCATTGGGTGGTCAGTCAGTCTTCGGAGTTTCTCTGACTGCAGCTTGGCTCTGCAGTCTCTTCTATCGGTCATGGGTTGTAGCTTTGTAATCTTTTCAAGTTCTACAATCGGCGTTGACTTCTTGCCTCCTGTTATAACTCTCATGGCTTGGTTTTGAAGTTTGTTAACTTTATCGAAGTTTGCCTTTGCTGCTGTTGGCCATGCCGAAATGCCGTACTCGAGAACTGGTCTCACTCTTCCAGTGTACAGTTTCTTTAGTATGCTTTCGTCTGCTCCCCAGCTTGTGCCAGCTAGTTTCCACATGATTGCCATTCTTTCTCTGGCTCTCATTCGGTTTCTCTCAATCTGACTTTTCCATGTCATGCGCCGATCAAATGTGACTCCCAGATAGTTTGGGTTGTTGTTTGGCTGCATCAATTTGCCATTTAGACTTAATTTGGTGTTTTATAGTTTGATTGAAAGCGAGAATATTGTGCATGTGGTTTTCTCCTCGTTTATTTTGACCAGCCATGAGTTCGCCCACTCTTCCAACGATGTTAGGGCCTGCTGCATCCGATTTCTTGCTATGGTTATATTCTTTTCAGAGGTCCACATAGCCAGATCGTCTGCAAACATTGAGCTATGGACTCTCCTTGGTATATTCTCTGTAATGTCGTTTATATAAACCAGGAAGAGTGTGGGTGACAGTACTCTCCCTTGGGGTACTCCCTGCTCGAGTGTCACCTTTTTCCTCATCTGCCCTTGTACTCGAACTCTGGCCGTTCTTTGTTTGAGGTAGTGGTTGATCCACTTGTACATTCTCCCACAAACTTCACTTCTCCTTAGCTTGACTCTAAGTCCTTCTTCTTCTTCTTCTGCGTACACAGTCAGACAGTAACCATTATTTTTTCGAAAAAAGCGGCGGTCGTCCTGAGGCTCTCGCCACTGTCATAGAGCTTGTCTTGCAGTTCCACTGGTAATGGCCACATCTGCTCTCTCTGATCCTCGTATGTCGGGCAGTTCTGCAGCAGATGTTCAGTGGTCATTTTACCAGTACCGCACGGGCATTCGTCGGTACACCCTATCTTCAATTTGTTGAATAGGTGGTACCTCAGTTTGTTGTGGCCAGTGCGAAGTCTGAAGACAACGACCTGCTCTCTTCGGTTCAACTGGTAATAGGCATCGTTTTTGGTGTAACCAGTATGTTCGGTTTCCCATTTGGTCATGTATCTGGCTTTGATAAGCCGTTTTGACTCTTCGTACGTCATACTGGTATCTGTTTGTGGTAGTCTTGCACCTTCTTTTGCCAGTCTGTCTGCCTCCTCGTTGCCTTGGATGTTGCAGTGGGACGGGACCCACTGTACCACTACCCTTTTTGGTGCGGACTGCTGGCACAGTTTGCAGAGTGCTGCTCTTAGGTCATTAAGCTCAGTGTTTTTCTGGCTTTTTAGTGCTGTGACTACTTCGAGAGCATCTGTCAGCAGATCTATATGGCTCTCATTTTCACTGTGTGTTACCATTTCTTCCACTGCCGCCCTCAGTGCCTCTGCCTCCGCTCTGAAATTGCTTGTGTACTTACCAGTAGCGAATGACAGTGTTATTTGTCTGCCATTTGGTAGATTCAGGAATGCTCCTGCCCCTCCGTTCTGTGTAGTGTTTGTTACAGAACCGTCGGTGTATGCATGGGTCCAGTCCATGCTTGGGTAGCTTTTCGTTATGAAGCTTAGGGTAGTGTCTCTCCTTTCTTTTTCAGTCTGGAAGTTTTTGTTTGCAATACCTGGTATATTTTCTACCACCTCTGGAAATATATCCTGCCTCCAGGTAGGTCTTCGTACAGTAGTGATGGGTTTTGGTGTTTGTGCGTTTGTGGGATCTTCGTGCACCTTTGCTTTGGCTATTTCTGCAAAGTTTCTCCGCTTTAGTTTCCCATTTCCCAAATTGTTTAGTCACTGGTACATTGGATGGTCCGTCAGTCTTCGGAGTTTCTCTGACTGCAGCTGGGCTCTGCAGTCTCTTCTATCGGTCATGGATTGCAGTTTTGTGATCTTTTCAAGTTCTACAATTGGCGTTGACTTCATACCACCTGTTATAATTCTCATGCCTTGGTTTTGAAGTTTGTTAACTTTATCGAAGTTCGCCTTCGCTGCTGTTGTCCATGCCGCAATGCCATACTCGAGAACTGGTCTCACTCTTCCAGTGTACAGTTTCTTTAGTATGCCTTCGTCTGCTCCCCAGCTTGTGCCAGCAAGTTTCCTCTTGATTGCCATTCTTTCTCTGGCTTTCATTCGGTTTCTCTCAATCTGACTTTTCCATGTCATGCGCCGATCAAATGTGACTCCCAGATAGGTTGGGTTGTCGTTTGGCTGCAGGATTTTGCCATTTAGACCTAATTTGGTACTTTGGGGTTTAAATGAGAGCGAGAATATTGTGCACGTGGTTTTCTCCTCGTTTATTTTGACCAGCCATGAGTTCGCCCACTCTTCCAGCGATGTTAGGGCCGTCTGCATCCGATTTCTTGCTATGGTGAGATTCTTTTCAGAGGTCCACATAGCCAGATCGTTTGCAAACATTGAGCTATGGACTCTTCTTGGTATATTCTCTGTAATATCGTTTATATATACCAGGAAGAGTGTGGGTGACAAAACTCCCCCTGGGGGTACTCCCTGTTCGAGTGTCACCTTTTTGCTCATCTGCCCTTGTACTTGGACTCTGGCCGTTCTTTGTTTGAGGAGTAGTGGTTGATCCACTTGTACATCTTCCCACAGACATCACTTCTTCTTAGCTTTACTCTAAGTCCATCCTTCCAGACTTTGTCAAATGCCTTTTCCAGATCCACCCAAACAGCTACTGTGTGTTTCTGTGCCTGGTAGGCATCTTCTATCTCCTTTGCTATGAGGATGACCTGGTCCTCAGTGGATCTGTGCTGTCTAAAGCCGGCTTGCTGTGGAATTAGTATTCGTTTTTCTTCCAGATGCCACATCAGTCTGGTGTTTATCATCCGTTCCATCAGCTTGCCGACACAGCTCAGTAGGCTTATGGGCCTGTATCCATTTGGATCTGTTTTATCCTTTCCTGTTTTTGGTACTGGCACCAGTATTGCCTCTTTCCATGCCTGGGGTACAATACCCCTTTTCCAGCTTTGGTTCAGGACTGATAGTAGTTTCCTCTTCGCTGTTTGGCCCAGCCCCATCAGCATTTCGTTTGTTATCCCGTCTTTTCCGGGAGATTTCCTTTTCTTTAGTGTTCTCATAGCCTCTTCCATTTCGCGCATTGTTAGTTTGGCCATCATGTGCTCTTCGGGAGCGGTATTTATGTTTTCGTGCCCCTTTAGCTCTTCGCTAATGTCTGTATGCTTTTCTGCAGGGACCTCGATGTGGTTTGCTCTGGCATAGTGATCGACAAAGGCGTTTGCGGCTTTCTTACCTGTGATCTAGTTCTCGCCCTGCTTGATAGTAATTTGTTTATTTGACGGGGTTTCGTCGTTCATGGCTCTGACTAGCTTCCATAGCTTGTTCCCTTCTTTGTCCAGATTTAGACTTTCCGTTTTATTTTTCCAGCTTTCTCTTCCTGTTTGCTTGAGTGTGTGTTTGTACTTCGCCGCGGCGGCTTTGAGGGCGATGTTTGCCTCCATGGATTTTTCTCGTTCTGCCATGTTCCTAGCATTTGTTACTGCATCTTCCACTTTCTGCAACTCATCATTCCAGTAGGGCTTATAGTTTTTCCTAGCTCCTCTTGGGATGGTTTCAGTGGCGGCTTGCATTATTGCCTTGCTTAGGCTCTCTACCATGGGCTTCATTTTGGTGTTTCGTGTGTTGATGGTTTCACACAGCCCATCTGTCAGGATTGCAAATCTGTCCCAGTCGGCTCGTTTGTAATGCCAATGTGGGAGCGGTTTTGTTTCCTGTGGGCCTACTTCCATGTCAATGGTTAGCCTGATCGGCCTGTGGTCGCTACCTGCCAGTTGATTTAGCACCTGGCGGTCTATTTTATGGTGTATGTCCTGTGTGGAGAAGGCCAAATCTGGAGTCGAGGTGGTATGCCATGATCTTGAATAGAAGCTAGGGCTATCCTCCGGCCTATTGATTAGGGAGAGATTTGCATCTATCTCCCAATCTTCCACTTCGTCACCTCTGCTGTCTGTGTCAGAGTATCCCCATCTCTCCGAGTGGCTGTTGAAATCTCCAACTACTATGCAGTTGGAGTCTCTGACCTCCATACTCGAGAGCGATAGGTCTCTGTTTGGTGGTCCGTACAGATTGAAAATGCGGAGCTTCGTCTCTTGAGCCATTATGTCAACTCCTACAATTTCTGCTTGTCCGGTGTGATTGACAGGTACCGCGCTACTCGGTATGCTGTTTCTGGTCAGTATCAGGACCCCTCCTTTGTGGCCTTATCTATCTAGACGGAAGGTCTGGTATCCTCTGATTGAGAATTTATGGTTATTGTTGAGGTGCGTATCCTGGATACATGCCACGTCAATCTTACCTTCATGCAGGTGGTGTGTTAGGGAAAGTTTTTTGTTAATGACTCCCTCCGCATTCCACTGTAGTATTTTGAGGGTCTTGAGGTTTTGGCCAATAGACGTTGCCCCATAGCCATGTGCCTTGACTCCACGACACATGGGTGGGTGACCACCAGTAGTCAAGGGTAGGCCCCTTCGAGGCGTGAGGCCCGGCACTATCGCTGCCTGGCGGGACTCCGCAGGATGAGCGCCATACGTTTTTCGAATAGGTTGTACTGCCATCATACTGTGATTTACGTTGCACTGTTTTGTTAGGCTTGCGGCCCCGTGCATCCGATTTCAACAGGCGTTTCTGTAGGGATGCCCTCCTTAGCCTTTGGCTGTCCCCAGCCTATCTGCAAGGCAGCAGTTGTTTACGATCAGAGTTGTCTCTCTTATGGAAGTTGTCTTACCAGACTATCGAGTCTTCACTACTCGTGTCTATAGGGTGCAATGATGATATGTGATGATATATGAGATGGACTGGTTTACCCGGAAGAGAGGCAGTCCAGTGTGTCTGTGTCCCAGGATCGTCACGTCCTGCCGGGAACGTAGCATTTGCATGTGAGTGGGGTATCTCTTTGTCCCTTTATTTTCTTGGCTTCTATGCAGGGATGGTACGCCTAGCATTCCCCGCCACCTAGGGTGTTGACACAGTGGGGCAGGTGTGCAATGTCCGCTGGTCTGCATCTCTTCTGCGTCCAGCATGATAGTTATGGCTGATAACGTACAGAGGTAGATATCGTAGCCGGAGTGCATTCAGCCAGAGGACAAGCCTGGTAATGTCACAGAGATGTTGTTCGCCTGGTGTGCGGACAACTCTCATGGTCAGTGGTTGAGTCTTGACAGTTCACAGTGAGGTGGCTGCTCTACTGTTTTCGACACCCCGACCAGGTACTAAGTCTTTGGTTGGTGTTTTCGCACCCCATCGCCGTATAGGGTGAGTATCAAGCAGTTTTCCGCCCGCTTTGATTGGCGGGCGGCATGGACCTCTTACTGTGGCTCTACCTGGTAGGGCTGGGGCGCAAGCCCCGGTCCCGAGCATGTAGGAGCCTCCCATTGCAGTGGTGCTGAGATTTTGGGCGGGATTGCGGCTTACAAGGGTTCGGCCGTAATTCCCCACATGGTAGCCTCGCGACCTTGGCTTATCAGCCTGGTACGTGAACCAAAGTGTCTGCGGCTCCTCTCGATTTGAGCTGGTTTTCCGTAGCAACGCCCTGTCATTTGTAGGGTAAAACTGACCTGTCTTCAGATGATCTATTTCCAGCACCCGTTTACTATTTGGTCAGACGAATTTATTGAGGGCTTTTGTTTGTCAATGACCAGGTATTTGAAATCTGCGGTTTCTGCGGAGTTAAACACGATTTCCGTAGCGTTCTTTCATTTGAGTGTTTGAGAGCTGACTTGTCATCCGTGAGTCTTATCCCAGCGTACGTTCATTATTAGACCCAAACGGCAGTGCTCTCGATTTGTCAGTTGTTCTACAGTATTGGCGTGTTCAGTCAAATTAAGCCGCAGGTTCCACACCTGGTGGTGCCTTTCCGTCAATTCCCTTAGCGAGACAATCAAGTTTCTTAGAGGGTAGCCGCAAAATTTTCGAGGGTCTAATTCCAGCACATGTTCTCTATTAGACCCCACGAAGGTGTACTTTTTGATAGTCGTTCTGCAGTATTGGCGTGTTAAGTTAACTCAGGTCTCAGGCTCCACTCCTGATAGTGCTCTTCCGTCAATTCCTTTATCAAACACTGGATGCAGACAAAACCGGGCCACAGGGGGCATAACCCCAGATTTCTGGGGGTCTAAGTCCAGCACCAGTTCCATATTAGACCCCAGAAGAGTGGTCTCGGCATGTCAATCATTTCAGTGTTGGCCGTGTTGAGTCAAATTAAGCCGCAGGCTCCACTCCTGGTGGTGCCCTTCCGTCAATTCCTTTAAGTTTCAGCTTTGCAACCATGCCTGGTAGGCATCTTCTATCTCCTGGGCTATGAGGATGACCTGGTCCTCAGTGGATCTGTGCTGTCTAAAGCCGGCTTGCTGTGGAATTAGTATTGGTTTTTCTTCCAGATGCCACATCAGTCTGGTGTTTATCATACGTTCCATCAGTTTGCCAACACAGCTCAGTAGGCTGATAGGCCTGTATCCATTCGGATCTGCTTTGTCGTTTCCATTATTTGGTACTGGTACAAGTACTGCGTCTTTCCATGCCTGGGGTACAATTCCCCTTTTCCAGCTTTGGTTCAGGACCGATAGCAGTTTCCTCTTCGCTGTTTGGCCCAGCCCCATCAGCATTTCGTTTGTTATCCCGTTTTTTCCGGGAGATTTTTTTTTCTTTAATGTTCTCATGGCCTCTTCCATTTCGTTCATTGTTAAGTTGGCCATCATATGCTCTTTTGGTGCCGTATTGATGTTGTCGTGCCCCTTTTGCTCTTCACTATTGTCTGTATGCCTATCTGCAGGGACCTCGATGTTGTTTGCTTTGGCATAGTGTTCTGCAAAAGCGTTTGCTGCTTTTTTCCCTGTGAGCAGGTTTTCGCCTTGCTTAATAGTGATTTGTTTGTTTGAGGAGGTTTCGTCGTTCATGGCTCTGACTAGCTTCCATAGCTTATTTCCTTCTTTGTCTAGGTTGAGACTTTCAGTTTTGTTTTTCCAGCTCTCTCTTGCTGTTTGGTTGAGAGTGTATTTGTATTTCGCCTTTGCGGCTTTGAGGGCGATATTCGCCTCAATAGATTGTTCTCGCTCTGCCATGTTCCTAGCATTTGTGATTGCATCTTCCGCTTTATGCAATTCATCATTCCAATAGGGCTTATAGTTTTTCCTAGCCCCTCTTGGGATGGTTTCAGTGGCGGCTTACATTATTGCCTTGCTTAGGCTTTCCACCACGGGCTTCATTTTGTTGTTTCGTGTGTTGATGGTTTCACACAGCCCATCTGTCAGGATTGCAAATATGTCCCAGTCGGCTCGTTTGTAATTCCAACGTGGGAGCGGTTTTTTTTCCTGTGGGCCTACTTCCATATCAATGTCTAGCCTGATCGGCCTGTGGTCGCTACCTGCCAGTTGCTTTAGCACCTGGCCGTCTATTTTATGGTGTATATCCTGTGTGGAGAAGGCCAAATCTGGAGTCGAGGTGGTATGCCATGTTCTAGAATAGAAACTAGGGCTATCCTGCGGCCTATTGATTAGGGAGAGATTTGTATCTATCTTCCAATCTTCCACTTCGTCACCTTTGCTGACACTGTCCGAGTATCCCCATCTCTCCGAGTGGCTGTTGAAGTCTCCAAGTACTATGCAGTTGGAGTCTTTGACGTCCATACTCGAGAGCGATAGGGATTTATTTGGTGGTCCGTACAGATTGAAAATGCGGAGCTTCGTCTCTTGAGCCATTATGTCAACTCCTACAATTTCTGCTTGTCCGGTGTGATTGACAGATACCGCGCTACTCGGTATGCAGTTTCGGGTCAGTATCAGGACCCCTCCTTTGTGACTTTCTCTATCGAGACGGAAGGTCTGGTATCCTCTGATTGAGAATTTATGGTTTTTTGTTGAGGTGCGTTTCCTGGATACATGCCACGTCAAGTAGCTCTAGTCTAGCTGCATCTTTTCTGTGTGAGCATTGTATCTTGTCTTTGTAACCACTGTAGCTCTAGTCTAGTCTAATTACATCTTGTGTTTGTGACCATTGTTGCTCTAGTCTAATTGCATCTTGTCTTTGTGACCGTCGTAGCTTTAGACTAGTTGCATATTGCCTTTGTGACCATTGTAGCTCTAGTCTAGTTACATCTTGTTATTGACACCATATGTCGTTCTAGACTAACTAGTTACATCTTTTGTTGGTTACCATTGTAGTTCTAGACTATCTAGTTACATATTTTCTTTGTGACCATTGTAGCTCGAGTCTAGTTACATCTTGTCTAGATGACCATTGTAGCTCTAGTTTGGATGCATCTTGTCTTTGTGACCATTGTAGCTCTAGTCTAGTATAGTTACATCTTGTCTAGGTGACCATTGTAGCTCTAGTCTAGTTACATCTTGTCTTTGTGACCATTGTAGCTCTAGTCTAGTTGCATCTTTTCTGTGTGACAATTGTAGCCTAGCCTATTTGCCTCCTGTCTTTGTGACCATTGTAGCTCTAGTCTAGTCTAATTATATCTTGTCTTGATGACCATTGCAGGTCTAGTCTAATTAAATCTTGTCTTTGTGACCATTGTAGCTCTAGTCTACTCTAGTCACATTTTGTCTAGGTGACCATTGTAGATCTAGTCTAGTCTAGTTACATCTTGTCTTTTTGACCGTTGTAGCTCTAATCTAGTTACATTTTGTCTTGGTGACCATTGTAGCTCTATTCTAGTTACATCTTGTCTTGGTGACCAATTGTAGCTCTATTCTAGTTACATTTTGTCTTGGTGACCATTGTAGCTCTAGTCTAGTTACATCTTGTCTTGGTGACCATTGTAGCTCGTCTACTTAAATCTTGTCTTGGTGACCATTGTAGTTCTAGGCTATCTAGTTTCATCTTGTCTTGGTGACCATTGTAGTTCTAGACTATCTAGTTACATTTGATGTTTATCTAAATCCCAACATGCTCTTCATTCTGAATGTGTTCCACTTTGTTAATTCCATGTTTATCCTTGTCTGAGAAGTCTGTTGGACGCACTCTTCAGTCTGAATGTGGTACACTGAGTTATGTGATGGGCGTTCTACCTGAATTGGTTACAGCGTGCTGTGACTACAATCATTAGTTAAGCACACTTATGTCCTATTGTTGCTAATTAGCTCACTTGCCACAATCCAGTCATGTAATATAGAAAACAAAATTGGCGGACAACACTGTTAGTTTTTACATGGATCAACGTGTTGCGATGTCATTTCTTGTGATATATGGCATGAAACCTACGGAAATTTACAGAAGACTGAATCTCAATATTGTAATGGACATTGATCCGAAAAAAGGCATTTGAATGGTGTGAAAGTTTTAGAAACGTCCGTACATCGGTGAGTGATGACCTCGGCCGTGCTGGCTCTCATCCCACTACGGTCAGTCCTGTGAATATCCATATATCAGACCTCCTTATCTTGGAAAAAAACCTGACATGAAATTGCACAAGTGGCAAAGTCTTTCTCTGGGTACGGTGAACTATTATTCATGAACATTTTCATTTCTTGAAGGTTAGTGCACGTTGGGTTTGATCAGAACGGGCGTCCTGCTCCTGCGAGATAACGCTAGACCTCATCAGCTCTCCGCCACATGTTTCATCTGCAGTAATGCGACTAGGAGATATTGTGATCCACCTGACAGCCCTGAGCTAGTTACAAGCAATAGTCACCTGTTTTTTACATTTAACAAAAATCCTGGAAGATCAGCATTTCAGCACTGACAACGAAGTGAAACAGGCCGTCCTGCATTGGTTCAGACATATTGACAAATCTATCTGCGCTGAAGCTTTTCACGCATTACTTAAACGCTTGGATAATTCAGACACATTGCAGGAGATTATATTTAAAAATAAATAGCATTTTGACTACTTGAAAAAAAAATGTTTTCCTTCCAAATAAAACAAAGGTTAAGGTTTCACTTGAACGCCCTCGGTATGTCATGTTTGTCAGGCACTGAGACAGCTGTTGGACAAGCTCTTAAATCTGGATGTTATATTTAGTTACATCTCAAATATTCCAGGTACTATCACATCCATTGGACAAGCTCTTCAGTCTGCATATGGTATACTTAGTTGCATCTCATGTTTACCATGTAGGACACATCTCTTATACACTTTTCTACCTGAATGAGGCACTCTTATTCACATCATGTGGTCCTAAGTCATATTGCAAATCGATTTCACATTAGCGGTAAGTAGTGTCATCATTATGCGCTAATGTGATATCAGCAGTCGGAATCACCACTAAACAGCACTAAACATATTCACATCTTATAACATCTACCACCAGCATGAATTCAAAGAAATAACACCAAAAATACATCAGCATTTGATTTTGTTTATTTATGTTCACATTCCTCGAAAGTTCGCGTATACAGATTGAAACATCGCCAATAAATAACACATATCTACATCCCCAACGATATATTTTTAACAAAAAACAATTATCTAGATTTCGCAAAGCTCTTTGATAAAGTACTTCATCAAAGATTGTTTAGGAAGTTAAAATCGCATGAAATTGGTGGAGAAGTTGCCAAATGGATAGAAAATTGGTTAACGGGAATACGACAGAGAGGGGGCATAAATAAGGAGTACCCGAGGGGTGAGAGGTAACAAGTGGAGTGCCACAGGGCTCGGCTTTGGAACAGATTTTGTTCTCGATATATATATAGATAAATTTACAGTTCTCCAATATGGAACATAACTACAGAGTGGGATAGAACAATGGAGTACTGAGTGCATGGGTGGAGTCCTTATCGAAGCGGCGATATAAAAATGCTGGGACAGACGTAAAGAAGAGCAACAAAGCTGATAGTAGTATTCTGAAATTATTGTTTTAAGGAAATACTAAAAAAACACACAGACCTACGGTGCTTAGAAAAGATAAGAATTAGAGGTGATTTAATACACTTTTAAGATAAGCAAGAAACCAGGAATACCAGGAATTATTGTTTTAGTCAGAGAGTGGTGAACGCTTGAAATGCATTGCCTTTGGGAAAAAACTGAGAAAGGGTCAATTAATGCATTCAAGAATAGATTGGAGGCGCATAGTTTTTAGATCAAGTAAACTAAAAGAAACTGGTTGTTCACAAACTCTGCATATTCTTCTGAAACCAACATGAAGAAGTTAAGTTTAGTTAAGATAAGATAGGTTGTGTTAAGTTAAATGTCCGTAATGTTGCTGTTTTCACCCAATATTTTATTATTTGTTGATTTTCAGAAACCATTTTGATGGAAAGAGAAATTCTTTCAAAAAGTGGATGTGTTTGAATGATGCATAATTTATTGTTGACAATTTGTTGGTGCACATCCTGGAGAACACAATTATCGACTCCAACATACAGTGGAGAAACATAATTAACATAACTAATATACACGTTACGAACACTAACAAAACAAACCAGAACACATAATAAACACACCAACAAATTAAACAAACATACACATTAAGCACACTAACAAAACCAACACTTACAATAAACACAGAAACAAAATCTACATGTACAATAAACACAGTAATGAAATCTGCAAATACAATAAACACAGTAACAAAATCTGCATTTACAAAAACCCCATAAAGAAATCTACATATACCAATTGTAACATAACCAATATATACAATAAATTCAGTAACACAATCTACAAATACAATGAACACAGTAACAGAATATTCATAACAATAAACACAGTAACAAAAGCTACACATACAATGTAGTTGGAAAACTAAAGAAGGGTTTCCTTTACCGAAACAACAATTTAGTCAGATAACTGTAAACAAGACTTCACAATTAGAATAAGAAGAGTTTCGTCTTTGAGCTGAAGCCAATATTATTTCTTCCCAAACAATGAACAGAAATGTAATAACATTAGCAATGACAACGCGTATTTATAATATCCTTTGCAAGACATTTCAAGAGTAAGAAGTTAAACATAGAACATAACGTACAGAACATTCCAGAAGAAATAGCTATTCTGTTCTCTCTATAACTATGCGATTTACTAGCGGGGGGAAGTGAACATAAAAAAGCTGTTTTTACATTGCATCCATCTGTTTTGATTTGTCCGAAAATATATTAGATGTGTCTTTGCACATTTGTGATATCATTTACGAGATGTGTCTGTTTCAGATAAGTCTGTGAGATTAATTTGTTAAAAGGCAGGACTATAACTTTTACAAGAACATACACGATGCTTGTCTGCTTTATCGTCGTTAGTGGCTTCCTAATTTTCTTTGAGAAGATCAGAATCGATTTAGCGTAGATTATCTGTGTCTATACCCGAATGCTCTGGGCTGTCTATTTCAGGTATGTCTTCAGCTGATTTGTTTTGACCAGATTTCTCTTTTATAAAATGTTTTTCAGACAGTAGTACAGATTTATCTACCTCAGATTTTCCAGTTGCAGGTGTATGTATATCAGATATGTCAGGGAATAGACTTGATCTCTTTATTTCAGTTCGGGAATCTAAAGATGGACAAAAACAGTTAGGTCAGTTTGTAGAACGAGCCACATAATCAACATCAGAACGAATATCCTCAGAATAGTCTCTGATACGGTAGCCTAGTTAGCCTTTCTGGTGCGCTATACACAACAAGATACAAACAATAAGAACGGCTTTTGTCATATTGAAAACCATATGGAAATAACAAATTATAACAATCAATAC
Organism: Ariolimax columbianus; assembly: GCA_036924085.1. Classification (NCBI taxonomy): domain Eukaryota; kingdom Metazoa; phylum Mollusca; class Gastropoda; order Stylommatophora; family Arionidae; genus Ariolimax; species Ariolimax columbianus. Next base: position 67,500,745 of record JAVGWX010000005.1, on the reverse strand, counting down.
CAAATTATACCGGGCTGTATAACTGGGCAAGCAGATTGGGTTTAACCTTGGTTGGCAGCCAATCTAAGAGAAGGTCAACTCTCTCATACTCGGGTAGACAAAGCTTGTTAGCCTGTTCAGGCACTTCGCCTAGGAGAGTGGAAACCCACAAGTGCCGGGGGGTGTTGGCTAGTCCTGGGACGATGAGAATATCATATAGCATCTGCGAGCAGCGAATTCACTGACTTGTGGAAACCTCGGGAGAAAGTATGGCTATGGGAGTAAACCCAGACAGAAAATCCGGAGTGGTGGCACCTGAAGCGGATGGTTTCAAATTGCGAACTCATTCCGGCTGCTCATGCAGCTGAGCTGGCGCCAAATTGTCATGCTTTGCATTTCTTTGGATTACACCAGTGAGGCCGTGAGTGGGATTCTGAAGTTTGTGCAGCCCACGGTCTCCATATTCAGCGCCCAGGCTTGTGTCCCGGACAGGGTACTCACAGGACGCCACTCACATGGAGACTGTAACTATCTTGGTATTGATTTTGGTCTTTTATTTTTCTTCTTCATCGTTGTCCTCCTCTTCTTCTTCGTCGTCGTCCTATTCTTCTTCTTCGCCGTCGGTATCTTGTTTTTCTTCTTCTTTTCCTTCTTCTTCGTCGTCCTCTTCTTCTTCGTCTTCTTCTGTTTCTTCTTCTTCGTCATCCTCTTGTTCTTCTTTGTCGTCGTTCTTATTCTTCTTTTTTTTTCTTCTTCTTCGTCGTCCTCTTGTTCTTCTTCCTCGTCGTTCTCTTCTTCTTCTTCCTCTTCTTTTTCTTCTTTGTCCTTGTCGTAGTCTTCTACTTCTTCTTCTTCTTCTTCTTCTTCTTCTTCTTCTTCTTCTTCTTCTTCTTCTTCTTCTTCTTCATGTGTTCGTTCATTCACATCCACATCTTCCGACGAATTATGTGATGAACTCGACGTTTGTGTGGAACTTCTTAGATTTGAACACTTTTGAGTTTAGTGTTATTTAGTAAGTGTGTCTTCCTCAACTGGCGGTCCTGTAAAATATTATCGGCAGTTGTTAATATTTAGTCTGTTGTGATCGGTACTGAAGCGCAGAAGATGACATCAGCTGTACAGTTGGAGCAGTATTTACTAGTGGGGTCATGACCTCAGCTGTACAGTGGGAGCAGTATTTACTAGTGGGGTCATGATCTCAGCTGTACAATTGGAGCAGTATTTACTAGTGGGGTCCATGGCCTCAGCTGTACAGTTGGAGCAAACGTTACTAATGTGGCCATGATCTAAGAATGGGCCATGCTGTATTTCAGTGATAGTTTAGTTTACCCCTCTGTGAAAGCTTACATCTAAGCTATTTGTGTGGTATTGTAAAAATTGATTAGTTAGCCTTTTGTGAAAGCTTACATATATTATCTTTGTGTGGTATTGTAGTGATGGTTTAGTTAGCTGGTTGTGAATGCTTACATTTAAGCTCTTGGTGTGAATTGTTTTTTAATTGTAGCGAATTTGACCAGAAGATCAACACAAGCAAGACATGACCTATGTTGATTTCACGTGAACAATTGCAGAGCGGTTTCCATATCAGCGGCATTGATGTCAAGCAAGTAGGGCAGTTAAACGGCCTGGATAGTATATTCCCTGATGGAGGCAGTGTGGACAGGGAGATTGCACATATAATTCAGCAGGATAACAATGGCCACTATCAGATTACACCGTACAAGACAAACTAGGGGAAATCATTGAGGGCCTGCGACTGACGTGTCACTTAATGGAGGCAGTCAATCTGGTGGGATAAAAAGAGCATACGAAACCGAACGCAAAGAAGAGAAGAAGAAGATTACACCGATCTTGAAACACCCTAGAGTGCTTCTTTCAACTAAGAGAAGGCTGACAAATACACTATTTATTCATACAATGTGTTAGCAATGTCTTCTTCTTCTTCTTCGTACGAAGTCAGACATATACCTTTATTTTTTAGAAAAAAGCAGCGGTCATCCTGAGGCTGTCGACACTGCCATAGAGCTTGTCTAGTGTTGCCACTGGTGATGACTACATCTGCTCTCTATGATCCTTGTATGTCGGGCAGTTTTGCAGCAAATGCTCTGCGCTCATTTTCCCGATACCCCACGGGCATTCGTCAGTGCCACCTATCTTCAATTTGTTGAATAGGTGGTACCTAAGTCTGTTGTGGCCAGGGCGAAGTCTGAAGACCACGACCTGCTCTCTTCTGTTCAACTGGTAAAAGGCATCGTTTTTTGTGTATCCAGTATGTTCGGTTTCCCATTTGGTCATGTATCTAGCTCTAATAAGCCGTTTTGACTCTTCGTATGTCACCCTAGTATCTGGTTGTGGAAGTTTTGCACCTTCTTTTGCCAGTCTGTCTGCCTCCTCATTGCCTTGGATGTTGCAGTGGGATGGAACCCACTGCACCACTACCCTTTTTGGTGCCGACTGCTAGCATAGTTGACAGAGTACTGCTCTTAGATCATTAAATTCAGTATTTTTCTGGCGTTTTAGTGCTGTGACTACGACCAAGGCATCAGTAAGCAGGACTATATGGCTTTCATTCCTTTTACCTGTCACCATTTCTTCCAATGTCGCCCTCAGTGCCTCTGCCTCCGCTCTGAAATTGCTTGTGTATTTTCCAGTAGCGAATGACAGTGTTATTTTTCTGTCATTTGGTAGGTTCAGAAATGCTCCTGAACCGTCGGTGTATGCATGGGTCCACTTCATGCTTGGGTAGTTTTCCGTTATGTAGCTCAGGGTAGTATCTCACCTTTCTTTTTCAGTCTGGCAGTTTTTGTTTCCAATACCTGGTATATTTTCTACCGCCTCTGCCTTTTATAGTCCACTCTCCAGATGTCACTGTTGCATTCCCCACATATCATTGCCCCACTACCTAAATATAACTGAACGCAACATTCCTGGATAGCACCTATTACCTGCTTGGAAAAGACTCACTAACTGCTTGACATAGCGCCACTACCTACCTGACAAAGCCCTACTAACTTCCTGACATAGCCCCACTACCTATCCAACAAAGCCCCACTACCTACCTGACAAAGCCCCACTATCTTGCTAATAAGCCCCCACTGCCTGCCTGACAAAGCTCCACTATCTGTCTCACAAAGCCTTACTAACTGCCTAACAAAGCCCAACTATCGGTCTGACCAAGCTCCACTAAATGCCTGACAGAGACTCACTACCTGTCTGAACAAGCCCCACTAACTGCTTGACTAAGTCCCACTATCAGTCTGACAAAGCCCCACTATCAGTCTGACAAATTCCACTAAATGCCTTACAAAGTCTCACTACCTGTCTGACCAAGTTCCACTAACTGCCTGACAAAGCCCCACTACCTGTCTGACAGAGCCCCACTAACTGCCTGACAAAGCCCCACTTCCTGTCTGACCAAGTGTAACAGTTTTAGCTTGAGCATGAGCGTTTAGGGCAGGAGTGATGTGGTCGGCGACTATGAGAACAAAGGTACCTGAATGTGTGCCTAGGTCACTCTTTGTCTGGACACTACGCCAAGGTCACACATCGTCTCAACAAAGGAAATCGGAGTGGAGGAAAGAATGTGCACTGGTAGACTTAGGAACTGACCACTGGCGTTTCAATTTGGGTAGTGAGGGATGAGTGACAGATAAGAGGGCTATACCACTATCTCAGTATCTGCATCTCATGTCTGGCTCCTTGTCTGTCTCTACTCCACTCTCTACAACACTTTATGCCTCGTTATATTTCAATTGTAAGCCTAGCACTGTCCAAACATGTTTCGTCATCCAACCTCTCTGCCTGTTTTTTAGCCATTCTCTGTCAGAGTATATTCCTGCCACTCTCCCATTATTTGTATTGTGCTGTCCAACTTTCTGATTGTCGATGTGCTACACTATTCCCATGATTATCACATTATATGAATTTTGCTGTCCCACTTTCTGTCTGCCACTGTTGGACTATATGCTTGTAATTGTTCGATGACCAGCTTGTACTTTTCCTAACGTTCGTCTGTCTGTCACATTCTAATATGTCTATTCCATTCTGCAATTCTAACACAATATCTGCATGCAAGTGCCCTACAAACTGGTTGTCTCTGTCCGAACACATGTTTGTCACTGTCCAGCTCTTAAAATTGTGTCGTTATTCTCCCATCTACTTTTTCCATACTATCTGCTTATCTTTGTCTGTCATTGTCCCACTTCCCAGTCTTTGTCTGTCATTGTCCCACTTCTCACTCTTTGTCTGTCATTGTCCCACTTCCCACTCTTTGTCTGTCATTGTCTCACTTCCCACTCTTTGTCTGTCATTGTCTCACTTCCCACTCTTTGTCTGTCATTGTCTCACTTCCCACTCTTTGTCTACCGGCCGTTGTCAAACTATTTTCCTCACTTGGTCCACTTTCTGTCTGCTAAATACGTTATCTTCAGTTCAAGATCCAATATCTACATGGCACGCTACACTTTCAGTCTCTATCTCACTGTCGTGGCACAGTATCTCCATTCCACTGTCAAAATATATGCGTTGCACTGGCCCGATAAGTAAATTATATCTTAACTTAACTTAACGTCTTTACACTGGATTAGAAGACCCTGCAGAGTCTGTATACAACCAGTTTCATTTTCATCACGCTGCTCTAAAAGCTATGTGCATCCAATTTATTCTTAAATGCATTAACTGTTCCTGCTTCCACTACCTCCCCTGGCAATGCATTCCAAGCATTCACCACACTCTGACTAAAAAATATATTTCCTAATATCTAATCTGGACCTCTCTTTAGTCAACTTGTAGCTGTGCCCTATTGTTATTGTAGGTGGATGTTTTTAAAAAAACAAACTAACTTGTAAAAGTATAATTTATCCATTCACCTCATCATCATATAAACCTGTATTAAGTCACGACTAATTCTTCTCTGTTCTAGACACTGTAGGCCAGTCTTTCCTCGTAACTGTAATTCTGGAATCCCACTATCAGCTCTGTCGCTCTTTTTTGTATTCCTTCCAGCATGTTTATATCCCCTCTATGATAAGGACTCCAAACCTGTACACAGTACTCCAATCTAGGTCTAACTAATGCTTTATACAGTTTGACTATCACTTCTTTGGTCCTATGTTTATTATTTCTTTTTATTATACTTAACATTGCATTTGCCTTTTTCGCTGCTACCTGAACTTGCTCACTCACCTTACCTGAACGATCTATTAAAAATCCTAGGTCCCTTTCCTTCTCTAATTTTCTAATATTGTTCTCGCTCATTCTGTAATTATGTTCCATATTGGATCTACCCATGTGGATGACTGTACATTTATTTACATTAAACTCCATTTGCCAGCATACAGACCATTCTCGAATTTTATCTAAATCCGACCTCAATATATTCACTTCTGCTTTAGATGAGACACTACTGCATAGTTTTGTGTCATCAACAAATTTTGCAATCATGGATCCCATGTCAATGTCTAAATGGTTTATAAATATAAAGAAAGAAATTGGTCCCAAAACCGAGCCATGTGGATCTTCACTTTTCACTTCACATCACTTAGAGTACTCCTTATTTATGCCCACTCTCTGCGTTTATCCCGTTAATCAATGTTCAATGCATTTGACAACTTCCCCACCTATTCCATGTGATTTTAACTTTCGAAATAATCTTTGATGAGGTACTCTATCAAAGGCATTTGCAAAATCTAGATAAATAACATCCACTTGCTCCCTGCCCCATGAATCCTAATAGATTTTTTAAGCATGATTTCCATCTAGTAAACCCGTGCTGACTATTTTTGATTAAATGAAATGTGTCTAAATACATTGTGAAGTTTTCTTTGATTATTTTCTTCATTTCTTTTATTTTCTCTTTGCCAGTTTCCAAATCTCTACCTGTAAATTCCCCTCCTCTATCTTTCAGTCTCCAAATCTTTACCTGTAACTTCCCTTTCTCTATCTTCCAGTTTCCAAATCTTTACCTGTAACTTCCCCTTTCCGATCTGCCAGTTTCCAAATCTTTACCTGTAACTTCTCCTTTTCTATCTGCAAGTTTCCAAATCTATACTTTACTCTAACTTCCCCTTTTCTATCTGCCAGGTTCCAAATCTGTCACTGCCCTTTTCTCTACATGTCATTGTCCTACTATTTACCTGCTTGTGTCCTAATGTCTGTCTCTTTCTTATTCTTTAGCACATTTTCTGCCTGCCTCATGAAGGAACCGAGACAAGAAGATTTACTAGATCGTTCTAGACAGCGTGTACTGACGTAGATTAATCTACAAATATATGTCTATTGTTGTTTTTTAATGCCCACAATGAGTGAGTGTACATTTGTGAGCGCCCTGAAAAGGACATTAAGTTGGCGCGTTGTAGTATCTTCCCTCATATCCCGAGCAGGCTGATGAAGGTGGATCACGGTCCGCCATGCGGTTGTGTACTGGGCTTTATCTGCGTGACGCTCACTACTACGGAGATAACATCGATCCACATCTCGTCCGCCAGGCTGCCTTTAAAACGGCCTGTTTCCAGGGAACGCTACATGGAAGAGAAATTGTGTTCATGGCCAGTGTACTGTGCCTGACCCTGAAGCGACGTCCTGGTCAGTATGTTGTTCCTGACTGGACTAGTATCTCAGTTGCCATATTTATCTGTTATTGAACATATCATCATACCAAGTCATTTACATCTGACAAGACTGGAAGGTCAACGTTAGGCTATCGTACGTGAATATGTTTTGTATTTTGTATTTGTTCAGAGAACTCTGCATGTTGGTATATTTGAGAGGTGGTTACATATTTTAGATACTTATTTGAACGTTTTTTACTTTCAAGTGTGGAAAAAAACAAAGTAGAAATTTTTAAGGAACATAAAGACACTTACAGACATGAAGCAGAAACACATACATACAAGCAGCAATGACAAAAAATAAACATAATAAGTCACTTCTCGTCTACCCCGAGGTGCGAAGGGGCACGAGACATCCCAGGAACAAACACAAAGACACGCACAGAATATATACACAACGGCACTTGCAGTCAAGACACATAAAGGAAAAAAAACAGGCATAGACAGACAATGAATATAGACAAGATACAGTTGCATGAAATAATTAGAAACACAGGCACTGTCAGAAACGAAACAAAGTAACATACAGATAATTAGGAAAATAACATAAAGGCAATGAACGATAACCTACGCCAGATAATGAAAAAGAGAAACAGACAGACGAGGAACAAAGACAAAAACTAACAGTTCAACAAGACACGCACACATGGACAAGGTACATTGACAGACAGAGAGAAAAGAATATGGCTTACTAGGTAAAAATGTGTACCCTTCTCTCTACCTCACAGTGTCGCACTGTCTACATATATGTAGCCTACTCTCTACCTCACAGTTTCACACTCTCTACATAGAGAGAATGCCAGAGGCTCTACTTCACAGTGTCTCACTCTATACATTTTAGTGCTTCATTAGCTAACTGTCATTGTCTACATGTATGACCCACTCTCTGCAACTCTTTGCCTGTTGTTTAGCACGAACTACGTGTCAGTGTGGTTCGAACTATGTGTCAGAGTCCCACTATCTACATATCAGTGTTTCATTCTATCTGTCAGTGTCCCTCTTTCTGCCTGTCAGTGTCGCTCTTTTTAATTGTCAGTTCCCCACTCTCTACCTGTCACTACCCAATTCTGAATCAGACACTGTCCCCCACTTTACCTGTCACTGTCCTAGATTCTACCCGTACCTGCCCCACTGTCAACTTGTCTATGTCTCACTATATATCTGCCAGTGTTCTAATATCTGCCAGTCTGTCGTAAAAAGGAACAGAGCTAGACACGTTAATATTACATCTATAGGATACTTCTAAACAGTTTTGATTGACGCCGATCAACCTTCAAATATATATCTATAATTAACCACAATATAGTCATTTACATCTGATAAGACTGGAACGTGAACACTAAATTATCGTATGTGAATATAGATTGTATTCTGCATTGCCGGGTGAACTATGCATTTTGAAATATTTTAGCTGTAGTAATTTATATATGTGAGGTACTTACACGAATTTCAATGATGTTTAGCTGTCGAACAATCAAATTAGAAACTATCAAGATGCATGAAGACATTAACAGGCAAGAAGCAAAGCTATATACAGACAAGCAATATAGACACTAAACATACTTACTTCTCTTCTACACTGAGGTTTCTCCCAGAAACAAACAACAGAGTCACGCACATGATATGTACAAAGGCACTGTTAGCCACGAATCATAGATGCAGAAAGGCAGGAAATAAACGCAAGGCCAGACAATGAATAAAGATAAGGCACAAATATTAGGATATATTAGAAACACATGCACTGACAGACAATGAAGAAAAAATCACATATAGACATTTAGCAAATTTAGCAGATAATAAAAAAGAGACACACACAGTCAAGGAACAAAAACAGAGACTGACAATCCAACAAAGAAACAAGCAGAAAAGGAGCAATTCCAATTACCGACATTGTGAAAAGACTATGGCGTACGAAGTTCAAATGTGCTGACAGGCAAAGAACAAAGACAAGGACAGATACAGACAAAATAATAATCTTCAAAGAACAAATCACCTGGTCTACAATGAATCACATTCATGATCTAAATAAAATAAAGAAATTGACAAAGAAGAAATACAGACTAAAACAGACTGGGACTAAAGAAACATACACAGCTTGAATAAAGGTACAGACACACAAGGAATGCAATCTTACCCAAATATCAGGGACATACTTTCCCCTTTCTCATTTTCCCAAATTCTATGTCAGTGTGGCAGGCTTTTTAGCCTGTCAATGTCATACTCTCTACTTGCATGTGCCCCACTCTCTACCTGTCAGTGTCCCACTCTCTACCTGCCAGTGTCCCACTCACTACCTGCCAGTGTCCCACTCTCTACCTGCCAGTGTCTCACTCTCTACCTGTCCGTGTCCCAACCTATATCTATTGTTGCCACACTCTCTACCTATCAGAGTTCCACTCTCTACCTGTCAGTGCCCACTGTCTACCTTTTGCTATCTCACTCTCTACTTGTCAGAGTCCCACTCTCTACCTGTCAGAGTTCCAATCTCTACCTGTCAGTGCCCACTGTCTACCTTTTGCTATCTCACTCTCTACCTGTCAGAGTCCCACTCTCTACCTGTCAGAGTCCCACTCTCTACCTGTCAGTGCCCACTGTCTACCTTTTGCTATCTCACTCTCTACCTGTCAGAGTCCCACTCTCTACCTGTCAGAGTCCCACTCTCTACCTGTCAGTGCCCACTGTCTACCTTTTGCTATCTCACTCTCTACCTGCCAGTGTCCCACACTCTTCTTTTTGATGTCCCACTCTCTGCCTTTCAGTGTCCCACTCTATATCTAGTGATGTCCAACTCTCTACCTGTCAGTGTCCCATTCTATATCTTTTACTGTCTCACTCTCTACCTGTCAGTGTCCCACTCTCTACATATTGCTTTCCCATTCTCTAACTTTCAGTGTACCAATCTCTACCTTTCAGTGTCCCACTCTCTACCTGTCAGTGTATCACTCTACAGCTAACGATGACCCACTCTCTACATGTAGGTGTCCCATTCTGTATCTGTCAGTGTGCCACTCTGTACCTGTCAGTGTCTCACTGTCTACCTTTTGCTGTCTCACTCTCTACCTGTCAGTGTCCCACACTCTACCTATTGCTTTCCCATTCTCTACCTGTCAGTGTCCTGCTCTCTACCTGTCAGTGTGCCACTCTCTACCTGTCAGGGTCTCATTCTCAAGCTATTGCTGTCATATGTTCTGTCTGTCAGTGTCCAACTTCCTACCTATTGCTGTCATACTCATTACCTGTCATTTTCCTGCTCTCTATATATTGCTTTCCTACTCTCTACCTGTCATTGTCCTCCTCTCTATCTATTGCTTTTCCACTCTCTACCTGTCAGTCCCACTCTCTACCGGTCAGTGTCCCACTCTCTACCTATTGCTGTCAGGCTCTCGACCTGTCATTGGTCCCCTCTCTATCTGTTGCTTTCCCAGTCTCTACCTATCAGTGTCCAACTGTAAAGATGCACAAAGATATTAACAGTCAAGAAGCAAAGACATATACAGACAAGCAGCATAGAAATTAAACATACTAACATAGTCACTTCTCTTCTACACTTTGATTTCTTCCAGAAACAAACAACAGAGTCACGCAACCGATATGTACAAAGGCACTGGCAGTCAAGAATCATAGATACAGAAATGCAAGAAACAAAGGCATGGCTAGATAATGAATAAAGACAACGCACAAATACGATTGTATTTTAGAAATAAAGATATATTCGCTAATAGTACATCAAAAGGATCCTTCTAAACAGCTTTCAATTGGGTCGTTTAGTCTAAAAATATATAATATATATATAATATACCACATTATTGACATTTATATCTCACAAGACTGGAATGTCAGTTATAGTACGTGTTTATGTATGGTGTTGTGTAATTGTCAGGAGAACCATGCATTGTTATTAATTTGAGAGTTAGTTATATCTGTGTTGTACTTAATTTTCGGATCTAACCTTTTTTCTCTTTTTTCTGTCAAACAAGGTAATTAGAAACTGTTAAAATGCAAAAAGACACTGACAGACACGAAGCAATGACACATACAGACACAAAGCGGACACAACAGGACATACATGCACATACTTGCTTTGACACTCATTATCTACCCTGAGGTTTAAATGGCACGAGACATTTCAATAACAAACAGCGAGACACACAAGAAATGAATGTAGAATAGCGCTGATTGTCATGAAACATAGATGCAGAAAGGTAAGAAACAAGAGCAGGTACAGGTAATGAGTAAAGATGGGTCCCAATGCATTGATAAGAAACACAATCACTGACATCCATGGAACAAAGACTAGCTATAAAAATAACACACACATACACATAGACAATGAACAATGACATGAAGAAAATCATAGAGACTAGGTAACAACGTTCTGAAAGGCAAGAAACAAATACACATAAACAGACAAGGAACAAGTATATGGCAAAAGTCAGAGAGGCTAGGTAACAACCTGCTGAAAGACAAAGAACAAAAACAAACAAACAACACGAGGAACAATGACATGAAGACAAACAGATATTGTGGACTAGATAAAAACGTGCTGAAAGGAAAAAAAACAAAACAAACACAAATATACAAAGAATAAAACCTATGACAGAACATAAGCATAACCTATGCATAACAACGAACAAAGAAACTGGCAGACAAAGGACATACAAACAAAAACAGAGATGGAGCATTGACACATACAAGTAATGAACTAAGGCACGGAGGGACAAATAACCATTTTTACTTTCTGTGTGGCATCGTCCCATTATTCACGTCATCATCCTACACTCTGCATGTCATTGTCCCATTTTGCCAGTAATCGTCACTCCCTCTGTTTCTCATCATATTATTATGTACGTCATCGTCCCACTTTCTGTTTTTCCTCGTTCCACCCTCTGTTTGTGATCGTTCATGTCTTTGCTTGTCATCATCCCTCTCTCTGCTTGTCATCATCCCAGTTTAATTTTTGTCCCCGTTCCACTCTCTGTTTGTCATCGTCCCACTCTGTTTGGCCACGCCTCACTCGCTGCTTGTCAATCTTCTACTAAATATATCATTGTCACATTGCATCTAATGTCTTTCCCTTTGCATGTTAATATTTCAAGTTCTGCCAGCCACTGTCTCTCTCCATCCTTATTATATTCATCATCATCATCTTCCCTGTCGTCGATCTTTTTTTTAAGATCACAGTTTTTCTTACAAAGTTCACCATTGTATGTAAAGCTGTTGTATCTACTTACTGCTTTTGTCTCTATTCTGTCATGTAGGGTCAACATGTTCTATTTCTCTTCCTGTGTGATCGTTCAGCATGGTAGATTGTGTTCCACGATCATGGCATCCTCCACACGTAGTAAGCTTTCATATATCTCGTCTTTTTTTTTTTTTTAAAGATGACCATGAGCTTTCCTATGTCCAGTTCTTAGTCTAAAGATGAAAACCCATTCTTCTCTAGTTTAATCATAATAGTTGTTCATTTTAAGTAGTTACAGTGTTGATAAATACATTTTCTCGCTACGTTGACTTTAATAAAGGTCTTTGTACCTTAATGATAATCCACAATCCAGATATTCCATTTTTTCCATGTCAATGTTTCCTTCCTTGCATGTCAATGTTTAAATCTCTACTTGTCAATGTTTTCCTCTCTTTCTGTCAATGTTTCACTCCTTGGCTGTCAATATTTCAGTCCTTGCCAGCCAATGTTTAACTCCATGTTTATGAATGCTTCAATCTTTACCTGTCATTGTTCCATTCTTCACCTGTTAATGTGTCAAACCCGGCCTGTCAATGTTTTACACTTTCTGTCTGTTATTGTACACTTTCTCAATGTCACTACCTAGGTTCTCCCTGTCACTTCCCACTATATGTATGTCACTGTCCCACTATGTGTATGTCACTCTCCCACTATCTGATTGTCTCTTTCCCACTACCTATCATTCTCTACCGGCCAGTGTGTAAGTGCCTATCTTTTATTCCATTTCTTTAGCACAAATTCTGCCTCTTTGTTCAAAAAGGAATAAAGATATATTAGCTAATACTACATCCACATGATTCTTCTAAACAGCTTTCAGTGGTGTCGAATATTCTAAATATATATATATCTATATATATATATATATATATATATATATATATATATATATATATATATATATATATATAAATATATATATATATATAAATATATATAATTTACCACATTATACACATTTACATCTCGCTAGACTGGAATGTCAGTTATAGTACGTGTTTATGTATGGTATTGTGTAATTTTCAGGAGAACCATGCATTGTTATTAATTTCAGAGTTAAGTTATAACTGTGTTTTACTTACTTTTTGGATATTGTCTTTTTTCTGTAAAAAAAGGAAATTAGAAACTGTCATTATGCACACAGACACTGATAAATATAAAGCAAAGACACATACAGACAAAGAGCGGACACAACAGGACATAGAGTGACATACTTGCTTAGGTACTCCTTATCTACCCTGAGGTTTAAATGGAACGAGACATTTCAATAACAAACAGCGAGACACACAAGCAATAAATGTAGAAAGGCACTGATAGACAAGAAACATATATGCAGAAAGGTAAGAAACAAGAGCAGGTACAGGTAATGAGTAAAGATAAGTCCTAATGTAAGGATAAGAAACACAATCAATGACATCCATGGAACAAATACTTGCTATAAACAAACACACACACAGACACAGACAAGGAACAATGAGATGGAGAAAATTATAGAGACTAGATAACAACGTGTTGATACTCAAGAAACAAATACACACAAACAGACAAGGAACAAGTACATGGCAAAAATCAGAGAGGCTAGGTAAGAACGTGCTGAAAGACAAGGAACAAAAACACAAACAACACAAAGAACAATGACATGAAGAAAAACAACTATTGTGGAATAAATAAAACCGTGCTGATAGAAAAAAAACAACAACACTTGTAGACAAAGAATAAAACCTATGACAGAACATAAGCATCACCCATGCATAACAATGAACAAAGAAACTGGCAGAAAAGGACATAAAAAAAACAAAGAGGGAGCATTGACACACACAAGAAATGAACTAAGGCACGGAGGGACACAGAACTATTTTTCACTTTCTGCTTAGCATCGTCCCATTATGCACGTCATCATCCAACTCTCTGCATGTCATTGTCCCATTATGTCGGTAATCGTCACACCCTCTGTTTCTCATCATATCGTTATGTACGTCCTCGTCCCACTTTCATTTTTTCTCGTTTCATCCTCTGTTTGTCATCGTCCATGTCTTTGCTTGTCATCATCCCTTTCTCTGCTTGTCATCATCCCAGTTTCATTTTTGTCACCGTCCCACCCTCTGTTTGTCATCGTCTCACTCTGTTTGGCCATGCCTCACTCGCTGCTTGTCAATCTTCTACTAAATATGTATCATTGTCACATTGCATGTAATGTCTTTCTCTTTGCATATTAATATTTCAAGTTCTGCCAGCCACTGTCTCTCTCCATCCTTATTATATTCATCATCATCATCTTCTCCGTCAGCGTCGTCCATCCTTATTTCAAGGTCTTGGTTGTTCTTACAAAGATCACGATTGCATGTAAAGCTGTTGTATCTACATACTGCTTTTGTCTCTATTCTGTCATGTAGGGTCAACATATTATGCTTCTCTTCCTGTGTGATTGTTCAGCATTGTAGATTGTGTTCCACGATCATGGCATCCTCCACACGTAGTGAGCTTTCATATATTTCAAGTCTTTTTTTTGTTTTTTAAAGATGACCATGAGGTTTCCTATGTCCAGTTCTTAGCCTAAAGATGAAAACCCATTCTTCTCTAGTTTAATCATAATAATTGTTCATTTTAAGTAGTTACAGTGTTGATCAATACATTTTCTCGCTATGTTGACTTTAATAATGGTCTTTGTACCTTAATGATAATCCACAATTCAGATATTCCATTTTTTCCATGTCAATGTTTTATTACTTGCATGTCAATCTTTAAATCTCTACTTTTCAATGTTACCCTCTCTGCCTGTCAATGTTTCACTCCTTGGCTGTCAATATTTCAGTCCTTGCCAGCCAATGTTTCACTCCATGTTTATCAATGCTTCAATCTTTACCTGTCATTGTTCCATTCTTCACCTGTTAATGTGTCAAACCCGGCCTGTCAATGTTTTACACTTTCTGTGTGTTATTGTACACTTTCTCAATGTCACTACCTAGGTTCTCCCTGTCACTGCCCACTATATGTATGTCACTGTCCCACTATGTGTATGTCACTCTCCAACTATCTTATTGTCTCTTTTCCACTACCTATCATTCTCTACCGGCCAGTGTGTAAGTGCCTATCTTTTATTCCATTTCTTTAGCACAAATTCTGCCTCTTTGTTCAGGAAGGAATAAAGATATATTAGCTGTCTCACTCTCTACCTGTCAGTGTCCCACTCTCTACATATTGCTTTCCCATTCTCTAACTTTCAGTGTACCAATCTCTACCTTTCAGTGTCCCACTCTCTACCTGTCAGTGTATCACTCTATAGCTAACGATGACCCACTCTCTACATGTAGGTGTCCCATTCTGTATCTGTCAGTGTGCCACTCTGTACCTGTCAGTGTCTCACTGTCTACCTTTTGCTGTCTCACTCTCTACCTGTCAGTGTCCCACACTCTACCTATTGCTTTCCCATTCTCTACCTGTCAGTGTCCTGCTCTCTACCTGTCAGTGTGCCACTCTCTACCTGTCAGGGTCTCATTCTCAAGCTATTGCTGTCATATGTTCTGTCTGTCAGTGTCCAACTACCTACCTATTGCTGTCATACTCATTACCTGTCATTTTCCTGCTCTCTATATATTGCTTTCCTACTCTCTACCTGTCATTGTCCTCCTCTCTATCTATTGCTTTTCCACTCTCTACCTGTCAGTCCCACTCTCTACCGGTCAGTGTCCCACTCTCTACCTATTGCTGTCAGGCTCTCGACCTGTCATTTTTCCCCTCTCTATCTGTTGCTTTCCCAGTCTCTACCTATCAGTGTCCAACTGTAAAGATGCACAAAGATATTAACAGTCAAGAAGCAAAGACATATGCAGACAAGCAGCATAGAAATTAAACATACTAACATAGTCACTTCTCTTCTACACTTTGATTTCTTCCAGAAACAAACAACAGAGTCACGCAACCGATATGTACAAAGGCACTGGCAGTCAAGAATCATAGATACAGAAATGCAAGAAACAAAGGCATGGCTAGATAATGAATAAAGACAACGCACAAATACGATTGTATTTTAGAAATAAAGATATATTCGCTAATAGTACATCAAAAGGATCCTTCTAAACAGCTTTCAATTGGGTCGTTTAGTCTAAAAATATATAATATATATATAATATACCACATTATTGACATTTATATCTCACAAGACTGGAATGTCAGTTATAGTACGTGTTTATGTATGGTGTTGTGTAATTGTCAGGAGAACCATGCATTGTTATTAATTTGAGAGTTAGTTATATCTGTGTTGTACTTAATTTTCGGATCTAACCTTTTTTCTCTTTTTTCTGTCAAACAAGGTAATTAGAAACTGTTAAAATGCAAAAAGACACTGACAGACACGAAGCAATGACACATACAGACACAAAGCGGACACAACAGGACATACATGCACATACTTGCTTTGACACTCATTATCTACCCTGAGGTTTAAATGGCACGAGACATTTCAATAACAAACAGCGAGACACACAAGAAATGAATGTAGAATAGCGCTGATTGTCATGAAACATAGATGCAGAAAGGTAAGAAACAAGAGCAGGTACAGGTAATGAGTAAAGATGGGTCCCAATGCATTGATAAGAAACACAATCACTGACATCCATGGAACAAAGACTAGCTATAAAAATAACACACACATACACATAGACAATGAACAATGACATGAAGAAAATCATAGAGACTAGGTAACAACGTTCTGAAAGGCAAGAAACAAATACACATAAACAGACAAGGAACAAGTATATGGCAAAAGTCAGAGAGGCTAGGTAACAACCTGCTGAAAGACAAAGAACAAAAACAAACAAACAACACGAGGAACAATGACATGAAGACAAACAGATATTGTGGACTAGATAAAAACGTGCTGAAAGGAAAAAAAACAAAACAAACACAAATATACAAAGAATAAAACCTATGACAGAACATAAGCATAACCTATGCATAACAACGAACAAAGAAACTGGCAGACAAAGGACATACAAACAAAAACAGAGATGGAGCATTGACACATACAAGTAATGAACTAAGGCACGGAGGGACAAATAACCATTTTTACTTTCTGTGTGGCATCGTCCCATTATTCACGTCATCATCCTACACTCTGCATGTCATTGTCCCATTTTGCCAGTAATCGTCACACCCTCTGTTTCTCATCATATCATTATGTACGTCATCGTCCCACTTTCTGTTTTTCCTCGTTCCACCCTCTGTTTGTGATCGTTCATGTCTTTGCTTGTCATCATCCCTCTCTCTGCTTGTCATCATCCCAGTTTAATTTTTGTCCCCGTTCCACTCTCTGTTTGTCATCGTCCCACTCTGTTTGGCCACGCCTCACTCGCTGCTTGTCAATCTTCTACTAAATATATCATTGTCACATTGCATGTAATGTCTTTCTCTTTGCATGTTAATATTTCAAGTTCTGCCAGCCACTGTCTCTCTCCATCCTTATTATATTCATCATCATCATCTTCCCTGTTGTCGATCTTTTTTTTAAGATCACAGTTTTTCTTACAAAGTTCACCATTGTATGTAAAGCTGTTGTATCTACATACTGCTTTTGTCTCTATTCTGTCATGTAGGGTCAACATGTTCTATTTCTCTTCCTGTGTGATCGTTCAGCATGGTAGATTGTGTTCCACGGTCATGGCATCCTCCACACGTAGTAAGCTTTCATATATCTCGTCTTTTTTTTGTTTTTTAAAGATGACCATGAGCTTTCCTATGTCCAGTTCTTAGTCTAAAGATGAAAACCCATTCTTCTCTAGTTTAATCATAATAATTGTTCATTTTAAGTAGTTATAGTGTTGATAAATACATTTTCTCGCTACGTTGACTTTAATAAAGGTCTTTGTACCTTAATGATAATCCACAATCCAGATATTCCATTTTTTCCATGTCAATGTTTCCTTCCTTGCATGTCAATGTTTAAATCTCTACTTGTCAATGTTTTCCTCTCTTTCTGTCAATGTTTCACTCCTTGGCTGTCAATATTTCAGTCCTTGCCAGCCAATGTTTAACTCCATGTTTATGAATGCTTCAATCTTTACCTGTCATTGTTCCATTCTTCACCTGTTAATGTGTCAAACCCGGCCTGTCAATGTTTTACACTTTCTGTCTGTTATTGTACACTTTCTCAATGTCACTACCTAGGTTCTCCCTGTCACTTCCCACTATATGTATGTCACTGTCCCACTATGTGTATGTCACTCTCCCACTATCTGATTGTCTATTTCCCACTACCTATCATTCTCTACCGGCCAGTGTGTAAGTGCCTATCTTTTATTCCATTTCTTTAGCACAAATTCTGCCTCTTTGTTCAAAAAGGAATAAAGATATATTAGCTAATACTACATCCACATGATTCTTCTAAACAGCTTTCAGTGGTGTCGAATATTCTAAATATATATATATATATCTATATATATATATATATATATATATATATATATATATATATATATATATATATATATATATATAAATATATATATATATATATAAATATATATAATTTACCACATTATACACATTTACATCTCGCTAGACTGGAATGTCAGTTATAGTACGTGTTTATGTATGGTATTGTGTAATTTTCAGGAGAACCATGCATTGTTATTAATTTCAGAGTTAAGTTATAACTGTGTTTTACTTACTTTTTGGATATTGTCTTTTTTCTGTAAAAAAAGGAAATTAGAAACTGTCATTATGCACACAGACACTGATAAATATAAAGCAAAGACACATACAGACAAAGAGCGGACACAAGAGGACATAGAGTGACATACTTGCTTAGGTACTCCTTATCTACCCTAAGGTTTAAATGGAACGAGACATTTCAATAACAAACAGCGAGACACACAAGCAATAAATGTAGAAAGGCACTGATAGACAAGAAACATATATGCAGAAAGGTAAGAAACAAGAGCAGGTACAGGTAATGAGTAAAGATAAGTCCTAATGTAAGGATAAGAAACACAATCAATGACATCCATGGAACAAATACTTGCTATAAACAAACACACACACAGACACAGACAAGGAACAATGAGATGGAGAAAATTATAGAGACTAGATAACAACGTGTTGATACTCAAGAAACAAATACACACAAACAGACAAGGAACAAGTACATGGCAAAAATCAGAGAGGCTAGGTAAGAACGTGCTGAAAGACAAGGAACAAAAACACAAACAACACAAAGAACAATGACATGAAGAAAAACAACTATTGTGGAATAAATAAAACCGTGCTGATAGAAAAAAAAAAACAACACTTGTAGACAAAGTATAAAACCTATGACAGAACATAAGCATCACCCATGCATAACAACGAACAAAGAAACTGGCAGAAAAGGACATAAAAAAAACAAAGAGGGAGCATTGACACACACAAGAAATGAACTAAGGCACGGAGGGACACAGAACTATTTTTCACTTTCTGCTTAGCATCGTCCCATTATGCACGTCATCATCCAACTCTCTGCATGTCATTGTCCCATTATGTCGGTAATCGTCACACCCTCTGTTTCTCATCATATCGTTATGTACGTCCTCGTCCCACTTTCATTTTTTCTCGTTTCATCCTCTGTTTGTCATCGTCCATGTCTTTGCTTGTCATCATCCCTCTCTCTGCTTGTCATCATCCCAGTTTCATTTTTGTCACCGTCCCACCCTCTGTTTGTCATCGTCTCACTCTGTTTGGCCATGCCTCACTCGCTGCTTGTCAATCTTCTACTAAATATGTATCATTGTCACATTGCATGTAATGTCTTTCTCTTTGCATATTAATATTTCAAGTTCTGCCAGCCACTGTCTCTCTCCATCCTTATTATATTCATCATCATCATCTTCTCCGTCAGCGTCGTCCATCCTTATTTCAAGGTCTTGGTTGTTCTTACAAAGATCACGATTGCATGTAAAGCTGTTGTATCTACATACTGCTTTTGTCTCTATTCTGTCATGTAGGGTCAACATATTATGCTTCTCTTCCTGTGTGATTGTTCAGCATTGTAGATTGTGTTCCACGATCATGGCATCCTCCACACGTAGTGAGCTTTCATATATTTCAAGTCTTTTTTTTGTTTTTTAAAGATGACCATGAGGTTTCCTATGTCCAGTTCTTAGCCTAAAGATGAAGACCCATTCTTCTCTAGTTTAATCATAATAATTATTCATTTTAAGTAGTTACAGTGTTGATCAATACATTTTCTCGCTATGTTGACTTTAATAATGGTCTTTGTACCTTAATGATAATCCACAATTCAGATATTCCATTTTTTCCATGTCAATGTTTCCTTCCTTGCATGTCAATGTTTAAATCTCTACTTGTCAATGTTTCCCTCTCTGCCTGTCAATGTTTCACTCCTTGGCTGTCAATATTTTAGTCCTTGCCAGCCAATGTTTCACTCCATGTTTATCAATGCTTCAATCTTTACCTGTCATTGTTCCATTCTTCACCTGTTAATGTGTCAAACCCGGCCTGTCAATGTTTTACACTTTCTGTGTGTTATTGTACACTTTCTCAATGTCACTACCTAGGTTCTCCCTGTCACTGCCCACTATATGTATGTCACTGTCCCACTATGTGTATGTCACTCTCCAACTATCTGATTGTCTCTTTCCCACTACCTATCATTCTCTACCGGCCAGTGTGTAAGTGCCTATCTTTTATTCCATTTCTTTAGCACAAATTCTGCCTCTTTGTTCAGGAAGGAATAAAGATATATTAGCTGTCTCACTCTCTACCTGTCAGTGTCCCACTCTCTACATATTGCTTTCCCATTCTCTAACTTTCAGTGTACCAATCTCTACCTTTCAGTGTCCCACTCTCTACCTGTCAGTGTATCACTCTATAGCTAACGATGACCCACTCTCTACATATAGGTGTCCCATTCTGTATCTGTCAGTGTGCCACTCTGTACCTGTCAGTGTCTCACTGTCTACCTTTTGCTGTCTCACTCTCTACCTGTCAGTGTCCCACACTCTACCTATTGCTTTCCCATTCTCTACCTGTCAGTGTCCTGCTCTCTACCTGTCAGTGTGCCACTCTCTACCTGTCAGGGTCTCATTCTCAAGCTATTGCTGTCATATGTTCTGTCTGTCAGTGTCCAACTTCCTACCTATTGCTGTCATACTCATTACCTGTCATTTTCCTGCTCTCTATATATTGCTTTCCTACTCTCTACCTGTCATTGTCCTCCTCTCTATCTATTGCTTTTCCACTCTCTACCTGTCAGTCCCACTCTCTACCGGTCAGTGTCCCACTCTCTACCTATTGCTGTCAGGCTCTCGACCTGTCATTTTTCCCCTCTCTATCTGTTGCTGTCCCAGTCTCTACCTATCAGTGTCCAACTGTAAAGATGCACAAAGATATTAACAGTCAAGAAGCAAAGACATATACAGACAAGCAGCATAGAAATTAAACATACTAACATAGTCACTTCTCTTCTACACTTTGATTTCTTCCAGAAACAAACAACAGAGTCACGCAACCGATATGTACAAAGGCACTGGCAGTCAAGAATCATAGATACAGAAATGCAAGAAACAAAGGCATGGCTAGATAATGAATAAAGACAACGCACAAATACGATTGTATTTTAGAAATAAAGATATATTCGCTAATAGTACATCAAAAGGATCCTTCTAAACAGCTTTCAATTGGGTCGTTTAGTCTAAAAATATATAATATATATATAATATACCACATTATTGACATTTATATCTCACAAGACTGGAATGTCAGTTATAGTACGTGTTTATGTATGGTGTTGTGTAATTGTCAGGAGAACCATGCATTGTTATTAATTTGAGAGTTAGTTATATCTGTGTTGTACTTAATTTTCGGATCTAACCTTTTTTCTCTTTTTTCTGTCAAACAAGGTAATTAGAAACTGTTAAAATGCAAAAAGACACTGACAGACACGAAGCAATGACACATACAGACACAAAGCGGACACAACAGGACATACATGCACATACTTGCTTTGACACTCATTATCTACCCTGAGGTTTAAATGGCACGAGACATTTCAATAACAAACAGCGAGACACACAAGAAATGAATGTAGAATAGCGCTGATTGTCATGAAACATAGATGCAGAAAGGTAAGAAACAAGAGCAGGTACAGGTAATGAGTAAAGATGGGTCCCAATGCATTAATAAGAAACACAATCACTGACATCCATGGAACAAAGACTAGCTATAAAAATAACACACACATACACATAGACAATGAACAATGACATGAAGAAAATCATAGAGACTAGGTAACAACGTTCTGAAAGGCAAGAAACAAATACACATAAACAGACAAGGAACAAGTATATGGCAAAAGTCAGAGAGGCTAGGTAACAACCTGCTGAAAGACAAAGAACAAAAACAAACAAACAACACGAGGAACAATGACATGAAGACAAACAGATATTGTGGACTAGATAAAAACGTGCTGAAAGGTAAAAAAACAAAACAAACACAAATATACAAAGAATAAAACCTATGACAGAACATAAGCATAACCTATGCATAACAACGAACAAAGAAACTGGCAGACAAAGGACATACAAACAAAAACAGAGATGGAGCATTGACACATACAAGTAATTAACTAAGGCACGGAGGGACACATAACCATTTTTACTTTCTGTGTGGCATCGTCCCATTATTCACGTCATCATCCTACACTCTGCATGTCATTGTCCCATTTTGCCAGTAATCGTCACTCCCTCTGTTTCTCATCATATCATTATGTACGTCATCGTCCCACTTTCTGTTTTTCCTCGTTCCACCCTCTGTTTGTGATCGTTCATGTCTTTGCTTGTCATCATCCCTCTCTCTGCTTGTCATCATCCCAGTTTAATTTTTGTCACCGTCCCACTCTCTGTTTGTCATCGTCCCACTCTGTTTGGCCACGCCTCACTCGCTGCTTGTCAATCTTCTACTAAATATATCATTGTCACATTGCATGTAATGTCTTTCTCTTTGCATGTTAATATTTCAAGTTCTGCCAGCCACTGTCTCTCTCCATCCTTATTATATTCATCATCATCATCTTCCCTGTCGTCGATCTTTTTTTTAAGATCACAGTTTTTCTTACAAAGTTCACCATTGTATGTAAGGCTGTTGTATCTACATACTGCTTTTGTCTCTATTCTGTCATGTAGGGTCAACATGTTCTATTTCTCTTCCTGTGTGATCGTTCAGCATGGTAGATTGTGTTCCACGATCATGGCATCCTCCACACGTAGTAAGCTTTCATATACCTCATCTTTTTTTTGTTTTTTAAAGATGACCATGAGCTTTCCTATGTCCAGTTCTTAGTCTAAAGATGAAAACCCATTCTTCTCTAGTTTAATCATAATAATTGTTCATTTTAAGTAGTTATAGTGTTGATAAATACATTTTCTCGCTACGTTGACTTTAATAAAGGTCTTTGTACCTTAATGATAATCCACAATCCAGATATTAAATTTTTTCCATGTCAATGTTTCCTTCCTTGCATGTCAATGTTTAAATCTCTACTTGTCAATGTTTCCCTCTCTGCCTGTCAATGTTTCACTCCTTGGCTGTCAATATTTCAGTCCTTGCCAGCCAATGTTTAACTCCATGTTTATGAATGCTTCAATCTTTACCTGTCATTGTTCCATTCTTCACCTGTTAATGTGTCAAACCCGGAATGTCAATGTTTTACACTTTCTGTCTGTTATTGTACACTTTCTCAATGTCACTACCTAGGTTCTCCCTGTCACTTCCCACTATATGTATGTCACTGTCCCACTATGTGTATGTCACTCTCCCACTATCTGATTGTCTATTTCCCGCTACCTATCATTCTCTACCGGCCAGTGTGTAAGTGCCTATCTTTTATTCCATTTCTTTAGCACAAATTCTGCCTCTTTGTTCAAAAAGGAATAAAGATATATTAGCTAATACTACATCCACATGATTCTTCTAAACAGCTTTCAGTGGTGTCGAATATTCTAAATATATATATATATATATATATATATATATATCTATATATATATATATATATATATAAATATATATATATATAAATATATATAATTTACCACATTATACACATTTACATCTCGCTAGACTGGAATGTCAGTTATAGTACGTGTTTATGTATGGTATTGTGTAATTTTCAGGAGAACCATGCATTGTTATTAATTTCAGAATTAAGTTATAACTGTGTTTTACTTACTTTTTGGATTTTGTCTTTTTTCTGTAAAAAAAGGAAATTAGAAACTGTCATTATGCACACAGACACTGACAAATATGAAGCAAAGACACATACAGACAAAGAGCGGACACAACAGGACATAGAGTGACATACTTGCTTAGGTACTCCTTATCTACCCTGAGGTTTAAATGGCACGAAACATTTCAATAACAAACAGCGAGACACACAAGCAATAAATGTAGAAAGGCACTGATAGACAAGAAACATATATGCAGAAATGTAAGAAACAAGAGCAGGTACAGGTAATGAGTAAAGATAAGTCCTAATGTAAGGATAAGAAACACAATCAATGACATCCATGGAACAAATACTTGCTATAAACAAACACACACACAGACACAGACAAGGAACAATGAGATGGAGAAAATTATAGAGACTAGATAACAACGTGTTGATACTCAAGAAACAAATACACACAAACAGACAAGGAACAAGTACATGGCAAAAATCAGAGAGGCTAGGTAAGAACGTGCTGAAAGACAAGGAACAAAAACACAAACAACACAAAGAACAATGACATGAAGAAAAACAACTATTGTGGAATAAATAAAACCGTGCTGATAGAAAAAAAAAAACAACACTTGTAGACAAAGTATAAAACCTATGACAGAACATAAGCATCACCCATGCATAACAACGAACAAAGAAACTGGCAGAAAAGGACATAAAAAAAACAAAGAGGGAGCATTGACACACACAAGAAATGAACTAAGGCACGGAGGGACACAGAACTATTTTTCACTTTCTGCTTAGCATCGTCCCATTATGCACGTCATCATCCAACTCTCTGCATGTCATTGTCCCATTATGTCGGTAATCGTCACACCCTCTGTTTCTCATCATATCGTTATGTACGTCCTCGTCCCACTTTCATTTTTTCTCGTTTCATCCTCTGTTTGTCATCGTCCATGTCTTTGCTTGTCATCATCCCTCTCTCTGCTTGTCATCATCCCAGTTTCATTTTTGTCACCGTCCCACCCTCTGTTTGTCATCGTCTCACTCTGTTTGGCCATGCCTCACTCGCTGCTTGTCAATCTTCTACTAAATATGTATCATTGTCACATTGCATGTAATGTCTTTCTCTTTGCATATTAATATTTCAAGTTCTGCCAGCCACTGTCTCTCTCCATCCTTATTATATTCATCATCATCATCTTCTCCGTCAGCGTCGTCCATCCTTATTTCAAGGTCTTGGTTGTTCTTACAAAGATCACGATTGCATGTAAAGCTGTTGTATCTACATACTGCTTTTGTCTCTATTCTGTCATGTAGGGTCAACATATTATGCTTCTCTTCCTGTGTGATTGTTCAGCATTGTAGATTGTGTTCCACGATCATGGCATCCTCCACACGTAGTGAGCTTTCATATATTTCAAGTCTTTTTTTTGTTTTTTAAAGATGACCATGAGGTTTCCTATGTCCAGTTCTTAGCCTAAAGATGAAGACCCATTCTTCTCTAGATCAATCATAATAATTATTCATTTTAAGTAGTTACAGTGTTGATCAATACATTTTCTCGCTATGTTGACTTTAATAATGGTCTTTGTACCTTAATGATAATCCACAATTCAGATATTCCATTTTTTCCATGTCAATGTTTAAATCTCTACTTTTCAATGTTACCCTCTCTGCCTGTCAATGTTTCACTCCTTGGCTGTCAATATTTCAGTCCTTGCCAGCCAATGTTTCACTCCATGTTTATCAATGCTTCAATCTTTACCTGTCATTGTTCCATTCTTCACCTGTTAATGTGTCAAACCCGGCCTGTCAATGTTTTACACTTTCTGTGTGTTATTGTACACTTTCTCAATGTCACTACCTAGGTTCTCCCTGTCACTGCCCACTATATGTATGTCACTGTCCCACTATGTGTATGTCACTCTCCAACTATCTGATTGTCTCTTTCCCACTACCCATCATTCTCTACCGGCCAGTGTGTAAGTGCCTATCTTTTATTCCATTTCTTTAGCACAAATTCTGCCTCTTTGTTCAGGAAGGAAAAAAGATATATTAGCTGTCTCACTCTCTACCTGTCAGTGTCCCACTCTCTACATATTGCTTTCCCATTCTCTAACTTTCAGTGTACCAATCTCTACCTTTCAGTGTCCCACTCTCTACCTGTCAGTGTATCACTCTATAGCTAACGATGACCCACTCTCTACATGTAGGTGTCCCATTCTGTATCTGTCAGTGTGCCACTCTGTACCTGTCAGTGTCTCACTGTCTACCTTTTGCTGTCTCACTCTCTACCTGTCAGTGTCCCACACTCTACCTATTGCTTTCCCATTCTCTACCTGTCCGTGTCCTGCTCTCTACCTGTCAGTGTGCCACTCTCTACCTGTCAGGGTCTCATTCTCAAGCTATTGCTGTCATATGTTCTGTCTGTCAGTGTCCAACTTCCTACCTATTGCTGTCATACTCATTACCTGTCATTTTCCTGCTCTCTATATATTGCTTTCCTACTCTCTACCTGTCATTGTCCTCCTCTCTATCTATTGCTTTTCCACTCTCTACCTGTCAGTCCCACTCTCTACCGGTCAGTGTCCCACTCTCTACCTATTGCTGTCAGGCTCTCGACCTGTCATTGGTCCCCTCTCTATCTGTTGCTTTCCCAGTCTCTACCTATCAGTGTCCAACTGTAAAGATGCACAAAGATATTAACAGTCAAGAAGCAAAGACATATACAGACAAGCAGCATAGAAATTAAACATACTAACATAGTCACTTCTCTTCTACACTTTGATTTCTTCCAGAAACAAACAACAGAGTCACGCAACCGATATGTACAAAGGCACTGGCAGTCAAGAATCATAGATACAGAAATGCAAGAAACAAAGGCATGGCTAGATAATGAATAAAGACAACGCACAAATACGATTGTATTTTAGAAATAAAGATATATTCGCTAATAGTACATCAAAAGGATCCTTCTAAACAGCTTTCAATTGGGTCGTTTAGTCTAAAAATATATAATATATATATAATATACCACATTATTGACATTTATATCTCACAAGACTGGAATGTCAGTTATAGTACGTGTTTATGTATGGTGTTGTGTAATTGTCAGGAGAACCATGCATTGTTATTAATTTGAGAGTTAGTTATATCTGTGTTGTACTTAATTTTCGGATCTAACCTTTTTTCTCTTTTTTCTGTCAAACAAGGTAATTAGAAACTGTTAAAATGCAAAAAGACACTGACAGACACGAAGCAATGACACATACAGACACAAAGCGGACACAACAGGACATACATGCACATACTTGCTTTGACACTCATTATCTACCCTGAGGTTTAAATGGCACGAGACATTTCAATAACAAACAGCGAGACACACAAGAAATGAATGTAGAATAGCGCTGATCGTCTTGAAACATAGATGCAGAAAGGTAAGAAACAAGAGCAGGTACAGGTAATGAGTAAAGATGGGTCCCAATGCATTAATAAGAAACACAATCACTGACATCCATGGAACAAAGACTAGCTATAAAAATAACACACACATACACATAGACAATGAACAATGACATGAAGAAAATCATAGAGACTAGGTAACAACGTTCTGAAAGGCAAGAAACAAATACACATAAACAGACAAGGAACAAGTATATGGCAAAAGTCAGAGAGGCTAGGTAACAACCTGCTGAAAGACAAAGAACAAAAACAAACAAACAACACGAGGAACAATGACATGAAGACAAACAGATATTGTGGACTAGATAAAAACGTGCTGAAAGGTAAAAAAACAAAACAAACACAAATATACAAAGAATAAAACCTATGACAGAACATAAGCATAACCTATGCATAACAACGAACAAAGAAACTGGCAGACAAAGGACATACAAACAAAAACAGAGATGGAGCATTGACACATACAAGTAATGAACTAAGGCACGGAGGGACACATAACCATTTTTACTTTCTGTGTGGCATCGTCCCATTATTTACGTCATCATCCTACACTCTGCATGTCATTGTCCCATTTTGCCAGTAATCGTCACACCCTCTGTTTCTCATCATATTATTATGTACGTCATCGTCCCACTTTCTGTTTTTCCTCGTTAAACCCTCTGTTTGTGATCGTTCATGTCTTTGCTTGTCATCATCCCTCTCTCTGCTTGTCATCATCCCAGTTTAATTTTTGTCACCGTCCCACTCTCTGTTTGTCATCGTCCCACTCTGTTTGGCCACGCCTCACTCGCTGCTTGTCAATCTTCTACTAAATATATCATTGTCACATTGCATGTAATGTCTTTCTCTTTGCATGTTAATATTTCAAGTTCTGCCAGCCACTGTCTCTCTCCATCCTTATTATATTCATCATCATCATCTTCCCTGTCGTCGATCTTTTTTTTAAGATCACAGTTTTTCTTACAAAGTTCACCATTGTATGTTAGGCTGTTGTATCTACATACTGCTTTTGTCTCTATTCTGTCATGTAGGGTCAACATGTTCTATTTCTCTTCCTGTGTGATCGTTCAGCATGGTAGATTGTGTTCCACGATCATGGCATCCTCCACACGTAGTAAGCTTTCATATACCTCATCTTTTTTTTGTTTTTTAAAGATGACCATGAGCTTTCCTATGTCCAGTTCTTAGTCTAAAGATGAAAACCCATTCTTCTCTAGTTTAATCATAATAATTGTTCATTTTAAGTAGTTATAGTGTTGATAAACACATTTTCTCGCTACGTTGACTTTAATAAAGGTCTTTGTACCTTAATGATAATCCACAATCCAGATATTCCATTTTTTCCATGTCAATGTTTCCTTCCTTGCATGTCAATGTTTAAATCTCTACTTGTCAATGTTTCCCTCTCTGTCTGTCAATGTTTCACTCCTTGGCTGTCAATATTTCAGTCCTTGCCAGCCAATGTTTCACTCCATGTTTATCAATGCTTCAATCTTTACCTGTCATTGTTCCATTCTTCACCTGTTAATGTGTCAAACCCGGCCTGTCAATGTTTTACACTTTCTGTCTGTTATTGTACACTTTCTCAATGTCACTACCTAGGTTCTCCCTGTCACTTCCCACTATATGTATGTCACTGTCCCACTATGTGTATGTCACTCTCCCACTATCTGATTGTCTCTTTCCCACTACCTATCATTCTCTACCGGCCAGTGTGTAAGTGCCTATCTTTTATTCCATTTCTTTAGCACAAATTCTGCCTCTTTGTTCAAAAAGGAATAAAGATATATTAGCTAATACTACATCCACATGATTCTTCTAAACAGCTTTCAGTGGTGTCGAATATTCTAAATATATATATATATATATATATATATATATATATATATATATATATATAAATATATATATATAAATATATATAATTTACCACATTACACACATTTACATCTCGCTAGACTGGAATGTCAGTTATAGTACGTGTTTATGTATGGTATTGTGTAATTTTCAGGAGAACCATACATTGTTATTAATTTCAGAGTTAAGTTATAACTGTGTTTTACTTACTTTTTGGATATTGTCTTTTTTCTGTAAAAAAAGGAAATTAGAAACTGTCATTATGCACACAGACACCGATAAATATAAAGCAAAGACACATACAGACAAAGAGCGGACACAACAGGACATAGAGTGACATACTTGCTTAGGTACTCCTTATCTGCCCTGAGGTTTAAATGGCACGAAACATTTCAATAACAAACAGCGAGACACACAAGCAATAAATGTAGAAAGGCACTGATAGACAAGAAACATATATGCAGAAAGGTAAGAAACAAGAGCAGGTACAGGTAATGAGTAAAGATAAGTCCTAATGTAAGGATAAGAAACACAATCAATGACATCCATGGAACAAATACTTGCTATAAACAAACACACACACAGACACAGACAAGGAACAATGAGATGGAGAAAATTATAGAGACTAGATAACAACGTGTTGATACTCAAGAAACAAATACACACAAACAGACAAGGAACAAGTACATGGCAAAAATCAGAGAGGCTAGGTAAGAACGTGCTGAAAGACAAGGAACAAAAACACAAACAACACAAAGAACAATGACATGAAGAAAAACAACTATTGTGGAATAAATAAAACCGTGCTGATAGAAAAAAAAAAACAACACTTGTAGACAAAGAATAAAACCTATGACAGAACATAAGCATCACCCATGCATAACAATGAACAAAGAAACTGGCAGAAAAGGACATAAAAAAAACAAAGAGGGAGCATTGACACACACAAGAAATGAACTAAGGCACGGAGGGACACAGAACTATTTTTCACTTTCTGCTTAGCATCGTCCCATTATGCACGTCATCATCCAACTCTCTGCATGTCATTGTCCCATTATGTCGGTAATCGTCACACCCTCTGTTTCTCATCATATCGTTATGTACGTCCTCGTCCCAGTTTCATTTTTTCTCGTTTCATCCTCTGTTTGTCATCGTCCATGTCTTTGCTTGTCATCATCCCTCTCTCTGCTTGTTATCATCCCAGTTTAACTTTTGTCACCGTCCCACCCTCTGTTTGTCATCGTCTCACTCTGTTTGGCCATGCCTCACTCGCTGCTTGTGAATCTTCTACTAAATATGTATCATTGTCACATTGTATGTAATGTCTTTCTCTTTGCATATTAATATTTCAAGTTCTGCCAGCCACTGTCTCTCTCCATCCTTATTATATTCATCATCATCATCTTCTCCGTCAGCGTCGTCCATCCTTATTTCAAGGTCTCGGTTGTTCTTACAAAGATCACGATTGCATGTAAAGCTGTTGTATCTACATACTGCTTTTGTCTCTATTCTGTCATGTAGGGTCAACATATTATGCTTCTCTTCCTGTGTGATTGTTCAGCATTGTAGATTGTGTTCCACGATCATGGCATCCTCCACACGTAGTGAGCTTTCATATATTTCAAGTCTTTTTTTTGTTTTTTAAAGATGACCATGAGGTTTCCTATGTCCAGTTCTTAGCCTAAAGATGAAGACCCATTCTTCTCTAGTTTAATCATAATAATTATTCATTTTAAGTAGTTACAGTGTTGATCAATACATTTTCTCGCTATGTTGACTTTAATAATGGTCTTTGTACCTTAATGATAATCCACAATTCAGATATTCCATTTTTTCCATGTCAATGTTTCCTTCCTTGCCTGTCAATGTTTAAATCTCTACTTTTCAATGTTACCCTCTCTGCCTGTCAATGTTTCACTCCTTGGCTGTCAATATTTTAGTCCTTGCCAGCCAATGTTTCACTCCATGTTTATCAATGCTACAATCTTTACCTGTCATTGTTCCATTCTTCACCTGTTAATGTGTCAAACCCGGCCTGTCAATATTTTACACTTTCTGTGTGTTATTGTACACTTTCTCAATGTCACTACCTAGGTTCTCCCTGTCACTGCCCACTATATGTATGTCACTGTCCCACTATGTGTATGTCACTCTCCAACTATCTGATTGTCTCTTTCCCACTACCTATCATTCTCTACCGGCCAGTGTGTAAGTGCCTATCTTTTATTCCATTTCTTTAGCACAAATTCTGCCTCTTTGTTCAGGAAGGAATAAAGATATATTAGCTGTCTCACTCTCTACCTGTCAGTGTCCCACTCTCTACATATTGCTTTCCCATTCTCTAACTTTCAGTGTACTAATCTCTACCTTTCAGTGTCCCACTCTTTACCTGTCAGTGTATCACTCTATAGCTACCGATGACCCACTCTCTACATGTAGGTGTCCCATTCTGTATCTGTCAGTGTGCCACTCTGTACCTGTCAGTGTCTCACTGTCTACCTTTTGCTGTCTCACTCTCTACCTGTCAGTGTCCCACACTCTACCTATTGCTTTCCCATTCTCTACCTGTCAGTGTCCTGCTCTCTACCTGTCAGTGTGCCACTCTCTACCTGTCAGGGTCTCATTCTCAAGCTATTGCTGTCATATGTTCTGTCTGTCAGTGTCCAACTTCCTACCTTTTGCTGTCATACTCATTACCTGTCATTTTCCTGCTCTCTATATATTGCTTTCCTACTCTCTACCTGTCATTGTCCTCCTCTCTATCTATTGCTTTTCCACTCTCTACCTGTCAGTCCCACTCTCTACCGGTCAGTGTCCCACTCTCTACCTATTGCTGTCAGGCTCTCGACCTGTCATTGGTCCCCTCTCTATCTGTTGCTTTCCCAGTCTCTACCTATCAGTGTCCAACTGTAAAGATGCACAAAGATATTAACAGTCAAGAAGCAAAGACATATACAGACAAGCAGCATAGAAATTAAACATACTAACATAGTCACTTCTCTTCTACACTTTGATTTCTTCCAGAAACAAACAACAGAGTCACGCAACCGATATGTACAAAGGCACTGGCAGTCAAGAATCATAGATACAGAAATGCAAGAAACAAAGGCATGGCTAGATAATGAATAAAGACAACGCACAAATACGATTGTATTTTAGAAATAAAGATATATTCGCTAATAGTACATCAAAAGGATCCTTCTAAACAGCTTTCAATTGGGTCGTTTAGTCTAAAAATATATAATATATATATAATATACCACATTATTGACATTTATATCTCACAAGACTGGAATGTCAGTTATAGTACGTGTTTATGTATGGTGCTGTGTAATTGTCAGGAGAACCATGCATTGTTATTAATTTGAGAGTTAGTTATATCTGTGTTGTACTTAATTTTCGGATCTAACCTTTTTTCTCTTTTTTCTGTCAAACAAGGTAATTAGAAACTGTTAAAATGCAAAAAGACACTGACAGACACGAAGCAATGACACATAGAGACACAAAGCGGACACAACAGGACATACATGCACATACTTGCTTTGACACTCATTATCTACCCTGAGGTTTAAATGGCACGAGACATTTCAATAACAAACAGCGAGACACACAAGAAATGAATGTAGAATAGCGCTGATTGTCATGAAACATAGATGCAGAAAGGTAAGAAACAAGAGCAGGTACAGGTAATGAGTAAAGATGGGTCCCAATGCATTGATAAGAAACACAATCACTGACATCCATGGAACAAAGACTAGCTATAAAAATAACACACACATACACATAGACAATGAACAATGACATGAAGAAAATCATAGAGACTAGGTAACAACGTTCTGAAAGGCAAGAAACAAATACACATAAACAGACAAGGAACAAGTATATGGCAAAAGTCAGAGAGGCTAGGTAACAACCTGCTGAAAGACAAAGAACAAAAACAAACAAACAACACGAGGAACAATGACATGAAGACAAACAGATATTGTGGACTAGATAAAAACGTGCTGAAAGGAAAAAAAACAAAACAAACACAAATATACAAAGAATAAAACCTATGACAGAACATAAGCATAACCTATGCATAACAACGAACAAAGAAACTGGCAGATAAAGGACATACAAACAATAACAGAGATGGAGCATTGACACATACAAGTAATGAACTAAGGCACGGAGGGACACATAACCATTTTTACTTTCTGTGTGGCATCGTCCCATTATTTACGTCATCATCCTACACTCTGCATGTCATTGTCCCATTTTGCCAGTAATCGTCACACCCTCTGTTTCTCATCATATCATTATGTACGTCATCGTCCCACTTTCTGTTTTTCCTCGTTCCACCCTATGTTTGTGATCGTTCATGTCTTTGCTTGTCATCATCCCTCTCTCTGCTTGTCATCATCCCAGTTTAATTTTTGTCACCGTCCCACTCTCTGTTTGTCATCGTCCCACTCTGTTTGGCCACGCCTCACTCGCTGCTTGTCAATCTTCTACTAAATATATCATTGTCACATTGCATGTAATGTCTTTCTCTTTGCATGTTAATATTTCAAGTTCTGCCAGCCACTGTCTCTCTCCATCCTTATTATATTCATCATCATCATCTTCCCTGTCGTCGATCTTTTTTTTAAGATCACAGTTTTTCTTACAAAGTTCACCATTGTATGTAAAGCTGTTGTATCTACATACTGCTTTTCTCTCTATTCTGTCATGTAGGGTCAACATGTTCTATTTCTCTTCCTGTGTGATCGTTCAGCATGGTAGATTGTGTTCCACGATCATGGCATCCTCCACACGTAGTAAGCTTTCATATATCTCGTCTTTTTTTTGTTTTTCAAAGATGACCATGAGCTTTCCTATGTCCAGTTCTTAGTCTAAAGATGAAAACCCATTCTTCTCTAGTTTAATCATAATAATTGTTCATTTTAAGTAGTTACAGTGTTGATAAATACATTTTCTCGCTACGTTGACTTTAATAAAGGTCTTTGTACCTTAATGATAATCCACAATCCAGATATTCCATTTTTTACCATGTCAATGTTTCCTTCCTTGCATGTCAATGTTTAAATCTCTACTTGTCAATGTTTCACTCTCTGCCTGTCAATGTTTCACTCCTTGGCTGTCAATATTTCAGTCCTTGCCAGCCAATGTTTAACTCCATGTTTATCAATGCTTCAATCTTTACCTGTCATTGTTCCATTCTTCACCTGTTAATGTGTCAAACCCGGCCTGTCAATGTTTTACACTTTCTGTCTGTTATTGTACACTTTCTCAATGTCACTACCTAGGTTCTCCCTGTCACTGCCCACTATATGTATGTCACTGTCCCACTATGTGTATGTCACTCTCCCACTATCTGATTGTCTCTTTCCCACTACCTATCATTCTCTACCGGCCAGTGTGTAAGTGCCTATCTTTTATTCCATTTCTTTAGCACAAATTCTGCCTCTTTGTTCAAAAAGGAATAAAGATATATTAGCTAATACTACATCCACATGATTCTTCTAAACAGCTTTCAGTGGTGTCGAATATTCTAAATATATATATATCTATATATATATATATATATATATATATATATATATATATATATATATATATATATATATATATATATATATATAAATATATATATATATAAATATATATAATTTACCACATTATACACATTTACATCTCGCTAGACTGGAATGTCAGTTATAGTACGTGTTTATGTATGGTATTGTGTAATTTTCAGGAGAACCATGCATTGTTATTAATTTCAGAGTTAAGTTATAACTGTTTTTTACTTACTTTTTGGATATTGTCTTTTTTCTGTAAAAAAAGGAAATTAGAAACTGTCATTATGCACACAGACACCGATAAATATAAAGCAAAGACACATACAGACAAAGAGCGGACACAACAGGACATAGAGTGACATACTTGCTTAGGTACTCCTTATCTACCCTGAGGTTTAAATGGCACGAAACATTTCAATAACAAACAGCGAGACACATAAGAAATAAATGTAGAAAGGCACTGATAGACAAGAAACATATATGCAGAAAGGTAAGAAACAAGAGCAGGTACAGGTAATGAGTAAATATAAGTCCTAATGTAAGGATAAGAAACACAATCAATGACATCCATGGAACAAATACTTGCTATAAACAAACACACACACAGACACAGACAAGGAACAATGAGATGGAGAAAATTATAGAGACTAGATAACAACGTGTTGATACTCAAGAAACAAATACACACAAACAGACAAGGAACAAGTACATGGCAAAAATCAGAGAGGCTAGGTAAGAACGTGCTGAAAGACAAGGAACAAAAACACAAACAACACAAAGAACAATGACATGAAGAAAAACAACTATTGTGGAATAAATAAAACCGTGCTGATATGAAAAAGAAAAAAAACACTTGTAGACAAAGAATAAAACCTATGACAGAACATAAGCAT
Source organism: Ariolimax columbianus (assembly GCA_036924085.1). Lineage (NCBI taxonomy): Eukaryota > Metazoa > Mollusca > Gastropoda > Stylommatophora > Arionidae > Ariolimax > Ariolimax columbianus. The sequence continues at coordinate 67,464,929 of JAVGWX010000005.1, read as the reverse complement.
CACCCATGCATAACAATGAACAAAGAAACTGGCAGAAAAGGACATACAAAAAAACAAAGAGGGAGCATTGACACACACAAGAAATGAACTAAGGCACGGAGGGACACAGAACTATTTTTCACTTTCTGCTTAGCATCGTCCCATTATGCACGTGATCATCCAACTCTCTGCATGTCATTGTCCCATTATGACGGTAATCGTCACACCCTCTGTTTCTCATCATATCGTTATGTACGTCCTCGTCACACTTTCATTTTTTCTCGTTTCATCCTCTGTTTGTCATCGTCCATGTCTTTGCTTGTCATCATCCCTCTCTCTGCTTGTCATCATCCCAGTTTCCTTTTTTGTCACCGTACCACCCTCTGTTTGTCATCGTCCCACTCTGTTTGGCCATGCCTCACTCGCTGCTTGTCAATCTTCTACTAAATATGTATCATTGTCACATTGTATGTAATGTCTTTCTCTTTGCATGTTAATATTTCAAGTTCTGCCAGCCACTGTCTCTCTCCATCCTTATTATATTCATCATCATCTTCTCCATCGGCGTCGTCCATCCTTATTTCAAGGTCTCGGTTGTTCTTACAAAGATAACGATTGTATGTAAAGCTGTTGTATCTACATACTGCTTTTGTCTCTATTCTGTCATGTAGGGTCAACATGTTCTATTTCTCTTCCTGTGTGATCGTTCAGCATGGTAGATTGTGTTCCACGATCATGGCATCCTCCACACGTAGTAAGCTTTCATATATCTCAAATCTTATTTTTGTTTTTTAAAGATGGCCATGAGGTTTCCTATGTCCAGTTCTTAGCCTAAAGATGAAGACCCATTTTTCTCTAGTTTAATCATAATAATTGTTCATTTTAAGTAGTTACAGTGTTGATAAATACATTTTCTCGCTATGTTTACTTTAATAATGGTCTTTGTACCTTAATGATAATCCACAATCCAGATATTCCATTTTTTCCATGTCAATGTTTCATTCCTTGCATGTCAATGTTTAAATCTCTACTTGTCAATGTTTTCCTCTCTTTCTGTCAATGTTTCACTCCTTGGCTGTCAATATTTCAGTTCTTGCCAGCCAATGTTTCACTCCATGTTTATCAATGCTACAATCTTTACCTGTCATTGTTCCATTCTTCACCTGTTTATGTGTCAAACACAGCCTGTCAATGTTTTACACTTTCTGTCTGTTATTTTACACTTTCTCAATGTCACTACCTAGGTTCTCCCTGTCACTGCCCACTATGTGTATGTCACTCTACCACTATCTGATTGTCTCTTTCCCACTACCTATCATTCTCTACCGGCCAGTGTGTAAGTGCCTATCTTTTCTTCCATTTCTTTAGCACAAATTCTGCCTCTTTGTTCAGGAAGGAATACAGATATATTAGCTAATATTACATCAACATGATTCTTCTAAACAGCTTTCATTGGTGTCGAATATTCTAAATATACATATATATATATATATATATAATTTACCACATTATTGACATTTACATCCCGTAAGACTGGAATGTCAGTTATAGTACGTGTTTATGTATGGTATTGTGTAATTGTCAGGAGAACCATGCAATTTTTTAAATTTGAGAGTTAGTTATATCTGTGTTGTACTTACTTTTTGGATCTTGTTTTTTTTTCTGTGAAAAAAGGAAATTAGAAACTGTCATTATGCACACAGACACTGACAAATATGAAGCAAAGTCACATACAGACAAAGAGCGGACACAACAGGACATAGAGTGACATACTTGCTTAGGTACTCCTTATCTTCCCTGAGGTTTAAATGGCACGAGACTTTTCAATAACAAACAGCGAGACACACAAGAAATAAATGTAGAAAGGCACTGATAGACAAGAAACATAGATGCAGAAAGGTAAGAAACAAGAGCAGGTACAGGTAATGAGTAAAGATAAGTCCTAATGTATTGATAAGAAACACAATCAATGACATCCATGGAACAAATACTTGCTATAAACAAACACACACACAGACACAGACAAGGAACAATGAGATGGAGAAAATTATAGAGACTAGAAAACAACGTGTTGAAACTCAAGAAACAAATACACACCAACAGACAAGGAACAAGTACTTGGCAAAAATCAGAGAGGCTAGGTAAGAACGTGCTGAAAGACAAGGAACAAAAACACACAAACAACACAAGGAACAAAAACACACAAACAACACAAGGAACAATGCCATGAAGAAAAACAACTATTGTGGACTAAATAAAAACGTGCTGATAGGAAAAAAAAACCAAACACTTGTAGACAAAGAATAAAACCTATGACAGAACATAAGCATCACCCATGCATAACAATGAACCAAGAAACTGGCAGACAAGGACATACAAAAAAACAAAGAGGGAGCATTGACACACAAAAGAAATGAACTAAGGCATGGAGGGACACAGAACTATTTTTCACTTTCTGCTTAGCATCGTCCCATTATGCACGTCATCATCCAACTCTCTGCATGTCATTGTCCCATTATGTCGGTAATCGTCACACCTTCTGTTTCTCATCATATCGTTATGTACGTCATTGTCCCACTTTCTGTTTTTCGTCGTTCAACCCCCTGTTTGTCATCGTCAGTCTCTCTGCTTGTCATCGTCAGTCTGTCATCGTCACTCTCTGCTTGTCATCGTCCCACCCCTGTTTGTCATCGTTCCACCCTCTGTTTGTCATCGTCCATGTCTTTGCGTGTTATCATCCCTCTGTCTGCTTGCCATCGTCCCAATTTCTGTTTTGACACCGTCCCACCCTCTGTTTGTCATCGCTCTACTCTGTTTGGTCTCGTCCCACTCGCTGCTTGTCAATCTTCAACTAAATATCTATCATTCTCACACTGCATGTAATGTCTCTCTCGTTGTATGATAGTGTTCTAATTTCTGCCAGCCACTGTCTCTCTTCATCCTTTTCATGTTCATCATCATCGTCTTCTCCCTCGCCGTCGTCAATACTCATATAAAGGTCTCGGTTTATCTTACAAAGATCACCATTGTATGTAAAACTGTTGTATCTCTGTACTGCGTTTGTCTCTCCTCCGTCATGTAGGGCCAAATTGTTCTATATCTCTTCATCTATGATCGTTCAGCTTGGTAGTTTGTGTTCCGCAATCATGGCATCCTCCACATGTAGAAAGTTATCATATATCTCAATTTTTGTTTTAATGATGACCCTGAGGTTTCCTATGCCCAGTTATCAGTCGGAAGATGAAGACCTATTCTTCTCTAGTTGCCAACATAGCAATAGTTTTTTTAAACAGAAGTTACGGTGTTGATAGATACATTTTCTCGCAACGTTGGCTTTAGTAATGGTCTTTGCATCCTTATGATAATTTACACTCCAGATGTTCCATTTTTTCCTTGTCAATGTTTCACTCCTTGGTTGTCAATGTTTCACTCCTTGCCTGTCAATGTTTCACTCCCTGTTTGTCAATGTTCCAATATTTACTTGTCATTGTTCCAACATTCACCTGTCAATTTTCCAATTGTTACCATTCAATATGTCACACCCTACCTGTCAATGTTTTATACTTTCTGTCTGTTACTTCACTTTCCCCCTGTCACTGCTCACTTTCTCCCCGTTCCTGTCCACTTTCTCACTGTCACTGCCCACTTTCTCCCTATCACTGCCTACTATAAATCTGTCACTGCATACTATCTCAATGTCATTGACCAAAGTCTTCCTGTCAGTGCTCCTAACTCCATTTCACTTCCCACTGTATCCCTGTATCTATCTGTCAGTTTCCAACTGTCTATCTGTCACTGCCGCCTATATCTCTGTCATTACTCACTATCTCTCTGTCACTACCCATTATCTCCTGACACTACCCACTATCTCCATGTCACTGCCCCTATCTATCTGTCACTGCCCACTATCTGTCTGGCACTGTCCACTTTCTTTTTGTCACTGCCCACATTATCACTGCCCACTATCTGTATGTCACTGACCACTATCTGATTGTTTCGTTCCCACTATCGAATTGTCAGATTCCCCACTCTGTCCGTTTCCCGTGGTAAGAGAAAGCGCTTTATGCATTAGTGATTTTTTTAGAGAATCTTTAAAGAGAACTTTCATTGGGGTCGAGCAAGCTGGAAACATTAATCTATATTTGACTACAATGGAGTCATTCACATCTGACTAGAATGGACGTTAATGTTAATCTATAGCTCGTGAATATGTATGTTTTTAAAAATTGGTCTGCTTTTACTTCTATTCACATGTGTCGTTAGTCGACGTGGTGAGCTGCAGTTTTTTCTTCCATTAGCCAGATTGCTTCTTGACCACGTGGGGATATGTGATTTTCTTTCGTGTACCAGATCTGTCGTTATCCACTGAGGGAAATGTATTTTTCTGTTGCATGCCGGCTTGGTGATTTAGGTGTATTTATTTCAGGTGTCCGATCCAATTTATATTCTGCCTTTTCATGTATTCCAAGCACGATGTTGCATCCACCTTCTTCTGTTTTTCTTCATTTCGTACTGTAGTTCATCGTGTGTTACCAAGTCTTTCCCAAACACTTTATTTCGCTTATAGCTGTTTTGCACGCTTGTGTCTTGTTGAGAGTCCATATCTGACACTAGTAGCATAGAGATGGTATACAAATTATGTTAAACAGTTGTCTATTAGTCTCCACTGAGATGTATGTGTGTCATAATTAGGAGAGCTGATAGAACACGATATTTGCATTCTTACAGAAACATGATTTCACCGTGTTTTCCAAATTTTCAACTATTGGTCTTAATTTACTTCCCGTAATTTTTTGAATATTTTATAATCGTCCAAAGACAATTTCCTTGTTCTATATTTGAGAAACAGTTATACCTGGAAGTTGCTTATCTGTACCTTTTGGCGCTGCAGCTGTACCTATTGGCGCTTCAGCTGAGGAACAAGCACAATAGGAAATGTCAATATTCAAGAAGACACTGCCGGACAAATAGATAAGTGACACACAGACAAGGAGCATAGACACGAGGTAAATTTACAACAAATACAGAGACAAACAAGGAATATTTACATAAAGGACTGGCAGTCACGAATCACAAATATAGATAGACAAGAAACAAAGAGAGGCACAGACAATGAATAAAGATAACCAAACCGGTAAGGTACAATAATACGTCTTGGCTTGGCTTTGTTCGTTCTCAATCTCTCGATAACAAACCCTGAAAGGGCTTAAGTAGCAGAATGTAGTTCAGAGAACAGAATGCGTTGTGTCGTAGTTTACAGATTGACTGCGATATTTGCACCTTTCGGTCCAACACATCCGACTTCAGCAAGCATTTTTTGAGTACCGCGTTAGCATTCCTTCTTCGATCCCCGTCTGCCCTGCTGCAGCCTCTTATCCAGGATCAACGCGTGGAGGTGTAGGAAGGTCTTGGAAGCTCTGGTTCGCTGGCCCTGACGCTAGCAGTAAGCTATGGGTCGCTACTGCGAAAGCATTTGTCAAGAATCTATTCATTAATCAAGAGCGAAAGTCAGAAGCGCGAATACGATCAGATACCGTCGTAGTTCTGACCATTAATGATACCGACTACGATCCGCAGGAGTTGCTTCGATGACTCTGCGGGCAGCTTCCGGGAAACCAAAGTATTTGGGTTCCGGGGGAAGTATGGTTGCAAAGCTGAAACTTAAAGGAATTGACGGAAGGGCACCACCAGGAGTGGAGCCTGCGTCTTAATTTGACTCAACACGCTAACACTGTAATGATTGACGGGCCGAGAGCACTTCCGTTGGGTCTAATAGGGAATGTGTGCTGGAATTAGCTTATCGGAAATCTGGAACTAGTCTCTCGGTGGCTCGATCGGCTCGCATCCATTGTTCGTTAAAGGAAATGACGGAAGGGCACCAGCAAAGAGTGGCGCCTGTGGCTAAATTGACTAAACACACCAACCGTGAAACGACTGACAGGCTAGGAGCATTTTCGTTGGGTCTAATAAGCAACGTGTGCTGGAATTAGAACCTCAGAAGACAGGCCAATTTACCCTACATATGACAGGGCGTTGCTACGGTAATCCTGCTCAATCCGAGAGGAATCGCAGGTTTCAGACACTTCATCATTGATTGACAAATAGCTCTCTCTTAAAATCATTGGGTCTAATAGTGAACGGGTGCTGGTATTAGACCCTGGGAAGACAGGTCAGTTTTACCCAACTAATGACAGGGCGTTGCTACGGTAATCCTGCTCAATCGGATAGGAATTGCAGATCTCAGACACTTGGTCAACGTGCCTGGCTGATAAGCTAATGGTGCGAGGCTACCATCTGAGGGATTACGGCCGAACGCCGCTAAGCCGGAATCCCGCCCCGAACCTCAGAGAATATACCAAGAAGAGTCCACAGCTCTATATTCGCAGATGATCTGGCTATGTGGACCTCTGAAAAAAATCTCACCATATCAAGATTCGGATGCAGCAGGCCGTAACATCGTTGGAGGATTGGGCGAACTCATTGCTGGTCAAAATAAATGAGGACAAAACAACATGTACGATATTCTCGCTTTCAAACAAACCCCAAAACACCAACATAAGTCTTAACGGCCAATATCTGCGGCTAAACGACAACCCAAACTACCTGGGAGTCACATTTGATCGGCACATGACATGGAAAAGTCAGATTGAGAGAAACCGAATGAAAGCCAGAGAAAGAAGGGCAATCATGAGGAAACTTGCTGGCACAAGCTGGGGAGAAGACAAAAGTATACTAAAGAAACTGTACACTGGAAGAGTGAGACCAGTTCTCGAGTATGGCATTGCGGAAGACAACAGCAGAAAAGGCGAACTTTGATAAAATTAGCAAACTCCAAAACTAAGCCATGAGAGTTATAACAGGAGGCATGAAGTCAACGCCAATTGTAGAACTTGAAAAGATTAGAAATCTGCAATCCATGACCGACAGAAGAGACTGCAGTCCAGCAGCAAGCAGAGAAACTCAGAAGACTGACAGACCATCCAATGCATCAGATACTAAATAGATTTGGAAATTGGAAACTAAAACGGAGAAACTTTGCAGAAATAGCAAAAGCAAAGATGAGCGAAGACCCTATGATCACACTAACAACACCAAAGCCCACCCCTACAATACGCAAATCTACCTGGAGGCAGCATTTACTTCCAGAGGTGGTAGAAAATATACCAGGTATTGGAAACAAGAACAGCTAGACTGAAAAAGAAAGAAGAGACATAACCCTGAGGTACATAACGAAAAACTACCCAAGCATGGACTGGACCCATGCATACACCGACGGTCCTGTACCAAACACAACACAGAACGGAGGGGCAGGGGCATTCCTGAGCCTACCAAATGGTAAAAAATTAACACTGTCAGTGGCAACTGGAAAATACTCAAGAAATTTCAGAGCGGAGGCAGAGGCACTGAGGACTCCAGTGGAAGAAATGGTGACAGGCAAAATTAATTAAAGCCATATAGTTCTGTTTACAGATGTCCTGGCCGTTGCAGAAAGCACTAAAAAGCCAGAGAAATACTGAACTTAATGATTTAAAAGCAGTACTCTGTCAACTAAGCCAGCAGTCTGCACCAAAAAGAGTAATTGTACAGTGGGTTCCATCCCACTGTAACATCCAAGGCAACGAGGAGGCAGACAAACTGGCAAAAGAAGGCGCAAGACTACCACAACCAGATCATAATGTGACCTACGAAGAGTACAAAAGGCTTATTAGAGCCAGATACATGACCAAATTAGAAACAGAACATACTGGCTACACAAAAACGATGCCTATTTCCAGTTGAACAGACAAGAGCAGGTCGTGGTCTTTAAACTCCGCACTGGCCACAAAAGAGACTGAGGTACCACCTATTCAATAAATTGAAGATAGGTGGCACTGACAAATGCACGTGTTGTACCGGGAAAATGACCGCTGAACATTTGCTGCAAAACTGCCCAACATACAAGGATCAGATAAAGCACATGTGGCCATCACCAGTGGCAACACTAGACAAGTTCTATGGCAGTGTCTACAGCCTCAGGATAACCGCTGCTTTTTTTCGAAAAAAATTCATCTTGACGTCTGAAAACGTACGAAGAAGAAGAATATATAGCTCGCGAATATGTGTTGTATATTTGTAATTATTCTTCCATTGCTTCTACTCACTAATGTCATTAGACGTTCTAGGGAGGTGTAGTTTTCTTTCATGTTCTGGAAATGTCGTTAGACGATGTGGGGAGGCGTAATATTTTTTTTCGTGTACCAGATGTGTCGTTGGACACCGAGTGGAGGTATAGTCTTTTTGCGTTTTGCCAGATATGGCCATGGTGCTGTTGTTGTTCAATATTATTTAGTATCTCACATACACCGTTTATCCTTATTTTCCTCGTCCATCTCTTGCTATGTAACTCTCTTTTCTGGTGTTGTAGATTCACTCAGCTGGTAGATTTTGTTGCATTCATGTCAGGTGTCAGCACCAGTTCATATTCTGCCTATCCATGTATTTCATGCCCGATGCGACATCCAATTTCTTTTTGATTTCTTCGTTTCGTATTCTGTCCAACTTTGTGATCCCGACCATGTTACTAAAATACATCATTTCTCATATAGTGATTTCTCTTTTTTGTGTCTTGTTGAGAGTCCATGTCTGACGCTGGTAGCAGAGACTTTGTAAACAAAAATACTAATAACAATGCTGTTAGTCTCAACCTGGATGAGTTTATGTCGTAATAATGGGGAGAACTGAAAAGAAACTACATTTGCCCTCTTAAGGAAACATGATTAAATCTTTCTTTCCATCCTTCCGTCTTGTATGAATCCGTCCTCCCCAAGTATTTGAATGATCTCCTTTGACTTTGTTCTTGTCTTCTCTGTTATGCTGATTGTCATTATCTTCGTCTTTGTTATGTTAATCTCCCTATTATATGTTATTTTCATTTTGAATGAAATATGCTTTGATCATTTGTAAAAAGACCCTCTTTCATTAAGGAAGTTTCTGCTCTGGCTTCAGTTGTTACTTTATCCATATCTACAATGAAACAAATGATGCGATAGTACACATCCCTGTCCTACACGCGCTTAACCGCAAACCAATTTGTGAGTCCCCTTGGTGTTCTCCCGTACTTTGACTATTGTTTTACATTTATCTGATACTGTCTAATATCTATCCTTGAACACTATTGTTTTCTTGGATTTCTAAAAGGGGGTTTCTATCTACTCTGTTAAATACGTCCACTTGATCCACAAAAACGATTTTCGGTTCATTATTGTAATCAATAGTTTATTTTACAAATCTGTATGCGAGAAAGGACATCCATTCAGACTTTTCATTTTCTTCAATCAAACTGATTGTTACTTCATTGATTTTCATCTATTGGTCTTAATTTACTTCCCGTGATTTTTTGTAAATTTTATAATCGTCTTAAGACAATTTCCTTGTTAAATATTTGAGAAACAGTTATACCTGGAGGTTGCTTATCTGTAGCTTCTGACGCTGCAGCTGTACCTTTTGGCGCTTCAGCTGAGGAACAAGCACAATAGAAAATGTCAATATTCAAGAAGACACTGCCGGACAATGAGATAAGCGACATACAGACAAGCAGCATAGACACGAGGTACATTTACAACAAATAGAGAGACAAACAAGGAATATTTACATAAAGGACTGGCAGCCATGAATCACAAATATAGATAGACAAGAAACAAAGAGAGGCACAGACAATGAATAAAGACAACAAAACTGGCAAGGTACAATAATACGTCTTGGCTTGGCTTGGCTTCTTTCGTTCTCAATCTCTCGCTAACAAACCCTGAAAGAGCTTAAGTAGCAGAATGTAGTTCAGAGAACATAATGCGTTGTGTCGTAGTTTACAGACTGACTGCGATATTTGCATCTTTCGGTCCAACACATCCGACTTGAGCAAGCATTGTTTGAGTACCGCGTTAGCATTCCTTCTTCGATCCCTTCTCCTATGCTTGTCTACCCTGATGCAGCCTGTTATCCACGATCACCACGTGGAGGTGTAGAAAGTTCTTGGCAGCTCTGCTTCGCTGGCCGTGAGGCTAGCAGTAAGCTATGGGTCGATGACCACTGCAGCTTATGCGCTGCTCAGCATTCTGATCCGGTACAATAATACTGACAGACAATGAGAAAAGGGAAAGACATACAAAGTACATACACATTTACAGACAATAAACAAAGACACCAACAGGCAATGAACAAAGACACCAACAGCCAATGTACAAAGACATCAACAGCCAATGAACAAAGACCTCAACAGCCAATGCACAAAGATCTCAACAGCCAATGAAGAAAGACACTGACAGATAATGCACACTGCCTAGTTCCTTATTATCAATGTCCACCCTTTGCCGGTCACTGCCCTACTTTCTGCTTGCAGCTGTTCCATTATTTGCGTGCATCTATTCTATTCTCTGCCTGATCCTGACTTATTCTCTTATTTTAATGTCCCACTATCTACATGTAGTTGCCCTACTTGCTCTCCGCCATTGTCCCATTAACTGCTTATCACTGTCCCACTACCTGCCCGTCCGTCTGTTATTGTCTCATTAATATCTAACTATGAAGACTAATCTCGGAGGAACACACCGACGAAGAATACCTGGTTCAACTGGTCGTTGGCGTATAACAATACAGTATTGTGAACTGCATAGAGTACTACGACACCTAGTAAATTCTGGTTATCCACTGCATCCGTAATTTTCTCCAGTAGTCTTTATTGTCTTCTGCCAATGGTTCCAGACAGATGTTGTCAATTAGCACCGTCTACCATCTGTGACGAAGCCATAGTGCACCCACCACAGACACTTTTGAACAGCAAATTGGCCTGGACATTTTTTTAAATATCTAGGAGGTCACAGCAGCGATCAGTCAACTATTTACACTGGCGGTTCCATGTGCTTATCTGATACCAGCTGAGATTTACAAAGCAGGCAGTTGTGAACAAAGACAAATTGAGACACCCCCACAAGAACTCAAGGATGAAACTATCGTCCATTTATACAAGCAAAAGGAAATCTTTCAATTCTGCAACAACCACAGAGGAATATCCTTCCTACCTATCGACTGCTGTACTAGAAAGATAATGATACGAATTGCCCTCAATCGACTGATCGATGACATAGAACATGGTCTTCTTCAGGAGAAATGTCAAGAGCAATAGCATGAGCTGTACATGACTTTCATAAACCTCACAAAGGCCTTTGACACAATCTACAGAGATGCAGCCAGGCAGAACATGGGACAATTTGGCTATCCAAGCGGATTAACGATTATCGTTAACCGATTCCATGAGGGTATGCCTGTGTGCTGAGTGATGAGGATACATCAAAGGCTTTTCCTGTCTGAAACGGCGTTAAGTAGGGTTTTGTGTTCAGCATGATGTCTGCTGCCATACTCAGTGATAGCTTTCGAGGTTATGTTGGTAACAGAGCCGAAATAAAATATGGTACACTTTTCTAAATCCAGGCTCTTGTGAGCTCACTCCAAGGTGAATAATGCAGCCATCTCCAACCTACTGTTTACTGAAGACTGCATCCTTACTGTCAGCAGTGAAAGAGTCATGCAGATCTATGTGGACACATTTTCAACAGTCTGTGACGTGTTTGATCTCACCATTTAAACCAAAAAAAAAAAAATCTGAAGACATGTTTCAGCCTGACCCGAAGCGACAAAATAATAACAGTTGCTACCGCTAGTAAAGATGACAACAGCATGAGGCTTATTTGGGAAGATGTGATTTCACTTGACTGTAAAGTTACATTCTGGCACGGCAAACTCTGTCGCACCCGAGACACACATATGAGAAGTCGACTGTGGATTCCACGTGAATTCTGTTCTTCCAGGCAACTCGCGTTCTCTGAACATCTGGTAGCGAGAGATTGAGAACGAACGAAAACAAAACCAAGACAGGAATTTAAGACAGAGGCAGATTGTAAAACAGACACATACAAAATAATAAACAAAGACCCGGACAAACAATGAACAAAATCCTGATTTTCTCTGCCGCTGTCCAACTCTTTGCTTGTTTCTTGCCCACTGTCTACTACACTGTCTATCTATCATAGCCCCACCATGTGTCTTTCTCACGCCAGCCACCTGCCTATTCGCTACCCCACTCTGTATTTCACTGTCTGAACGTCACAATTACATTGCCTCTCTTTCACTATCCTGCTTTCTTCTTGCCATGTCCCACTCACTCCGTGTCTCTTTCCCAATCTCTAGAACACGATTGGCTGTCATTGCCAAATTACTTACCAATTACTGATCGTGTCAGTGCCTATTTTCATATTTTCTCTGTCTGTCGCTCCCATTTCTATCTAGAGCATTATGGTAATTCTCCATCATCTGGTTGTCTGTGCCTCTCTATCTGACTGACCTTGTTTCACTATTTGTCTGTCAATATTCCTCTCTTTACTGTCCATATGTAGCCAAATTACTGTCACTGTCCAACAATATGCCTGCCACTGTCCAGCAGTCTACCTTCCAGTGCCGAAGACTCTGTCTCGCCACTGTCCAACAATCTGTCTTCCAGTGTTCAACAATCTGCCTCTGGCTGCCCAGCAATATGTCTCCCATTGTCCAACAACCTCCCTCCAAGTGCCCAACACTCTGCCCCCCAGTGCCCAGCAATCTGTCTCCCACTGTCCAACAATCTGATCCTCACTGTTCAACAACCTCCCTCTCAGTGTCCAACACTCTGCCTCCCAGTACTCAACAAAGACCGCTGAACATCTGCTGCAGAACTGCCCGACATACGAGGATCAGAGACAGCAGATGTGGCCATCACCAGTGGAACTGCAAGACAAGCTCTATGGCAGTATCGACAGCCTCAGGATGACCCCTGGTTTTTTCGAAAAAATAATGGTTACTGTCTGACTGCGTACGAAGAAGAAGAAGAAGAAGACCCTCGGAAGACAGGCAAATTTTACCTTACACATGACAGGGCGTTGCTACGGTAATCCTGCTCAATCCGAGAAGAAACGCAGGTTTCAGACATTTCATCATTGATTGACAAATAGCTCTCTCTTAAAATCATTGGGTCTAATAGTGAACGGGTGCTTGTATTAAACCCAAAACGGAAAGCCTCAACCTGGACAAAGAAGGGAACAAGCTATGGAAGCTAGTCAGAGCCATGAACGACGAAACCCCGTCAAACAAACAAATTACCATCAAGCAGGGCGAAAACTTTCTCACTTGTAAGAAAGCCGCAAACGCTTTTGTCGATCACTATGCCAGAGCAAACCACATCGAGGTCCCTGCAGATAGGCATACAGACATTAGTGAAGAGCAAAAGGGGCACGACAAGATCAATACGGCACCAGAAGAGCATATAATGGCCAAATTAACAATGAGCGAAATGGAAGAGGCCATGAGAACATTAAAGAAAAGGAAATCTCCCGGAAAAGACGGGATAACAAACGAAATGCTGATGGGGCTGGGCCAAACAGCGAAGAGGAAACTGCTATCGGTCCTGAACCAAATCTGGAAAAGGGGAATTGTACCCCAGGCATGGAAAGACGCAGTACTGGTACCAGTACCAAAAACAGGAAAGGACAAAACAGATCCAAATGGATACAGGCCTATCAGACTACTGAGCTGTGTCGGCAAGCTGATGGAACGTATGATAAACACCAGACTGATGTGGTATCTGGAAAAAAAAACGAATACTTATTCCACAGAAGGCCGGCTTTAGACAGCACAGATCCACTGAGGACCAGGTCATCCTCATAGTCCAGGAAATAGAAGATGCCTACCAGGCACAGAAACACACAGTAGTGGTGTGGGTGGACCTGGAAAAGGCATTTGACAAAGTCTGGAAAGATGGACTTAGAGTCAAGCTAAGAAGAAGTGATGTTTGTTGGAAAATGTACAAGTGGATCAACCACTACCTCAAAAACAGAACGGCCAGAGTCCAAGTACAAGAGCAGATGAGCAAAAAGGTGACACTTGAGCAGGGAGTACCCCAAGGGGGAGTACTGTCACCCACACTCTTCCTGGTGTATATAGACGACATTACAGAGAATATACCAAGAAGAGTCCATAGCTCAATGTTTGCAGACGATCTGGCTATGTGGACCTCTGAAAAGAATCTCACCATAGCAAGAAATCGGATGCAGCAGGCCCTAACATCGCTGAAAGAGTGGGCGAACTCATGGCTGGTCAAAATAAACGAGGAGAAAACCACATGCACAATATTATCGCTTTCAATCAAACCCCAAAATACCAAATTAAGTTTAAATGGCAAATTCCTGCAGCCAAACGACAACCCAAACTGTATGGGAGTCACATTTGATCGGCTCATGACAAGGAAAAGTCAGATCGAGAGAAACCAAATGAGAGCCAGAGAAAGAATGGTAATCATGAGTAAACTTGCTGGCACAAGCTGGGGAGCAGACGAAAGCATACTAAAGAAACTGTACACTGGAAGAGTGAGACCAGTTCTCGAGTATGGCATTGCGGCATGGACAATAGCAGCAAAGGCGAACTTCGATAAAGTTAGCAAACTTCAAAACTAAGCCATCAGAGTTATAACAGAAGGCATGAAGTCAACGCCAATTGTAGAACTTGAAAAGATTACAAAACTGCAATCCATGACCTGTAGAAGAGACTGCAGAGCCCAGCTGCAGTCAGAGAAACTCCAAAGACTGACTGACCATCCAATGCATCAGAGACTAAACAATTTTGGAAATGGGAAACTAAAGCGGAGAAACTTTGCAGAAATAGCCGAAGCAAAGATGCACGAAGATCCCATAAACGCACTAACAACACCAAAACCCATCACTACTGTACGAAAACCTACCTGGAGGCAGGATCTATTTCCAGAGGTGGTAGAAAATATACCAAGTATTGGAAACACAAACTGCCAGACTGAAAAAGAAAGGAGAGACACTACCCTAAGCTTTATATCGAAAAACTACCCAGTCATGGACTGGACCAATGCATACACCGACGGTTCTGTAACAAACACTACACAGAACGGAGGGACAGGGGCATTCCTGAACCTACCAAATGGCAGAAAAATAACACTGTCATTCGCTACTGGTAAGTACACAAGCAATTTCAGAGCGGAGGCAGAGGCACTGTGTGCGGCAGTGGAAGAAATGGTGACACACAAAGAAAATGAAAGCCATATAGTCCTGCTTACAGATGCTCTCGCCGTAGTCACAGCGCTAAAAAGCCAGAAAAACACTGAGCTTAAGGACTTAAGAGCAGCACTCTGCAAACTGTGCCAGAAGTACGCACCAAAACGAGGAGTGGTACAGTGGGTCCCATCACACTGCAACATCCAAGGCAACGAGGAGGCAGACAGACTGGCAAAAAAAGGTGCACGACTACAACAAACAGATACTAGTATGACGTACGAAGAGTCAAAACGGCTTATCAAAGCCAGATACACGACCAAATGTGAAACCGAACATACTGTTTACACCAAAAACGATGCCTATTACCAGTTGAACAGAAGAGAGCAGGTCGTTGTCTTCAGACTTCGCACTGGCCACAATAGACTGATGTACTACCTATTCATCAAATTAAAGATAGGTGGTGCCGACGAATGCCCGTGCGGTACCGGTAAAAAGACCGCTGAACATCTGCTGCAGAACTGCCCGACATACGAGGATCAGAGACAGCAGATGTGGCCATCACCAGTGGAACTGCAAGACAAGCTCTATGGCAGTGTCGACAGCCTCAGGATGACCCTTGGTTTTTTCGAAAAAATAATGGTTACTGTCTGACTGCGTACGAAGAAGAAGAAGAAGAAGACCCTGGGAAGAAAGGTCAGTTTTACCCAACTAATGACAGAGCGTTGCTACGGTAATCCTGCTCAATCCGAGAGGAATTGCAGATCTCAGATACTTGGTCAACGTGCCTGGCTGATAAGCTAATGGTGCGAGGCTACCATCTGAAAGATATTGGCCGAACGCCGCTAAGCCGGAATCCCGCCCCGAACCTCAGAGAATATACCAAGAAGAATCCACAGCTCCATGTTCGCAGACGATCTGGCTATGTGGACCTCTAAAAAAAATCTCACTATAGCAAGGTTCGGATTCAACAGGCCCTAACATCGTTGGAGGAGTGGACGAACTCATTGCCGGTTAAAATAAAAGAGGAAAAAACAACATGTACGATATTCTCGCTTTCAAACAAAGACCAAAACACCAACATAAGTCTTAACGGCAAATATCTGCGGCAAAACGACAACCCAAACTACCTGGAAGTCACATTTGATCGGCGCATGACATGGAAAAGTCAGATCGAGAGAAATCGAATGAGAGCCAGAGAAAGAATGGCAATCATGAGGAAACTTGCTGGCACAAGCTGGGGAGTAGACAAAAGTAGACTAAAGAAACTGTACACTGGAAGAGTGAGACCAGTTCTCGAGTATGGCATTGCGGAAGACAATAGCAGAAAATGCGAACTTTGATAAAATTAGCAAACTCCAAAACTAAGCCATGAAAGTTATATCAGGAGGCACGAAGTCAACGCCAATTGTAGAACTTGAAAAGATTAGAAATCTGCAATCCATGACCGACAGAAGAGACTGCAGTCCAGCAGCAAGCAGAGGAACTCAGAAGACTGACAGACCATCCAATGCATCAGATACTAAATAGATTTGGAAATTGGAAACTAAAACGGAGAAACTTTGCAGAAATAGCAAAAGCAAAGATCAGCGAAGACCCTATGATCACACTAACAACACCAAAGCCCACCCCTACTATACGTAAATTTACCTGGAGGCAGCATTTACTTCCAGAGGTGGTAGAAAATATACCCGGTATTGGAAACAAGAACAGCCAGACTGAAAAAGAAAGAAGAGACATAACCCTGAGGTACATAACGAAAAACTACCCAAGCATGGACTGGACCCATGCATACACCGACGGTCCTGTAACAAACACAAAACAGAACGGAGGGGCAGAGGCATTCCTGAGCCTACCAAATGGTAAAAAATTAACACTGTCAGTGGCAACTGGAAAATACTCAAGAAATTTCAGAGCGGAGGCAGAGGCACTGAGGGCTCCAGTGGAAGAAATGGTGACAGGCAAAATAAATTAAAGCCATATAGTTCTGTTTACAGATGCCCTGGCCGTTGCAGAAAGCACTAAAAAGCCAGAAAAATACTGAACTTAATGATTTAAGAGCAGTACTCTGTCAACTAAGCCAGCAGTCTGCACCAGAAAGAGTAATTGTACAGTGGGTTCCATCCCACTGTAACATCCAAGGCAACGAGGAGGCAGACATACTGGCAAAAGAAGGCGCAAGACTACCACAACCAGATCATAATGTGACCTACGAAGAGTACAAAAGGCTTATTAGAGCCAGATACATGACCAAATTAGAAACAGAACATACTGGCTACACAAAAACGATGCCTATTTCCAGTTGAACAGACAAGAGCAGGTCGTGGTCTTTAAACTCCGCACTGGCCACAAAAGAGACTGAGGTACCACCTATTCAATAAATTGAAGATAGGTGGCACTGACAAATGCACGTGTTGTACTGGGAAAATGACCGCTGAACATTTGCTGCAAAACTGCCCAACATACAAGGATCAGATAAAGCACATGTGGCCATCACCAGTGGCAACACTAGACAAGTTCTATGGCAGTGTCGACAGCCTCAGGATAACCGCTGCTTTTTTCGAAAAAAATTCATCTTGACGTCTGAAAACGTACGAAGAAGAAGAATATATAGCTCGCGAATATGTGTTGTCTATTTGTAATTATTCTTCCATTGCTTCTACTCACTAATGTCATTAGACGTTCTAGGGAGGTGTAGTTTTCTTTCATGTTCTGGAAATGTCGTTAGACGATGTGGGGAGGCGTAATATTTTTTTTCGTGTACCAGATGTGTCGTTGGACACCGAGTGGAGGTATAGTCTTTTTGCGTTTTGCCAGATATGGCCATGGTGCTGTTGTTGTTCAATATTATTTAGTATCTCACATACACCGTTTATCCTTATTTTCCTCGTCCATCTCTTGCTATGTAACTCTCTTTTCTGGTGTTGTAGATTCACTCAGCTGGTAGGTTTTGTTGCATTCATGTCAGGTGTCAGCACCAGTTCATATTCTGCCTATCCATGTATTTCATGCCCGATGCGACATCCAATTTCTTTTTGATTTCTTCGTTTCGTATTCTGTCCAACTTTGTGATCCCGACCATGTTACTAAAATACATCATTTCTCATATAGTGATTTCTCTTTTTTGTGTCTTGTTGAGAGTCCATGTCTGACGCTGGTAGCAGAGACTTTGTAAACAAAAATACTAATAACAATGCTGTTAGTCTCAACTTGGATGAGTTTATGTCGTAATAATGGGGAGAACTGAAAAGAAACTACATTTGCCCTCTTAAGGAAACATGATTAAATCTTTCTTTCCATCCTTCCGTCTTGTATGAATCCGTCCTCCCCAAGTATTTGAATGATCTCCTTTGACTTTGTTCTTGTCTTCTCTGTTATGCTGATTGTCATTATCTTCGTCTTTGTTATGTTAATCTCCCTATTATATGTTATTTTCATTTTGAATGAAATATGCTTTGATCATTTGTAAAAAGACCCTCTTTCATTAAGGAAGTTTCTGCTCTGGCTTCAGTTGTTACTTTGTCCATATCTACAATGAAACAAATGATGCGATAGTACACATCCCTGTCCTACACGCGCTTAACCGCAAACCAATTTGTGAGTCCCCTTGGTGTTCTCCCGTACTTTGACTATTGTTTTACATTTATCTGATACTGTCTAATATCTATCCTTGAACACTATTGTTTTCTTGGATTTCTAAAAGGGGGTTTCTATCTACTCTGTTAAATACGTCCACTTGATCCACAAAAACGATTTTCGGTTCATTATTGTAATCAATAGTTTATTTTACAAATCTGTATGCGAGAAAGGACATCCATTCAGACTTTTCATTTTCTTCAATCAAACTGATTGTTACTTCATTGATTTTCATCTATTGGTCTTAATTTACTTCCCGTGATTTTTTGTAAATTTTATAATCGTCTTAAGACAATTTCCTTGTTAAATATTTGAGAAACAGTTATACCTGGAGGTTGCTTATCTGTAGCTTCTGACGCTGCAGCTGTACCTTTTGGCGCTTCAGCTGAGGAACAAGCACAATAGAAAATGTCAATATTCAAGAAGACACTGCCGGACAATGAGATAAGCGACATACAGACAAGCAGCATAGACACGAGGTACATTTACAACAAATAGAGAGACAAACAAGGAATATTTACATAAAGGACTGGCAGCCATGAATCACAAATATAGATAGACAAGATACAAAGAGAGGCACAGACAATGAATAAAGACAACAAAACTGGCAAGGTACAATAATACGTCTTGGCTTGGCTTGGCTTCTTTCGTTCTCAATCTCTCGCTAACAAACCCTGAAAGAGCTTAAGTAGCAGAATGTAGTTCAGAGAACATAATGCGTTGTGTCGTAGTTTACAGACTGACTGCGATATTTGCATCTTTCGGTCCAACACATCCGACTTGAGCAAGCATTGTTTGAGTACCGCGTTAGCATTCCTTCTTCGATCCCTTCTCCTACGCTTGTCTACCCTGATGCAGCCTGTTATCCACGATCACCACGTGGAGGTGTAGAAAGTTCTTGGCAGCTCTGCTTCGCTGGCCGTGAGGCTAGCAGTAAGCTATGGGTCGATGACCACTGCAGCTTATGCGCTGCTCAGCATTCTGATCCGGTACAATAATACTGACAGACAATGAGAAAAGGGAAAGACATACAAAGTACATACACATTTACAGACAATAAACAAAGACACTAACAGGCAATGAACAAAGACACCAACAGCCAATGTACAAAGACATCAACAGCCAATGAACAAAGACCTCAACAGCCAATGCACAAAGATCTCAACAGCCAATGAAGAAAGACACTGACAGATAATGCACACTGCCTAGTTCCTTATTATCAATGTCCACCCTTTGCCGGTCACTGCCCTACTTTCTGCTTGCAGCTGTTCCATTATTTGCGTGCATCTATTCTATTCTCTGCCTGATCCTGACTTATTCTCTTATTTTAATGTCCCACTATCTACATGTAGTTGCCCTACTTGCTCTCCGCCATTGTCCCATTAACTGCTTATCACTGTCCCACTACCTGCCCGTCCGTCTGTTATTGTCTCATTAATATCTAACTATGAAGACTAATCTCGGAGGAACACACCGACGAAGAATACCTGGTTCAACTGGTCGTTGGCGTATAACAATACAGTATTGTGAACTGCATAGAGTACTACGACACCTAGTAAATTCTGGTTATCCACTGCATCCGTAATTTTCTCCAGTAGTCTTTATTGTCTTCTGCCAATGGTTCCAGACAGATGTTGTCAATTAGCACCGTCTACCATCTGTGACGAAGCCATAGTGCACCCACCACAGACACTTTTGAACAGCAAATTGGCCTGGACATTTTTTTAAATATCTAGGAGGTCACAGCAGCGATCAGTCAACTATTTACACTGGCGGTTCCATGTGCTTATCTGATACCAGCTGAGATTTACAAAGCAGGCAGTTGTGAACAAAGACAAATTGAGTTGTTTAATACAGCACTGAGACACCCCCACAAGAACTCAAGGATGAAACTATCGTCCATTTATACAAGCAAAAGGAAATCTTTCAATTCTGCAACAACCACAGAGGAATATCCTTCCTACCTATCGACTGCTGTACTAGAAAGATAATGATACGAATTGCCCTCAATCGACTGATCGATGACATAGAACATGGTCTTCTTCAGGAGAAATGTCAAGAGCAATAGCATGAGCTGTACATGACTTTCATAAACCTCACAAAGGCCTTTGACACAATCTACAGAGATGCAGCCAGGCAGAACATGGGACAATTTGGCTATCCAAGCGGATTAACGATTATCGTTAACCGATTCCATGAGGGTATGCCTGTGTGCTGAGTGATGAGGATACATCAAAGGCTTTTCCTGTCTGAAACGGCGTTAAGTAGGGTTTTGTGTTCAGCATGATGTCTGCTGCCATACTCAGTGATAGCTTTCGAGGTTATGTTGGTAACAGAGCCGAAATAAAATATGGTACACTTTTCTAAATCCAGGCTCTTGTGAGCTCACTCCAAGGTGAATAATGCAGCCATCTCCAACCTACTGTTTGCTGAAGACTGCATCTTTACTGTCAGCAGTGAAAGAGTCATGCAGATCTATGTGGACACATTTTCAACAGTCTGTGACGTGTTTGATCTCACCATTTAAACCAAAAAAAAAAAAATCTGAAGACATGTTTCAGCCTGACCCGAAGCGACAAAATAATAACAGTTGCTACCGCTAGTAAAGATGACAACAGCATGAGGCTTATTTGGGAAGATGTGATTTCACTTGACTGTAAAGTTACATTCTGGCACGGCAAACTCTGTCGCACCCGAGACACACATATGAGAAGTCGACTGTGGATTCCACGTGAATTCTGTTCTTCCAGGCAACTCGCGTTCTCTGAACATCTGGTAGCGAGAGATTGAGAACGAACGAAAACAAAACCAAGACAGGAATTTAAGACAGAGGCAGATTGTAAAACAGACACATACAAAATAATAAACAAAGACCCGGACAAACAATGAACAAAATCCTGATTTTCTCTGCCGCTGTCCAACTCTTTGCTTGTTTCTTGCCCACTGTCTACTACACTGCCTGTCTATCATTGCCCCACCATGTGTCTTTCTCACGCCAGCCACCTGCCTATTCGCTACCCCACTCTGTATTTCACTGTCTGAACGTCACAATTACATTGCCTGTCTTTCACTATCCCGCTTTCTTCTTGCCATGTCCCACTCACTCCGTGTCTCTTTCCCAATCTCTAGAACACGATTGGCTGTCATTGCCAAATTACTTACCAATTACTGATCGTGTCAGTGCCTATTTTCATATTTTCTCTGTCTGTCGCTTTCCCATTTCTATCTAGAGCATTATGGTAATTCTCCATCATCTGGTTGTCTGTGCCTCTCTATCTGACTGACCTTGTTTCACTATTTGTCTGTCAATATTCCTCTCTTTACTGTCCATATGTAGCCAAATTACTGTCACTGTCCAACAATATGCCTGCCACTGTCCAGCAGTCTACCTTCCAGTGCCGAAGACTCTGTCTCGCCACTGTCCAACAATCTGTCTTCCAGTGTTCAACAATCTGCCTCTGGCTGCCCAGCAATATGTCTCCCATTGTCCAACAACCTCCCTCCAAGTGCCCAACACTCTGCCCCCCAGTGCCCAGCAATCTGTCTCCCACTGTCCAACAATCTGATCCTCACTGTTCAACAACCTCCCTCTCAGTGTCCAACACTCTGCCTCCCAGTACTCAACAATCTGCCTCCCAGTGCCCAACCATTTGCCTCCCAATGCCCAACAATCTGCCTCCCAGTGCCAACAAATTGCCTCCCAAAGCCCAACAATCTGACTGCCAGTGCCCAACTATTTGCCTCCCAATGCCCAACAATCTGCCTCCCAGTGCCCAACAATCTGCCTCACAGGGCTCAACTATCTGCCTCCCAATGCCCAAAAATCTGCCTCCCAGTGCCCAAAAAATCTGCCTCCCAGTGCTAACCTATCTTCCTCCCAATACCCAATAATCTGCTTCAAATGCCCAACAATCTGCCTCCCAGTGCTCAACTGTTTGCCTCCCAATGCCCAACTATTTGCCTCCTAATGCCTAAAAATCTGCCTCCCAATGCCCAACAATCTGCCTGCCTGTGCCCAACAATCTGTCTCCCAGTGCGCAACCATCTTACGCATGGTTATTCATTGTGTGATAGAGAATTACCACCTATGAAGTCATATGTACAACATTGCACATCTTCTGATTGGTGCGCCATATTAATTACAATCTAATTTATTCTCACCAGGAGAGACTTCATTCGAACGAAAAGTCATTTGGGCAAGGTCTTCATTGTTTTCATCATTTCTAGCTTTGGGTTCCAAGTTAGATTTTGATATCTTAAAGACTGCACTATTTTCAGGTCCATCATCAAATAAATACTGAGAATGGAACAAGAAACAACATCAATTTTAGTAGTAGTACCCTGAACGTTATGCTATAATTGGGCATGTGACTTACTCATCGACGATTAGTTTTCGAGAACTCAACTAACAAGTTATTGTAACAGATCTTAGCTGTATAGATTTATTAGTGATATGATTTTAGACATGTTTTATTAAGGTTAGAATGAGTGAGAGCATTGATAGTCAGCAGCCATTCAGTTGTTTCTTATAGAATTAAAACTAACAAAGCTAGCTAGTTCACGTGTACTCAAATCTGGACATCGGAATGCTTGGAAGGCATAGCTTTGGTTTCCAAGCCACGAAGATTTTAAAAACTACGCAATCTTGCATAACGCCTAGACGCCTAGACGCCCGTTAAAGCATGATCGGTAGTGACGAATACTTTTAACTGATTTTTAAGAAATATCGAAGAGAAAACCTTTGTTCGAGATATTGAAAAAGCGGCGGATATAGCTAGCTAGCGGAGCCCAGATCATTGTGAAATTTAAGAGCGAAGAGCTGGAGGAACAAATCATCAGTTTTCAAAGAGAAGAGA
Organism: Ariolimax columbianus; assembly: GCA_036924085.1. Lineage (NCBI taxonomy): Eukaryota > Metazoa > Mollusca > Gastropoda > Stylommatophora > Arionidae > Ariolimax > Ariolimax columbianus. The sequence goes on along the minus strand of JAVGWX010000005.1, from coordinate 67,441,381 downwards.
GGAGAGACAAGACGAGATCTTTTTCGGTGCAAGATAGTGGAGACTCAAGAGGACATATTCATTCTAGAGCAAAGACCGGAGAAACAAGTCGACATTAGTCGGCAGCGAGCAACTAGAACAACAGGACAATCTTGATAACTGTGAAGAGAAAGCATATATATTTTTGGAGTCTAGAGAGACAGAGAGAAAGGTTTAGACAGACATGGATCTTCCATTCTGTGGCAATCCACATAACGGCTCGTCTATCAAGTTAAGTTCGACTATCCACTAGTCTAACAGTTCTTCTATCAAATTACAATTCTTAATCAAGTTTATTTTAGTTCTAACACGGGACTGCAACTGAAGTAATCCACTAACAGGATTTTTAACACCGGACTGTAACTGAAATTATCCACTAACAAGTTTTCTAAGACGGTACTTCAACTGATGCCATCCACTAACATGTTTTCTTACACGGAACTTCAACCTAAGCCATCCACTAACATGTTTTCTAACACGGTACTTCAACTGATCCATCCACTAACATGTTTTCTAACACGGTACTTCAACTGAAGCCACCTACTAGCTAGTTTTTTAACACGGTACTTGAACTGATGCCATCTTCTAACATGTTTTCTAACACGATACTGCAACTGATCCATCCACTAACATGTTTTCTAACACGGTACTGCAACTGATCCATCCACTAACATATTTTCTAACACGGTAATGCAACTTATGCCATCCACTAACATGTTTTGTAAAACGGGATTGTAGATGTGCGAATGCCTCATTTATCTAGTCAGTCCCATTTTTGTAGATGTTCGAATGTTTAATTTGTCTAATAATAGTAATAATAATCTTTTAGGCGTCTGAAACCCGTAGCGTCGATCGGCCACGTCCATTACCCACCGTTGTGGAGTGGTTCCAGACCTATTCCAGGGTGGAGGAGATGGTTGCTATCTGTTCGAGCCAAACTGTTCGGGGACAGCCTCTTCTGCACCTCCATCTGGTCGGGGGAATAATTTTGGCACTGAGGAACGACTTGTGTAGTATCTTGTGGGCGGGGGTTTCCTGGTCCAGTCGGACGTCATGACCAAATAAACAAACCCGGTGCCGGTCAAATGTTTCTGTGATTGGGTGGAGGCCGGTTTTACCAGAGACCTCCAATGTTCCGGATGTAGTCATGCCATCGGATGCCCAGACAATGCCGGCCGTTGCGCATGTGAACATCTTTCAGTCGCGATATGGCATGTGTCAGTAATGTCCAGGTTTCGGAGCCGTAAGCAGGACTGGGACCACGCAGAACTGGTAGATAGGGATTTTTGTCACAAACGAGATCTTGCCATTACTCCATACACGTCGGAGGTCGTGCATAGCGGACGCAGCTAGTCTGATCCCCCTTGACATATCGGGACCCCTGCTCCCATCGGATGATATCATACTACCGAGATAGATGAATTCGTTGGTGCCATCCGCAGTGAGACCTTGAGTTTCAATACATTGAGGTGCTGTATCGTAGTCACATTATTTCAATATGATATCCATCTCTATGTCACATTTTGGTCACATTTTGTCATTATATAATTGCAATTTTTAATTTCTAATTTTTGGGTCGTATGCATTTTGTGAAGTCAATTGTGTGTGTATATTAGGCTATACAAATCGTAAAATCACATTTTTTTGATATACGGTCATTACATTTGTTAAGTAACATTTTTTGGGATATAAGAGTACAATTTATCACATTCTTGTGAATAATCACATCGCTGTAAGGCCATTCAGTTTGTCAAATCAAATTTGTGTGTATATAAGTCTGTACAATTTATCAAGTCACATTGTTGTGGATATATGTCCATGAAATTTATCAAGTCACATTTTTGTGGATATAAGTCTGTACAATTTATCAAGTCACATTGTTGTGGATGTAAGTCTGTACAATTTATCAAATCACATTGTTGTGGATATTAACTTTAACATCATCATTTATCCTTCTGGTTCCCCCCTAGAACATAGGACCAAAATAGCTGTTCGTCATCTGTTCAGATTGTAAATAAATCTAACAATTTGCCTTTGTGGATTATTCTACATGTGATATCTTCATAGACATCTTGTATAATTCTTGTAAATGTGTATAGTATTCCATAATGCTTCAAAATTTTCCTAATTACTGTTCGGTCTATATTATCAAATGCCTTTTGAACATCTATAAATGTAATATATAGATCCACATTTGCTCTGTGATAATTCTGCGCGCTCGTATTTATTTGATCAATGTCTGACCTTTCTGCTCGGAATCCTGCATCCTCCGGGCAGAAATACACACCAGACAGCAAAGACAGAAGATATAATGCAATGACGTTATATCTAACTAATCTCCACATTCTGTGTTAGAAGAATTCCGTTTGGAACATCGGAAATTATCTTTAGTTAACCTCTACACCATATAATTTCATGGTCTTACATAGAGGACAAAACATAACGGGAGCTCTAACTTGATAATTGCAGTAGTCCTACATTGTCAAACCTGACGCATATATGATGTGATCAATCGTAAAGTCATACATTGTCACAACGAAACAAATCTGGTATAATAAATTGTAAAGTCCTACATTGTCAAAACTGACACAAATCTGATTTGAGCAAATGTAGTCTTACGTTGTCGAAAGTGAAAAAAAATCCGACATGACACATTTTATTCTGACCTTGTCAAAAGAAACAAAAATCTGACTTGTAAAATTGTAGTCCTACATTATCAAAACAGACAAAATCGGACTTGAAATTTATAGTATTTTGATAAACAAGAAATGACAAAAATCAGACTTGGCAGAAGTTAGGATAGTCTGATGTTCCCTCTGACAAAACAAATGCTACAACCTAAGAAGAAGAACAAGACTTGACATAAATTAGAACGTTTGAAGTTTCCTCTGACAAAACAAATGCAACAACCAAAGAAGAAGAAGACCTGCTTAAACGAGGAAAACATTATAAGACAGATAAAGCAGATAATGATTTCTTGTAAGTTATTTTACCCGTTTGATAGCGTCAGTGCCTTTATCAAGAGAGAAACTCATAGCCGTGTTCTGGGTCCATATTGTGGACATCAAGACGATTAATAGGCCCGACCCCATCACAGTGAACAATGCACCAGCCATTCGTGTACGTCAAATAAGAAGTAGTCACGAATAAGGTGAAATATCTAGTTGCACTTGTCCGAGAATAAACAACCCTGAATAGATCAGAAACCTTTATAGGGCCCGTTAGCAAGAACGTAGCAAGCTAATGGTTTTATTTGTCAGTTTGGTCGACCAGTGTCAAATGCTTGTCCAATCAAATGAAAGAGGCGGGGTTAGGTTAATTAAATCTGACCAACAGTGGAACAAGGGAGGTCTTGCTGCTTATCAATGCGACATATTCCATGGTAAATCTGTAGAGGAGGCAGTATCTGTGCTCCTATTGAATTAGTTGGCGTTATCATCTGTCGACTATGGGCTGGACATCTTGTGACATAAGAACCAACTTCGTTGCGCTCTAGACATACCAGTATATACCTTTCTCTCTTTCTCTCTGTCACTCTCTCTCCCTCTCTTAATCTAGGTCTCTCTCTATACCTTTCTTCATTTCTCTTAATCTATGTATCTCTCTTTGTGTCTGTCTCTGTCTCTCTCTGTCTCTCTCTCTCTCTCTATCTCTCTCCCTCTATCTCTATTTGACAGAATTCAAATTTGTACATAAATTATAACACTTATATACGGACCCATCCAGGTATGTCATTTGGATACCATACCCTGCAGATGAGGTAGATTTGAATGCTGATCGATCTGGGGTAGTTGTCTCGCCGCAGCGACTCAATTTCAACCAGTGTTCGTAAAGCGATCTCAGTCCCGCCAGGCGGAGCGATAGCGCGGGCTTGCGGAAAACGCTCGCCTGCCTTTCCCCGTAGTGCGAATTGGGTGCGGTTTGTGGTAGTGGCTCCTCCACCGAGGTGCGCTAGTCTGGTCCGTATCAGGAAACGTGGTCCGTCCGTGGTGATTTATCTAAGGCTTATAGCAGAGCTCGACAGTACGTCTCGCTGGTGGTCCGACTCTCGCAAAGAGCTTGTGACCGGCAAATGGAAAGCAGGAATCGTTGCCTCGAGGCCCTGCGTTCTCCCTACGGAGAAGGGCAGGCCAAATTGTGTCTCTAGTCCCAGTGAAATTCGTCGCCGAGGTCGTTGGGATCCGTTCTGCACAGAGCGCTGCCATCCCTCCTCGAGCGAGCCCGGTCGGTCGGTAGTCTGGTGCGTGTGGGAGGCCCCTGTCAGGTGGTCCTAGGTCGACGGAATGAGGGACGGGTGGAACAACCCTCCGTCCGTCCCGTCAGTCGGTCCCTGCGGCCGTCCCAGTGAGGCTTTTTACACACCCTTCCTCCGCCGACCGGTGTGTGCTGTACGTACGTCTCCGACAGATATCTGGTTGATCCTGCCAGTAGTCATATGCTTGTCTCAAAGATTAAGCCATGCATGTCTAAGTTCACACTGTCTCACGGTGAAACCGCGAATGGCTCATTAAATCAGTCGAGGTTCCTTAGATGACACGATCCTACTTGGATAACTGTGGCAATTCTAGAGCTAATACATGCTTACCAAGCTCCGACCCTCGCGGAAAGAGCGCTTTTATTAGTTCAAAACCAATCGTCGTTTCCCCTCGCGGGGTTGCGGCGTCCCCACTGGTGACTCTGGATAACTTTGTGCTGATCGCATGGCCTCATGTGCCGGCGACGCATCTTTCAAATGTCGATGGTACGTGACATGCCTACCATGTTTGTAACGGGTAACGGGGAATCAGGGTTCGATTCCGGAGAGGGAGCATGAGAAACGGCTACCACATCCAAGGAAGGCAGCAGGCGCGCAACTTACCCACTCCCGGCACGGGGAGGTAGTGACGAAAAATAACAATACGGGACTCTTTCGAGGCCCCGTAATTGGAATGAGTACACTTTAAACCCTTTAACGAGGATCTATTGGAGGGCAAGTCTGGTGCCAGCAGCCGCGGTAATTCCAGCTCCAATAGCGTATATTAAAGTTGTTGCAGTTAAAAAGCTCGTAGTTGGATCTCAGGCGCAGGCGGGCGGTCCGGCTCGTGCCGGTTCACTGCCCGTTGTCTCCTGCCCTACCGTCTGCCGGCTCTCTCCCACGGGTGCTCTTCGCTGAGCGTCCTGGGTGGCCGGCGCGTTTACTTTGAAAAAATTAGAGTGTTCAAAGCAGGCCTCAGCTGCCTGAAAAATGGTGCATGGAATAATGGAATAGGACCTCGGTTCTATTTTGTTGGTTTTCGGAACTGGATGTAATGATTAACAGGGACAAATGGGGGCATTCGTATTGCGGCGTTAGAGGTGAAATTCTTAGATCGCCGCAAGACGAGCTACTGCGAAAGCATTTGTCAAGAATGTTTTTATTAATCAAGAACGAAAGTCAGAGGCGCGAAGACGATCAGATACCGTCGTAGTTCTGACCATAAACGATGCCGACTAGCGATCCGCAGGAGTTGCTTCGATGACTCTGCGGGCAGCTTCCGGGAAACCAAAGTGTTTGGGTTCCGGGGGAAGTATGGTTGCAAAGCTGAAACTTAAAGGAATTGACGGAAGGGCACCACCAGGAGTGGAGCCTGCGGCTTAATTTGACTCAACACGGCCAACACTGAAATGATTGACATGCCGAGACCACTCTTCTCGGGCCTAATATGGAACTGGTGCTGGACTTAGACCCCCTGAAATCTGGGGTTATGCCCCCTGTGGCTCGGTTTTGTCTGCATCCAGTGTTTGATAAAGGAATTGACGGAAGAGCACTATCAGGAGTGGAGCCTGAGACCTAAGTTAACTTACCACGCCAATACTGCAGAATGACTATCAAAAAGTACACCTTCGTGGGGTCTAATAGAGAACATGTGCTGGAATTAGACCCTCGAAAATTTTGGGGCTACCCTCTAAGAAACTTGATTGTCTCGCTAAGGGAATTGACGGAAGGGCACAACCAGGTGTGGAACCTGCTGCTTAATTTGACTGAACACGCCAATACTGTAGAACAACTGACAAATCGAGAGCACTGCCGTTTGGGTCTAATAATGAACGTACGCTGGTATTAGACTCACGGATGACAAGTCAGCTCTCAAACACTCAAATGAAAGAACGCTACGGAAATCGTGTTTAACTCCGCAGAAACCGCAGATTTCAAATACCTGGTCATTGACAAACAAAAGCCCTCAATAAATTCGTCTGACAAAATAGTGAACGGGTGCTGGAAATAGATCATCTGAAGACAGGTCAGTTTTACCCTACAAATGACAGGGCGTTGCTACGGAAAACCAGCTCAAATCGAGAGGAGCCGCAGACACTTTGGTTCACGTACCAGGCTGATAAGCCAAGGGCGTGAGGCTAACTTGTGGGGGATTACGGCCGAACCCTTGTAAGCCGCAATCCCGCCCAAAATCTCAGCACCACTGCAATGGGAGGCTCCTACATGCTCGGGACTTGGGGCTTGCGCCCCAGCCCTATCAGGTAGAGCCACAGTAAGAGGTTCTTGCCGCCCGCCAATCAAAGCGGGCGGACAACTGCTTGATACTCACCCTATACGGCGATGGGGTGCGAAAAAACACCAACCAAAGACTTAGAACCTGGTCGGGGTGTCGACAACAGTAGAGCAGCCACCTCACTGTGAACTGTCAAGACTCAACCACTGACCATGAGAGTTGTCCGCACACCAGGCGATCAACATCTCTGTGACATTACCAGGCTTGTCCTCTGGCTGAATGCACTCCGGCTACGATATCTACCTCTGTACGTTATCAGCCATAACTATCATGCTGGACGCAGAAGAGATGCAGACCAGCGGACATTGCACACCTGCCCCACTGTGTCAACACCCCAGGTGGCGGGGAATGCTAGGCGTACCATCCCTGCATAGAAGCCAAGAAAATAAAGGGAAAAAGAGATACCCCACTCACATGCAAATGCTACGTTTCTGGCAGGACGTGACGATCCTGGGATACAGACACACTGGACTGCCTCTCTTCCGGGTAAACCAGTCCATCTCATATATCACATATCATCATTGCACCCTATAGACACGAGTAGTGAAGACTCGATAGTCTGGTAAGACAACTTCCATAGGAGAGAAAACTCTGATCGTAAACAACTGCTGCCTTGCAGATAGGCTGGGGACAGCCAAAGGCTAAGGAGGGCATCCCTACAGAAACGCCTGTTGAAATCGGATGCACGGGGCCGCAAGCCTAACAAAACAGTGCAACGTAAAGCACAGTATGATGGCAGTACAACCTATTCGAAAAACGTATGGCGCTCATCCTGAGGAGACCCGCCAGGCAGCGATAGCGCCGGGCCTCACGCCTCGAAGGGGCCCACCCTTTACTACTGGTGGTCACCAACCCATGTGTCGTGGAGTCAAGGCACATGGCTATGGGGTAACGTCTATTGGCCAAAACCTCAAGACCCTCAAAATACTACAGTGGAATGCGGAGGGAGTCATTAACAAAAAACTTTCCCTAACACACCACCTGCATGAAGGTAAGATTGACGTGGCATGTATCCAGGAAACGCACCTCAACAATAACCATAAATTCTCAATCAGAGGATACCAGACCTTCCGTCTAGATAGAGAAGGCCACAAAGGAGGGGTCCTGATACTGACCAGAAACAGCATACCGAGTAGCGCGGTACCTGTCAATCACACCGGACAAGCAGAAATTGTAGGAGTTGACATAATGGCTCAAGAAACGAAACTCCGCATTTTCAATCTGTACGGACCACCAAACAGAGACATATCGCTCTCGAGTATGGAGGTCAGAGACTCCAACTGCATAGTAGTTGGAGATTTCAACAGCCACTCGGAGAGATGGGGATACTCTGACACAGACAGCAGAGGTGACGAAGTGGAAGATTGGGAGATATATGCAAATCTCTCCCTAATCAATAGGCCGGAGGATAGCCCTAGCTTCTATTCAAGAACATGGCATACCACCTCGACTCCAGATTTGGCCTTCTCCACACAGGACATACACTATAAAATAGACCGCCAGGTGCTAAACCAACTGGCAGGTAGCGACCACAGGCCTATCAGGCTAACCATTGACATGGAAGTAGGCCCACAGGAAACAAAACCGCTCCCACGTTGGAATTACAAACGAGCCGACTGGGACAGATTTGCAATCCTGACAGATGGGCTGTGTGAAACCATCAACACACGAAACACCAAAATGAAGCCCATGGTAGAGAGCCTAAGCAAGGCAATAATGCAAGCCGCCACTGAAACCATCCCAAGAGGAGCTAGGAAAAACTATAAGCCCTACTGGAATGATGAGTTACAGAAAGTGGAAGATGCAGTAACAAATGCTAGGAACATGGCAGAACGAGAAAAATCCATGGAGGCAAACATCGCCCTCAAAGCCGCCGCGGCGAAGTACAAACACACTCTCAAGCAAACAGCAAGAGAAAGTTGGAAAAATAAAACGGAAAGTTTAAACCTGGACAAAGAAGGGAACAAGCTATGGAAGCTAGTCAGAGCCATGAACGACGAAACCCCGTCAAATAAACAAATTACTATCAAGCAGGGCGAGAACTTGATCACAGGTAAGAAAGCCGCAAACGCCTTTGTCGATCACTATGCCAGAGCAAACCACATCGAGGTCCCTGCAGATAAGCATACAGACATTAGCGAAGAGCTAAAGGGACACGAAAACATAAATACGGCTCCTGAAGAGCACATGATGGCCAAACTAACAATGCGCGAAATGGAAGAGGCTATGAGAACACTAAAGAAAAGGAAATCTCCCGGAAAAGACGGGATAACAAACGAAATGCTGATGGGGCTGGGCCAAACAGCGAAGAAAAAACTACTATCAGTCCTGAACCAACGCTGGAAAAGGGGTATTGTACCCCAGGCATGGAAAGATGCAATACTGGTACCAGTACCAAAAACAGGAAAGGACAAAACAGATCCAAATGGATACAGGCCCATAAGCCTACTGAGCTGTGTCGGCAAGCTGATGGAACGGATGATAAACACCAGACTGATGTGGCATCTGGAAGAAAAACGAATACTAATTCCACAGCAAGCCGGCTTTAGACAGCACAGATCCACTGAGGACCAGGTCATCCTCATAGCCCAGGAGATAGAAGATGCCTACCAGGCACAGAAACACACAGTAGCTGTTTGGGTGGATCTGGAAAAGGCATTTGACAAAGTCTGGAAGGATGGACTTAGAGTCAAGCTAAGAAGAAGTGATGTCTGTGGGAAGATGTACAAGTGGATCAACCACTACCTCAAACAAAGAACGGCCAGAGTCCAAGTACAAGGGCAGATGAGCAAAAAGGTGACACTCGAGCAGGGAGTACCCCAAGGGGGAGTATTGTCACCCACACTCTTCCTGGTATATATAAACGATATTACAGAGAATATACCAAGAAGAGTCCATAGCTCAATGTTTGCAGACGATCTGGCTATGTGGACCTCTGAAAAGAATCTCACCATAGCAAGAAATCGGATGCAGACGGCCCTAACATCGCTGGAAGAGTGGGCGAACTCATGGCTGGTCAAAATAAACGAGGAGAAAACCACGTGCACAATATTCTCGCTCTCATTTAAACCCCAAAGTACCAAATTAAGCCTAAATGGCAAAATCCTGCAGCCAAACGACAACCCAACCTATCTGGGAGTCACATTTGATCGGCGCATGACATGGAAAAGTCAGATTGAGAGAAACCGAATGAAAGCCAGAGAAAGAATGGCGATCATGAGGAAACTTGCTGGCACAAGCTGGGGAGCAGACGAAGGCATACTAAAGAAACTGTACACTGGAAGAGTGAGACCAGTTCTCGAGTATGGCATTGCGGCATGGACAACCGCAGCGAAGGCGAACTTCGATAAAGTTAACAAACTTCAAAACCAAGCCATGAGAATTATAACAGGTGGCATGAAGTCAACGCCAATTGTAGAACTTGAAAAGATTACAAAACTGCAATCCATGACCGATAGAAGAGACTGCAGAGCCCAGCTGCAGTCAGAAAAACTCAGAAGACTGACGGACCATCCAATGTACCAGAGACTAAACAATTTGGGAAATGGGAAACTAAAGCGGAGAAACTTTGCAGAAATAGCCAAAGCAAAGATGCACGAAGATCCCATAAACGCACTAACAACACCAAAACCCATCACTACTGTACGAAAACCTACTTGGAGGCAGGATATATTTCCAGAGGTGGTAGAAAATATACCAGGTATTGCAAACAAAAACTGCCAGAGTGAAAAAGAAAGGAGAGACACTACCCTAAGCTTCATAACGAAAAGCTACCCAAGCATGGACTGGACCCATGCATACACCGACGGTTCTGTAACAAACACTACACAGAACGGAGGGGCAGGAGCATTCCTGAACCTATCAAATGGCAGAAAAATAACACTGTCATTCGCTACTGGTAAGTACACAAGCAATTTCAGAGCAGAGGCAGAGGCACTGAGGGCGGCAGTGGAAGAAATGGTAACACACAGTGAAAATGAGAGCCATATAGTCCTGCTGACAGATGCTCTCGAAGTAGTCACAGCGCTAAAAAGCCAGAAAAACACTGAGCTTAATGACTTAAGAGCAGCACTCTGCAAACTGTGCCAGCAGTCCGCACCAAAAAGGGTAGTGGTACAGTGGGTTCCGTCACACTGCAACATCCAAGGCAACGAGGAGGCAGACAGACTGGCAAAAGAAGGTGCAAGGCTACCACAAACAGATACCAGTATGACGTACGAAGAGTCAAAACGGCTTATCAAAGCCAGATACATGACCAAATGGGAAACCGAACATACTGGTTACACCAAAAACGATGCCTATTACCAGTTGAACCGAAGAGAGCAGGTCGTTGTCTTCAGACTTCGCACTGGCCACAACAGACTGAGGTACCACCTATTCAACAAATTGAAGATAGGGTGTACCGACGAATGCCCGTGCGGTACTGGTAAAATGACCACTGAACATCTGCTGCAGAACTGCCCGACATACGAGGATCAGAGAGAGCAGATGTGGCCATTGCCAGTGGAACTGCAAGACAAGCTCTATGGTAGTGGCGAGAGTCTCAGGATGACCGCCGCTTTTTTCGAGAAAATAATGGTTACTGTCTGACTGTGTACGCAGAAGAAGAAGAAGAAGAAGAATGCTGATCGGCCTGTATAGAGTAGGACAGCCGATTCTGGGTAGCTAGAAGCTTTCTCTAAGGCACATGTCTTCAGGACAGTAGGTGTAATCTCTTTGGTGTCCGTCTTTTCTACAGGAAGTGTTTATGACTGGCAGGTGAAAATGTTCTTTTAGGGGTAGTAAAACAAAAACCTGTTTTCCGTTTCTCTCTCTTCTGGTGGATGATCAATATGGCTTTCTTCTTCCTTCTGCTATATCAAGTGAAGTCAGTTGCTTCAGTCTTCTTTTTTGTTTCCATGTGTCTATTTGTACCCTATTTCGGTGGCCATTTTCGTGTCTCTTGTTTCTCTCTACTGCTTTAGTCAGTGCCCCCTTTGATCTGATAACTAACCGATCCATATTGGCTTCAATCTTGCACGCCGATGTAGGGGTTGATTTCAATCCCCTACAAATTAGTCTGAGAGCTTGATTTTACACCCTATCAAAAGATTGGATGTTAATGGAACTTGGAGTGGTCTGTATGGGAAGGTTATAGTCCATCTATGGTCGTAAATATCCAAAGTATAGTTGCCGATGAGTTTGTTTACCAGCAAACCCAATTTGTACAGCTAACAAATCCCCACCACTGAACTAACCAATTAACAAATATCAACCACTGAACTTACCAACTAACACATCTCGACCATTTAACTTACCAACTAACATATCTCGCCCACTGAACTTACCAACTAACAAATCTCGCTCACTGAAATTACCAACTAACAAATCTTGCCTACTGAACTTACCAACTAAGAAATATCGCCCACTGAACCTCTTCTTCTTCTTCTTCTTCTTCGTACGCTGTCAGACGTCAACTTGAATTTGTTCGAAGAAAGCAGCTGTCATCTTGAGGCTGTCGACACTGCCATAGAGCTTGTCTAGTGTGGGCACTGGTGATGGCCACATGTGCTTTATCTGGTCCTCGTATGTCGGGTAATTTTGCAGCAGATGTTCAGCGGTCATTTTTCCTGTACCACAGATGCATTCGTCAGTGCCACCTATCTTCAGTTTATTGAATAGATGGTACCTCAGTCTGTTGTGGCCTGTGCAGAGTCTAAAGACCACGACCTGCTCTTTTCTGTTCAACTGGTAATAGGCATCATTTTTTGTGTAGCCATTATGTTCTGTTTCCCATTTGTCAATGTATGTGGCCCTAATAAACCTTTTGGACTCTTCGTAGGTCACACTAGAATCTGGTTGTAGTAATCTAGCACTTCTTTTGCCAGTCTGTTTGTCTCCTCGTTGCCTTGAATGTTAATAGCTAACAAATATCGCCTACTGAACTAACCAACTAACAAATATCGCACACTGAACTTACCAACTAACAAATCGTGCCCACTGTACCACTACTCTTTTTTGTGCGGACTGCTGGCATAGTTGACAGAGTACTGCTCTTAAATCATTAAGTTCAGTATTTTTCTGGCTTTTTATTGTAAACAGAACTATCTTGCTTTCATTGCTTTCGACTGTCAGCATTGGTTTTACTGCAGCATTCAGTGCCTCACTCTCCGCTCTGAAATTGCTTGAGAATTTTCCAGTTGCCACTGACAGTGTTATTTTTCTACCATTTGTTAGGCTCAGGAATACCCCTCCCCCTCCATTCTGTGTTGTGTTTGTTATAAAACCGTCGGTGTATGTATGGGTCCAGTCCATACTTGGGTAGTTTTCCGCTAGGTACCGCAGGGTTATGTCTCTTCTTTCTTTTTCAGTCTGGATGTTCTTCATTCCAATACCTGGTATATTTTCTACCACCTCTGGAATGATATGCTGCTTCCAGGTGGGTTTGCGTACAGTAGAGATGGGCTTTGGTGTTGCCATGGTGTTCATAGGTTCTTCGCTAATCTTTGCTTTGCCTATTTCTGCAAAGTCTGTCCGCTTTATTTCGCTTTTCCAAATCTATTTATTCTCTGATGCATTGGATGGTCTGTCAGTCTTCTTAGTTTCTCTGCTTGCTGCTTGGCGCTGTAATCTCTTCTGTCGGTCATGGATTGCAGATTTGTAATCTTTTCAAGTTCTACAATTGGCGTTGACTTCATGCCTCCTGTTATAACTCTCATGGATTGATTTTGAAGTTTGCTAATTTTATCAAAGTTCGCCTTTGCTGCTGTTGACAATGCTGCAATGCCATACTCGAGAACTGGTCTCACTATTCCAGTGTACAGTTTCTTCAGTATTCTTTCGTCTGCTCCCCAGCTTGTGCCAGCAAGTTTCCTCATGATTGCCATTCTTTGTCTTGCTCTCATTCGGTTTCTCTCGATATGATTTTTCAATGTCATGCGCCGATCAAATGTGACGCTCAAGTATTTTTGGTTGTCGTTTGGCCGCAAATATTTGCATATAAGACTTATTTTGGTGTTCTGCGGTTTATTTGAAAGGCAGAATATCGTAAATGTTGTTTTTTCTTCATTTATTTCGACTAGCCATTATTTCGCCCACTCCCCCAGCTATGTTAGGGCCTGCTGCATCTAATTGTTTGCTATAGTGAGATTTTTCCAGAGCTCCACACAGCCAGATTGTCTGCAAACATGGAGTTGTGGACTCTTTTTGATATATTCTCTACGATGTTGTTTATGTACACAAGAAAAAGTGAAAGTGACAGTACTCCTCTTTGGGGTACGCCTTGCTCTAGTGTCACCTTTTTGCACATCTGCCCTTGTACTTGGACTCTGGCTGTTCTGGTTTCGAGGTAGTGGCTGATCCATCTGTCTATTTTTACAGACACTTCACTTCTTCGTAGCTTGACTTTAAGTCCCTCTTTCCACACCTTGTCAAATTCCTTCTCTAGATCCACCCGAACCGATAGTGTATGCTTTTTCTCTTGGTAAGCATCATCTATTTCCTGCGCTATGAGAGTGATCTGATCCTGAGTGGATCTGTGTTGTCTAAATCCTGCTTGCTGTGGAATTAATCTGTGTTTTGCTTCCAGGTGCCACATCAGTCTAGTGTTTATCATGTGCTCCATCAGTTTACCTACACAGCTCAGTAAACTGATAGACCTGTATCCATTTGGATCTGTTCTATCTTTTTCTTTGTTTGGAACTGGTATAAGTACAACATATTTCCATGCCTGCAGTACAATTCCCCTTTTCCAGCTTTGGTTCAGGACTGACAGTAACTTTCTTTGTTCTGTTTTGCCCAACCCAATCAGCATTTCATTTGTTACCCCATCTATTCCGGGCGATTTCTTTTTCTTTAGAGTTCTCATAGCCTCATTCATTTCATTCATGGTTAGATTTGCCATCATGGGCTCCTCTGGTGCAATCTTGATGTTGTTGTTGCTCTTTTGTTCTTCACTTATATCTATATACCTGTCTGTAGGGACATCGATGTGGTTTGCTCTGGCATAATGTTCTATAAAAGCGCCTGCTGCTTTTCTACCAGTTAGCATGTTGTCGGCCTGCTTGATGGTAATGTGTTTATTTGATGGTATTTCGTCATTCATGGCTCTGACTAATTTCAATAGTTTGTTCCATTCTTTATCTAGATTGAGGCTTTCTGTTTTTTTTTCTCGAACTGTCGCTTGTTATTTGATTCAGTGTTCTTTTGTATTTTGCAGTGATGACCTTGAGGGAGATATTTGCTTCAATATATTGCTCTCTCTCTCTGCCGTGTTCCTAGCGTTTGAAGCTTCATCCTCAGTTTTCTGCAGTTCACGATTTCAATATGGCTTGTAGTTTTTCCTTGCCCCTCTTGGGATGGTCTCCCACTGAATTAACCAACTAACAAATCTCGCCAACTGAACTTACCAACTAACATATCTCGCCCATTGAAATTACCAACTAACAAATCTCGCCCACTGAACTTACCAACTAACAAATCTTGCCCATTGAACTTATCAACTAACAAATTTCGCATTGTGAACTTATGTAGTTTACCCTGGCCGTTATTCTAACTTAGAACATTCTCACACTCATCCACATCATCATGACCATACTCACTAAATGACATATCACACAGCAGGTGGCATATTTATTATATCATACTCATATCATAGATTGAGTAGAGAAATTACAAACACAATAATAAAATACATATCTTAACTAAACATTCTACCAAAACGGGAATTGTAAGCATTAGCTATTGATGGAATTCCCAACTAACTAAAAACCCAGTTCTATTGACTTGCAATTACATCACACACACATCGCCTTAACTGCGTTTTCAACACACGTTATCAAATACTTATCCTCACTGAAATCCCCTCAGGTGGGCGATCTCGACATAACTCGTTCACAATGTGTCCTTGCTTACAAACACACGTTCAGATTATCTATTAATGCAAAACTCAGACACCTATTTGAGCGATCCTGTTCTATCACTAAACATTCGTCCAACAGTCTATCAATCACTCCTCTATCTGTCGGTGAGTTAAACATACTATCTACATTCAGTCTCTCTCTCTCTCACTCTCCTCCATGCAGCCTCTCTCTCTAGCCTCTCTCCATCCCTCTATCCAGCCTCTCGAGCTTTTTTTTTTTTTAGCTTAGATGTTTGCCTCACTAGTTTCTACTGGCGGAGGCGCGCCATTTTCCACCCCAGACCATAGTCCATTGGGCGAAATCATGACGCATAAAGTAGTGCTTGGATGCATGTGTGCGTCTGTATGTACCTATGCCAGGTTTGTGCGCCCTCAGAAGCTAGCCCAACCAAAGTGCAATGGAAGGGCCTAACCATGAGGGCGCGTGTGAATGTTGTGCAAGAGTGTGACTGTAGGACAAAGTCAAATGAAACAGAGTGAGGTAAGAAGAGAGAGAAGAGTTGCCCCCAGGGTGAGCCACTCCAGGGGTCGATAACTTCAGGTCCTGCGCCTCTCGAGCTAAACTTTGTCTCGAGTTATATATCCTCAAGCAAGGCCAGAGCTTGACCAATCGATCTCAGGTCATGGCCATCTTCAGTCTCATTGGAACGAAACACTTTGCACACCTGTCACTCATTCTCTCGCAGCAAGCCCTGCTGCTAATTTCGTCTGTCAATCAATCTCTCCCTACCAAAATCGGAAGGCCAGTGGTCAGTTTCTACCTGTCCACATTCCTTAACCCAACTCTGTTCTCCATTGCTGAGACGGTGAGTGACCTTGACATGCATTCAGGTAGCTTTAAGCTTTAACATTTTCAGGCATCCTAAACTCCCCTTGCTCCGGCGGGAACTGTTACATTACCGCCCTAAACCTCAGACCGAAACATGGATGGTCATTTTTTTTCGACTGGCAAATGATCACCATTTTTCGTCTACACTATCCAAAATGTAAACCCTACTCCTGTTTACAACTCCACTCACATCGTACATGCATAAAAGACACGTCATTTGATACATATAAACTTTTTGTAATACATACATAATCAATACAAGCAGAAGAAAAACACTGTGGCTGGTCATTTAAAACACAAGCCACCACTTTTACATCGTTGTACAGTCAAATAAACCCAAGTCTGTCCCTGCGGGACCTTTAACTCCTCAAAACAGAAACACCTTAAGGAATTCTCCTTACTCATTGAGGTCAACATACCTCGCCCTGATCCCGTGCCTTCCTCCAAGGACACGAACCTTCATTGTTACACACGACCAGTTCAGGTCAATTTTCTCAGGCGGTCTTTTACACGACTCGCCTTACGACACATGGCCGACGATTCACTTCATACTAACTCATGTGAGGCCACGAAATTATGTGAGTTATCCTCAGGCTAGTTATCACTGTCTTTCTTGACAGCTATCCCATCTCAAAGAAAACAGCAACATTCATTATGTTTCCTACAAAAACGATATTCGACAACATATGTCATAGTCAATATTACAACTTCTGATCAATGTAGTCTTCTCTGCAAAGACTCCACATACATGTGATAAAATAACAATATGTCCTGTTATCATGTATCTCCTATTAAGTCGTCCAGATGAGTGTCCCACATGCTAGTTCTTATTCTGGAACTCGTGGTGACCTGTGCTTGTGGAGGCCTACAGTCTGGATGAGATATACTGCTCTGTAGATCCCCTATATAACCTGTATCAAATACATGTAAACATGATGACTCAACAACAACAACAAAAAACAAACAAATTAAAGACAAATCCAATGCACACAATGTCGAAACCTAAAACCAAAATATTTGCACGCATACATATGATATCAATATTTCAGTCAGCAAGTATCACACTTTGATACTGTCAGGATATGTAATCATGTTTAAATAACAAAACAACAACAAAATAAAGAAAAATGCAATGCATACTATATCGACCATTAAACCCACTAAAAATGCAAGTAATACCATTAGTCAAAACCCAAACACCAAATACAAATGTCAAAATATTTTCACGCATACTCATGATATCAGTATTTCAGTCCGTAAGTATCACACCTTGATACTTATAACAGGACACATAATCATGTTTAAACAAACCAACAACAATCAATTAAAGTGCAAGTAATACAATTGTCAAAATACAAATGTCAAAATATTTGCACACATAAACATGATAAAGTGCCATCAACCTTCACTCCTGCTCGTGCCCCACAGATGAGCACCTGTTAATGCCCCCTTTAAAAGATACTAAACTATGACTAAGTTCTAACTTAATCAAATACTAAACTATGTCTGAGTCAAAAGTCAAAAACATAATCGTCCACCTGTCGAATTACGTCATGGTGTAACCCTACTAGTCCAGATGCAGTCTTTGTTAAAGTTACACAGCCCCGTTAACTGCTGGCGTCTTTGTCACGAGGAATCAAAACCGAGTGTTGTGATCTAACTAATTCACCGCTGTTTCCCCACATCAAAAGCCCCCTGGTCAGATTTTGACCAAAACATCGCGTCCACGTGTTACCCTACCTCGCGTAATCATTACCTGGCGCATCGAGCTACCCTTCGTCTCGTGTCCGTTCTGTCCGTTTCTCTGGTCGGACATCTCCCTTTGATCTCGGTCAGTCTAGTTTCAGACTGGCCGTCGAGCTCATTGTCTGGCGTGTACTTGAGACAACGAATTCAAAGGAATCTTTAACATCTGGTCATTCCTCAACCTCTATACTACCCCCTAATTATCCAAATCTTCGTTTCGCAAGGATAACGGTAGATGAAACAAATTTTATGCAAATGCATACATTAACTGGAGTTTCACATGATAGCCCTACATCTGTACTACCATGTGTGTAAGTACTCCACGACTTTACCTAATTACATTTCTGAATTCCATGTTTTTGGCTAGCGTCATTAAGCATTGTATCAAATCCATATTTCAGGACACATAGGTTTACATCCATTTTTGTTTTCCTGCATACTTTTTTTTGGATGATCAATCATCTGTTTATTGCAAGGGAACGTCTACCAGCTGCTGCCCTTCGTGCAGTTAACTTATCTTAAATTCCTCCCCTGCTGTCTATTACCACTCATAGATATTTGAAGTTACTGACCTGCTCCAGCGGTTGTGCTCTCAGGGTTATCTCATATCTCTTCTCATCTCTGGCGATCACCATTGTTTTTGTCTTGGAGTTGCTGATATGCATTCCTCTCTTCTTCAACTCTTCTTCCCAGACCTGCAAGTTGATCTGGAGATGTACCTCGGGCTTCGTGATCAGAGCCACGTCCTCTGCAAACGCTAGTTCCGATATGTAATTTGGTCTCAACTTCCAGTACCCTACTTCATACTTTTTTGTCCATTATTTGCAGGTTTTGATGGCTTCGTCCATGAGGAGTATGAAAAAGTACGATGATAGAATGTCCCCTTGTCTTACTCCGCTAGTGGTCTTGAACTCTCCTGACTTTTGATTTGATGCCCACATATAATTTCTGCATGTTGTATTGAAACTCTGTTTAGCAGAGATAGGGGGTACTGGGATGTTCTTCTTTGTTAAGCACTCCCATAGTTTGTCCAAAGGAACTATATCAAATGGTTTCTCCAAATCCTGAAAGCAGAGATGCATCTCTTTATCATTTTCAAGAGTTTTTTCACTTCGCTGTCTGAGTGTACAGATAAGGTCTTGAGTACTTCTGTTTGCCCTAAACCCGCATTAAGGTTCAT
This sequence comes from Ariolimax columbianus, assembly GCA_036924085.1. NCBI lineage: Eukaryota > Metazoa > Mollusca > Gastropoda > Stylommatophora > Arionidae > Ariolimax > Ariolimax columbianus. The sequence continues at coordinate 67,422,182 of JAVGWX010000005.1, read as the reverse complement.
CCATATTTGGCTCTGCTAGACTTCTTAATCGCCGTTCTAGAATCCTAGAGTAGACTTTCCCGGGGACACTGAGATGGAAAATACCTCTGTGAATTTCACATTGTCGATTGTCCCCCTTTTAAAATATTGATATTATTATGGCAACCTCACAATCTCTTGGTATCTTCTTGTTGCGCAAAGCTGCCTTGAGAATCTTCATGAATAGTTTCACTCCTGCCGTTCTCATGTATTTAACCATTTCTGGTGTTATACCATCATGTCCTGCTGCTTTACCAATCTTAATTTTCTCCAATGCTACCTTTAGTTCTTCCATTGTGATATTATCGTTCCCCTCCATGGCTCTCTCTTCTTGAATTGGGACTGTTACTTCCAGAGCTTGATTTTCCTCCACTCCAAGAAGATCTGAGAAATTTTTTTCCATCTGTTCATTACCTTTTCTGGGGCGGTCAACATCGCACCTTGTTTATCTTTAACAAATTTCAGGCCGCATTCCTTTTCCTGTCTCATGTTCTTTAAGGTCCCGTAGAACAGTTTATGGTTTTCTCCAGCATTATTTTCCAGGTTTTCTACAAATTCTTCCCAGGATTTCTGTTTGACCTTGAGCAGTCATCTTTGCTTCTGTTCTAAAATTTACATAGTCTTTATATTTCTTCGTTTGTTCTTCTGTATTCCAAGCCCCTAGGTATTGCTTCCATGTCGATTTCTTTTCTCGTATTATTCTTTTCACTTCTTCTTTCCACCATGGGAGTCTTTCTCTTCCACCCTTCTCTGGTTTGACCGCATGCTTCTTCTGTAACCTCTTTGAGGATTTCTTTGAATTATTCCCAGAGTATTTCCAAATCATCTTTAGATTTATGTATCCATAATATTACTGTTGTTATGAGCCCTTGGTATCTCCTCTTAACATCTGGTTATCGACGTTTGTAAGTCTTAATCGTATTTTCTCCTTGTGTGTTATGTTTCATGCTTGCTGATGGGTGTTGCCTTGCTGGATAGCGTTATTCGATTTCTCTCTTTATTTTAAATATGTAGTGCTCGCTTCCTATCTCTGGTCCTCTGAACACTCTAGCATCCTTCACATGCTTAAAATCAAATTTCCTCACTATCGCATAGTAGTCAATTACGGATTTTTCATTTCTTGCCGGCTCGCATATTGTGTAGGCATGGTTACGATTGTGTGGAAAATTTGTATTCGTAATAACAAGGTTTTGTTCTCTGCAAAATCTCAGCAGTCGTTTTCAATTGACATTTAAGACATCTTCTCCATACCTACCGATCACTCCATCTTATCTAGAATAGTCGTTTCCAACGTTGAAGTCTCCAAGTAGAAGTATTTCATTTTGGCAATGGTCAACGGTCCTTTAAAGGAGTTCATGAAATTCATCTTTTATGTCAGTGCTCCTATCTTCGTTTGGTGCACACACAGTGACGATATCCATTTGACTATCCTCCTCTTGTAGACTTAGAACCATCAATGGTTCTGAAATGAACTTCTATTCTTTAATGTTTGCTTTGTTATTACTATCTACAAAATAGCCCACCTCTGCCCTGGATTGTTCACTCTTGAGAACTCCGTTGCCGTCATGGTCCAGAACGCCCTGTCCCTTTTGCTTTCTTTATGTAAGTGCCCGGGCTGTGAATTTTGATTTCTTCATCTCCTCTATTAGTTCATGTTCTTTTCTTTTTATACTTCTTACATTCAATGTTCCGTAAATCGTGGTCCTGTTCTTCGCCGTTGAGATCAGTCCGGTGTTTTCTATGTTTTGACTTGAAATCGTTTTTTTAAGACAAACAGGTGATTGGCTTGGCTTGCTTTCGTTCGTTCTCAATCTTCCGCTACTAAACCCTGAAAGGGCTTAAGTAGCAGAATGTAGTCCAGAGAACGGAATGTGTTGTGTAGTAGTTCACAGCTTGACAACGATATTTGCACCTTTCGGTCCAACACATCCGACTTCAGGAAACATTTTTTGAGTACCGGGTTAGCATTCCCTCTTCGATCCCTTCTCCTTAGCCAATCTGTCCTGCTGCAGCCTGTTATCCAGGAACACCGCGTGGAGGTGTAGAAGGGTCTTGGCAGCTCTGGTTCGCTGGTCATGACGCTAGCAGTCAGCTATGGGTCGTTGACCACTGCAGCTCATATGCTGCTTAGCATCTTGATCCCAAACAGGTGATTAAAATGTTGTGTCTTTGCATGGTGGAGGGGCTGCCTCCTTACAGCCTTCATGTCTGCCGACCCGTTTTTGTCCTTATTCTGTGCTTATTTATTCGCAGCTAACCTCCAAATTAGGTGCCTTTCAGCAATCCGCAACTCTGCCGACGCGCGTGGTAGCAGGTAGGTTCCTTCCCCATATTAAATGTTTAATACAATGAAGAAAAATATACTTAGCTACCGCATGTTGTCCTGTCTTATTTAGATGTAATCCTTTACCGTATAGCATTTGATGTTTATTTTTTCATCAATAAACACTATACCTATATCTGCACACATCACCTGCGACCTGAGGTTGATACTTGTTTTTTTATTGTTTAAATAATCTGACCCATCCGCTGTCTAAAATACACATCATGCTGACCGTCCTATACTTTTTTATGTAATTGTTCTCATCAGACTGGTGCGCCTTTGATCATTTTCTCTGTACCATTTGAGGAGCGGGTGGCCGAATGGTTCCGAGGCCTGCCTGCCGACAAGGGCAGATATTAAGCGGGGATATTAACATGCTGGAAAGAATACAAAAGAAGAGCGACAAAGATGATAGTGGGATTCCAGAATTACAGTTATGAGGAAAGTCTCAGAAAAACCGGCCTACAGTTTTGAGAAGAGGGAAGAATTCGTGGTGACTTAATACAGGTTTATAAGATGATCAGAGGAATGGATACATTAGAGTAAAACACATTTTTTTAAATACAGCTACCCACAATAACAAGAGGGCATAGCTACAAGCTGACTAAAGAGTGGTCCAGATTAGATATTAGGAAATATTTTTTTTAGTCAGAGAGTGGTGACTGCTTTAAATGCATTGCCAGGGGAGGTAGTGGAGGCAGTGACAGTTAATGCATTTAAGAATAAATTGGATGCACATAGCTTTTAGAGGAAGGTGATGTAAATGTAAATGGTTGTATACAGACTCTGCAGGGTCTTCTAAACCAGTATAAAGACGTTAAGTTAAGGTAAGGAGGGCGGCGGCTTGAATCCCCGGTATGGCGTATGTTGTTTTTCTGTTGGGGGTGAAATAATCAAACATAGCCAGCAGACGACCTGGCGAGGCGGTCTGTAGTCCTCAGCCTTCAAAACTCCTCGACTAATCCAGCAATGGGAAAAATATCGTATGACAGTTTATGACCATATTTCTTTAGATTATTCTTTCCTACCATTATAACTACGATACTGTATACTTTTTTACTTTTCATATTTATTTTCTCATCTCAGGTCAAGTCAGGTCATCCCGTAACCGGTGAATTCGTTGGGACACACATAAAGACATCCTCACAACTCCACGCCATCCCTCTCTGTCAGAAGCCGCTGCCTGTGACTCTTCTGGTCGGAGACTGGTCCATTCTTTTATGTTGTCTTCCCATCTCTTTTTGGGCTGGCCTCTTCGTCGTCTGCCATGCACCTTCCCGTGGAGGATTGTGTTTGCAAGACCATTTGATCTCGATATGTGACCGTACCAAGTGAGTTTCCTTCTTTTGATAGTTGCCAAGAGATCTTCGAAAGGTCCTATTGCCGTCGTAATTCTATTTCGGATTTCCTCGTTTGTAACTCGATCTTTGTACGTGACGTTTAAAAGTCTTCGGAAACATCTCATCTCCAAGGCCTGTATCCTTCGTTGAAGGTCAGCTGTAACTGGACATGTCTCACACGCATAGAGAAATATTGACAGGACCAGTGTACGCATTAATCTGATTTTCGTGCGTAGTGCTAACCGTTTATCTTGCCAGATTTTGTTTAGCCGTGCAAGCGTCGCTAATGTCTGTGCTATTCTGGCCAATACTTCACATTTTGATCCTTCATCACTGACAATCGACCAACGATATTTAAAACGGTCAACTACTTCGAGTTCTTGACCTTTTGCTTTTATCTTGCTGTTGAAGCCCGTAGCGTTTTTTGTCATTAGTTTTGTCTTTCCAGCATTTATCTCCATACCATAGTCAAGAGCTGTTTCATCGAGCCTTATGTAGCGGTATAACTATAGATTTCGCCCATAAGTCCGGCCAGTTTCCTGTCGCCCATATTTTGTTACAAATGTGTGTCAGGCCTTCCACCACTACCTCTCCACCTTCTTTATCATTATCATTCATTATGGATACCGCCAGACCAGGAATTTGCCTAGTCGGCAAAATAATCCTGTGTTCACAGAAACGTGGTGTTGTTTTCCGTTTGAACTGGTTAATTTGTCCGTTTTTGTGATTTCTTCCGTCCAATTTTCCGGGTCTAGACATCGGCTATATGAATGACACTACGCTTAAACCTATGTCGTATTTCACGGCCTAGTCATACGGCAGAACGTCACGAAATTGGGGTGTGAGAAATTTGGACATTACTATAATGAACTGAACACAGTCAGGGACAGATGATAGACTCACTCACACGCTGAGTGATGTTCCTACGACCTCTTGTGATAATGGAAAAGGCACGACACACAACGTTAGATGCCATATACTCTCTCATCTGCCTTGATGGATACGTGTTTACGGGAAAGGATTCGGGAGTAAACCATAAGGACAAATCTGCATCCTATGCTATCTCTATTCGTCTATATAAATATCTTGCTATTGGCCAAAGGTAGCTCAGGACAAGAAAATGAGAATGACAAAAGACGCACTCTCTTCCTCATTTTAATCCAAATTACCGCGCAGGTCACCCGTTTCAGCGGACACAGCAAGAGAAAAAACTGTCCAGATGGCTGAACAAAGAGAGGGGTATTCATCACTTGTGATGGACGAACGAACGAAGAAACAGTTGCTATCGCTCAGTATACCAAGCTATTTTTTTGCTTTCGCCTTTATTTCTCTTATCCCCAAGGCGGTGTGCATTGCACTATGGTTTTTATTTTGCGCCTGTCGGCCCACTGCATCCGACTTCAGCATTCATTTTATGTAAGGGTCTGCTTCATCCTGCATTTTCTAAGGGTTTGCTTCCCCGGGATAATGCCGGTGCTGTGATGGGGATCGAACCCAGCACCTTCCGGTTGCGAGCCGTGCCACTTAACCACTAGGCCACGCCGTCCCCTCGTCAAGAACACTAATTAGCGGTTCAAGCAGACCATTGCATTTGAAATATGTATGCTACAGTACGAGACTACGTGGCCTTGATGTGAAGCGTCTGTTTGACAGACATGGTTTTTTCAGTCCTCCACTTACGGAAAGTAATGGCAACCTACCGTACTGCACACTTGTCAAGAAACTTATATCATCCAAATAGGTGGCGGTTGTAAGAATCAACGTTCTGCAAAGGATATGCTACTTGCTTTTTATGCTACAGTAAACTACATTTACAGCAATGTTACTGTTTCACCAATTAATCTAGCTAGATTAAGTGAACATAACACAAATTTCACCTTCTTCTTCTTCTACGTTCAACTGATCCTGGGTTTCTAGTCTGGTGAGGTTCACTAAGGAGAATGTGCTGAACAGTACGCTGGAGACTTCTAGATGGACATGATGAAATTACCTGACATCGTCTATGTTTCGAAGGGATTGAAAAGAATGGTTGGCATTAAACCACGATACACTCGAATACGAAAACAAGATGGAGAATGTCGATTTTTTTAAAGAATGTTTTTTATGTATTCGTTAACATAAAAACATTCAAAAATATAGTTTCCTTTCTACTAATGTAATAAAATATACTGGCAACCATATATCGTACACACCGTACATCATGCTGGATCATCAAATGGTTCACACTGACAGCGAAACCCGCCAAATAGACCGGCTGTTAGGACGTAAACTTTACTGTTGACATGTTACATATGTAGGAACCAGTTGACGTCGTGGGCTAGTGGTTAAGTGACACGGCTCATAACCCGTAGATGCTGGGTCAGCTCCCCAATCACAGCACCGGCCGTTACCCTGGGGAAGCGAACGCATTAAAAATGTAGGAGGAAGTAGACCCTTAAAAAAATGTGTGCTGAATTCGGATGCACTGGGTCGACATGCGCAAAATAAAAAAAAAAAAAGTGCAATGCGCACCGTTTTGGAGAATAGAGAAATAAGGCGAACGAAAAAAAAAAAGTTAAATAAATGTAGGAACGATAGGGTATGCCTAGTAGCATGTCTTCCAGCCCCGTCACGCATACCAGTATCGCCAGAGGCACAGCGCAAGCCACATATTGCTCGGCGCGTTAGTCCCGGAGAAATCCTGAAAACCGATTCTCCAGACCTTTCCAAGGCCCAGTGAACCAAAAAAACGTCATCACTCACAAGTCTACTACAACAAAGACAAGATGTAATTAGACTAGAGCTACCATGGTTACAAAGACAAGATGTAACTAGACAATAGCTACAATGGTCACAAAGACAATGTGGAACTAGAGAGCTACAATGGTTACAAAGACAATATGTAACTAGACAATAGCTCCAATGGTCACAAAGACAAGATGCAACTAAATTAGAGCTACAACGGTAAAAAAGACAATATGTAACTAGACTGACTAGAGCTACAATGGTCACCAAAACAAGATGTAACTAGACTAGAGCTACAATGGTCAGAAAGACAAGATGTAACTAGACTAGACTAGCGCATACAATTGTTACCAAAAACAAAATGCAAATAGACTAGAGCTACAATAGTCACAAAGACAAGATGTAACTAGTCTAAAGCTACGACAGTCACAAAAACAAGATGCAATTAGACTAGAGCTAAAATGTTCACAAACACAAGATGTGACTAGACTAGAGATACAATAGTCACAAAGAAAAAAAGCAACTAGAGTAGAGATACAATAGTCACAAAGACAAGAAGCAATTAGACCAGAGGTACAATGGTCACACAGAAAAGATACAACTAGACTAGAGCTACAATGGTCACAAAGACAAGATGTAACTAGAATAGAGCTACAATGGGCACAAAGACAAGATGTAACTAGAGAAGACTAGAGCTACAATGGTCACAAAGACAAGATGTAACTAGACTACAGCTACAATTGTCCCCAAGATGCAACAAGACTAGAGTAGGGCTACAATGGTCTCAAAGACAAGAAGCAACTAAATTAGAGCTACTATGGTCACCTAGACAAGATGTAACTATACTAGACTAGAGCTACAATGGTCACCTAGACAAGATGTAACTAGACTAGTTTAGAGCTACAATTGTCACCAAGAAAAGATGTACTTAGACTAGAGCTACAATGGTAACACAGACAAGATGTAACTAGACTAGACTAGAGCTACAATGTTCACAAAGAGAAGATGCAACAAGACTAGAGCTACAATGGTTACAAAGACAAGATGTAACTAGACTATACTATAGCTACAATGGGCACAAAGACAAGAACCAACTAGACTAGAGCTACAATGGTCACACAGAGAAGACACAACTAGACTAAAGATACAATAGTCACAAAGACAAGATGTAACTGGACTAGAGCTACAAGGATCACAAAAACAAGATACAACTAGACGAGAGCTACAATGGTCACAAAGACAATATGCAATTAGGCTAGAGCTACAGTGGTCACAAAGACAAGATCCAACTAGACTAGAGCTACGATGGTCACAAAAATAAGATGTAACTAAACTATAGCTACAATGGTCACAAAGACAATATGGAACTAGAGAGCTACAATGGTTACCAAGACAAAGTGTAACTAGACTATAGCTACAATGGTCACAAAGACAAGATACAAATAGACTAGAGCTATAATGGTCACAAAGACAAGATATAACTAGACTAGAGCTGCAATGGTCACAAAGACAAGATGCAACTAGACTAGAGCTACAATGGTCACAAAGACAAGATGCAACTAGACTAGAGCTACAATGGTAACACAGACAAGATGTAACTAGACTAGACTAGAGCTATAATTGTCACAAAGATAAGATGTAACTAGAATAGAGCTACAATGGTCTCACAGAAAAGATGCAAATAGACCAGAGATACAATGATCACAAAGACAAGATGTAACTAGACTAGAGCTACAATGGTAACACAGACAAGATGTAACTAGACTAGACTAGAGCTATAATTGTCACAAAGATAAGATGTACCTAGACTAGAGCTACAATGGTCACACAGACAAGATGTAACTAGACTAGAGCTATGTCTGTTCGAGAGAAATTGATTCGTCATTCTGTTAATGTTAAGGCCAACAACTTATCTGCTTTATTTAGTTTCTTTAAGGTGTGTTCTGCGACTGCAATGATTTGCCTGACGATTCCAATGTCGTCCCCAAAAATTGGGTGTGAGAGTATCTCGCCATCTATGTTGACACATCTGTCGTAACAGTTTAGAGACATAAGGCTTCATCATGCCCAGGTGTGAACAGTTTTGGAGAGATAGTATCTCCCTGTCGTACTCCTAGGAGCATGTGTATGGAAAGTGGCGTGTGGACAAAAAATGGTCACAGTTGAGCAGATAACGGTTATCTTTTCTATAAGCTGGGAGTTGAGTTGGTCGATACCTTGGTTCCTCAAGACATTTAACACTGCAATCATGTATACGATATCAAAGGCATTTTCGTAGTCATAAACACAATGCACAGAGGCATAACGACTTGTCGCGATCTTTCCATTAACTGATTGATTGTGTAAAATTTTTTTTTTTTCCAGTGTCTCTTTCTGAATCCTGCATGTTCTGGCGTTTGGTTCTAGTCCAGTTGTCTTTCTAATTTACAGGTAATGACTTTTGTTAACAATTAATCCATATTTGATAGCAAGCAAATTATGCGGTAGTTTCTTCATAATGTCTCTGTCACTTTTTTTGTGTGTGGATTAGGATTGGCTTGGAGGACTTCCACAGGTTTGGAATATGCTTTGTATGAAGACACATGTTGAAATATATGGTCAGTTGGCAGGCAAGTGTATCCTCCCCTCCCCCCCCCCCCCCGCCTCCCTTCCCCCAGCCTTGGACATTTCTGCAGTGATTCGGTCTATACCAGGTGATTTGCCTGATTTTACGTCTTTGGTCGGGTGCAGGACCTCGTCGCAACCTGTGTCGAATAGTGACATGAAATATATATGTAGTGGACACTGCTGTTTGTGATGAGATTCAACTCGTGTAGAACCTTGTGAACGTTTCCTCGATTTGCTCTCTATCCGTCAGTGGTGTGCCATCTTAAATCTTCAAGGATGTTTTGAGGCTCGTCTTTTGTTATATTGTATATCTCCATTTTATGATTCTACTTCTTGTCTCAGCGGCCTTTATCCGAAGCTGTAAGCTTTACCGCTCAAAATCATCATTGACCCTGTGTCTGATCTTTTTGTTTAGATCTCAGAGGGCGGTCCTATCTAATCCACCTCTTTACCTTGACCCTTTTTCTAGTTGCAAGAAGTTGTTGCGTTTTCTAATTGCTGGTTTGGGGTCGCAGAAGACACAGAGCTATATAAAAGAGGAAACACAGAAACTCATTGCAGAAAGGCAACAATTAAAACAAATGGGAAGTAAGGGGACCAACACAGCATATAAAAACTGCGCAAGAAAAGTTGGAAGATAAATGGGAAAAGATTAAGGAAGATATATAGTGGAAACGTGTAAGAATATAGAAAACCTAAAAGAACCAGGCAGAGAGAGAGAGAGAGAGAGAGAGAGAGAGAGAGAGAGAGAGAGAGAGAGAGAGAGAGAGGCATTTAAAGCAATAAGAAAACTGACAAGGGAGTTCCGTCCGGTTCCACATGTCGTATATGACAAAGAGGAAAACACATTGACGGAGGCCAAATACATACTGAATGGATGGAAAGAGTACTGCAGAAACATGTGTGGAGATAGCACAGGGTGCTCGGTTACAGTCCTGCCGAGGGATGAGGGGACCTGAGCCAATATTGGAAGAAGTACGCTCTGCAATTAAAAGCCTGAAAAAAGGAAAGTCCCTGGGATGCGATGATACTGGAGCTGATACAGGAGGGGAGTGGGGGGGGGGGGGGGGTGCGTGAGGCGTGTGCTCGAGTCTATCACTGGCTGTTTGGGCAGGTATGGCACAGTGCAGAGTAGCCAGAGGCATGGAGGAAGTCCATTTATATTCCCTTCCTCAAGAAGGGCAGTTAGGGGCTGTGCGCGAACTACCGAACTATTGCGCTGATCTGCCACGCTAACAAGATACTCTTGCGGGTCCTGTTAAGAAGGATAGAGAATAGGTTTGAATCTGAAATTCACGTGGTTCGGGCTTGTTTTTGGAATGACAGAGAGACCCGGGACCACATATTCAATGTAATGAATATCTATGAAAGGTGTAGGGAGCTTGGTGTGGACCTGTGCACATGTTTCATTGATTACACTAGGGCTTTCGACGCGGTGGGACATCAGGGTCTGTGAAGAGTCATGGGGGAAGTGGGGTTTCCTTTGCATATAGTTCATCTCATTGAAACGTTATACCAGGATCAGCAGGCCGCTGTCCGAGTGTCTGGGCAGGCATCGGATTGGTTTGCAGTACGGGAGGGAGTCCGGCAGGGATGTGTCTTTTCGCCTTGTCTGTGCAACATATATGCAGAGTGTATGGTGAGAGGTGTTCGAGAGGATGTAAGCATTGGAAGTGTTAACCCATTTACGATTGAGGGGTACGAGATTCCGGAGTTGCGATACGCGGATGGCGCGGTGATGCTGTCAGGAGGTGCAGAGGAGCTGGAGCAGCTACTTTCAGCCGTTAATGGACATAGTGGAGATCAAAATTTGTTCATAGACATAAATAGGGCAAAGATAATGACCATCGACAAAGCACAATGTCAGCATTGGTATACAATGGGTGGTGAGGAGATGGATCAGGTCACACATTTTGAGTGTCTGGGCTCCGAAGTTGACAGAAGTAACGACTGCTCGAAGGGGGGTGGGGGGTGGGGGGGGGGTGTCAGAGGAGGACTGGCTATGGCGGAGCAGAGACTGAACAGCCTAGGGAGATTGTGGCAGGGCGCCAACAGAGTGATAAAGGTGGGGGTCTTGAGGGCCTGTGTTTTTCCTGTGGTGGCTTGTGGCTGTGAATCATGGACGATTGCCAAGGCTTCTAGACAGGGAGTCAGGGTGTTACCGAGGGATCCTCATAGTACCCTGGACGGAGGGAAGGACAAATGTGGACATTCGGTGGGAGTTGAGCATAGAGGAGAATTGGTTTAGCTAGGGAGTGCAGATACTTTGGTCGCATCACGGGACACAACGGTCTTGAGAGATTGGTGATGGAGGGTGTGGTGCCGGGCAGGGGAGGAGGGGGTGGACCAGGAGGACGATGGCGCCAAGATATTCAGGAATGCTGGAGTATGACTGTGGCGGAGGCTGGTGTTTTGGCAAGGGAACGAGTTACTTTCAGACAGACTGTTATGAGAGCGACGTTCTAAAAAGGACATGCTACATGATGATGATTTGGGGTATTTTGGCAGTGGTGGTGCAGCTATGCAGGACGTGCATCAGTTGTTCCAGGTGGTAGGTAGGAGATCCCGCGCATTGCCAATTCTGGTTCTGAACAAGGTCTGCATACTTCGTAGTATCTAGTGTGCGGGCATCTGGAGATACCGTTTGAGGAAAGGAGCGTTCAGATTAATTGTCGCCCTGATCGGACTGTGGTCGCTGCCTAAAGCAGGTCGGTGCAGTGCCTCCACGTTGAAACAAACGACACTGAGCACGATCTTCAGCCAGTGCCATGTCGGTTGTCTCCAAGCCAGTTTTCCTTTTTAATTAGGTGTTCATAACCTGAAGCGCAGCAAAGATCACCAAACGATCAAATCTATAATTCGTTTGTTTTCTGAGATGCTGTCCAAGTAGGTCTCGTTGTTTGACCCGACACACGTGATATAACCTGAAATGACGAAAATTTTTACGCAGGTTTTTGCAACTGTTTCTATGGCTCTTCGTGCGGAGGTGGGGAGGAAGATTTATGTCTGGTCAGGCAAAATATACTGATCAGACATGTTAGGGCCAGGCAACATATTAGGGTCAGGTAAAATATACCGGACAAGACCCTCACCTTGGCTTCCTAGTAGCCATCACTAGAAACGGGCTGCTTTCATGGCAGCCTGACTATTTCTGCTTCTTCGTACGCTGTCAGACGTTAACTTGTATTTGAGGCTGTCGACACTGCCATAGAGCTTGTCTAGTGTTGCCACTAGTGATGGACACATGTGCTTTCTCTGGTCCTCGTACGTCGGTCAGTTTTGCAGCAGATGTTCATCGATCATTTTCCCTGTACCACAAGTGCATTCATCAGTGCCACCTATCTTCAGTTCATTGAATAGGTGGTACCTCAGTCTGTTGTGGTCTGTGCGGAGTTTGAAGACCACGACCTGCTCTCTTATGTTCAACTGGTAATAGGTATCATTTTTTGTGTAGCCAGTATGTTCTGTTTCCCATTTGGCCATGTATCTGGCGCTAAAAAGCCTTTTGGACTCTTCGTAGGTCACACTATAATCTGGTTGTGGTAGTCTTGCACCTTCTTTTGCCAGTCTGTCTGCGTCCTCGTTGCCTTGGATGTTGCAGTGGGATGGAACTAATTGTACCACTACTCTTTTTAGTGGGGACTACTGGCATAGTGGACAGAGTACTGCTCTTAAATCATTGAGTTTAATATTTTTCTGGCTTTTTAGTGCTGAAACTACGGCAAGGGCAATTGTAAACAGGACTATCTGGCTTTCAATGTTTTCGCCTGTCAGCATTGTTTTTACTGCAGCCTTCAGTGCCTCTGCCTCCGGTTTGAAATTGCTAGCGTATTTTCCAGTTGCCACTGATAGTGTTATTTTTCTACTATTTGGTAGGCTTAGGAATACCCCTGCCTCTCTGCTCTGTATTGTGTTTGTTACAGAACCGTCAGTGTATGCATGCTTGGGTAGTTTTCCGCTATGTACCTCAGGGTTTTGTCTCTTCTTTCTGTTTCAGTCTTGCCGTTCTTTTTTCCAATACGTGGTATATTTTCTACCACTTCCGGAATGATATGCTGCTTCCGTGTGGGTTTGCGTACAGTAGGGATGGGCTTTGGTGTTTTTACGGTGTTCATAGATTCTTCGCTCATTTTTGCATTGTGTATTTCTGAAAAGTTTCTCCGCTCTAGTTTCTCATTTCCAAATCTATTTAGTCTCTGATACATTGGATGGTCTGTCAGTCTTATGAGTTTCTCTGTACGCTGCTGGGCTCTATTGTCTCTTCTGTCGGTCATGGATTGCAAGTTCTACAATTGGCGTTGACTTTATGCCTCCTGTTATAACTCTCATGGCTTGATTTTGAAGTTTGCTAATTTGATCAAAGTTCGCCTTTGCTGTTGTTGGCCATGCCGCAATGCCATACTCGAGAACTGGTCTGACTCTTCAAGTGTACAGTTTCTTTAGTATTTTTTCGTCTGCTCCCCAGCTTGTGCCAGCAAGTTTCCGCATGATTGATATTCTTTGACTGGCTTTCATTCGGTTTCTCTCGATCTTACTTTTCCATGTCATGCGTCGATCAAATGTGACTTCCAAGTATTTTGGGTTGTCGTTTGGCCACAGATAGTTGCCGTTAAGACTTATTTTGGTGTTATGTGGTTTATCTGAAAGCGAGAATATTGTACATGTTTTTTTTTCCTCATTCATTTTGACCAGCCATGAGTTCGCCCACTCCTCCAACGATGTTATGGCCTGCTGCATCCGATTGTTTGCTACGATCGTCTTAAAACATGGAACTGTGGATTCTTCGTGGTATATTGTCTGTGATGTTGTTTATATACACCAGGAAAAGTGTGCGTGGCAGAACCCCCCCTCCTCCTTGGGGTACTCCTTGCTTTACCCAAGCTTTCCACCATCGGTTTCATATTGTTATTTTGTGTGTTGATTGTTTCACAGTCCAGCTGTCAGCATTGCAAATCTGTCCCAGTCGGCTCGTCTGTAGTTCCAACGTGGCAGCGGTTTTTTTTCATGGGGGCCTACTTCCATATCAATATCTAGCGTAATTGGCCTGTGGTCGCTACCTGCCAATTGGTCGAGCACCTGACGTGTGGTGAAAATCCCCCGTGGAGAAAGCCAGGTCTAGAGTGGAGGTTGTATGCCATGTTCTAGAATAGAAGCTAGGGCTGTCGTCCGGCCTATTGATACGATAGAGATTTGTGTATATCTCTCAGTCTTCCATTTCATCCCCTCTGCAGTCTGTATCTGAATATCCTCAGCTCTCCGAGTGACTGTTGAAGTCTCCAACTACTAGGCACCTGGAGTCCTTGACGTCCATGCAGCCTGACTAACAAATTGAGGAATCGACATGATCCACTTACTATTGACTGACACGCAGATGAAAACAAGCATTGCCAAACCGCCTAGGGGACCCAGGTCCACCTTCATCAGCTCGCTCGGGATGTGAAGGAAGCTACTGCAACCCGCCACTTAACGTCCCTTACAGGGCGAACAAAAGACTAACCTACTCATTATGGGCATTCGCAAACAACTTGGCTCTTCGTAGTAATGCTTTTCCGAGTCTTCGTCGTACCCACTATAGTGGGAGTGGGAGGAGAGGGGTTGTTGCTTAGCATGGCTCTAGTACGGGTGACTTCCCCTGGTCTTTCACTCGCAACTTGATCGTAGCAACTCTGGAGTTGACTATCTGGACAGACTTGAAGTTTGGTGTATGTTTGCTAGCAACGATAAAGTCAACAACGCCAATGTTGTACTGGCTTTCACTGGCATCAATGGTTAGTTCATCTCTATTGTAGGGCAACTTTGAATGTGTTTCTGTCCGTGCACGGGTCTCACTGAGTCCAATGATGGCATACTTGAAATGTTGGAGTTGGGTCATGAGGAGGGTCTGCCTGTGTGTCCGTAAACCGTTTGACAGGTTCTTTTGGAGGACATGAAATTTAGTAGTATCGTAGTTATCATTTCCGTCTGAGTGGGGACGGCGTGGGCTAGGGGTTAAATGACACGGATCAAAACCAGAAGATGCTGGGTTCGATCCCCATCATATCTCCGCCGTTACCCAGGAGAAGCAAACCCATAGAATATGCAGGAGGAAGCAAACCCTTACAAAAAATACATTACATAAAATGCGCAAATTAAAAAGCACAGTGTAACGCACGGCCTTGGGGATTAGAGAAATGAAGCGAAAGCTTTCCCGTTCTTCTTGTCTTTGTGCCAATTGTAACTCTAGTCTAGTCTAGTTACATCTTGTCTAGGTGACCATTGTAGCTCTAGTCTAGTATAGTTACATCTTGTCTAGGTGACCATTGTAGCTCTAGTCTAGGTACATCTTGTCTTTGTGCCAATTGTAACTCTAGTCTAGTCTAGTTACATCTTGTCTAGGTGACCATTGTAGCTCTAGTCTAGTCTAGTTACATCTTGTCTAGGTGACCATTGTAGCTCTAGTCTAGGTACATCTTGTCTTTGTGCCAATTGTAACTCTAGTCTAGTCTAGTTACATCTTGTCTTTGTGCCAATTGTAACTCTAGTCTAGTCTAGTTACATCTTGTCTAGGTGACCATTGTAGCTCTAGTATAGTTACATCTTGTCTTTGTAACCATTGTAGCTCTAGTCTAGGTACATCTTGTCTTTGTGACCATTGTAGCTCTAGTCTAGTTACATATTGTCTTTGTGCCCATTGTAACTCAAGTCTATTAACATCTTGTCTTTGTGACCATTGTAGCTCTAGTCTAGTTGCATCTTGTCTTTGAGACAATTGCAGCTCTAGTCTAGATACATATTGTCTTTGTGCCCATTGTAACTCTAGTCTATTAACATCTTGTCTTTGTGACCATTGTACCTCTAGTCTAGTTGCATCTTGTCTTTGAGACCATTGTAGCTCTAGTCTAATTGCTTCTCGTCTTTGTGACTATTGTATCTCTAGTCTAGTTGTATCTTGTTGTTGTAACCACTGTAGCTCTAGTCTAGTCTAGTTACATCTTTTCTAGGTGATCATTGTAGCTCTAGTCTAGTTACATTTTGTTTAGGTGACCATTGTAGCTCTAGTCTAGTCTAGTTACATCTTGTCTTTGTGACCATTGTAGCTCTAGTCTAGTTGCATCTTGTCTGTGTGGCCATTGTAGCTCTAGTCTAGTCTAGTTACATCTTGTCTAGGTGACCATTGTAGCTCTAGTCTAGTTACATCTTGTCTTTTTAACCATTGTAGCTCTAGTCTAGTTACACATTGTCTTTGTGACCATTGCAGCTCTAGTCTAGTTACATCTTGTCTTTTTGACCATTGTAGCTCTAGTCTAGTTGCATCTTGTCTTTGAGACCATTGTAGCTCTAGTCTAGCTGCATCTTTTCTGTGTGAGCATTGTAGCTCTAGTCTAATTGCTTCTTGTCTTTGTGACTATTGTATCTCTAGTCTAGTTGTATCGTGTCTTTGTAACCACTGTATCTCTAGTCTAGTCTAGTTACATCTTGTGTTTGTGACCATTGTAGCTCTAGTCTTCTTCTTCTTCAGTAACCATTATTTTTTCGAAAAAAGCTGCGGTCATCCTGAGGCTGTCGACACTGTCACAGAGCTTCTCTTGTGGTTCCAGTGGTGATGGCCACATCTGCTCTATCTGATCATCGTATGTCGGGCAGTTCTGCAGCAGATGCTCGGCGGTCATTTTCTCGGTGCCATACGGGCATTTGTCGGTACCACCTATCTTCAATTTGTTAAATATTTTTTACCTCAGTCTATTGTGGCCAGTGCGAAGTCTGAAGACAACGACCTGCTCTCTTCTGTTCAACTGGCAATAGGTATCGTTTTTGGTGTAGCCGGTATGTTCAGTTTCCCATTTGGTCATGTATCTGGCTTTAATAAGCCGTTTTGACTCTTTGTACGTCATACTAGTATCTGTTTGTGGTAGTCTTGCACCTTCTTTTGCCAGTCTGTCTGCCTCCTCGTTGCCTTGGATGTTGCAGTGTGATGGGACCCACTGTACCACTACCCTTTTTGGTGCGGACTGCTGGCATAGTTGAAAAAGTGCTGCTCTTAAGTCATTAAGCTCAGGGTTTTTCTGGCTTTTTAGTGCTGTGACTACGGCCAGAGCATCTGTAAGCAGGACTATATGGCTTTCATTTTCTTTATGTGTCACCATTTCTTCCACTGCCGCCCTCAGTGCCTCTGCCTCCGCTCTGAAATTGCTTGTGTACTTACCAGTAGCGAATGACAGTGTTAATTTTCTGCCATTTGGTAGGTTCAGGAATGCTCCTGCCCCTCCGTTCTGTGTAGTGTCTGTTACAGAACCGTGATGTATGCATGGGTCCAGTCCATGCTTGGGTAGTTTTTCGATAGAAAGCTTAATGTAGTATATCTCCTTTCTTTTTCAGTCTGGCAGTTTTTGTTTCCAATACCTGGTATATTTTCTACCACCTCTGGAAATATATCCTGCCTCCAGGTAGGTTTTCGCACAGTAGTGATGGGCTTTGGTGTTGTTAGTGCGCTTATGGGATCTTTGTGCATCTTTGCTTTTGGCTATTTCTGCAACGTTTCTCCGCTTTAGTTTCCCAGTTCACAAATTGTTTAGTCTCTGGTGCATTGGGTGGTCAGTCAGTCTTCGGAGTTTCTCTGACTGCAGCTTGGCTCTGCAGTCTCTTCTATCGGTCATGGGTTGTAGCTTTGTAATCTTTTCAAGTTCTACAATCGGCGTTGACTTCTTGCCTCCTGTTATAACTCTCATGGCTTGGTTTTGAAGTTTGTTAACTTTATCGAAGTTTGCCTTTGCTGCTGTTGGCCATGCCGAAATGCCGTACTCGAGAACTGGTCTCACTCTTCCAGTGTACAGTTTCTTTAGTATGCTTTCGTCTGCTCCCCAGCTTGTGCCAGCTAGTTTCCACATGATTGCCATTCTTTCTCTGGCTCTCATTCGGTTTCTCTCAATCTGACTTTTCCATGTCATGCGCCGATCAAATGTGACTCCCAGATAGTTTGGGTTGTTGTTTGGCTGCATCAATTTGCCATTTAGACTTAATTTGGTGTTTTATAGTTTGATTGAAAGCGAGAATATTGTGCATGTGGTTTTCTCCTCGTTTATTTTGACCAGCCATGAGTTCGCCCACTCTTCCAACGATGTTAGGGCCTGCTGCATCCGATTTCTTGCTATGGTTATATTCTTTTCAGAGGTCCACATAGCCAGATCGTCTGCAAACATTGAGCTATGGACTCTCCTTGGTATATTCTCTGTAATGTCGTTTATATAAACCAGGAAGAGTGTGGGTGACAGTACTCTCCCTTGGGGTACTCCCTGCTCGAGTGTCACCTTTTTCCTCATCTGCCCTTGTACTCGAACTCTGGCCGTTCTTTGTTTGAGGTAGTGGTTGATCCACTTGTACATTCTCCCACAAACTTCACTTCTCCTTAGCTTGACTCTAAGTCCTTCTTCTTCTTCTTCTGCGTACACAGTCAGACAGTAACCATTATTTTTTCGAAAAAAGCGGCGGTCGTCCTGAGGCTCTCGCCACTGTCATAGAGCTTGTCTTGCAGTTCCACTGGTAATGGCCACATCTGCTCTCTCTGATCCTCGTATGTCGGGCAGTTCTGCAGCAGATGTTCAGTGGTCATTTTACCAGTACCGCACGGGCATTCGTCGGTACACCCTATCTTCAATTTGTTGAATAGGTGGTACCTCAGTTTGTTGTGGCCAGTGCGAAGTCTGAAGACAACGACCTGCTCTCTTCGGTTCAACTGGTAATAGGCATCGTTTTTGGTGTAACCAGTATGTTCGGTTTCCCATTTGGTCATGTATCTGGCTTTGATAAGCCGTTTTGACTCTTCGTACGTCATACTGGTATCTGTTTGTGGTAGTCTTGCACCTTCTTTTGCCAGTCTGTCTGCCTCCTCGTTGCCTTGGATGTTGCAGTGGGACGGGACCCACTGTACCACTACCCTTTTTGGTGCGGACTGCTGGCACAGTTTGCAGAGTGCTGCTCTTAGGTCATTAAGCTCAGTGTTTTTCTGGCTTTTTAGTGCTGTGACTACTTCGAGAGCATCTGTCAGCAGATCTATATGGCTCTCATTTTCACTGTGTGTTACCATTTCTTCCACTGCCGCCCTCAGTGCCTCTGCCTCCGCTCTGAAATTGCTTGTGTACTTACCAGTAGCGAATGACAGTGTTATTTGTCTGCCATTTGGTAGATTCAGGAATGCTCCTGCCCCTCCGTTCTGTGTAGTGTTTGTTACAGAACCGTCGGTGTATGCATGGGTCCAGTCCATGCTTGGGTAGCTTTTCGTTATGAAGCTTAGGGTAGTGTCTCTCCTTTCTTTTTCAGTCTGGAAGTTTTTGTTTGCAATACCTGGTATATTTTCTACCACCTCTGGAAATATATCCTGCCTCCAGGTAGGTCTTCGTACAGTAGTGATGGGTTTTGGTGTTTGTGCGTTTGTGGGATCTTCGTGCACCTTTGCTTTGGCTATTTCTGCAAAGTTTCTCCGCTTTAGTTTCCCATTTCCCAAATTGTTTAGTCACTGGTACATTGGATGGTCCGTCAGTCTTCGGAGTTTCTCTGACTGCAGCTGGGCTCTGCAGTCTCTTCTATCGGTCATGGATTGCAGTTTTGTGATCTTTTCAAGTTCTACAATTGGCGTTGACTTCATACCACCTGTTATAATTCTCATGCCTTGGTTTTGAAGTTTGTTAACTTTATCGAAGTTCGCCTTCGCTGCTGTTGTCCATGCCGCAATGCCATACTCGAGAACTGGTCTCACTCTTCCAGTGTACAGTTTCTTTAGTATGCCTTCGTCTGCTCCCCAGCTTGTGCCAGCAAGTTTCCTCTTGATTGCCATTCTTTCTCTGGCTTTCATTCGGTTTCTCTCAATCTGACTTTTCCATGTCATGCGCCGATCAAATGTGACTCCCAGATAGGTTGGGTTGTCGTTTGGCTGCAGGATTTTGCCATTTAGACCTAATTTGGTACTTTGGGGTTTAAATGAGAGCGAGAATATTGTGCACGTGGTTTTCTCCTCGTTTATTTTGACCAGCCATGAGTTCGCCCACTCTTCCAGCGATGTTAGGGCCGTCTGCATCCGATTTCTTGCTATGGTGAGATTCTTTTCAGAGGTCCACATAGCCAGATCGTTTGCAAACATTGAGCTATGGACTCTTCTTGGTATATTCTCTGTAATATCGTTTATATATACCAGGAAGAGTGTGGGTGACAAAACTCCCCCTGGGGGTACTCCCTGTTCGAGTGTCACCTTTTTGCTCATCTGCCCTTGTACTTGGACTCTGGCCGTTCTTTGTTTGAGGAGTAGTGGTTGATCCACTTGTACATCTTCCCACAGACATCACTTCTTCTTAGCTTTACTCTAAGTCCATCCTTCCAGACTTTGTCAAATGCCTTTTCCAGATCCACCCAAACAGCTACTGTGTGTTTCTGTGCCTGGTAGGCATCTTCTATCTCCTTTGCTATGAGGATGACCTGGTCCTCAGTGGATCTGTGCTGTCTAAAGCCGGCTTGCTGTGGAATTAGTATTCGTTTTTCTTCCAGATGCCACATCAGTCTGGTGTTTATCATCCGTTCCATCAGCTTGCCGACACAGCTCAGTAGGCTTATGGGCCTGTATCCATTTGGATCTGTTTTATCCTTTCCTGTTTTTGGTACTGGCACCAGTATTGCCTCTTTCCATGCCTGGGGTACAATACCCCTTTTCCAGCTTTGGTTCAGGACTGATAGTAGTTTCCTCTTCGCTGTTTGGCCCAGCCCCATCAGCATTTCGTTTGTTATCCCGTCTTTTCCGGGAGATTTCCTTTTCTTTAGTGTTCTCATAGCCTCTTCCATTTCGCGCATTGTTAGTTTGGCCATCATGTGCTCTTCGGGAGCGGTATTTATGTTTTCGTGCCCCTTTAGCTCTTCGCTAATGTCTGTATGCTTTTCTGCAGGGACCTCGATGTGGTTTGCTCTGGCATAGTGATCGACAAAGGCGTTTGCGGCTTTCTTACCTGTGATCTAGTTCTCGCCCTGCTTGATAGTAATTTGTTTATTTGACGGGGTTTCGTCGTTCATGGCTCTGACTAGCTTCCATAGCTTGTTCCCTTCTTTGTCCAGATTTAGACTTTCCGTTTTATTTTTCCAGCTTTCTCTTCCTGTTTGCTTGAGTGTGTGTTTGTACTTCGCCGCGGCGGCTTTGAGGGCGATGTTTGCCTCCATGGATTTTTCTCGTTCTGCCATGTTCCTAGCATTTGTTACTGCATCTTCCACTTTCTGCAACTCATCATTCCAGTAGGGCTTATAGTTTTTCCTAGCTCCTCTTGGGATGGTTTCAGTGGCGGCTTGCATTATTGCCTTGCTTAGGCTCTCTACCATGGGCTTCATTTTGGTGTTTCGTGTGTTGATGGTTTCACACAGCCCATCTGTCAGGATTGCAAATCTGTCCCAGTCGGCTCGTTTGTAATGCCAATGTGGGAGCGGTTTTGTTTCCTGTGGGCCTACTTCCATGTCAATGGTTAGCCTGATCGGCCTGTGGTCGCTACCTGCCAGTTGATTTAGCACCTGGCGGTCTATTTTATGGTGTATGTCCTGTGTGGAGAAGGCCAAATCTGGAGTCGAGGTGGTATGCCATGATCTTGAATAGAAGCTAGGGCTATCCTCCGGCCTATTGATTAGGGAGAGATTTGCATCTATCTCCCAATCTTCCACTTCGTCACCTCTGCTGTCTGTGTCAGAGTATCCCCATCTCTCCGAGTGGCTGTTGAAATCTCCAACTACTATGCAGTTGGAGTCTCTGACCTCCATACTCGAGAGCGATAGGTCTCTGTTTGGTGGTCCGTACAGATTGAAAATGCGGAGCTTCGTCTCTTGAGCCATTATGTCAACTCCTACAATTTCTGCTTGTCCGGTGTGATTGACAGGTACCGCGCTACTCGGTATGCTGTTTCTGGTCAGTATCAGGACCCCTCCTTTGTGGCCTTATCTATCTAGACGGAAGGTCTGGTATCCTCTGATTGAGAATTTATGGTTATTGTTGAGGTGCGTATCCTGGATACATGCCACGTCAATCTTACCTTCATGCAGGTGGTGTGTTAGGGAAAGTTTTTTGTTAATGACTCCCTCCGCATTCCACTGTAGTATTTTGAGGGTCTTGAGGTTTTGGCCAATAGACGTTGCCCCATAGCCATGTGCCTTGACTCCACGACACATGGGTGGGTGACCACCAGTAGTCAAGGGTAGGCCCCTTCGAGGCGTGAGGCCCGGCACTATCGCTGCCTGGCGGGACTCCGCAGGATGAGCGCCATACGTTTTTCGAATAGGTTGTACTGCCATCATACTGTGATTTACGTTGCACTGTTTTGTTAGGCTTGCGGCCCCGTGCATCCGATTTCAACAGGCGTTTCTGTAGGGATGCCCTCCTTAGCCTTTGGCTGTCCCCAGCCTATCTGCAAGGCAGCAGTTGTTTACGATCAGAGTTGTCTCTCTTATGGAAGTTGTCTTACCAGACTATCGAGTCTTCACTACTCGTGTCTATAGGGTGCAATGATGATATGTGATGATATATGAGATGGACTGGTTTACCCGGAAGAGAGGCAGTCCAGTGTGTCTGTGTCCCAGGATCGTCACGTCCTGCCGGGAACGTAGCATTTGCATGTGAGTGGGGTATCTCTTTGTCCCTTTATTTTCTTGGCTTCTATGCAGGGATGGTACGCCTAGCATTCCCCGCCACCTAGGGTGTTGACACAGTGGGGCAGGTGTGCAATGTCCGCTGGTCTGCATCTCTTCTGCGTCCAGCATGATAGTTATGGCTGATAACGTACAGAGGTAGATATCGTAGCCGGAGTGCATTCAGCCAGAGGACAAGCCTGGTAATGTCACAGAGATGTTGTTCGCCTGGTGTGCGGACAACTCTCATGGTCAGTGGTTGAGTCTTGACAGTTCACAGTGAGGTGGCTGCTCTACTGTTTTCGACACCCCGACCAGGTACTAAGTCTTTGGTTGGTGTTTTCGCACCCCATCGCCGTATAGGGTGAGTATCAAGCAGTTTTCCGCCCGCTTTGATTGGCGGGCGGCATGGACCTCTTACTGTGGCTCTACCTGGTAGGGCTGGGGCGCAAGCCCCGGTCCCGAGCATGTAGGAGCCTCCCATTGCAGTGGTGCTGAGATTTTGGGCGGGATTGCGGCTTACAAGGGTTCGGCCGTAATTCCCCACATGGTAGCCTCGCGACCTTGGCTTATCAGCCTGGTACGTGAACCAAAGTGTCTGCGGCTCCTCTCGATTTGAGCTGGTTTTCCGTAGCAACGCCCTGTCATTTGTAGGGTAAAACTGACCTGTCTTCAGATGATCTATTTCCAGCACCCGTTTACTATTTGGTCAGACGAATTTATTGAGGGCTTTTGTTTGTCAATGACCAGGTATTTGAAATCTGCGGTTTCTGCGGAGTTAAACACGATTTCCGTAGCGTTCTTTCATTTGAGTGTTTGAGAGCTGACTTGTCATCCGTGAGTCTTATCCCAGCGTACGTTCATTATTAGACCCAAACGGCAGTGCTCTCGATTTGTCAGTTGTTCTACAGTATTGGCGTGTTCAGTCAAATTAAGCCGCAGGTTCCACACCTGGTGGTGCCTTTCCGTCAATTCCCTTAGCGAGACAATCAAGTTTCTTAGAGGGTAGCCGCAAAATTTTCGAGGGTCTAATTCCAGCACATGTTCTCTATTAGACCCCACGAAGGTGTACTTTTTGATAGTCGTTCTGCAGTATTGGCGTGTTAAGTTAACTCAGGTCTCAGGCTCCACTCCTGATAGTGCTCTTCCGTCAATTCCTTTATCAAACACTGGATGCAGACAAAACCGGGCCACAGGGGGCATAACCCCAGATTTCTGGGGGTCTAAGTCCAGCACCAGTTCCATATTAGACCCCAGAAGAGTGGTCTCGGCATGTCAATCATTTCAGTGTTGGCCGTGTTGAGTCAAATTAAGCCGCAGGCTCCACTCCTGGTGGTGCCCTTCCGTCAATTCCTTTAAGTTTCAGCTTTGCAACCATGCCTGGTAGGCATCTTCTATCTCCTGGGCTATGAGGATGACCTGGTCCTCAGTGGATCTGTGCTGTCTAAAGCCGGCTTGCTGTGGAATTAGTATTGGTTTTTCTTCCAGATGCCACATCAGTCTGGTGTTTATCATACGTTCCATCAGTTTGCCAACACAGCTCAGTAGGCTGATAGGCCTGTATCCATTCGGATCTGCTTTGTCGTTTCCATTATTTGGTACTGGTACAAGTACTGCGTCTTTCCATGCCTGGGGTACAATTCCCCTTTTCCAGCTTTGGTTCAGGACCGATAGCAGTTTCCTCTTCGCTGTTTGGCCCAGCCCCATCAGCATTTCGTTTGTTATCCCGTTTTTTCCGGGAGATTTTTTTTTCTTTAATGTTCTCATGGCCTCTTCCATTTCGTTCATTGTTAAGTTGGCCATCATATGCTCTTTTGGTGCCGTATTGATGTTGTCGTGCCCCTTTTGCTCTTCACTATTGTCTGTATGCCTATCTGCAGGGACCTCGATGTTGTTTGCTTTGGCATAGTGTTCTGCAAAAGCGTTTGCTGCTTTTTTCCCTGTGAGCAGGTTTTCGCCTTGCTTAATAGTGATTTGTTTGTTTGAGGAGGTTTCGTCGTTCATGGCTCTGACTAGCTTCCATAGCTTATTTCCTTCTTTGTCTAGGTTGAGACTTTCAGTTTTGTTTTTCCAGCTCTCTCTTGCTGTTTGGTTGAGAGTGTATTTGTATTTCGCCTTTGCGGCTTTGAGGGCGATATTCGCCTCAATAGATTGTTCTCGCTCTGCCATGTTCCTAGCATTTGTGATTGCATCTTCCGCTTTATGCAATTCATCATTCCAATAGGGCTTATAGTTTTTCCTAGCCCCTCTTGGGATGGTTTCAGTGGCGGCTTACATTATTGCCTTGCTTAGGCTTTCCACCACGGGCTTCATTTTGTTGTTTCGTGTGTTGATGGTTTCACACAGCCCATCTGTCAGGATTGCAAATATGTCCCAGTCGGCTCGTTTGTAATTCCAACGTGGGAGCGGTTTTTTTTCCTGTGGGCCTACTTCCATATCAATGTCTAGCCTGATCGGCCTGTGGTCGCTACCTGCCAGTTGCTTTAGCACCTGGCCGTCTATTTTATGGTGTATATCCTGTGTGGAGAAGGCCAAATCTGGAGTCGAGGTGGTATGCCATGTTCTAGAATAGAAACTAGGGCTATCCTGCGGCCTATTGATTAGGGAGAGATTTGTATCTATCTTCCAATCTTCCACTTCGTCACCTTTGCTGACACTGTCCGAGTATCCCCATCTCTCCGAGTGGCTGTTGAAGTCTCCAAGTACTATGCAGTTGGAGTCTTTGACGTCCATACTCGAGAGCGATAGGGATTTATTTGGTGGTCCGTACAGATTGAAAATGCGGAGCTTCGTCTCTTGAGCCATTATGTCAACTCCTACAATTTCTGCTTGTCCGGTGTGATTGACAGATACCGCGCTACTCGGTATGCAGTTTCGGGTCAGTATCAGGACCCCTCCTTTGTGACTTTCTCTATCGAGACGGAAGGTCTGGTATCCTCTGATTGAGAATTTATGGTTTTTTGTTGAGGTGCGTTTCCTGGATACATGCCACGTCAAGTAGCTCTAGTCTAGCTGCATCTTTTCTGTGTGAGCATTGTATCTTGTCTTTGTAACCACTGTAGCTCTAGTCTAGTCTAATTACATCTTGTGTTTGTGACCATTGTTGCTCTAGTCTAATTGCATCTTGTCTTTGTGACCGTCGTAGCTTTAGACTAGTTGCATATTGCCTTTGTGACCATTGTAGCTCTAGTCTAGTTACATCTTGTTATTGACACCATATGTCGTTCTAGACTAACTAGTTACATCTTTTGTTGGTTACCATTGTAGTTCTAGACTATCTAGTTACATATTTTCTTTGTGACCATTGTAGCTCGAGTCTAGTTACATCTTGTCTAGATGACCATTGTAGCTCTAGTTTGGATGCATCTTGTCTTTGTGACCATTGTAGCTCTAGTCTAGTATAGTTACATCTTGTCTAGGTGACCATTGTAGCTCTAGTCTAGTTACATCTTGTCTTTGTGACCATTGTAGCTCTAGTCTAGTTGCATCTTTTCTGTGTGACAATTGTAGCCTAGCCTATTTGCCTCCTGTCTTTGTGACCATTGTAGCTCTAGTCTAGTCTAATTATATCTTGTCTTGATGACCATTGCAGGTCTAGTCTAATTAAATCTTGTCTTTGTGACCATTGTAGCTCTAGTCTACTCTAGTCACATTTTGTCTAGGTGACCATTGTAGATCTAGTCTAGTCTAGTTACATCTTGTCTTTTTGACCGTTGTAGCTCTAATCTAGTTACATTTTGTCTTGGTGACCATTGTAGCTCTATTCTAGTTACATCTTGTCTTGGTGACCAATTGTAGCTCTATTCTAGTTACATTTTGTCTTGGTGACCATTGTAGCTCTAGTCTAGTTACATCTTGTCTTGGTGACCATTGTAGCTCGTCTACTTAAATCTTGTCTTGGTGACCATTGTAGTTCTAGGCTATCTAGTTTCATCTTGTCTTGGTGACCATTGTAGTTCTAGACTATCTAGTTACATTTGATGTTTATCTAAATCCCAACATGCTCTTCATTCTGAATGTGTTCCACTTTGTTAATTCCATGTTTATCCTTGTCTGAGAAGTCTGTTGGACGCACTCTTCAGTCTGAATGTGGTACACTGAGTTATGTGATGGGCGTTCTACCTGAATTGGTTACAGCGTGCTGTGACTACAATCATTAGTTAAGCACACTTATGTCCTATTGTTGCTAATTAGCTCACTTGCCACAATCCAGTCATGTAATATAGAAAACAAAATTGGCGGACAACACTGTTAGTTTTTACATGGATCAACGTGTTGCGATGTCATTTCTTGTGATATATGGCATGAAACCTACGGAAATTTACAGAAGACTGAATCTCAATATTGTAATGGACATTGATCCGAAAAAAGGCATTTGAATGGTGTGAAAGTTTTAGAAACGTCCGTACATCGGTGAGTGATGACCTCGGCCGTGCTGGCTCTCATCCCACTACGGTCAGTCCTGTGAATATCCATATATCAGACCTCCTTATCTTGGAAAAAAACCTGACATGAAATTGCACAAGTGGCAAAGTCTTTCTCTGGGTACGGTGAACTATTATTCATGAACATTTTCATTTCTTGAAGGTTAGTGCACGTTGGGTTTGATCAGAACGGGCGTCCTGCTCCTGCGAGATAACGCTAGACCTCATCAGCTCTCCGCCACATGTTTCATCTGCAGTAATGCGACTAGGAGATATTGTGATCCACCTGACAGCCCTGAGCTAGTTACAAGCAATAGTCACCTGTTTTTTACATTTAACAAAAATCCTGGAAGATCAGCATTTCAGCACTGACAACGAAGTGAAACAGGCCGTCCTGCATTGGTTCAGACATATTGACAAATCTATCTGCGCTGAAGCTTTTCACGCATTACTTAAACGCTTGGATAATTCAGACACATTGCAGGAGATTATATTTAAAAATAAATAGCATTTTGACTACTTGAAAAAAAAATGTTTTCCTTCCAAATAAAACAAAGGTTAAGGTTTCACTTGAACGCCCTCGGTATGTCATGTTTGTCAGGCACTGAGACAGCTGTTGGACAAGCTCTTAAATCTGGATGTTATATTTAGTTACATCTCAAATATTCCAGGTACTATCACATCCATTGGACAAGCTCTTCAGTCTGCATATGGTATACTTAGTTGCATCTCATGTTTACCATGTAGGACACATCTCTTATACACTTTTCTACCTGAATGAGGCACTCTTATTCACATCATGTGGTCCTAAGTCATATTGCAAATCGATTTCACATTAGCGGTAAGTAGTGTCATCATTATGCGCTAATGTGATATCAGCAGTCGGAATCACCACTAAACAGCACTAAACATATTCACATCTTATAACATCTACCACCAGCATGAATTCAAAGAAATAACACCAAAAATACATCAGCATTTGATTTTGTTTATTTATGTTCACATTCCTCGAAAGTTCGCGTATACAGATTGAAACATCGCCAATAAATAACACATATCTACATCCCCAACGATATATTTTTAACAAAAAACAATTATCTAGATTTCGCAAAGCTCTTTGATAAAGTACTTCATCAAAGATTGTTTAGGAAGTTAAAATCGCATGAAATTGGTGGAGAAGTTGCCAAATGGATAGAAAATTGGTTAACGGGAATACGACAGAGAGGGGGCATAAATAAGGAGTACCCGAGGGGTGAGAGGTAACAAGTGGAGTGCCACAGGGCTCGGCTTTGGAACAGATTTTGTTCTCGATATATATATAGATAAATTTACAGTTCTCCAATATGGAACATAACTACAGAGTGGGATAGAACAATGGAGTACTGAGTGCATGGGTGGAGTCCTTATCGAAGCGGCGATATAAAAATGCTGGGACAGACGTAAAGAAGAGCAACAAAGCTGATAGTAGTATTCTGAAATTATTGTTTTAAGGAAATACTAAAAAAACACACAGACCTACGGTGCTTAGAAAAGATAAGAATTAGAGGTGATTTAATACACTTTTAAGATAAGCAAGAAACCAGGAATACCAGGAATTATTGTTTTAGTCAGAGAGTGGTGAACGCTTGAAATGCATTGCCTTTGGGAAAAAACTGAGAAAGGGTCAATTAATGCATTCAAGAATAGATTGGAGGCGCATAGTTTTTAGATCAAGTAAACTAAAAGAAACTGGTTGTTCACAAACTCTGCATATTCTTCTGAAACCAACATGAAGAAGTTAAGTTTAGTTAAGATAAGATAGGTTGTGTTAAGTTAAATGTCCGTAATGTTGCTGTTTTCACCCAATATTTTATTATTTGTTGATTTTCAGAAACCATTTTGATGGAAAGAGAAATTCTTTCAAAAAGTGGATGTGTTTGAATGATGCATAATTTATTGTTGACAATTTGTTGGTGCACATCCTGGAGAACACAATTATCGACTCCAACATACAGTGGAGAAACATAATTAACATAACTAATATACACGTTACGAACACTAACAAAACAAACCAGAACACATAATAAACACACCAACAAATTAAACAAACATACACATTAAGCACACTAACAAAACCAACACTTACAATAAACACAGAAACAAAATCTACATGTACAATAAACACAGTAATGAAATCTGCAAATACAATAAACACAGTAACATAATCTGCATTTACAAAAACCCCATAAAGAAATCTACATATACCAATTGTAACATAACCAATATATACAATAAATTCAGTAACACAATCTACAAATACAATGAACACAGTAACAGAATATTCATAACAATAAACACAGTAACAAAAGCTACACATACAATGTAGTTGGAAAACTAAAGAAGGGTTTCCTTTACCGAAACAACAATTTAGTCAGATAACTGTAAACAAGACTTCACAATTAGAATAAGAAGAGTTTCGTCTTTGAGCTGAAGCCAATATTATTTCTTCCCAAACAATGAACAGAAATGTAATAACATTAGCAATGACAACGCGTATTTATAATATCCTTTGCAAGACATTTCAAGAGTAAGAAGTTAAACATAGAACATAACGTACAGAACATTCCAGAAGAAATAGCTATTCTGTTCTCTCTATAACTATGCGATTTACTAGCGGGGGGAAGTGAACATAAAAAAGCTGTTTTTACATTGCATCCATCTGTTTTGATTTGTCCGAAAATATATTAGATGTGTCTTTGCACATTTGTGATATCATTTACGAGATGTGTCTGTTTCAGATAAGTCTGTGAGATTAATTTGTTAAAAGGCAGGACTATAACTTTTACAAGAACATACACGATGCTTGTCTGCTTTATCGTCGTTAGTGGCTTCCTAATTTTCTTTGAGAAGATCAGAATCGATTTAGCGTAGATTATCTGTGTCTATACCCGAATGCTCTGGGCTGTCTATTTCAGGTATGTCTTCAGCTGATTTGTTTTGACCAGATTTCTCTTTTATAAAATGTTTTTCAGACAGTAGTACAGATTTATCTACCTCAGATTTTCCAGTTGCAGGTGTATGTATATCAGATATGTCAGGGAATAGACTTGATCTCTTTATTTCAGTTCGGGAATCTAAAGATGGACAAAAACAGTTAGGTCAGTTTGTAGAACGAGCCACATAATCAACATCAGAACGAATATCCTCAGAATAGTCTCTGATACGGTAGCCTAGTTAGCCTTTCTGGTGCGCTATACACAACAAGATACAAACAATAAGAACGGCTTTTGTCATATTGAAAACCATATGGAAATAACAAATTATAACAATCAATACCAAATTATACCGGGCTGTATAACTGGGCAAGCAGATTGGGTTTAACCTTGGTTGGCAGCCAATCTAAGAGAAGGTCAACTCTCTCATACTCGGGTAGACAAAGCTTGTTAGCCTGTTCAGGCACTTCGCCTAGGAGAGTGGAAACCCACAAGTGCCGGGGGGTGTTGGCTAGTCCTGGGACGATGAGAATATCATATAGCATCTGCGAGCAGCGAATTCACTGACTTGTGGAAACCTCGGGAGAAAGTATGGCTATGGGAGTAAACCCAGACAGAAAATCCGGAGTGGTGGCACCTGAAGCGGATGGTTTCAAATTGCGAACTCATTCCGGCTGCTCATGCAGCTGAGCTGGCGCCAAATTGTCATGCTTTGCATTTCTTTGGATTACACCAGTGAGGCCGTGAGTGGGATTCTGAAGTTTGTGCAGCCCACGGTCTCCATATTCAGCGCCCAGGCTTGTGTCCCGGACAGGGTACTCACAGGACGCCACTCACATGGAGACTGTAACTATCTTGGTATTGATTTTGGTCTTTTATTTTTCTTCTTCATCGTTGTCCTCCTCTTCTTCTTCGTCGTCGTCCTATTCTTCTTCTTCGCCGTCGGTATCTTGTTTTTCTTCTTCTTTTCCTTCTTCTTCGTCGTCCTCTTCTTCTTCGTCTTCTTCTGTTTCTTCTTCTTCGTCATCCTCTTGTTCTTCTTTGTCGTCGTTCTTATTCTTCTTTTTTTTTCTTCTTCTTCGTCGTCCTCTTGTTCTTCTTCCTCGTCGTTCTCTTCTTCTTCTTCCTCTTCTTTTTCTTCTTTGTCCTTGTCGTAGTCTTCTACTTCTTCTTCTTCTTCTTCTTCTTCTTCTTCTTCTTCTTCTTCTTCTTCTTCTTCTTCTTCTTCTTCATGTGTTCGTTCATTCACATCCACATCTTCCGACGAATTATGTGATGAACTCGACGTTTGTGTGGAACTTCTTAGATTTGAACACTTTTGAGTTTAGTGTTATTTAGTAAGTGTGTCTTCCTCAACTGGCGGTCCTGTAAAATATTATCGGCAGTTGTTAATATTTAGTCTGTTGTGATCGGTACTGAAGCGCAGAAGATGACATCAGCTGTACAGTTGGAGCAGTATTTACTAGTGGGGTCATGACCTCAGCTGTACAGTGGGAGCAGTATTTACTAGTGGGGTCATGATCTCAGCTGTACAATTGGAGCAGTATTTACTAGTGGGGTCCATGGCCTCAGCTGTACAGTTGGAGCAAACGTTACTAATGTGGCCATGATCTAAGAATGGGCCATGCTGTATTTCAGTGATAGTTTAGTTTACCCCTCTGTGAAAGCTTACATCTAAGCTATTTGTGTGGTATTGTAAAAATTGATTAGTTAGCCTTTTGTGAAAGCTTACATATATTATCTTTGTGTGGTATTGTAGTGATGGTTTAGTTAGCTGGTTGTGAATGCTTACATTTAAGCTCTTGGTGTGAATTGTTTTTTAATTGTAGCGAATTTGACCAGAAGATCAACACAAGCAAGACATGACCTATGTTGATTTCACGTGAACAATTGCAGAGCGGTTTCCATATCAGCGGCATTGATGTCAAGCAAGTAGGGCAGTTAAACGGCCTGGATAGTATATTCCCTGATGGAGGCAGTGTGGACAGGGAGATTGCACATATAATTCAGCAGGATAACAATGGCCACTATCAGATTACACCGTACAAGACAAACTAGGGGAAATCATTGAGGGCCTGCGACTGACGTGTCACTTAATGGAGGCAGTCAATCTGGTGGGATAAAAAGAGCATACGAAACCGAACGCAAAGAAGAGAAGAAGAAGATTACACCGATCTTGAAACACCCTAGAGTGCTTCTTTCAACTAAGAGAAGGCTGACAAATACACTATTTATTCATACAATGTGTTAGCAATGTCTTCTTCTTCTTCTTCGTACGAAGTCAGACATATACCTTTATTTTTTAGAAAAAAGCAGCGGTCATCCTGAGGCTGTCGACACTGCCATAGAGCTTGTCTAGTGTTGCCACTGGTGATGACTACATCTGCTCTCTATGATCCTTGTATGTCGGGCAGTTTTGCAGCAAATGCTCTGCGCTCATTTTCCCGATACCCCACGGGCATTCGTCAGTGCCACCTATCTTCAATTTGTTGAATAGGTGGTACCTAAGTCTGTTGTGGCCAGGGCGAAGTCTGAAGACCACGACCTGCTCTCTTCTGTTCAACTGGTAAAAGGCATCGTTTTTTGTGTATCCAGTATGTTCGGTTTCCCATTTGGTCATGTATCTAGCTCTAATAAGCCGTTTTGACTCTTCGTATGTCACCCTAGTATCTGGTTGTGGAAGTTTTGCACCTTCTTTTGCCAGTCTGTCTGCCTCCTCATTGCCTTGGATGTTGCAGTGGGATGGAACCCACTGCACCACTACCCTTTTTGGTGCCGACTGCTAGCATAGTTGACAGAGTACTGCTCTTAGATCATTAAATTCAGTATTTTTCTGGCGTTTTAGTGCTGTGACTACGACCAAGGCATCAGTAAGCAGGACTATATGGCTTTCATTCCTTTTACCTGTCACCATTTCTTCCAATGTCGCCCTCAGTGCCTCTGCCTCCGCTCTGAAATTGCTTGTGTATTTTCCAGTAGCGAATGACAGTGTTATTTTTCTGTCATTTGGTAGGTTCAGAAATGCTCCTGAACCGTCGGTGTATGCATGGGTCCACTTCATGCTTGGGTAGTTTTCCGTTATGTAGCTCAGGGTAGTATCTCACCTTTCTTTTTCAGTCTGGCAGTTTTTGTTTCCAATACCTGGTATATTTTCTACCGCCTCTGCCTTTTATAGTCCACTCTCCAGATGTCACTGTTGCATTCCCCACATATCATTGCCCCACTACCTAAATATAACTGAACGCAACATTCCTGGATAGCACCTATTACCTGCTTGGAAAAGACTCACTAACTGCTTGACATAGCGCCACTACCTACCTGACAAAGCCCTACTAACTTCCTGACATAGCCCCACTACCTATCCAACAAAGCCCCACTACCTACCTGACAAAGCCCCACTATCTTGCTAATAAGCCCCCACTGCCTGCCTGACAAAGCTCCACTATCTGTCTCACAAAGCCTTACTAACTGCCTAACAAAGCCCAACTATCGGTCTGACCAAGCTCCACTAAATGCCTGACAGAGACTCACTACCTGTCTGAACAAGCCCCACTAACTGCTTGACTAAGTCCCACTATCAGTCTGACAAAGCCCCACTATCAGTCTGACAAATTCCACTAAATGCCTTACAAAGTCTCACTACCTGTCTGACCAAGTTCCACTAACTGCCTGACAAAGCCCCACTACCTGTCTGACAGAGCCCCACTAACTGCCTGACAAAGCCCCACTTCCTGTCTGACCAAGTGTAACAGTTTTAGCTTGAGCATGAGCGTTTAGGGCAGGAGTGATGTGGTCGGCGACTATGAGAACAAAGGTACCTGAATGTGTGCCTAGGTCACTCTTTGTCTGGACACTACGCCAAGGTCACACATCGTCTCAACAAAGGAAATCGGAGTGGAGGAAAGAATGTGCACTGGTAGACTTAGGAACTGACCACTGGCGTTTCAATTTGGGTAGTGAGGGATGAGTGACAGATAAGAGGGCTATACCACTATCTCAGTATCTGCATCTCATGTCTGGCTCCTTGTCTGTCTCTACTCCACTCTCTACAACACTTTATGCCTCGTTATATTTCAATTGTAAGCCTAGCACTGTCCAAACATGTTTCGTCATCCAACCTCTCTGCCTGTTTTTTAGCCATTCTCTGTCAGAGTATATTCCTGCCACTCTCCCATTATTTGTATTGTGCTGTCCAACTTTCTGATTGTCGATGTGCTACACTATTCCCATGATTATCACATTATATGAATTTTGCTGTCCCACTTTCTGTCTGCCACTGTTGGACTATATGCTTGTAATTGTTCGATGACCAGCTTGTACTTTTCCTAACGTTCGTCTGTCTGTCACATTCTAATATGTCTATTCCATTCTGCAATTCTAACACAATATCTGCATGCAAGTGCCCTACAAACTGGTTGTCTCTGTCCGAACACATGTTTGTCACTGTCCAGCTCTTAAAATTGTGTCGTTATTCTCCCATCTACTTTTTCCATACTATCTGCTTATCTTTGTCTGTCATTGTCCCACTTCCCAGTCTTTGTCTGTCATTGTCCCACTTCTCACTCTTTGTCTGTCATTGTCCCACTTCCCACTCTTTGTCTGTCATTGTCTCACTTCCCACTCTTTGTCTGTCATTGTCTCACTTCCCACTCTTTGTCTGTCATTGTCTCACTTCCCACTCTTTGTCTACCGGCCGTTGTCAAACTATTTTCCTCACTTGGTCCACTTTCTGTCTGCTAAATACGTTATCTTCAGTTCAAGATCCAATATCTACATGGCACGCTACACTTCCAGTCTCTATCTCACTGTCGTGGCACAGTATCTCCATTCCACTGTCAAAATATATGCGTTGCACTGGCCCGATAAGTAAATTATATCTTAACTTAACTTAACGTCTTTACACTGGATTAGAAGACCCTGCAGAGTCTGTATACAACCAGTTTCATTTTCATCACGCTGCTCTAAAAGCTATGTGCATCCAATTTATTCTTAAATGCATTAACTGTTCCTGCTTCCACTACCTCCCCTGGCAATGCATTCCAAGCATTCACCACACTCTGACTAAAAAATATATTTCCTAATATCTAATCTGGACCTCTCTTTAGTCAACTTGTAGCTGTGCCCTATTGTTATTGTAGGTGGATGTTTTTAAAAAAACAAACTAACTTGTAAAAGTATAATTTATCCATTCACCTCATCATCATATAAACCTGTATTAAGTCACGACTAATTCTTCTCTGTTCTAGACACTGTAGGCCAGTCTTTCCTCGTAACTGTAATTCTGGAATCCCACTATCAGCTCTGTCGCTCTTTTTTGTATTCCTTCCAGCATGTTTATATCCCCTCTATGATAAGGACTCCAAACCTGTACACAGTACTCCAATCTGGGTCTAACTAATGCTTTATACAGTTTGACTATCACTTCTTTGGTCCTATGTTTATTATTTCTTTTTATTATACTTAACATTGCATTTGCCTTTTTCGCTGCTACCTGAACTTGCTCACTCACCTTACCTGAACGATCTATTAAAAATCCTAGGTCCCTTTCCTTCTCTAATTTTCTAATATTGTTCTCGCTCATTCTGTAATTATGTTCCATATTGGATCTACCCATGTGGATGACTGTACATTTATTTACATTAAACTCCATTTGCCAGCATACAGACCATTCTCGAATTTTATCTAAATCCGACCTCAATATATTCACTTCTGCTTTAGATGAGACACTACTGCATAGTTTTGTGTCATCAACAAATTTTGCAATCATGGATCCCATGTCAATGTCTAAATGGTTTATAAATATAAAGAAAGAAATTGGTCCCAAAACCGAGCCATGTGGATCTTCACTTTTCACTTCACATCACTTAGAGTACTCCTTATTTATGCCCACTCTCTGCGTTTATCCCGTTAATCAATGTTCAATGCATTTGACAACTTCCCCACCTATTCCATGTGATTTTAACTTTCGAAATAATCTTTGATGAGGTACTCTATCAAAGGCATTTGCAAAATCTAGATAAATAACATCCACTTGCTCCCTGCCCCATGAATCCTAATAGATTTTTTAAGCATGATTTCCATCTAGTAAACCCGTGCTGACTATTTTTGATTAAATGAAATGTGTCTAAATACATTGTGAAGTTTTCTTTGATTATTTTCTTCATTTCTTTTATTTTCTCTTTGCCAGTTTCCAAATCTCTACCTGTAAATTCCCCTCCTCTATCTTTCAGTCTCCAAATCTTTACCTGTAACTTCCCTTTCTCTATCTTCCAGTTTCCAAATCTTTACCTGTAACTTCCCCTTTCCGATCTGCCAGTTTCCAAATCTTTACCTGTAACTTCTCCTTTTCTATCTGCAAGTTTCCAAATCTATACTTTACTCTAACTTCCCCTTTTCTATCTGCCAGGTTCCAAATCTGTCACTGCCCTTTTCTCTACATGTCATTGTCCTACTATTTACCTGCTTGTGTCCTAATGTCTGTCTCTTTCTTATTCTTTAGCACATTTTCTGCCTGCCTCATGAAGGAACCGAGACAAGAAGATTTACTAGATCGTTCTAGACAGCGTGTACTGACGTAGATTAATCTACAAATATATGTCTATTGTTGTTTTTTAATGCCCACAATGAGTGAGTGTACATTTGTGAGCGCCCTGAAAAGGACATTAAGTTGGCGCGTTGTAGTATCTTCCCTCATATCCCGAGCAGGCTGATGAAGGTGGATCACGGTCCGCCATGCGGTTGTGTACTGGGCTTTATCTGCGTGACGCTCACTACTACGGAGATAACATCGATCCACATCTCGTCCGCCAGGCTGCCTTTAAAACGGCCTGTTTCCAGGGAACGCTACATGGAAGAGAAATTGTGTTCATGGCCAGTGTACTGTGCCTGACCCTGAAGCGACGTCCTGGTCAGTATGTTGTTCCTGACTGGACTAGTATCTCAGTTGCCATATTTATCTGTTATTGAACATATCATCATACCAAGTCATTTACATCTGACAAGACTGGAAGGTCAACGTTAGGCTATCGTACGTGAATATGTTTTGTATTTTGTATTTGTTCAGAGAACTCTGCATGTTGGTATATTTGAGAGGTGGTTACATATTTTAGATACTTATTTGAACGTTTTTTACTTTCAAGTGTGGAAAAAAACAAAGTAGAAATTTTTAAGGAACATAAAGACACTTACAGACATGAAGCAGAAACACATACATACAAGCAGCAATGACAAAAAATAAACATAATAAGTCACTTCTCGTCTACCCCGAGGTGCGAAGGGGCACGAGACATCCCAGGAACAAACACAAAGACACGCACAGAATATATACACAACGGCACTTGCAGTCAAGACACATAAAGGAAAAAAAACAGGCATAGACAGACAATGAATATAGACAAGATACAGTTGCATGAAATAATTAGAAACACAGGCACTGTCAGAAACGAAACAAAGTAACATACAGATAATTAGGAAAATAACATAAAGGCAATGAACGATAACCTACGCCAGATAATGAAAAAGAGAAACAGACAGACGAGGAACAAAGACAAAAACTAACAGTTCAACAAGACACGCACACATGGACAAGGTACATTGACAGACAGAGAGAAAAGAATATGGCTTACTAGGTAAAAATGTGTACCCTTCTCTCTACCTCACAGTGTCGCACTGTCTACATATATGTAGCCTACTCTCTACCTCACAGTTTCACACTCTCTACATAGAGAGAATGCCAGAGGCTCTACTTCACAGTGTCTCACTCTATACATTTTAGTGCCTCATTAGCTAACTGTCATTGTCTACATGTATGACCCACTCTCTGCAACTCTTTGCCTGTTGTTTAGCACGAACTACGTGTCAGTGTGGTTCGAACTATGTGTCAGAGTCCCACTATCTACATATCAGTGTTTCATTCTATCTGTCAGTGTCCCTCTTTCTGCCTGTCAGTGTCGCTCTTTTTAATTGTCAGTTCCCCACTCTCTACCTGTCACTACCCAATTCTGAATCAGACACTGTCCCCCACTTTACCTGTCACTGTCCTAGATTCTACCCGTACCTGCCCCACTGTCAACTTGTCTATGTCTCACTATATATCTGCCAGTGTTCTAATATCTGCCAGTCTGTCGTAAAAAGGAACAGAGCTAGACACGTTAATATTACATCTATAGGATACTTCTAAACAGTTTTGATTGACGCCGATCAACCTTCAAATATATATCTATAATTAACCACAATATAGTCATTTACATCTGATAAGACTGGAACGTGAACACTAAATTATCGTATGTGAATATAGATTGTATTCTGCATTGCCGGGTGAACTATGCATTTTGAAATATTTTAGCTGTAGTAATTTATATATGTGAGGTACTTACACGAATTTCAATGATGTTTAGCTGTCGAACAATCAAATTAGAAACTATCAAGATGCATGAAGACATTAACAGGCAAGAAGCAAAGCTATATACAGACAAGCAATATAGACACTAAACATACTTACTTCTCTTCTACACTGAGGTTTCTCCCAGAAACAAACAACAGAGTCACGCACATGATATGTACAAAGGCACTGTTAGCCACGAATCATAGATGCAGAAAGGCAGGAAATAAACGCAAGGCCAGACAATGAATAAAGATAAGGCACAAATATT
Organism: Ariolimax columbianus; assembly: GCA_036924085.1. Lineage (NCBI taxonomy): Eukaryota > Metazoa > Mollusca > Gastropoda > Stylommatophora > Arionidae > Ariolimax > Ariolimax columbianus. The sequence goes on along the minus strand of JAVGWX010000005.1, from coordinate 67,383,506 downwards.
AGGATATATTAGAAACACATGCACTGACAGACAATGAAGAAAAAATCACATATAGACATTTAGCAAATTTAGCAGATAATAAAAAAGAGACACACACAGTCAAGGAACAAAAACAGAGACTGACAATCCAACAAAGAAACAAGCAGAAAAGGAGCAATTCCAATTACCGACATTGTGAAAAGACTATGGCGTACGAAGTTCAAATGTGCTGACAGGCAAAGAACAAAGACAAGGACAGATACAGACAAAATAATAATCTTCAAAGAACAAATCACCTGGTCTACAATGAATCACATTCATGATCTAAATAAAATAAAGAAATTGACAAAGAAGAAATACAGACTAAAACAGACTGGGACTAAAGAAACATACACAGCTTGAATAAAGGTACAGACACACAAGGAATGCAATCTTACCCAAATATCAGGGACATACTTTCCCCTTTCTCATTTTCCCAAATTCTATGTCAGTGTGGCAGGCTTTTTAGCCTGTCAATGTCATACTCTCTACTTGCATGTGCCCCACTCTCTACCTGTCAGTGTCCCACTCTCTACCTGCCAGTGTCCCACTCACTACCTGCCAGTGTCCCACTCTCTACCTGCCAGTGTCTCACTCTCTACCTGTCCGTGTCCCAACCTATATCTATTGTTGCCACACTCTCTACCTATCAGAGTTCCACTCTCTACCTGTCAGTGCCCACTGTCTACCTTTTGCTATCTCACTCTCTACTTGTCAGAGTCCCACTCTCTACCTGTCAGAGTTCCAATCTCTACCTGTCAGTGCCCACTGTCTACCTTTTGCTATCTCACTCTCTACCTGTCAGAGTCCCACTCTCTACCTGTCAGAGTCCCACTCTCTACCTGTCAGTGCCCACTGTCTACCTTTTGCTATCTCACTCTCTACCTGTCAGAGTCCCACTCTCTACCTGTCAGAGTCCCACTCTCTACCTGTCAGTGCCCACTGTCTACCTTTTGCTATCTCACTCTCTACCTGCCAGTGTCCCACACTCTTCTTTTTGATGTCCCACTCTCTGCCTTTCAGTGTCCCACTCTATATCTAGTGATGTCCAACTCTCTACCTGTCAGTGTCCCATTCTATATCTTTTACTGTCTCACTCTCTACCTGTCAGTGTCCCACTCTCTACATATTGCTTTCCCATTCTCTAACTTTCAGTGTACCAATCTCTACCTTTCAGTGTCCCACTCTCTACCTGTCAGTGTATCACTCTACAGCTAACGATGACCCACTCTCTACATGTAGGTGTCCCATTCTGTATCTGTCAGTGTGCCACTCTGTACCTGTCAGTGTCTCACTGTCTACCTTTTGCTGTCTCACTCTCTACCTGTCAGTGTCCCACACTCTACCTATTGCTTTCCCATTCTCTACCTGTCAGTGTCCTGCTCTCTACCTGTCAGTGTGCCACTCTCTACCTGTCAGGGTCTCATTCTCAAGCTATTGCTGTCATATGTTCTGTCTGTCAGTGTCCAACTTCCTACCTATTGCTGTCATACTCATTACCTGTCATTTTCCTGCTCTCTATATATTGCTTTCCTACTCTCTACCTGTCATTGTCCTCCTCTCTATCTATTGCTTTTCCACTCTCTACCTGTCAGTCCCACTCTCTACCGGTCAGTGTCCCACTCTCTACCTATTGCTGTCAGGCTCTCGACCTGTCATTGGTCCCCTCTCTATCTGTTGCTTTCCCAGTCTCTACCTATCAGTGTCCAACTGTAAAGATGCACAAAGATATTAACAGTCAAGAAGCAAAGACATATACAGACAAGCAGCATAGAAATTAAACATACTAACATAGTCACTTCTCTTCTACACTTTGATTTCTTCCAGAAACAAACAACAGAGTCACGCAACCGATATGTACAAAGGCACTGGCAGTCAAGAATCATAGATACAGAAATGCAAGAAACAAAGGCATGGCTAGATAATGAATAAAGACAACGCACAAATACGATTGTATTTTAGAAATAAAGATATATTCGCTAATAGTACATCAAAAGGATCCTTCTAAACAGCTTTCAATTGGGTCGTTTAGTCTAAAAATATATAATATATATATAATATACCACATTATTGACATTTATATCTCACAAGACTGGAATGTCAGTTATAGTACGTGTTTATGTATGGTGTTGTGTAATTGTCAGGAGAACCATGCATTGTTATTAATTTGAGAGTTAGTTATATCTGTGTTGTACTTAATTTTCGGATCTAACCTTTTTTCTCTTTTTTCTGTCAAACAAGGTAATTAGAAACTGTTAAAATGCAAAAAGACACTGACAGACACGAAGCAATGACACATACAGACACAAAGCGGACACAACAGGACATACATGCACATACTTGCTTTGACACTCATTATCTACCCTGAGGTTTAAATGGCACGAGACATTTCAATAACAAACAGCGAGACACACAAGAAATGAATGTAGAATAGCGCTGATTGTCATGAAACATAGATGCAGAAAGGTAAGAAACAAGAGCAGGTACAGGTAATGAGTAAAGATGGGTCCCAATGCATTGATAAGAAACACAATCACTGACATCCATGGAACAAAGACTAGCTATAAAAATAACACACACATACACATAGACAATGAACAATGACATGAAGAAAATCATAGAGACTAGGTAACAACGTTCTGAAAGGCAAGAAACAAATACACATAAACAGACAAGGAACAAGTATATGGCAAAAGTCAGAGAGGCTAGGTAACAACCTGCTGAAAGACAAAGAACAAAAACAAACAAACAACACGAGGAACAATGACATGAAGACAAACAGATATTGTGGACTAGATAAAAACGTGCTGAAAGGAAAAAAAACAAAACAAACACAAATATACAAAGAATAAAACCTATGACAGAACATAAGCATAACCTATGCATAACAACGAACAAAGAAACTGGCAGACAAAGGACATACAAACAAAAACAGAGATGGAGCATTGACACATACAAGTAATGAACTAAGGCACGGAGGGACAAATAACCATTTTTACTTTCTGTGTGGCATCGTCCCATTATTCACGTCATCATCCTACACTCTGCATGTCATTGTCCCATTTTGCCAGTAATCGTCACACCCTCTGTTTCTCATCATATTATTATGTACGTCATCGTCCCACTTTCTGTTTTTCCTCGTTCCACCCTCTGTTTGTGATCGTTCATGTCTTTGCTTGTCATCATCCCTCTCTCTGCTTGTCATCATCCCAGTTTAATTTTTGTCCCCGTTCCACTCTCTGTTTGTCATCGTCCCACTCTGTTTGGCCACGCCTCACTCGCTGCTTGTCAATCTTCTACTAAATATATCATTGTCACATTGCATCTAATGTCTTTCCCTTTGCATGTTAATATTTCAAGTTCTGCCAGCCACTGTCTCTCTCCATCCTTATTATATTCATCATCATCATCTTCCCTGTCGTCGATCTTTTTTTTAAGATCACAGTTTTTCTTACAAAGTTCACCATTGTATGTAAAGCTGTTGTATCTACTTACTGCTTTTGTCTCTATTCTGTCATGTAGGGTCAACATGTTCTATTTCTCTTCCTGTGTGATCGTTCAGCATGGTAGATTGTGTTCCACGATCATGGCATCCTCCACACGTAGTAAGCTTTCATATATCTCGTCTTTTTTTTTTTTTTAAAGATGACCATGAGCTTTCCTATGTCCAGTTCTTAGTCTAAAGATGAAAACCCATTCTTCTCTAGTTTAATCATAATAGTTGTTCATTTTAAGTAGTTATAGTGTTGATAAATACATTTTCTCGCTACGTTGACTTTAATAAAGGTCTTTGTACCTTAATGATAATCCACAATCCAGATATTCCATTTTTTCCATGTCAATGTTTCCTTCCTTGCATGTCAATGTTTAAATCTCTACTTGTCAATGTTTTCCTCTCTTTCTGTCAATGTTTCACTCCTTGGCTGTCAATATTTCAGTCCTTGCCAGCCAATGTTTAACTCCATGTTTATGAATGCTTCAATCTTTACCTGTCATTGTTCCATTCTTCACCTGTTAATGTGTCAAACCCGGCCTGTCAATGTTTTACACTTTCTGTCTGTTATTGTACACTTTCTCAATGTCACTACCTAGGTTCTCCCTGTCACTTCCCACTATATGTATGTCACTGTCCCACTATGTGTATGTCACTCTCCCACTATCTGATTGTCTATTTCCCACTACCTATCATTCTCTACCGGCCAGTGTGTAAGTGCCTATCTTTTATTCCATTTCTTTAGCACAAATTCTGCCTCTTTGTTCAAAAAGGAATAAAGATATATTAGCTAATACTACATCCACATGATTCTTCTAAACAGCTTTCAGTGGTGTCGAATATTCTAAATATATATATATCTATATATATATATATATATATATATATATATATATATATATATATATATATATATATATATAAATATATATATATATATAAATATATATAATTTACCACATTATACACATTTACATCTCGCTAGACTGGAATGTCAGTTATAGTACGTGTTTATGTATGGTATTGTGTAATTTTCAGGAGAACCATGCATTGTTATTAATTTCAGAGTTAAGTTATAACTGTGTTTTACTTACTTTTTGGATATTGTCTTTTTTCTGTAAAAAAAGGAAATTAGAAACTGTCATTATGCACACAGACACTGATAAATATAAAGCAAAGACACATACAGACAAAGAGCGGACACAACAGGACATAGAGTGACATACTTGCTTAGGTACTCCTTATCTACCCTGAGGTTTAAATGGAACGAGACATTTCAATAACAAACAGCGAGACACACAAGCAATAAATGTAGAAAGGCACTGATAGACAAGAAACATATATGCAGAAAGGTAAGAAACAAGAGCAGGTACAGGTAATGAGTAAAGATAAGTCCTAATGTAAGGATAAGAAACACAATCAATGACATCCATGGAACAAATACTTGCTATAAACAAACACACACACAGACACAGACAAGGAACAATGAGATGGAGAAAATTATAGAGACTAGATAACAACGTGTTGATACTCAAGAAACAAATACACACAAACAGACAAGGAACAAGTACATGGCAAAAATCAGAGAGGCTAGGTAAGAACGTGCTGAAAGACAAGGAACAAAAACACAAACAACACAAAGAACAATGACATGAAGAAAAACAACTATTGTGGAATAAATAAAACCGTGCTGATAGAAAAAAAAAAACAACACTTGTAGACAAAGAATAAAACCTATGACAGAACATAAGCATCACCCATGCATAACAATGAACAAAGAAACTGGCAGAAAAGGACATAAAAATAACAAAGAGGGAGCATTGACACACACAAGAAATGAACTAAGGCACGGAGGGACACAGAACTATTTTTCACTTTCTGCTTAGCATCGTCCCATTATGCACGTCATCATCCAACTCTCTGCATGTCATTGTCCCATTATGTCGGTAATCGTCACACCCTCTGTTTCTCATCATATCGTTATGTACGTCCTCGTCCCACTTTCATTTTTTCTCGTTTCATCCTCTGTTTGTCATCGTCCATGTCTTTGCTTGTCATCATCCCTTTCTCTGCTTGTCATCATCCCAGTTTCATTTTTGTCACCGTCCCACCCTCTGTTTGTCATCGTCTCACTCTGTTTGGCCATGCCTCACTCGCTGCTTGTCAATCTTCTACTAAATATGTATCATTGTCACATTGCATGTAATGTCTTTCTCTTTGCATATTAATATTTCAAGTTCTGCCAGCCACTGTCTCTCTCCATCCTTATTATATTCATCATCATCATCTTCTCCGTCAGCGTCGTCCATCCTTATTTCAAGGTCTTGGTTGTTCTTACAAAGATCACGATTGCATGTAAAGCTGTTGTATCTACATACTGCTTTTGTCTCTATTCTGTCATGTAGGGTCAACATATTATGCTTCTCTTCCTGTGTGATTGTTCAGCATTGTAGATTGTGTTCCACGATCATGGCATCCTCCACACGTAGTGAGCTTTCATATATTTCAAGTCTTTTTTTTGTTTTTTAAAGATGACCATGAGGTTTCCTATGTCCAGTTCTTAGCCTAAAGATGAAAACCCATTCTTCTCTAGTTTAATCATAATAATTGTTCATTTTAAGTAGTTACAGTGTTGATCAATACATTTTCTCGCTATGTTGACTTTAATAATGGTCTTTGTACCTTAATGATAATCCACAATTCAGATATTCCATTTTTTCCATGTCAATGTTTTATTACTTGCATGTCAATCTTTAAATCTCTACTTTTCAATGTTACCCTCTCTGCCTGTCAATGTTTCACTCCTTGGCTGTCAATATTTCAGTCCTTGCCAGCCAATGTTTCACTCCATGTTTATCAATGCTTCAATCTTTACCTGTCATTGTTCCATTCTTCACCTGTTAATGTGTCAAACCCGGCCTGTCAATGTTTTACACTTTCTGTGAGTTATTGTACACTTTCTCAATGTCACTACCTAGGTTCTCCCTGTCACTGCCCACTATATGTATGTCACTGTCCCACTATGTGTATGTCACTCTCCAACTATCTGATTGTCTCTTTCCCACTACCTATCATTCTCTACCGGCCAGTGTGTAAGTGCCTATCTTTTATTCCATTTCTTTAGCACAAATTCTGCCTCTTTGTTCAGGAAGGAATAAAGATATATTAGCTGTCTCACTCTCTACCTGTCAGTGTCCCACTCTCTACATATTGCTTTCCCATTCTCTAACTTTCAGTGTACCAATCTCTACCTTTCAGTGTCCCACTCTCTACCTGTCAGTGTATCACTCTATAGCTAACGATGACCCACTCTCTACATGTAGGTGTCCCATTCTGTATCTGTCAGTGTGCCACTCTGTACCTGTCAGTGTCTCACTGTCTACCTTTTGCTGTCTCACTCTCTACCTGTCAGTGTCCCACACTCTACCTATTGCTTTCCCATTCTCTACCTGTCAGTGTCCTGCTCTCTACCTGTCAGTGTGCCACTCTCTACCTGTCAGGGTCTCATTCTCAAGCTATTGCTGTCATATGTTCTGTCTGTCAGTGTCCAACTACCTACCTATTGCTGTCATACTCATTACCTGTCATTTTCCTGCTCTCTATATATTGCTTTCCTACTCTCTACCTGTCATTGTCCTCCTCTCTATCTATTGCTTTTCCACTCTCTACCTGTCAGTCCCACTCTCTACCGGTCAGTGTCCCACTCTCTACCTATTGCTGTCAGGCTCTCGACCTGTCATTTTTCCCTTCTCTATCTGTTGCTTTCCCAGTCTCTACCTATCAGTGTCCAACTGTAAAGATGCACAAAGATATTAACAGTCAAGAAGCAAAGACATATGCAGACAAGCAGCATAGAAATTAAACATACTAACATAGTCACTTCTCTTCTACACTTTGATTTCTTCCAGAAACAAACAACAGAGTCACGCAACCGATATGTACAAAGGCACTGGCAGTCAAGAATCATAGATACAGAAATGCAAGAAACAAAGGCATGGCTAGATAATGAATAAAGACAACGCACAAATACGATTGTATTTTAGAAATAAAGATATATTCGCTAATAGTACATCAAAAGGATCCTTCTAAACAGCTTTCAATTGGGTCGTTTAGTCTAAAAATATATAATATATATATAATATACCACATTATTGACATTTATATCTCACAAGACTGGAATGTCAGTTATAGTACGTGTTTATGTATGGTGTTGTGTAATTGTCAGGAGAACCATGCATTGTTATTAATTTGAGAGTTAGTTATATCTGTGTTGTACTTAATTTTCGGATCTAACCTTTTTTCTCTTTTTTCTGTCAAACAAGGTAATTAGAAACTGTTAAAATGCAAAAAGACACTGACAGACACGAAGCAATGACACATACAGACACAAAGCGGACACAACAGGACATACATGCACATACTTGCTTTGACACTCATTATCTACCCTGAGGTTTAAATGGCACGAGACATTTCAATAACAAACAGCGAGACACACAAGAAATGAATGTAGAATAGCGCTGATTGTCATGAAACATAGATGCAGAAAGGTAAGAAACAAGAGCAGGTACAGGTAATGAGTAAAGATGGGTCCCAATGCATTGATAAGAAACACAATCACTGACATCCATGGAACAAAGACTAGCTATAAAAATAACACACACATACACATAGACAATGAACAATGACATGAAGAAAATCATAGAGACTAGGTAACAACGTTCTGAAAGGCAAGAAACAAATACACATAAACAGACAAGGAACAAGTATATGGCAAAAGTCAGAGAGGCTAGGTAACAACCTGCTGAAAGACAAAGAACAAAAACAAACAAACAACACGAGGAACAATGACATGAAGACAAACAGATATTGTGGACTAGATAAAAACGTGCTGAAAGGAAAAAAAACAAAACAAACACAAATATACAAAGAATAAAACCTATGACAGAACATAAGCATAACCTATGCATAACAACGAACAAAGAAACTGGCAGACAAAGGACATACAAACAAAAACAGAGATGGAGCATTGACACATACAAGTAATGAACTAAGGCACGGAGGGACAAATAACCATTTTTACTTTCTGTGTGGCATCGTCCCATTATTCACGTCATCATCCTACACTCTGCATGTCATTGTCCCATTTTGCCAGTAATCGTCACACCCTCTGTTTCTCATCATATTATTATGTACGTCATCGTCCCACTTTCTGTTTTTCCTCGTTCCACCCTCTGTTTGTGATCGTTCATGTCTTTGCTTGTCATCATCCCTCTCTCTGCTTGTCATCATCCCAGTTTAATTTTTGTCCCCGTTCCACTCTCTGTTTGTCATCGTCCCACTCTGTTTGGCCACGCCTCACTCGCTGCTTGTCAATCTTCTACTAAATATATCATTGTCACATTGCATCTAATGTCTTTCCCTTTGCATGTTAAAATTTCAAGTTCTGCCAGCCACTGTCTCTCTCCATCCTTATTATATTCATCATCATCATCTTCCCTGTCGTCGATCTTTTTTTTAAGATCACAGTTTTTCTTACAAAGTTCACCATTGTATGTAAAGCTGTTGTATCTACTTACTGCTTTTGTCTCTATTCTGTCATGTAGGGTCAACATGTTCTATTTCTCTTCCTGTGTGATCGTTCAGCATGGTAGATTGTGTTCCACGATCATGGCATCCTCCACACGTAGTAAGCTTTCATATATCTCGTCTTTTTTTTTTTTTTAAAGATGACCATGAGCTTTCCTATGTCCAGTTCTTAGTCTAAAGATGAAAACCCATTCTTCTCTAGTTTAATCATAATAATTGTTCATTTTAAGTAGTTATAGTGTTGATAAATACATTTTCTCGCTACGTTGACTTTAATAAAGGTCTTTGTACCTTAATGATAATCCACAATCCAGATATTCCATTTTTTCCATGTCAATGTTTCCTTCCTTGCATGTCAATGTTTAAATCTCTACTTGTCAATGTTTCCCTCTCTGCCTGTCAATGTTTCACTCCTTGGCTGTCAATATTTTAGTCCTTGCCAGCCAATGTTTAACTCCATGTTTATGAATGCTTCAATCTTTACCTGTCATTGTTCCATTCTTCACCTGTTAATGTGTCAAACCCGGCCTGTCAATGTTTTACACTTTCTGTCTGTTATTGTACACTTTCTCAATGTCACTACCTAGGTTCTCCCTGTCACTTCCCACTATATGTATGTCACTGTCCCACTATGTGTATGTCACTCTCCCACTATCTGATTGTCTATTTCCCACTACCTATCATTCTCTACCGGCCAGTGTGTAAGTGCCTATCTTTTATTCCATTTCTTTAGCACAAATTCTGCCTCTTTGTTCAAAAAGGAATAAAGATATATTAGCTAATACTACATCCACATGATTCTTCTAAACAGCTTTCAGTGGTGTCGAATATTCTAAATATATATATATCTATATATATATATATATATATATATATATATATATATATATATATATATATATAAATATATATATATATATAAATATATATAATTTACCACATTATACACATTTACATCTCGCTAGACTGGAATGTCAGTTATAGTACGTGTTTATGTATGGTATTGTGTAATTTTCAGGAGAACCATGCATTGTTATTAATTTCAGAGTTAAGTTATAACTGTGTTTTACTTACTTTTTGGATATTGTCTTTTTTCTGTAAAAAAAGGAAATTAGAAACTGTCATTATGCACACAGACACTGATAAATATAAAGCAAAGACACATACAGACAAAGAGCGGACACAACAGGACATAGAGTGACATACTTGCTTAGGTACTCCTTATCTACCCTGAGGTTTAAATGGAACGAGACATTTCAATAACAAACAGCGAGACACACAAGCAATAAATGTAGAAAGGCACTGATAGACAAGAAACATATATGCAGAAAGGTAAGAAACAAGAGCAGGTACAGGTAATGAGTAAAGATAAGTCCTAATGTAAGGATAAGAAACACAATCAATGACATCCATGGAACAAATACTTGCTATAAACAAACACACACACAGACACAGACAAGGAACAATGAGATGGAGAAAATTATAGAGACTAGATAACAACGTGTTGATACTCAAGAAACAAATACACACAAACAGACAAGGAACAAGTACATGGCAAAAATCAGAGAGGCTAGGTAAGAACGTGCTGAAAGACAAGGAACAAAAACACAAACAACACAAAGAACAATGACATGAAGAAAAACAACTATTGTGGAATAAATAAAACCGTGCTGATAGAAAAAAAAAAACAACACTTGTAGACAAAGAATAAAACCTATGACAGAACATAAGCATCACCCATGCATAACAATGAACAAAGAAACTGGCAGAAAAGGACATAAAAATAACAAAGAGGGAGCATTGACACACACAAGAAATGAACTAAGGCACGGAGGGACACAGAACTATTTTTCACTTTCTGCTTAGCATCGTCCCATTATGCACGTCATCATCCAACTCTCTGCATGTCATTGTCCCATTATGTCGGTAATCGTCACACCCTCTGTTTCTCATCATATCGTTATGTACGTCCTCGTCCCACTTTCATTTTTTCTCGTTTCATCCTCTGTTTGTCATCGTCCATGTCTTTGCTTGTCATCATCCCTTTCTCTGCTTGTCATCATCCCAGTTTCATTTTTGTCACCGTCCCACCCTCTGTTTGTCATCGTCTCACTCTGTTTGGCCATGCCTCACTCGCTGCTTGTCAATCTTCTACTAAATATGTATCATTGTCACATTGCATGTAATGTCTTTCTCTTTGCATATTAATATTTCAAGTTCTGCCAGCCACTGTCTCTCTCCATCCTTATTATATTCATCATCATCATCTTCTCCGTCAGCGTCGTCCATCCTTATTTCAAGGTCTTGGTTGTTCTTACAAAGATCACGATTGCATGTAAAGCTGTTGTATCTACATACTGCTTTTGTCTCTATTCTGTCATGTAGGGTCAACATATTATGCTTCTCTTCCTGTGTGATTGTTCAGCATTGTAGATTGTGTTCCACGATCATGGCATCCTCCACACGTAGTGAGCTTTCATATATTTCAAGTCTTTTTTTTGTTTTTTAAAGATGACCATGAGGTTTCCTATGTCCAGTTCTTAGCCTAAAGATGAAAACCCATTCTTCTCTAGTTTAATCATAATAATTGTTCATTTTAAGTAGTTACAGTGTTGATCAATACATTTTCTCGCTATGTTGACTTTAATAATGGTCTTTGTACCTTAATGATAATCCACAATTCAGATATTCCATTTTTTCCATGTCAATGTTTTATTACTTGCATGTCAATCTTTAAATCTCTACTTTTCAATGTTACCCTCTCTGCCTGTCAATGTTTCACTCCTTGGCTGTCAATATTTCAGTCCTTGCCAGCCAATGTTTCACTCCATGTTTATCAATGCTTCAATCTTTACCTGTCATTGTTCCATTCTTCACCTGTTAATGTGTCAAACCCGGCCTGTCAATGTTTTACACTTTCTGTGTGTTATTGTACACTTTCTCAATGTCACTACCTAGGTTCTCCCTGTCACTGCCCACTATATGTATGTCACTGTCCCACTATGTGTATGTCACTCTCCAACTATCTTATTGTCTCTTTTCCACTACCTATCATTCTCTACCGGCCAGTGTGTAAGTGCCTATCTTTTATTCCATTTCTTTAGCACAAATTCTGCCTCTTTGTTCAGGAAGGAATAAAGATATATTAGCTGTCTCACTCTCTACCTGTCAGTGTCCCACTCTCTACATATTGCTTTCCCATTCTCTAACTTTCAGTGTACCAATCTCTACCTTTCAGTGTCCCACTCTCTACCTGTCAGTGTATCACTCTATAGCTAACGATGACCCACTCTCTACATGTAGGTGTCCCATTCTGTATCTGTCAGTGTGCCACTCTGTACCTGTCAGTGTCTCACTGTCTACCTTTTGCTGTCTCACTCTCTACCTGTCAGTGTCCCACACTCTACCTATTGCTTTCCCATTCTCTACCTGTCAGTGTCCTGCTCTCTACCTGTCAGTGTGCCACTCTCTACCTGTCAGGGTCTCATTCTCAAGCTATTGCTGTCATATGTTCTGTCTGTCAGTGTCCAACTACCTACCTATTGCTGTCATACTCATTACCTGTCATTTTCCTGCTCTCTATATATTGCTTTCCTACTCTCTACCTGTCATTGTCCTCCTCTCTATCTATTGCTTTTCCACTCTCTACCTGTCAGTCCCACTCTCTACCGGTCAGTGTCCCACTCTCTACCTATTGCTGTCAGGCTCTCGACCTGTCATTTTCCCCCTCTCTATCTGTTGCTTTCCCAGTCTCTACCTATCAGTGTCCAACTGTAAAGATGCACAAAGATATTAACAGTCAAGAAGCAAAGACATATGCAGACAAGCAGCATAGAAATTAAACATACTAACATAGTCACTTCTCTTCTACACTTTGATTTCTTCCAGAAACAAACAACAGAGTCACGCAACCGATATGTACAAAGGCACTGGCAGTCAAGAATCATAGATACAGAAATGCAAGAAACAAAGGCATGGCTAGATAATGAATAAAGACAACGCACAAATACGATTGTATTTTAGAAATAAAGATATATTCGCTAATAGTACATCAAAAGGATCCTTCTAAACAGCTTTCAATTGGGTCGTTTAGTCTAAAAATATATAATATATATATAATATACCACATTATTGACATTTATATCTCACAAGACTGGAATGTCAGTTATAGTACGTGTTTATGTATGGTGTTGTGTAATTGTCAGGAGAACCATGCATTGTTATTAATTTGAGAGTTAGTTATATCTGTGTTGTACTTAATTTTCGGATCTAACCTTTTTTCTCTTTTTTCTGTCAAACAAGGTAATTAGAAACTGTTAAAATGCAAAAAGACACTGACAGACACGAAGCAATGACACATACAGACACAAAGCGGACACAACAGGACATACATGCACATACTTGCTTTGACACTCATTATCTACCCTGTGGTTTAAATGGCACGAGACATTTCAATAACAAACAGCGAGACACACAAGAAATGAATGTAGAATAGCGCTGATTGTCATGAAACATAGATGCAGAAAGGTAAGAAACAAGAGCAGGTACAGGTAATGAGTAAAGATGGGTCCCAATGCATTGATAAGAAACACAATCACTGACATCCATGGAACAAAGACTAGCTATAAAAATAACACACACATACACATAGACAATGAACAATGACATGAAGAAAATCACAGAGACTAGGTAACAACGTTCTGAAAGGCAAGAAACAAATACACATAAACAGACAAGGAACAAGTATATGGCAAAAGTCAGAGAGGCTAGGTAACAACCTGCTGAAAGACAAAGAACAAAAACAAACAAACAACACGAGGAACAATGACATGAAGACAAACAGATATTGTGGACTAGATAAAAACGTGCTGAAAGGAAAAAAAACAAAACAAACACAAATATACAAAGAATAAAACCTATGACAGAACATAAGCATAACCTATGCATAACAACGAACAAAGAAACTGGCAGACAAAGGACATACAAACAAAAACAGAGATGGAGCATTGACACATACAAGTAATGAACTAAGGCACGGAGGGACAAATAACCATTTTTACTTTCTGTGTGGCATCGTCCCATTATTCACGTCATCATCCTACACTCTGCATGTCATTGTCCCATTTTGCCAGTAATCGTCACACCCTCTGTTTCTCATCATATCATTATGTACGTCATCGTCCCACTTTCTGTTTTTCCTCGTTCCACCCTCTGTTTGTGATCGTTCATGTCTTTGCTTGTCATCATCCCTCTCTCTGCTTGTCATCATCCCAGTTTAATTTTTGTCCCCGTTCCACTCTCTGTTTGTCATCGTCCCACTCTGTTTGGCCACGCCTCACTCGCTGCTTGTCAATCTTCTACTAAATATATCATTGTCACATTGCATGTAATGTCTTTCTCTTTGCATGTTAATATTTCAAGTTCTGCCAGCCACTGTCTCTCTCCATCCTTATTATATTCATCATCATCATCTTCCCTGTTGTCGATCTTTTTTTTAAGATCACAGTTTTTCTTACAAAGTTCACCATTGTATGTAAAGCTGTTGTATCTACATACTGCTTTTGTCTCTATTCTGTCATGTAGGGTCAACATGTTCTATTTCTCTTCCTGTGTGATCGTTCAGCATGGTAGATTGTGTTCCACGGTCATGGCATCCTCCACACGTAGTAAGCTTTCATATATCTCGTCTTTTTTTTGTTTTTTAAAGATGACCATGAGCTTTCCTATGTCCAGTTCTTAGTCTAAAGATGAAAACCCATTCTTCTCTAGTTTAATCATAATAATTGTTCATTTTAAGTAGTTATAGTGTTGATAAATACATTTTCTCGCTACGTTGACTTTAATAAAGGTCTTTGTACCTTAATGATAATCCACAATCCAGATATTCCATTTTTTCCATGTCAATGTTTCCTTCCTTGCATGTCAATGTTTAAATCTCTACTTGTCAATGTTTTCCTCTCTTTCTGTCAATGTTTCACTCCTTGGCTGTCAATATTTCAGTCCTTGCCAGCCAATGTTTAACTCCATGTTTATGAATGCTTCAATCTTTACCTGTCATTGTTCCATTCTTCACCTGTTAATGTGTCAAACCCGGCCTGTCAATGTTTTACACTTTCTGTCTGTTATTGTACACTTTCTCAATGTCACTACCTAGGTTCTCCCTGTCACTTCCCACTATATGTATGTCACTGTCCCACTATGTGTATGTCACTCTCCCACTATCTGATTGTCTATTTCCCACTACCTATCATTCTCTACCGGCCAGTGTGTAAGTGCCTATCTTTTATTCCATTTCTTTAGCACAAATTCTGCCTCTTTGTTCAAAAAGGAATAAAGATATATTAGCTAATACTACATCCACATGATTCTTCTAAACAGCTTTCAGTGGTGTCGAATATTCTAAATATATATATATATATCTATATATATATATATATATATATATATATATATATATATATATATATATATATATATATATATATATATATAAATATATATATATATATATAAATATATATAATTTACCACATTATACACATTTACATCTCGCTAGACTGGAATGTCAGTTATAGTACGTGTTTATGTATGGTATTGTGTAATTTTCAGGAGAACCATGCATTGTTATTAATTTCAGAGTTAAGTTATAACTGTGTTTTACTTACTTTTTGGATATTGTCTTTTTTCTGTAAAAAAAGGAAATTAGAAACTGTCATTATGCACACAGACACTGATAAATATAAAGCAAAGACACATACAGACAAAGAGCGGACACAACAGGACATAGAGTGACATACTTGCTTAGGTACTCCTTATCTATGCTGAGGTTTAAATGGTATGAGACATTTCAATAACAAACAGCGAGACACACAAGAAATAAATGTAGAAAGGCACTGATAGACAAGAAACATAGATGCAGAAAGGTAAGAAACAAGAGCAGGTACAGGTAATGAGTAAAGATAAGTCCAAATGTATTGATAAGAAACACAATCAATGACATCCATGGAACAAATACTTGCTATAAACAAACACACACACAGACACAGACAAGGAACAATGAGATGGAGAAAATTATAGAGACTAGATAACAACGTGTTGAAACTCAAGAAACAAATACACACAAACAGACAAGGAACAAGTACATGGCAAAAATCAGAGAGGCTAGGTAAGAACGTGCTGAAAGACAAGGAACAAAAACACAAACAACACAAAGAACAATGACATGAAGAAAAACAACTATTGTGGAATAAATAAAACCGTGCTGATAGAAAAAAAAAAACAACACTTGTAGACAAAGTATAAAACCTATGACAGAACATAAGCATCACCCATGCATAACAACGAACAAAGAAACTGGCAGAAAAGGACATAAAAAAAACAAAGAGGGAGCATTGACACACACAAGAAATGAACTAAGGCACGGAGGGACACAGAACTATTTTTCACTTTCTGCTTAGCATCGTCCCATTATGCACGTCATCATCCAACTCTCTGCATGTCATTGTCCCATTATGTCGGTAATCGTCACACCCTCTGTTTCTCATCATATCGTTATGTACGTCATCGTCCCACTTTCATTTTTTCTCGTTTCATCCTCTGTTTGTCATCGTCCATGTCTTTGCTTGTCATCATCCCTCTCTCTGCTTGTCATCATCCCAGTTTCATTTTTGTCACCGTCCCACCCTCTGTTTGTCATCGTCTCACTCTGTTTGGCCATGCCTCACTCGCTGCTTGTCAATCTTCTACTAAATATGTATCATTGTCACATTGCATGTAATGTCTTTCTCTTTGCATATTAATATTTCAAGTTCTGCCAGCCACTGTCTCTCTCCATCCTTATTATATTCATCATCATCATCTTCTCCGTCAGCGTCGTCCATCCTTATTTCAAGGTCTTGGTTGTTCTTACAAAGATCACGATTGCATGTAAAGCTGTTGTATCTACATACTGCTTTTGTCTCTATTCTGTCATGTAGGGTCAACATATTATGCTTCTCTTCCTGTGTGATTGTTCAGCATTGTAGATTGTGTTCCACGATCATGGCATCCTCCACACGTAGTGAGCTTTCATATATTTCAAGTCTTTTTTTTGTTTTTTAAAGATGACCATGAGGTTTCCTATGTCCAGTTCTTAGCCTAAAGATGAAGACCCATTCTTCTCTAGTTTAATCATAATAATTATTCATTTTAAGTAGTTACAGTGTTGATCAATACATTTTCTCGCTATGTTGACTTTAATAATGGTCTTTGTACCTTAATGATAATCCACAATTCAGATATTCCATTTTTTCCATGTCAATGTTTCCTTCCTTGCATGTCAATGTTTAAATCTCTACTTGTCAATGTTTCCCTCTCTGCCTGTCAATGTTTCACTCCTTGGCTGTCAATATTTTAGTCCTTGCCAGCCAATGTTTCACTCCATGTTTATCAATGCTTCAATCTTTACCTGTCATTGTTCCATTCTTCACCTGTTAATGTGTCAAACCCGGCCTGTCAATGTTTTACACTTTCTGTGTGTTATTGTACACTTTCTCAATGTCACTACCTAGGTTCTCCCTGTCACTGCCCACTATATGTATGTCACTGTCCCACTATGTGTATGTCACTCTCCAACTATCTGATTGTCTCTTTCCCACTACCTATCATTCTCTACCGGCCAGTGTGTAAGTGCCTATCTTTTATTCCATTTCTTTAGCACAAATTCTGCCTCTTTGTTCAGGAAGGAATAAAGATATATTAGCTGTCTCACTCTCTACCTGTCAGTGTCCCACTCTCTACATATTGCTTTCCCATTCTCTAACTTTCAGTGTACCAATCTCTACCTTTCAGTGTCCCACTCTCTACCTGTCAGTGTATCACTCTATAGCTAACGATGACCCACTCTCTACATATAGGTGTCCCATTCTGTATCTGTCAGTGTGCCACTCTGTACCTGTCAGTGTCTCACTGTCTACCTTTTGCTGTCTCACTCTCTACCTGTCAGTGTCCCACACTCTACCTATTGCTTTCCCATTCTCTACCTGTCAGTGTCCTGCTCTCTACCTGTCAGTGTGCCACTCTCTACCTGTCAGGGTCTCATTCTCAAGCTATTGCTGTCATATGTTCTGTCTGTCAGTGTCCAACTTCCTACCTATTGCTGTCATACTCATTACCTGTCATTTTCCTGCTCTCTATATATTGCTTTCCTACTCTCTACCTGTCATTGTCCTCCTCTCTATCTATTGCTTTTCCACTCTCTACCTGTCAGTCCCACTCTCTACCGGTCAGTGTCCCACTCTCTACCTATTGCTGTCAGGCTCTCGACCTGTCATTTTTCCCCTCTCTATCTGTTGCTGTCCCAGTCTCTACCTATCAGTGTCCAACTGTAAAGATGCACAAAGATATTAACAGTCAAGAAGCAAAGACATATACAGACAAGCAGCATAGAAATTAAACATACTAACATAGTCACTTCTCTTCTACACTTTGATTTCTTCCAGAAACAAACAACAGAGTCACGCAACCGATATGTACAAAGGCACTGGCAGTCAAGAATCATAGATACAGAAATGCAAGAAACAAAGGCATGGCTAGATAATGAATAAAGACAACGCACAAATACGATTGTATTTTAGAAATAAAGATATATTCGCTAATAGTACATCAAAAGGATCCTTCTAAACAGCTTTCAATTGGGTCGTTTAGTCTAAAAATATATAATATATATATAATATACCACATTATTGACATTTATATCTCACAAGACTGGAATGTCAGTTATAGTACGTGTTTATGTATGGTGTTGTGTAATTGTCAGGAGAACCATGCATTGTTATTAATTTGAGAGTTAGTTATATCTGTGTTGTACTTAATTTTCGGATCTAACCTTTTTTCTCTTTTTTCTGTCAAACAAGGTAATTAGAAACTGTTAAAATGCAAAAAGACACTGACAGACACGAAGCAATGACACATACAGACACAAAGCGGACACAACAGGACATACATGCACATACTTGCTTTGACACTCATTATCTACCCTGAGGTTTAAATGGCACGAGACATTTCAATAACAAACAGCGAGACACACAAGAAATGAATGTAGAATAGCGCTGATTGTCATGAAACATAGATGCAGAAAGGTAAGAAACAAGAGCAGGTACAGGTAATGAGTAAAGATGGGTCCCAATGCATTAATAAGAAACACAATCACTGACATCCATGGAACAAAGACTAGCTATAAAAATAACACACACATACACATAGACAATGAACAATGACATGAAGAAAATCATAGAGACTAGGTAACAACGTTCTGAAAGGCAAGAAACAAATACACATAAACAGACAAGGAACAAGTATATGGCAAAAGTCAGAGAGGCTAGGTAACAACCTGCTGAAAGACAAAGAACAAAAACAAACAAACAACACGAGGAACAATGACATGAAGACAAACAGATATTGTGGACTAGATAAAAACGTGCTGAAAGGAAAAAAAACAAAACAAACACAAATATACAAAGAATAAAACCTATGACAGAACATAAGCATAACCTATGCATAACAACGAACAAAGAAACTGGCAGACAAAGGACATACAAACAAAAACAGAGATGGAGCATTGACACATACAAGTAATTAACTAAGGCACGGAGGGACACATAACCATTTTTACTTTCTGTGTGGCATCGTCCCATTATTCACGTCATCATCCTACACTCTGCATGTCATTGTCCCATTTTGCCAGTAATCGTCACTCCCTCTGTTTCTCATCATATCATTATGTACGTCATCGTCCCACTTTCTGTTTTTCCTCGTTCCACCCTCTGTTTGTGATCGTTCATGTCTTTGCTTGTCATCATCCCTCTCTCTGCTTGTCATCATCCCAGTTTAATTTTTGTCACCGTCCCACTCTCTGTTTGTCATCGTCCCACTCTGTTTGGCCACGCCTCACTCGCTGCTTGTCAATCTTCTACTAAATATATCATTGTCACATTGCATGTAATGTCTTTCTCTTTGCATGTTAATATTTCAAGTTCTGCCAGCCACTGTCTCTCTCCATCCTTATTATATTCATCATCATCATCTTCCCTGTCGTCGATCTTTTTTTTAAGATCACAGTTTTTCTTACAAAGTTCACCATTGTATGTAAGGCTGTTGTATCTACATACTGCTTTTGTCTCTATTCTGTCATGTAGGGTCAACATGTTCTATTTCTCTTCCTGTGTGATCGTTCAGCATGGTAGATTGTGTTCCACGATCATGGCATCCTCCACACGTAGTAAGCTTTCATATACCTCATCTTTTTTTTGTTTTTTAAAGATGACCATGAGCTTTCCTATGTCCAGTTCTTAGTCTAAAGATGAAAACCCATTCTTCTCTAGTTTAATCATAATAATTGTTCATTTTAAGTAGTTATAGTGTTGATAAATACATTTTCTCGCTACGTTGACTTTAATAAAGGTCTTTGTACCTTAATGATAATCCACAATCCAGATATTAAATTTTTTCCATGTCAATGTTTCCTTCCTTGCATGTCAATGTTTAAATCTCTACTTGTCAATGTTTCCCTCTCTGCCTGTCAATGTTTCACTCCTTGGCTGTCAATATTTCAGTCCTTGCCAGCCAATGTTTAACTCCATGTTTATGAATGCTTCAATCTTTACCTGTCATTGTTCCATTCTTCACCTGTTAATGTGTCAAACCCGGAATGTCAATGTTTTACACTTTCTGTCTGTTATTGTACACTTTCTCAATGTCACTACCTAGGTTCTCCCTGTCACTTCCCACTATATGTATGTCACTGTCCCACTATGTGTATGTCACTCTCCCACTATCTGATTGTCTATTTCCCGCTACCTATCATTCTCTACCGGCCAGTGTGTAAGTGCCTATCTTTTATTCCATTTCTTTAGCACAAATTCTGCCTCTTTGTTCAAAAAGGAATAAAGATATATTAGCTAATACTACATCCACATGATTCTTCTAAACAGCTTTCAGTGGTGTCGAATATTCTAAATATATATATATATATATATATATATATATATCTATATATATATATATATATATATAAATATATATATATATAAATATATATAATTTACCACATTATACACATTTACATCTCGCTAGACTGGAATGTCAGTTATAGTACGTGTTTATGTATGGTATTGTGTAATTTTCAGGAGAACCATGCATTGTTATTAATTTCAGAATTAAGTTATAACTGTGTTTTACTTACTTTTTGGATTTTGTCTTTTTTCTGTAAAAAAAGGAAATTAGAAACTGTCATTATGCACACAGACACTGACAAATATGAAGCAAAGACACATACAGACAAAGAGCGGACACAACAGGACATAGAGTGACATACTTGCTTAGGTACTCCTTATCTACCCTGAGGTTTAAATGGCACGAAACATTTCAATAACAAACAGCGAGACACACAAGCAATAAATGTAGAAAGGCACTGATAGACAAGAAACATATATGCAGAAATGTAAGAAACAAGAGCAGGTACAGGTAATGAGTAAAGATAAGTCCTAATGTAAGGATAAGAAACACAATCAATGACATCCATGGAACAAATACTTGCTATAAACAAACACACACACAGACACAGACAAGGAACAATGAGATGGAGAAAATTATAGAGACTAGATAACAACGTGTTGATACTCAAGAAACAAATACACACAAACAGACAAGGAACAAGTACATGGCAAAAATCAGAGAGGCTAGGTAAGAACGTGCTGAAAGACAAGGAACAAAAACACAAACAACACAAAGAACAATGACATGAAGAAAAACAACTATTGTGGAATAAATAAAACCGTGCTGATAGAAAAAAAAAAACAACACTTGTAGACAAAGTATAAAACCTATGACAGAACATAAGCATCACCCATGCATAACAATGAACAAAGAAACTGGCAGAAAAGGACATAAAAAAAACAAAGAGGGAGCATTGACACACACAAGAAATGAACTAAGGCACGGAGGGACACAGAACTATTTTTCACTTTCTGCTTAGCATCGTCCCATTATGCACGTCATCATCCAACTCTCTGCATGTCATTGTCCCATTATGTCGGTAATCGTCACACCCTCTGTTTCTCATCATATCGTTATGTACGTCCTCGTCCCACTTTCATTTTTTCTCGTTTCATCCTCTGTTTGTCATCGTCCATGTCTTTGCTTGTCATCATCCCTCTCTCTGCTTGTCATCATCCCAGTTTCATTTTTGTCACCGTCCCACCCTCTGTTTGTCATCGTCTCACTCTGTTTGGCCATGCCTCACTCGCTGCTTGTCAATCTTCTACTAAATATGTATCATTGTCACATTGCATGTAATGTCTTTCTCTTTGCATATTAATATTTCAAGTTCTGCCAGCCACTGTCTCTCTCCATCCTTATTATATTCATCATCATCATCTTCTCCGTCAGCGTCGTCCATCCTTATTTCAAGGTCTTGGTTGTTCTTACAAAGATCACGATTGCATGTAAAGCTGTTGTATCTACATACTGCTTTTGTCTCTATTCTGTCATGTAGGGTCAACATATTATGCTTCTCTTCCTGTGTGATTGTTCAGCATTGTAGATTGTGTTCCACGATCATGGCATCCTCCACACGTAGTGAGCTTTCATATATTTCAAGTCTTTTTTTTGTTTTTTAAAGATGACCATGAGGTTTCCTATGTCCAGTTCTTAGCCTAAAGATGAAAACCCATTCTTCTCTAGATCAATCATAATAATTATTCATTTTAAGTAGTTACAGTGTTGATCAATACATTTTCTCGCTATGTTGACTTTAATAATGGTCTTTGTACCTTAATGATAATCCACAATTCAGATATTCCATTTTTTCCATGTCAATGTTTAAATCTCTACTTTTCAATGTTACCCTCTCTGCCTGTCAATGTTTCACTCCTTGGCTGTCAATATTTCAGTCCTTGCCAGCCAATGTTTCACTCCATGTTTATCAATGCTTCAATCTTTACCTGTCATTGTTCCATTCTTCACCTGTTAATGTGTCAAACCCGGCCTGTCAATGTTTTACACTTTCTGTGTGTTATTGTACACTTTCTCAATGTCACTACCTAGGTTCTCCCTGTCACTGCCCACTATATGTATGTCACTGTCCCACTATGTGTATGTCACTCTCCAACTATCTGATTGTCTCTTTCCCACTACCCATCATTCTCTACCGGCCAGTGTGTAAGTGCCTATCTTTTATTCCATTTCTTTAGCACAAATTCTGCCTCTTTGTTCAGGAAGGAAAAAAGATATATTAGCTGTCTCACTCTCTACCTGTCAGTGTCCCACTCTCTACATATTGCTTTCCCATTCTCTAACTTTCAGTGTACCAATCTCTACCTTTCAGTGTCCCACTCTCTACCTGTCAGTGTATCACTCTATAGCTAACGATGACCCACTCTCTACATGTAGGTGTCCCATTCTGTATCTGTCAGTGTGCCACTCTGTACCTGTCAGTGTCTCACTGTCTACCTTTTGCTGTCTCACTCTCTACCTGTCAGTGTCCCACACTCTACCTATTGCTTTCCCATTCTCTACCTGTCCGTGTCCTGCTCTCTACCTGTCAGTGTGCCACTCTCTACCTGTCAGGGTCTCATTCTCAAGCTATTGCTGTCATATGTTCTGTCTGTCAGTGTCCAACTTCCTACCTATTGCTGTCATACTCATTACCTGTCATTTTCCTGCTCTCTATATATTGCTTTCCTACTCTCTACCTGTCATTGTCCTCCTCTCTATCTATTGCTTTTCCACTCTCTACCTGTCAGTCCCACTCTCTACCGGTCAGTGTCCCACTCTCTACCTATTGCTGTCAGGCTCTCGACCTGTCATTGGTCCCCTCTCTATCTGTTGCTTTCCCAGTCTCTACCTATCAGTGTCCAACTGTAAAGATGCACAAAGATATTAACAGTCAAGAAGCAAAGACATATACAGACAAGCAGCATAGAAATTAAACATACTAACATAGTCACTTCTCTTCTACACTTTGATTTCTTCCAGAAACAAACAACAGAGTCACGCAACCGATATGTACAAAGGCACTGGCAGTCAAGAATCATAGATACAGAAATGCAAGAAACAAAGGCATGGCTAGATAATGAATAAAGACAACGCACAAATACGATTGTATTTTAGAAATAAAGATATATTCGCTAATAGTACATCAAAAGGATCCTTCTAAACAGCTTTCAATTGGGTCGTTTAGTCTAAAAATATATAATATATATATAATATACCACATTATTGACATTTATATCTCACAAGACTGGAATGTCAGTTATAGTACGTGTTTATGTATGGTGTTGTGTAATTGTCAGGAGAACCATGCATTGTTATTAATTTGAGAGTTAGTTATATCTGTGTTGTACTTAATTTTCGGATCTAACCTTTTTTCTCTTTTTTCTGTCAAACAAGGTAATTAGAAACTGTTAAAATGCAAAAAGACACTGACAGACACGAAGCAATGACACATACAGACACAAAGCGGACACAACAGGACATACATGCACATACTTGCTTTGACACTCATTATCTACCCTGAGGTTTAAATGGCACGAGACATTTCAATAACAAACAGCGAGACACACAAGAAATGAATGTAGAATAGCGCTGATCGTCTTGAAACATAGATGCAGAAAGGTAAGAAACAAGAGCAGGTACAGGTAATGAGTAAAGATGGGTCCCAATGCATTAATAAGAAACACAATCACTGACATCCATGGAACAAAGACTAGCTATAAAAATAACACACACATACACATAGACAATGAACAATGACATGAAGAAAATCATAGAGACTAGGTAACAACGTTCTGAAAGGCAAGAAACAAATACACATAAACAGACAAGGAACAAGTATATGGCAAAAGTCAGAGAGGCTAGGTAACAACCTGCTGAAAGACAAAGAACAAAAACAAACAAACAACACGAGGAACAATGACATGAAGACAAACAGATATTGTGGACTAGATAAAAACGTGCTGAAAGGTAAAAAAACAAAACAAACACAAATATACAAAGAATAAAACCTATGACAGAACATAAGCATAACCTATGCATAACAACGAACAAAGAAACTGGCAGACAAAGGACATACAAACAAAAACAGAGATGGAGCATTGACACATACAAGTAATGAACTAAGGCACGGAGGGACACATAACCATTTTTACTTTCTGTGTGGCATCGTCCCATTATTTACGTCATCATCCTACACTCTGCATGTCATTGTCCCATTTTGCCAGTAATCGTCACACCCTCTGTTTCTCATCATATTATTATGTACGTCATCGTCCCACTTTCTGTTTTTCCTCGTTAAACCCTCTGTTTGTGATCGTTCATGTCTTTGCTTGTCATCATCCCTCTCTCTGCTTGTCATCATCCCAGTTTAATTTTTGTCACCGTCCCACTCTCTGTTTGTCATCGTCCCACTCTGTTTGGCCACGCCTCACTCGCTGCTTGTCAATCTTCTACTAAATATATCATTGTCACATTGCATGTAATGTCTTTCTCTTTGCATGTTAATATTTCAAGTTCTGCCAGCCACTGTCTCTCTCCATCCTTATTATATTCATCATCATCATCTTCCCTGTCGTCGATCTTTTTTTTAAGATCACAGTTTTTCTTACAAAGTTCACCATTGTATGTTAGGCTGTTGTATCTACATACTGCTTTTGTCTCTATTCTGTCATGTAGGGTCAACATGTTCTATTTCTCTTCCTGTGTGATCGTTCAGCATGGTAGATTGTGTTCCACGATCATGGCATCCTCCACACGTAGTAAGCTTTCATATACCTCATCTTTTTTTTGTTTTTTAAAGATGACCATGAGCTTTCCTATGTCCAGTTCTTAGTCTAAAGATGAAAACCCATTCTTCTCTAGTTTAATCATAATAATTGTTCATTTTAAGTAGTTATAGTGTTGATAAACACATTTTCTCGCTACGTTGACTTTAATAAAGGTCTTTGTACCTTAATGATAATCCACAATCCAGATATTCCATTTTTTCCATGTCAATGTTTCCTTCCTTGCATGTCAATGTTTAAATCTCTACTTGTCAATGTTTCCCTCTCTGTCTGTCAATGTTTCACTCCTTGGCTGTCAATATTTCAGTCCTTGCCAGCCAATGTTTCACTCCATGTTTATCAATGCTTCAATCTTTACCTGTCATTGTTCCATTCTTCACCTGTTAATGTGTCAAACCCGGCCTGTCAATGTTTTACACTTTCTGTCTGTTATTGTACACTTTCTCAATGTCACTACCTAGGTTCTCCCTGTCACTTCCCACTATATGTATGTCACTGTCCCACTATGTGTATGTCACTCTCCCACTATCTGATTGTCTCTTTCCCACTACCTATCATTCTCTACCGGCCAGTGTGTAAGTGCCTATCTTTTATTCCATTTCTTTAGCACAAATTCTGCCTCTTTGTTCAAAAAGGAATAAAGATATATTAGCTAATACTACATCCACATGATTCTTCTAAACAGCTTTCAGTGGTGTCGAATATTCTAAATATATATATATATATATATATATATATATATATATATATATATATAAATATATATATATAAATATATATAATTTACCACATTACACACATTTACATCTCGCTAGACTGGAATGTCAGTTATAGTACGTGTTTATGTATGGTATTGTGTAATTTTCAGGAGAACCATACATTGTTATTAATTTCAGAGTTAAGTTATAACTGTGTTTTACTTACTTTTTGGATATTGTCTTTTTTCTGTAAAAAAAGGAAATTAGAAACTGTCATTATGCACACAGACACCGATAAATATAAAGCAAAGACACATACAGACAAAGAGCGGACACAACAGGACATAGAGTGACATACTTGCTTAGGTACTCCTTATCTGCCCTGAGGTTTAAATGGCACGAAACATTTCAATAACAAACAGCGAGACACACAAGCAATAAATGTAGAAAGGCACTGATAGACAAGAAACATATATGCAGAAAGGTAAGAAACAAGAGCAGGTACAGGTAATGAGTAAAGATAAGTCCTAATGTAAGGATAAGAAACACAATCAATGACATCCATGGAACAAATACTTGCTATAAACAAACACACACACAGACACAGACAAGGAACAATGAGATGGAGAAAATTATAGAGACTAGATAACAACGTGTTGATACTCAAGAAACAAATACACACAAACAGACAAGGAACAAGTACATGGCAAAAATCAGAGAGGCTAGGTAAGAACGTGCTGAAAGACAAGGAACAAAAACACAAACAACACAAAGAACAATGACATGAAGAAAAACAACTATTGTGGAATAAATAAAACCGTGCTGATAGAAAAAAAAAAACAACACTTGTAGACAAAGAATAAAACCTATGACAGAACATAAGCATCACCCATGCATAACAATGAACAAAGAAACTGGCAGAAAAGGACATAAAAAAAACAAAGAGGGAGCATTGACACACACAAGAAATGAACTAAGGCACGGAGGGACACAGAACTATTTTTCACTTTCTGCTTAGCATCGTCCCATTATGCACGTCATCATCCAACTCTCTGCATGTCATTGTCCCATTATGTCGGTAATCGTCACACCCTCTGTTTCTCATCATATCGTTATGTACGTCCTCGTCCCACTTTCATTTTTTCTCGTTTCATCCTCTGTTTGTCATCGTCCATGTCTTTGCTTGTCATCATCCCTCTCTCTGCTTGTTATCATCCCAGTTTAACTTTTGTCACCGTCCCACCCTCTGTTTGTCATCGTCTCACTCTGTTTGGCCATGCCTCACTCGCTGCTTGTGAATCTTCTACTAAATATGTATCATTGTCACATTGTATGTAATGTCTTTCTCTTTGCATATTAATATTTCAAGTTCTGCCAGCCACTGTCTCTCTCCATCCTTATTATATTCATCATCATCATCTTCTCCGTCAGCGTCGTCCATCCTTATTTCAAGGTCTCGGTTGTTCTTACAAAGATCACGATTGCATGTAAAGCTGTTGTATCTACATACTGCTTTTGTCTCTATTCTGTCATGTAGGGTCAACATATTATGCTTCTCTTCCTGTGTGATTGTTCAGCATTGTAGATTGTGTTCCACGATCATGGCATCCTCCACACGTAGTGAGCTTTCATATATTTCAAGTCTTTTTTTTGTTTTTTAAAGATGACCATGAGGTTTCCTATGTCCAGTTCTTAGCCTAAAGATGAAGACCCATTCTTCTCTAGTTTAATCATAATAATTATTCATTTTAAGTAGTTACAGTGTTGATCAATACATTTTCTCGCTATGTTGACTTTAATAATGGTCTTTGTACCTTAATGATAATCCACAATTCAAATATTCCATTTTTTCCATGTCAATGTTTCCTTCCTTGCCTGTCAATGTTTAAATCTCTACTTTTCAATGTTACCCTCTCTGCCTGTCAATGTTTCACTCCTTGGCTGTCAATATTTTAGTCCTTGCCAGCCAATGTTTCACTCCATGTTTATCAATGCTACAATCTTTACCTGTCATTGTTCCATTCTTCACCTGTTAATGTGTCAAACCCGGCCTGTCAATATTTTACACTTTCTGTGTGTTATTGTACACTTTCTCAATGTCACTACCTAGGTTCTCCCTGTCACTGCCCACTATATGTATGTCACTGTCCCACTATGTGTATGTCACTCTCCAACTATCTGATTGTCTCTTTCCCACTACCTATCATTCTCTACCGGCCAGTGTGTAAGTGCCTATCTTTTATTCCATTTCTTTAGCACAAATTCTGCCTCTTTGTTCAGGAAGGAATAAAGATATATTAGCTGTCTCACTCTCTACCTGTCAGTGTCCCACTCTCTACATATTGCTTTCCCATTCTCTAACTTTCAGTGTACTAATCTCTACCTTTCAGTGTCCCACTCTTTACCTGTCAGTGTATCACTCTATAGCTACCGATGACCCACTCTCTACATGTAGGTGTCCCATTCTGTATCTGTCAGTGTGCCACTCTGTACCTGTCAGTGTCTCACTGTCTACCTTTTGCTGTCTCACTCTCTACCTGTCAGTGTCCCACACTCTACCTATTGCTTTCCCATTCTCTACCTGTCAGTGTCCTGCTCTCTACCTGTCAGTGTGCCACTCTCTACCTGTCAGGGTCTCATTCTCAAGCTATTGCTGTCATATGTTCTGTCTGTCAGTGTCCAACTTCCTACCTTTTGCTGTCATACTCATTACCTGTCATTTTCCTGCTCTCTATATATTGCTTTCCTACTCTCTACCTGTCATTGTCCTCCTCTCTATCTATTGCTTTTCCACTCTCTACCTGTCAGTCCCACTCTCTACCGGTCAGTGTCCCACTCTCTACCTATTGCTGTCAGGCTCTCGACCTGTCATTGGTCCCCTCTCTATCTGTTGCTTTCCCAGTCTCTACCTATCAGTGTCCAACTGTAAAGATGCACAAAGATATTAACAGTCAAGAAGCAAAGACATATACAGACAAGCAGCATAGAAATTAAACATACTAACATAGTCACTTCTCTTCTACACTTTGATTTCTTCCAGAAACAAACAACAGAGTCACGCAACCGATATGTACAAAGGCACTGGCAGTCAAGAATCATAGATACAGAAATGCAAGAAACAAAGGCATGGCTAGATAATGAATAAAGACAACGCACAAATACGATTGTATTTTAGAAATAAAGATATATTCGCTAATAGTACATCAAAAGGATCCTTCTAAACAGCTTTCAATTGGGTCGTTTAGTCTAAAAATATATAATATATATATAATATACCACATTATTGACATTTATATCTCACAAGACTGGAATGTCAGTTATAGTACGTGTTTATGTATGGTGCTGTGTAATTGTCAGGAGAACCATGCATTGTTATTAATTTGAGAGTTAGTTATATCTGTGTTGTACTTAATTTTCGGATCTAACCTTTTTTCTCTTTTTTCTGTCAAACAAGGTAATTAGAAACTGTTAAAATGCAAAAAGACACTGACAGACACGAAGCAATGACACATAGAGACACAAAGCGGACACAACAGGACATACATGCACATACTTGCTTTGACACTCATTATCTACCCTGAGGTTTAAATGGCACGAGACATTTCAATAACAAACAGCGAGACACACAAGAAATGAATGTAGAATAGCGCTGATTGTCATGAAACATAGATGCAGAAAGGTAAGAAACAAGAGCAGGTACAGGTAATGAGTAAAGATGGGTCCCAATGCATTGATAAGAAACACAATCACTGACATCCATGGAACAAAGACTAGCTATAAAAATAACACACACATACACATAGACAATGAACAATGACATGAAGAAAATCATAGAGACTAGGTAACAACGTTCTGAAAGGCAAGAAACAAATACACATAAACAGACAAGGAACAAGTATATGGCAAAAGTCAGAGAGGCTAGGTAACAACCTGCTGAAAGACAAAGAACAAAAACAAACAAACAACACGAGGAACAATGACATGAAGACAAACAGATATTGTGGACTAGATAAAAACGTGCTGAAAGGAAAAAAAACAAAACAAACACAAATATACAAAGAATAAAACCTATGACAGAACATAAGCATAACCTATGCATAACAACGAACAAAGAAACTGGCAGATAAAGGACATACAAACAATAACAGAGATGGAGCATTGACACATACAAGTAATGAACTAAGGCACGGAGGGACACATAACCATTTTTACTTTCTGTGTGGCATCGTCCCATTATTTACGTCATCATCCTACACTCTGCATGTCATTGTCCCATTTTGCCAGTAATCGTCACACCCTCTGTTTCTCATCATATCATTATGTACGTCATCGTCCCACTTTCTGTTTTTCCTCGTTCCACCCTCTGTTTGTGATCGTTCATGTCTTTGCTTGTCATCATCCCTCTCTCTGCTTGTCATCATCCCAGTTTAATTTTTGTCACCGTCCCACTCTCTGTTTGTCATCGTCCCACTCTGTTTGGCCACGCCTCACTCGCTGCTTGTCAATCTTCTACTAAATATATCATTGTCACATTGCATGTAATGTCTTTCTCTTTGCATGTTAATATTTCAAGTTCTGCCAGCCACTGTCTCTCTCCATCCTTATTATATTCATCATCATCATCTTCCCTGTCGTCGATCTTTTTTTTAAGATCACAGTTTTTCTTACAAAGTTCACCATTGTATGTAAAGCTGTTGTATCTACATACTGCTTTTCTCTCTATTCTGTCATGTAGGGTCAACATGTTCTATTTCTCTTCCTGTGTGATCGTTCAGCATGGTAGATTGTGTTCCACGATCATGGCATCCTCCACACGTAGTAAGCTTTCATATATCTCGTCTTTTTTTTGTTTTTCAAAGATGACCATGAGCTTTCCTATGTCCAGTTCTTAGTCTAAAGATGAAAACCCATTCTTCTCTAGTTTAATCATAATAATTGTTCATTTTAAGTAGTTACAGTGTTGATAAATACATTTTCTCGCTACGTTGACTTTAATAAAGGTCTTTGTACCTTAATGATAATCCACAATCCAGATATTCCATTTTTTACCATGTCAATGTTTCCTTCCTTGCATGTCAATGTTTAAATCTCTACTTGTCAATGTTTCACTCTCTGCCTGTCAATGTTTCACTCCTTGGCTGTCAATATTTCAGTCCTTGCCAGCCAATGTTTAACTCCATGTTTATCAATGCTTCAATCTTTACCTGTCATTGTTCCATTCTTCACCTGTTAATGTGTCAAACCCGGCCTGTCAATGTTTTACACTTTCTGTCTGTTATTGTACACTTTCTCAATGTCACTACCTAGGTTCTCCCTGTCACTGCCCACTATATGTATGTCACTGTCCCACTATGTGTATGTCACTCTCCCACTATCTGATTGTCTCTTTCCCACTACCTATCATTCTCTACCGGCCAGTGTGTAAGTGCCTATCTTTTATTCCATTTCTTTAGCACAAATTCTGCCTCTTTGTTCAAAAAGGAATAAAGATATATTAGCTAATACTACATCCACATGATTCTTCTAAACAGCTTTCAGTGGTGTCGAATATTCTAAATATATATATATCTATATATATATATATATATATATATATATATATATATATATATATATATATATATATATATATATATATATATATATATATATATATATATATAAATATATATAATTTACCACATTATACACATTTACATCTCGCTAGACTGGAATGTCAGTTATAGTACGTGTTTATGTATGGTATTGTGTAATTTTCAGGAGAACCATGCATTGTTATTAATTTCAGAGTTAAGTTATAACTGTTTTTTACTTACTTTTTGGATATTGTCTTTTTTCTGTAAAAAAAGGAAATTAGAAACTGTCATTATGCACACAGACACCGATAAATATAAAGCAAAGACACATACAGACAAAGAGCGGACACAACAGGACATAGAGTGACATACTTGCTTAGGTACTCCTTATCTACCCTGAGGTTTAAATGGCACGAAACATTTCAATAACAAACAGCGAGACACATAAGAAATAAATGTAGAAAGGCACTGATAGACAAGAAACATATATGCAGAAAGGTAAGAAACAAGAGCAGGTACAGGTAATGAGTAAATATAAGTCCTAATGTAAGGATAAGAAACACAATCAATGACATCCATGGAACAAATACTTGCTATAAACAAACACACACACAGACACAGACAAGGAACAATGAGATGGAGAAAATTATAGAGACTAGATAACAACGTGTTGATACTCAAGAAACAAATACACACAAACAGACAAGGAACAAGTACATGGCAAAAATCAGAGAGGCTAGGTAAGAACGTGCTGAAAGACAAGGAACAAAAACACAAACAACACAAAGAACAATGACATGAAGAAAAACAACTATTGTGGAATAAATAAAACCGTGCTGATATGAAAAAGAAAAAAAACACTTGTAGACAAAGAATAAAACCTATGACAGAACATAAGCATCACCCATGCATAACAATGAACAAAGAAACTGGCAGAAAAGGACATACAAAAAAACAAAGAGGGAGCATTGACACACACAAGAAATGAACTAAGGCATGGAGGGACACAGAACTATTTTTCACTTTCTGCTTAGCATCGTCCCATTATGCACGTCATCATCCAACTCTCTGCATGTCATTGTCCCATTATGACGGTAATCATCACACCCTCTGTTTCTCATCATATCGTTATGTACGTCCTCGTCACACTTTCATTTTTTCTCGTTTCATCCTCTGTTTGTCATCGTCCATGTCTTTGCTTGTCATCATCCCTCTCTCTGCTTGTCATCATCCCAGTTTCCTTTTTTGTCACCGTACCACCCTCTGTTTGTCATCGTCCCACTCTGTTTGGCCATGCCTCACTCGCTGCTTGTCAATCTTCTACTAAATATGTATCATTGTCACATTGTATGTAATGTCTTTCTCTTTGCATGTTAATATTTCAAGTTCTGCCAGCCACTGTCTCTCTCCATCCTTATTATATTCATCATCATCTTCTCCATCGGCGTCGTCCATCCTTATTTCAAGGTCTCGGTTGTTCTTACAAAGATAACGATTGTATGTAAAGCTGTTGTATCTACATACTGCTTTTGTCTCTATTCTGTCATGTAGGGTCAACATGTTCTATTTCTCTTCCTGTGTGATCGTTCAGCATGGTAGATTGTGTTCCACGATCATGGCATCCTCCACACGTAGTAAGCTTTCATATATCTCAAATCTTATTTTTGTTTTTTAAAGATGGCCATGAGGTTTCCTATGTCCAGTTCTTAGCCTAAAGATGAAGACCCATTTTTCTCTAGTTTAATCATAATAATTGTTCATTTTAAGTAGTTACAGTGTTGATAAATACATTTTCTCGCTATGTTTACTTTAATAATGGTCTTTGTACCTTAATGATAATCCACAATCCAGATATTCCATTTTTTCCATGTCAATGTTTCATTCCTTGCATGTCAATGTTTAAATCTCTACTTGTCAATGTTTTCCTCTCTTTCTGTCAATGTTTCACTCCTTGGCTGTCAATATTTCAGTCCTTGCCAGCCAATGTTTCACTCCATGTTTATCAATGCTACAATCTTTACCTGTCATTGTTCCATTCTTCACCTGTTTATGTGTCAAACACAGCCTGTCAATGTTTTACACTTTCTGTCTGTTATTTTACACTTTCTCAATGTCACTACCTAGGTTCTCCCTGTCACTGCCCACTATGTGTATGTCACTCTACCACTATCTGATTGTCTCTTTCCCACTACCTATCATTCTCTACCGGCCAGTGTGTAAGTGCCTATCTTTTCTTCCATTTCTTTAGCACAAATTCTGCCTCTTTGTTCAGGAAGGAATACAGATATATTAGCTAATATTACATCAACATGATTCTTCTAAACAGCTTTCATTGGTGTCGAATATTCTAAATATACATATATATATATATATATATAATTTACCACATTATTGACATTTACATCCCGTAAGACTGGAATGTCAGTTATAGTACGTGTTTATGTATGGTATTGTGTAATTGTCAGGAGAACCATGCAATTTTTTAAATTTGAGAGTTAGTTATATCTGTGTTGTACTTACTTTTTGGATCTTGTTTTTTTTTCTGTGAAAAAAGGAAATTAGAAACTGTCATTATGCACACAGACACTGACAAATATGAAGCAAAGTCACATACAGACAAAGAGCGGACACAACAGGACATAGAGTGACATACTTGCTTAGGTACTCCTTATCTTCCCTGAGGTTTAAATGGCACGAGACTTTTCAATAACAAACAGCGAGACACACAAGAAATAAATGTAGAAAGGCACTGATAGACAAGAAACATAGATGCAGAAAGGTAAGAAACAAGAGCAGGTACAGGTAATGAGTAAAGATAAGTCCTAATGTATTGATAAGAAACACAATCAATGACATCCATGGAACAAATACTTGCTATAAACAAACACACACACAGACACAGACAAGGAACAATGAGATGGAGAAAATTATAGAGACTAGAAAACAACGTGTTGAAACTCAAGAAACAAATACACACCAACAGACAAGGAACAAGTACTTGGCAAAAATCAGAGAGGCTAGGTAAGAACGTGCTGAAAGACAAGGAACAAAAACACACAAACAACACAAGGAACAAAAACACACAAACAACACAAGGAACAATGCCATGAAGAAAAACAACTATTGTGGACTAAATAAAAACGTGCTGATAGGAAAAAAAAACCAAACACTTGTAGACAAAGAATAAAACCTATGACAGAACATAAGCATCACCCATGCATAACAATGAACCAAGAAACTGGCAGACAAGGACATACAAAAAAACAAAGAGGGAGCATTGACACACAAAAGAAATGAACTAAGGCATGGAGGGACACAGAACTATTTTTCACTTTCTGCTTAGCATCGTCCCATAATGCACGTCATCATCCAACTCTCTGCATGTCATTGTCCCATTATGTCGGTAATCGTCACACCCTCTGTTTCTCATCGTATCGTTATGTATGTCCTCGTCCCACTTTCTGTTTTTCGTCGTTCAACCCCCTGTTTGTCATCGTCAGTCTCTCTGCTTGTCATCGTCAGTCTGTCATCGTCACTCTCTGCTTGTCATCGTCCCACCCCTGTTTGTCATCGTTCCACCCTCTGTTTGTCATCGTCCATGTCTTTGCGTGTTATCATCCCTCTGTCTGCTTGCCATCGTCCCAATTTCTGTTTTGACACCGTCCCACCCTCTGTTTGACACCGTCCCACCCTCTGTTTGACACCGTCCCACCCTCTGTTTGTCATCGCTCTACTCTGTTTGGTCTCGTCCCACTCGCTGCTTGTCAATCTTCAACTAAATATCTATCATTCTCACACTGCATGTAATGTCTCTCTCGTTGTATGATAGTGTTCTAATTTCTGCCAGCCACTGTCTCTCTTCATCCTTTTCATGTTCATCATCATCGTCTTCTCCCTCGCCGTCGTCAATACTCATATAAAGGTCTCGGTTTATCTAACAAAGATCACCATTGTATGTAAAACTGTTGTATCTCTGTACTGCGTTTGTCTCTCCTCCGTCATGTAGGGCCAAATTGTTCTATATCTCTTCATCTATGATCGTTCAGCTTGGTAGTTTGTGTTCCGCAATCATGGCATCCTCCACATGTAGAAAGTTATCATATATCTCAATTTTTGTTTTAATGATGACCCTGAGGTTTCCTATGCCCAGTTATCAGTCGGAAGATGAAGACCTATTCTTCTCTAGTTGCCAACATAGCAATAGTTTTTTTAAACAGAAGTTACGGTGTTGATAGATACATTTTCTCGCAACGTTGGCTTTAGTAATGGTCTTTGCATCCTTATGATAATTTACACTCCAGATGTTCCATTTTTTCCTTGTCAATGTTTCACTCCTTGGTTGTCAATGTTTCACTCCTTGCCTGTCAATGTTTCACTCCCTGTTTGTCAAT
This sequence comes from Ariolimax columbianus, assembly GCA_036924085.1. Taxonomy (NCBI): domain Eukaryota; kingdom Metazoa; phylum Mollusca; class Gastropoda; order Stylommatophora; family Arionidae; genus Ariolimax; species Ariolimax columbianus. Next base: position 67,346,927 of record JAVGWX010000005.1, on the reverse strand, counting down.
GTTCCAATATTTACTTGTCATTGTTCCAACATTCACCTGTCAATTTTCCAATTTTTACCATTCAATATGTCACACCCTACCTGTCAATGTTTTATACTTTCTGTCTGTTACTTCACTTTCCCCCTGTCACTGCTCACTTTCTCCCCGTTCCTGTCCACTTTCTCACTGTCACTGCCCACTTTCTCCCTATCACTGCCTACTATAAATCTGTCACTGCATACTATCTCAATGTCATTGACCAAAGTCTTCCTGTCAGTGCTCCTAACTCCATTTCACTTCCCACTGTATCCCTGTATCTATCTGTCAGTTTCCAACTGTCTATCTGTCACTGCCGCCTATATCTCTGTCATTACTCACTATCTCTCTGTCACTACCCATTATCTCCTGACACTACCCACTATCTCCATGTCACTGCCCCTATCTATCTGTCACTGCCCACTATCTGTCTGGCACTGTCCACTTTCTTTTTGTCACTGCCCACATTATCACTGCCCACTATCTGTATGTCACTGACCACTATCTGATTGTTTCGTTCCCACTATCGAATTGTCAGATTCCCCACTCTGTCCGTTTCCCGTGGTAAGAGAAAGCGCTTTATGCATTAGTGATTTTTTTAGAGAATCTTTAAAGAGAACTTTCATTGGGGTCGAGCAAGCTGGAAACATTAATCTATATTTGACTACAATGGAGTCATTCACATCTGACTAGAATGGACGTTAATGTTAATCTATAGCTCGTGAATATGTATGTTTTTAAAAATTGGTCTGCTTTTACTTCTATTCACATGTGTCGTTAGTCGACGTGGTGAGCTGCAGTTTTTTCTTCCATTAGCCAGATTGCTTCTTGACCACGTGGGGATATGTGATTTTCTTTCGTGTACCAGATCTGTCGTTATCCACTGAGGGAAATGTATTTTTCTGTTGCATGCCGGCTTGGTGATTTAGGTGTATTTATTTCAGGTGTCCGATCCAATTTATATTCTGCCTTTTCATGTATTCCAAGCACGATGTTGCATCCACCTTCTTCTGTTTTTCTTCATTTCGTACTGTAGTTCATCGTGTGTTACCAAGTCTTTCCCAAACACTTTATTTCGCTTATAGCTGTTTTGCACGCTTGTGTCTTGTTGAGAGTCCATATCTGACACTAGTAGCATAGAGATGGTATACAAATTATGTTAAACAGTTGTCTATTAGTCTCCACTGAGATGTATGTGTGTCATAATTAGGAGAGCTGATAGAACACGATATTTGCATTCTTACAGAAACATGATTTCACCGTGTTTTCCAAATTTTCAACTATTGGTCTTAATTTACTTCCCGTAATTTTTTTAAATATTTTATAATCGTCCAAAGACAATTTCCTTGTTCTATATTTGAGAAACAGTTATACCTGGAAGTTGCTTATCTGTACCTTTTGGCGCTGCAGCTGTACCTATTGGCGCTTCAGCTGAGGAACAAGCACAATAGGAAATGTCAATATTCAAGAAGACACTGCCGGACAAATAGATAAGTGACACACAGACAAGGAGCATAGACACGAGGTAAATTTACAACAAATACAGAGACAAACAAGGAATATTTACATAAAGGACTGGCAGTCACGAATCACAAATATAGATAGACAAGAAACAAAGAGAGGCACAGACAATGAATAAAGATAACCAAACCGGTAAGGTACAATAATACGTCTTGGCTTGGCTTTGTTCGTTCTCAATCTCTCGATAACAAACCCTGAAAGGGCTTAAGTAGCAGAATGTAGTTCAGAGAACAGAATGCGTTGTGTCGTAGTTTACAGATTGACTGCGATATTTGCACCTTTCGGTCCAACACATCCGACTTCAGCAAGCATTTTTTGAGTACCGCGTTAGCATTCCTTCTTCGATCCCCGTCTGCCCTGCTGCAGCCTCTTATCCAGGATCAACGCGTGGAGGTGTAGGAAGGTCTTGGAAGCTTTGGTTCGCTGGCCCTGACGCTAGCAGTAAGCTATGGGTCGCTACTGCGAAAGCATTTGTCAAGAATCTATTCATTAATCAAGAGCGAAAGTCAGAAGCGCGAATACGATCAGATACCGTCGTAGTTCTGACCATTAATGATACCGACTACGATCCGCAGGAGTTGCTTCGATGACTCTGCGGGCAGCTTCCGGGAAACCAAAGTATTTGGGTTCCGGGGGAAGTATGGTTGCAAAGCTGAAACTTAAAGGAATTGACGGAAGGGCACCACCAGGAGTGGAGCCTGCGTCTTAATTTGACTCAACACGCTAACACTGTAATGATTGACGGGCCGAGAGCACTTCCGTTGGGTCTAATAGGGAATGTGTGCTGGAATTAGCTTATCGGAAATCTGGAACTAGTCTCTCGGTGGCTCGATCGGCTCGCATCCATTGTTCGTTAAAGGAAATGACGGAAGGGCACCAGCAAAGAGTGGCGCCTGTGGCTAAATTGACTAAACACACCAACCGTGAAACGACTGACAGGCTAGGAGCATTTTCGTTGGGTCTAATAAGCAACGTGTGCTGGAATTAGAACCTCAGAAGACAGGCCAATTTACCCTACATATGACAGGGCGTTGCTACGGTAATCCTGCTCAATCCGAGAGGAATCGCAGGTTTCAGACACTTCATCATTGATTGACAAATAGCTCTCTCTTAAAATCGTTGGGTCTAATAGTGAACGGGTGCTGGTATTAGACCCTGGGAAGACAGGTCAGTTTTACCCAACTAATGACAGGGCGTTGCTACGGTAATCCTGCTCAATCGGATAGGAATTGCAGATCTCAGACACTTGGTCAACGTGCCTGGCTGATAAGCTAATGGTGCGAGGCTACCATCTGAGGGATTACGGCCGAACGCCGCTAAGCCGGAATCCCGCCCCGAACCTCAGAGAATATACCAAGAAGAGTCCACAGCTCTATATTCGCAGATGATCTGGCTATGTGGACCTCTGAAAAAAATCTCACCATATCAAGATTCGGATGCAGCAGGCCGTAACATCGTTGGAGGATTGGGCGAACTCATTGCTGGTCAAAATAAATGAGGACAAAACAACATGTACGATATTCTCGCTTTCAAACAAACCCCAAAACACCAACATAAGTCTTAACGGCCAATATCTGCGGCTAAACGACAACCCAAACTACCTGGGAGTCACATTTGATCGGCACATGACATGGAAAAGTCAGATTGAGAGAAACCGAATGAAAGCCAGAGAAAGAAGGGCAATCATGAGGAAACTTGCTGGCACAAGCTGGGGAGAAGACAAAAGTATACTAAAGAAACTGTACACTGGAAGAGTGAGACCAGTTCTCGAGTATGGCATTGCGGAAGACAACAGCAGAAAAGGCGAACTTTGATAAAATTAGCAAACTCCAAAACTAAGCCATGAGAGTTATAACAGGAGGCATGAAGTCAACGCCAATTGTAGAACTTGAAAAGATTAGAAATCTGCAATCCATGACCGACAGAAGAGACTGCAGTCCAGCAGCAAGCAGAGAAACTCAGAAGACTGACAGACCATCCAATGCATCAGATACTAAATAGATTTGGAAATTGGAAACTAAAACGGAGAAACTTTGCAGAAATAGCAAAAGCAAAGATGAGCGAAGACCCTATGATCACACTAACAACACCAAAGCCCACCCCTACAATACGCAAATCTACCTGGAGGCAGCATTTACTTCCAGAGGTGGTAGAAAATATACCAGGTATTGGAAACAAGAACAGCTAGACTGAAAAAGAAAGAAGAGACATAACCCTGAGGTACATAACGAAAAACTACCCAAGCATGGACTGGACCCATGCATACACCGACGGTCCTGTACCAAACACAACACAGAACGGAGGGGCAGGGGCATTCCTGAGCCTACCAAATGGTAAAAAATTAACACTGTCAGTGGCAACTGGAAAATACTCAAGAAATTTCAGAGCGGAGGCAGAGGCACTGAGGACTCCAGTGGAAGAAATGGTGACAGGCAAAATTAATTAAAGCCATATAGTTCTGTTTACAGATGTCCTGGCCGTTGCAGAAAGCACTAAAAAGCCAGAGAAATACTGAACTTAATGATTTAAAAGCAGTACTCTGTCAACTAAGCCAGCAGTCTGCACCAAAAAGAGTAATTGTACAGTGGGTTCCATCCCACTGTAACATCCAAGGCAACGAGGAGGCAGACAAACTGGCAAAAGAAGGCGCAAGACTACCACAACCAGATCATAATGTGACCTACGAAGAGTACAAAAGGCTTATTAGAGCCAGATACATGACCAAATTAGAAACAGAACATACTGGCTACACAAAAACGATGCCTATTTCCAGTTGAACAGACAAGAGCAGGTCGTGGTCTTTAAACTCCGCACTGGCCACAAAAGAGACTGAGGTACCACCTATTCAATAAATTGAAGATAGGTGGCACTGACAAATGCACGTGTTGTACCGGGAAAATGACCGCTGAACATTTGCTGCAAAACTGCCCAACATACAAGGATCAGATAAAGCACATGTGGCCATCACCAGTGGCAACACTAGACAAGTTCTATGGCAGTGTCTACAGCCTCAGGATAACCGCTGCTTTTTTTCGAAAAAAATTCATCTTGACGTCTGAAAACGTACGAAGAAGAAGAATATATAGCTCGCGAATATGTGTTGTATATTTGTAATTATTCTTCCATTGCTTCTACTCACTAATGTCATTAGACGTTCTAGGGAGGTGTAGTTTTCTTTCATGTTCTGGAAATGTCGTTAGACGATGTGGGGAGGCGTAATATTTTTTTTCGTGTACCAGATGTGTCGTTGGACACCGAGTGGAGGTATAGTCTTTTTGCGTTTTGCCAGATATGGCCATGGTGCTGTTGTTGTTCAATATTATTTAGTATCTCACATACACCGTTTATCCTTATTTTCCTCGTCCATCTCTTGCTATGTAACTCTCTTTTCTGGTGTTGTAGATTCACTCAGCTGGTAGATTTTGTTGCATTCATGTCAGGTGTCAGCACCAGTTCATATTCTGCCTATCCATGTATTTCATGCCCGATGCGACATCCAATTTCTTTTTGATTTCTTCGTTTCGTATTCTGTCCAACTTTGTGATCCCGACCATGTTACTAAAATACATCATTTCTCATATAGTGATTTCTCTTTTTTGTGTCTTGTTGAGAGTCCATGTCTGACGCTGGTAGCAGAGACTTTGTAAACAAAAATACTAATAACAATGCTGTTAGTCTCAACTTGGATGAGTTTATGTCGTAATAATGGGGAGAACTGAAAAGAAACTACATTTGCCCTCTTAAGGAAACATGATTAAATCTTTCTTTCCATCCTTCCGTCTTGTATGAATCCGTCCTCCCCAAGTATTTGAATGATCTCCTTTGACTTTGTTCTTGTCTTCTCTGTTATGCTGATTGTCATTATCTTCGTCTTTGTTATGTTAATCTCCCTATTATATGTTATTTTCATTTTGAATGAAATATGCTTTGATCATTTGTAAAAAGACCCTCTTTCATTAAGGAAGTTTCTGCTCTGGCTTCAGTTGTTACTTTGTCCATATCTACAATGAAACAAATGATGCGATAGTACACATCCCTGTCCTACACGCGCTTAACCGCAAACCAATTTGTGAGTCCCCTTGGTGTTCTCCCGTACTTTGACTATTGTTTTACATTTATCTGATACTGTCTAATATCTATCCTTGAACACTATTGTTTTCTTGGATTTCTAAAAGGGGGTTTCTATCTACTCTGTTAAATACGTCCACTTGATCCACAAAAACGATTTTCGGTTCATTATTGTAATCAATAGTTTATTTTACAAATCTGTATGCGAGAAAGGACATCCATTCAGACTTTTCATTTTCTTCAATCAAACTGATTGTTACTTCATTGATTTTCATCTATTGGTCTTAATTTACTTCCCGTGATTTTTTGTAAATTTTATAATCGTCTTAAGACAATTTCCTTGTTAAATATTTGAGAAACAGTTATACCTGGAGGTTGCTTATCTGTAGCTTCTGACGCTGCAGCTGTACCTTTTGGCGCTTCAGCTGAGGAACAAGCACAATAGAAAATGTCAATATTCAAGAAGACACTGCCGGACAATGAGATAAGCGACATACAGACAAGCAGCATAGACACGAGGTACATTTACAACAAATAGAGAGACAAACAAGGAATATTTACATAAAGGACTGGCAGCCATGAATCACAAATATAGATAGACAAGAAACAAAGAGAGGCACAGACAATGAATAAAGACAACAAAACTGGCAAGGTACAATAATACGTCTTGGCTTGGCTTGGCTTCTTTCGTTCTCAATCTCTCGCTAACAAACCCTGAAAGAGCTTAAGTAGCAGAATGTAGTTCAGAGAACATAATGCGTTGTGTCGTAGTTTACAGACTGACTGCGATATTTGCATCTTTCGGTCCAACACATCCGACTTGAGCAAGCATTGTTTGAGTACCGCGTTAGCATTCCTTCTTCGATCCCTTCTCCTATGCTTGTCTACCCTGATGCAGCCTGTTATCCACGATCACCACGTGGAGGTGTAGAAAGTTCTTGGCAGCTCTGCTTCGCTGGCCGTGAGGCTAGCAGTAAGCTATGGGTCGATGACCACTGCAGCTTATGCGCTGCTCAGCATTCTGATCCGGTACAATAATACTGACAGACAATGAGAAAAGGGAAAGACATACAAAGTACATACACATTTACAGACAATAAACAAAGACACCAACAGGCAATGAACAAAGACACCAACAGCCAATGTACAAAGACATCAACAGCCAATGAACAAAGACCTCAACAGCCAATGCACAAAGATCTCAACAGCCAATGAAGAAAGACACTGACAGATAATGCACACTGCCTAGTTCCTTATTATCAATGTCCACCCTTTGCCGGTCACTGCCCTACTTTCTGCTTGCAGCTGTTCCATTATTTGCGTGCATCTATTCTATTCTCTGCCTGATCCTGACTTATTCTCTTATTTTAATGTCCCACTATCTACATGTAGTTGCCCTACTTGCTCTCCGCCATTGTCCCATTAACTGCTTATCACTGTCCCACTACCTGCCCGTCCGTCTGTTATTGTCTCATTAATATCTAACTATGAAGACTAATCTCGGAGGAACACACCGACGAAGAATACCTGGTTCAACTGGTCGTTGGCGTATAACAATACAGTATTGTGAACTGCATAGAGTACTACGACACCTAGTAAATTCTGGTTATCCACTGCATCCGTAATTTTCTCCAGTAGTCTTTATTGTCTTCTGCCAATGGTTCCAGACAGATGTTGTCAATTAGCACCGTCTACCATCTGTGACGAAGCCATAGTGCACCCACCACAGACACTTTTGAACAGCAAATTGGCCTGGACATTTTTTTAAATATCTAGGAGGTCACAGCAGCGATCAGTCAACTATTTACACTGGCGGTTCCATGTGCTTATCTGATACCAGCTGAGATTTACAAAGCAGGCAGTTGTGAACAAAGACAAATTGAGACACCCCCACAAGAACTCAAGGATGAAACTATCGTCCATTTATACAAGCAAAAGGAAATCTTTCAATTCTGCAACAACCACAGAGGAATATCCTTCCTACCTATCGACTGCTGTACTAGAAAGATAATGATTCGAATTGCCCTCAATCGACTGATCGATGACATAGAACATGGTCTTCTTCAGGAGAAATGTCAAGAGCAATAGCATGAGCTGTACATGACTTTCATAAACCTCACAAAGGCCTTTGACACAATCTACAGAGATGCAGCCAGGCAGAACATGGGACAATTTGGCTATCCAAGCGGATTAACGATTATCGTTAACCGATTCCATGAGGGTATGCCTGTGTGCTGAGTGATGAGGATACATCAAAGGCTTTTCCTGTCTGAAACGGCGTTAAGTAGGGTTTTGTGTTCAGCATGATGTCTGCTGCCATACTCAGTGATAGCTTTCGAGGTTATGTTGGTAACAGAGCCGAAATAAAATATGGTACACTTTTCTAAATCCAGGCTCTTGTGAGCTCACTCCAAGGTGAATAATGCAGCCATCTCCAACCTACTGTTTGCTGAAGACTGCATCCTTACTGTCAGCAGTGAAAGAGTCATGCAGATCTATGTGGACACATTTTCAACAGTCTGTGACGTGTTTGATCTCACCATTTAAACCAACAACAAAAAAAGCTGAAGACATGTTTCAGCCGGACCCGAAGCGACATAATAATAACAGTTGCTACCGCTAGTAAAGATGACAACAGCATGAGGCTTATTTGGGAAGATGTGATTTCACTTGACTGTAAAGTTACATTCTGGCACGGCAAACTCTGTCGCACCCGAGACACACATATGAGAAGTCGACTGTGGATTCCACGTGAATTCTGTTCTTCCAGGCAACTCGCGTTCTCTGAACATCTGGTAGCGAGAGATTGAGAACGAACGAAAACAAAACCAAGACAGGAATTTAAGACAGAGGCAGATTGTAAAACAGACACATACAAAATAATAAACAAAGACCCGGACAAACAATGAACAAAATCCTGATTTTCTCTGCCGCTGTCCAACTCTTTGCTTGTTTCTTGCCCACTGTCTACTACACTGCCTGTCTATCATTGCCCCACCATGTGTCTTTCTCACGCCAGCCACCTGCCTATTCGCTACCCCACTCTGTATTTCACTGTCTGAACGTCACAATTACATTGCCTCTCTTTCACTATCCTGCTTTCTTCTTGCCATGTCCCACTCACTCCGTGTCTCTTTCCCAATCTCTAGAACACGATTGGCTGTCATTGCCAAATTACTTACCAATTACTGATCGTGTCAGTGCCTATTTTCATATTTTCTCTGTCTGTCGCTTTCCCATTTCTATCTAGAGCATTATGGTAATTCTCCATCATCTGGTTGTCTGTGCCTCTCTATCTGACTGACCTTGTTTCACTATTTGTCTGTCAATATTCCTCTCTTTACTGTCCATATGTAGCCAAATTACTGTCACTGTCCAACAATATGCCTGCCACTGTCCAGCAGTCTACCTTCCAGTGCCGAAGACTCTGTCTCGCCACTGTCCAACAATCTGTCTTCCAGTGTTCAACAATCTGCCTCTGGCTGCCCAGCAATATGTCTCCCATTGTCCAACAACCTCCCTCCAAGTGCCCAACACTCTGCCCCCCAGTGCCCAGCAATCTGTCTCCCACTGTCCAACAATCTGATCCTCACTGTTCAACAACCTCCCTCTCAGTGTCCAACACTCTGCCTCCCAGTACTCAACAAAGACCGCTGAACATCTGCTGCAGAACTGCCCGACATACGAGGATCAGAGACAGCAGATGTGGCCATCACCAGTGGAACTGCAAGACAAGCTCTATGGCAGTGTCGACAGCCTCAGGATGACCCCTGGTTTTTTCGAAAAAATAATGGTTACTGTCTGACTGCGTACGAAGAAGAAGAAGAAGAAGACCCTCGGAAGACAGGCAAATTTTACCTTACACATGACAGGGCGTTGCTACGGTAATCCTGCTCAATCCGAGAGGAAACGCAGGTTTCAGACATTTCATCATTGATTGACAAATAGCTCTCTCTTAAAATCATTGGGTCTAATAGTGAACGGGTGCTTGTATTAAACCCAAAACGGAAAGCCTCAACCTGGACAAAGAAGGGAACAAGCTATGGAAGCTAGTCAGAGCCATGAACGACGAAACCCCGTCAAACAAACAAATTACCATCAAGCAGGGCGAAAACTTTCTCACTAGTAAGAAAGCCGCAAACGCTTTTGTCGATCACTATGCCAGAGCAAACCACATCGAGGTCCCTGCAGATAGGCATACAGACATTAGTGAAGAGCAAAAGGGGCACGACAACATCAATACGGCACCTGAAGAGCATATAATGGCCAAATTAACAATGAGCGAAATGGAAGAGGCCATGAGAACATTAAAGAAAAGGAAATCTCCCGGAAAAGACGGGATAACAAACGAAATGCTGATGGGGCTGGGCCAAACAGCGAAGAGGAAACTGCTATCGGTCCTGAACCAAATCTGGAAAAGGGGAATTGTACCCCAGGCATGGAAAGACGCAGTACTGGTACCAGTACCAAAAACAGGAAAGGACAAAACAGATCCAAATGGATACAGGCCTATCAGACTACTGAGCTGTGTCGGCAAGCTGATGGAACGTATGATAAACACCAGACTGATGTGGTACCTGGAAAAAAAAACGAATACTTATTCCACAGAAGGCCGGCTTTAGACAGCACAGATCCACTGAGGACCAGGTCATCCTCATAGTCCAGGAAATAGAAGATGCCTACCAGGCACAGAAACACACAGTAGTGGTGTGGGTGGACCTGGAAAAGGCATTTGACAAAGTCTGGAAAGATGGACTTAGAGTCAAGCTAAGAAGAAGTGATGTTTGTTGGAAAATGTACAAGTGGATCAACCACTACCTCAAAAACAGAACGGCCAGAGTCCAAGTACAAGAGCAGATGAGCAAAAAGGTGACACTTGAGCAGGGAGTACCCCAAGGGGGAGTACTGTCACCCACACTCTTCCTGGTGTATATAGACGACATTACAGAGAATATACCAAGAAGAGTCCATAGCTCAATGTTTGCAGACGATCTGGCTATGTGGACCTCTGAAAAGAATCTCACCATAGCAAGAAATCGGATGCAGCAGGCCCTAACATCGCTGAAAGAGTGGGCGAACTCATGGCTGGTCAAAATAAACGAGGAGAAAACCACATGCACAATATTATCGCTTTCAATCAAACCCCAAAATACCAAATTAAGTTTAAATGGCAAATTCCTGCAGCCAAACGACAACCCAAACTGTATGGGAGTCACATTTGATCGGCTCATGACAAGGAAAAGTCAGATCGAGAGAAACCAAATGAGAGCCAGAGAAAGAATGGTAATCATGAGTAAACTTGCTGGCACAAGCTGGGGAGCAGACGAAAGCATACTAAAGAAACTGTACACTGGAAGAGTGAGACCAGTTCTCGAGTATGGCATTGCGGCATGGACAATAGCAGCAAAGGCGAACTTCGATAAAGTTAGCAAACTTCAAAACTAAGCCATCAGAGTTATAACAGAAGGCATGAAGTCAACGCCAATTGTAGAACTTGAAAAGATTACAAAACTGCAATCCATGACCTGTAGAAGAGACTGCAGAGCCCAGCTGCAGTCAGAGAAACTCCAAAGACTGACTGACCATCCAATGCATCAGAGACTAAACAATTTTGGAAATGGGAAACTAAAGCGGAGAAACTTTGCAGAAATAGCCGAAGCAAAGATGCACGAAGATCCCATAAACGCACTAACAACACCAAAACCCATCACTACTGTACGAAAACCTACCTGGAGGCAGGATCTATTTCCAGAGGTGGTAGAAAATATACCAAGTATTGGAAACACAAACTGCCAGACTGAAAAAGAAAGGAGAGACACTACCCTAAGCTTTATATCGAAAAACTACCCAGTCATGGACTGGACCAATGCATACACCGACGGTTCTGTAACAAACACTACACAGAACGGAGGGACAGGGGCATTCCTGAACCTACCAAATGGCAGAAAAATAACACTGTCATTCGCTACTGGTAAGTACACAAGCAATTTCGGAGCGGAGGCAGAGGCACTGTGTGCGGCAGTGGAAGAAATGGTGACACACAAAGAAAATGAAAGCCATATAGTCCTGCTTACAGATGCTCTCGCCGTAGTCACAGCGCTAAAAAGCCAGAAAAACACTGAGCTTAAGGACTTAAGAGCAGCACTCTGCAAACTGTGCCAGAAGTACGCACCAAAACGAGGAGTGGTACAGTGGGTCCCATCACACTGCAACATCCAAGGCAACGAGGAGGCAGACAGACTGGCAAAAAAAGGTGCACGACTACAACAAACAGATACTAGTATGACGTACGAAGAGTCAAAACGGCTTATCAAAGCCAGATACACGACCAAATGTGAAACCGAACATACTGTTTACACCAAAAACGATGCCTATTACCAGTTGAACAGAAGAGAGCAGGTCGTTGTCTTCAGACTTCGCACTGGCCACAATAGACTGATGTACTACCTATTCATCAAATTAAAGATAGGTGGTGCCGACGAATGCCCGTGCGGTACCGGTAAAAAGACCGCTGAACATCTGCTGCAGAACTGCCCGACATACGAGGATCAGAGACAGCAGATGTGGCCATCACCAGTGGAACTGCAAGACAAGCTCTATGGCAGTGTCGACAGCCTCAGGATGACCCCTGGTTTTTTCGAAAAAATAATGGTTACTGTCTGACTGCGTACGAAGAAGAAGAAGAAGAAGACCCTGGGAAGAAAGGTCAGTTTTACCCAACTAATGACAGAGCGTTGCTACGGTAATCCTGCTCAATCCGAGAGGAATTGCAGATCTCAGATACTTGGTCAACGTGCCTGGCTGATAAGCTAATGGTGCGAGGCTACCATCTGAAAGATATTGGCCGAACGCCGCTAAGCCGGAATCCCGCCCCGAACCTCAGAGAATATACCAAGAAGAATCCACAGCTCCATGTTCGCAGACGATCTGGCTATGTGGACCTCTAAAAAAAATCTCACTATAGCAAGGTTCGGATTCAACAGGCCCTAACATCGTTGGAGGAGTGGACGAACTCATTGCCGGTTAAAATAAAAGAGGAAAAAACAACATGTACGATATTCTCGCTTTCAAACAAAGACCAAAACACCAACATAAGTCTTAACGGCAAATATCTGCGGCAAAACGACAACCCAAACTACCTGGAAGTCACATTTGATCGGCGCATGACATGGAAAAGTCAGATCGAGAGAAATCGAATGAGAGCCAGAGAAAGAATGGCAATCATGAGGAAACTTGCTGGCACAAGCTGGGGAGTAGACAAAAGTAGACTAAAGAAACTGTACACTGGAAGAATGAGACCAGTTCTCGAGTATGGCATTGCGGAAGACAATAGCAGAAAATGCGAACTTTGATAAAATTAGCAAACTCCAAAACTAAGCCATGAAAGTTATATCAGGAGGCACGAAGTCAACGCCAATTGTAGAACTTGAAAAGATTAGAAATCTGCAATCCATGACCGACAGAAGAGACTGCAGTCCAGCAGCAAGCAGAGAAACTCAGAAGACTGACAGACCATCCAATGCATCAGATACTAAATAGATTTGGAAATTGGAAACTAAAACGGAGAAACTTTGCAGAAATAGCAAAAGCAAAGATCAGCGAAGACCCTATGATCACACTAACAACACCAAAGCCCACCCCTACTATACGTAAATTTACCTGGAGGCAGCATTTACTTCCAGAGGTGGTAGAAAATATACCCGGTATTGGAAACAAGAACAGCCAGACTGAAAAAGAAAGAAGAGACATAACCCTGAGGTACATAACGAAAAACTACCCAAGCATGGACTGGACCCATGCATACACCGACGGTCCTGTAACAAACACAAAACAGAACGGAGGGGCAGAGGCATTCCTGAGCCTACCAAATGGTAAAAAATTAACACTGTCAGTGGCAACTGGAAAATACTCAAGAAATTTCAGAGCGGAGGCAGAGGCACTGAGGGCTCCAGTGGAAGAAATGGTGACAGGCAAAATAAATTAAAGCCATATAGTTCTGTTTACAGATGCCCTGGCCGTTGCAGAAAGCACTAAAAAGCCAGAAAAATACTGAACTTAATGATTTAAGAGCAGTACTCTGTCAACTAAGCCAGCAGTCTGCACCAGAAAGAGTAATTGTACAGTGGGTTCCATCCCACTGTAACATCCAAGGCAACGAGGAGGAAGACATACTGGCAAAAGAAGGCGCAAGACTACCACAACCAGATCATAATGTGACCTACGAAGAGTACAAAAGGCTTATTAGAGCCAGATACATGACCAAATTAGAAACAGAACATACTGGCTACACAAAAACGATGCCTATTTCCAGTTGAACAGACAAGAGCAGGTCGTGGTCTTTAAACTCCGCACTGGCCACAAAAGAGACTGAGGTACCACCTATTCAATAAATTGAAGATAGGTGGCACTGACAAATGCACGTGTTGTACTGGGAAAATGACCGCTGAACATTTGCTGCAAAACTGCCCAACATACAAGGATCAGATAAAGCACATGTGGCCATCACCAGTGGCAACACTAGACAAGTTCTATGGCAGTGTCTACAGCCTCAGGATAACCGCTGCTTTTTTCGAAAAAAATTCATCTTGACGTCTGAAAACGTACGAAGAAGAAGAATATATAGCTCGCGAATATGTGTTGTATATTTGTAATTATTCTTCCATTGCTTCTACTCACTAATGTCATTAGACGTTCTAGGGAGGTGTAGTTTTCTTTCATGTTCTGGAAATGTCGTTAGATATTTTTTTTCGTGTACCAGATGTGTCGTTGGACACCGAGTGGAGGTATAGTCTTTTTGCGTTTTGCCAGATATGGCCATGGTGCTGTTGTTGTTCAATATTATTTAGTATCTCACATACACCGTTTATCCTTATTTTCCTCGTCCATCTCTTGCTATGTAACTCTCTTTTCTGGTGTTGTAGATTCACTCAGCTGGTAGATTTTGTTGCATTCATGTCAGGTGTCAGCACCAGTTCATATTCTGCCTATCCATGTATTTCATGCCCGATGCGACATCCAATTTCTTTTTGATTTCTTCGTTTCGTATTCTGTCCAACTTTGTGATCCCGACCATGTTACTAAAATACATCATTTCTCATATAGTGATTTCTCTTTTTTGTGTCTTGTTGAGAGTCCATGTCTGACGCTGGTAGCAGAGACTTTGTAAACAAAAATACTAATAACAATGCTGTTAGTCTCAACTTGGATGAGTTTATGTCGTAATAATGGGGAGAACTGAAAAGAAACTACATTTGCCCTCTTAAGGAAACATGATTAAATCTTTCTTTCCATCCTTCCGTCTTGTATGAATCCGTCCTCCCCAAGTATTTGAATGATCTCCTTTGACTTTGTTCTTGTCTTCTCTGTTATGCTGATTGTCATTATCTTCGTCTTTGTTATGTTAATCTCCCTATTATATGTTATTTTCATTTTGAATGAAATATGCTTTGATCATTTGTAAAAAGACCCTCTTTCATTAAGGAAGTTTCTGCTCTGGCTTCAGTTGTTACTTTGTCCATATCTACAATGAAACAAATGATGCGATAGTACACATCCCTGTCCTACACGCGCTTAACCGCAAACCAATTTGTGAGTCCCCTTGGTGTTCTCCCGTACTTTGACTATTGTTTTACATTTATCTGATACTGTCTAATATCTATCCTTGAACCCTATTGTTTTCTTGGATTTCTAAAAGGGGGTTTCTATCTACTCTGTTAAAGACGTCCACTTGATCCACAAAAACGATTTTCGGTTCATTATTGTAATCAATAGTTTATTTTACAAATCTGTATGCGAGAAAGGACATCCATTCAGACTTTTCATTTTCTTCAATCACACTGATTGTTACTTCATTGATTTTCATCTATTGGTCTTAATTTACTTCCCGTGATTTTTTGTAAATTTTATAATCGTCTTAAGACAATTTCCTTGTTAAATATTTGAGAAACAGTTATACCTGGAGGTTGCTTATCTGTAGCTTCTGACGCTGCAGCTGTACCTTTTGGCGCTTCAGCTGAGGAACAAGCACAATAGAAAATGTCAATATTCAAGAAGACACTGCCGGACAATGAGATAAGCGACATACAGACAAGGAGCATAGACACGAGGTACATTTACAACAAATAGAGAGACAAACAAGGAATATTTACATAAAGGACTGGCAGCCATGAATCACAAATATAGATAGACAAGATACAAAGAGAGGCACAGACAATGAATAAAGACAACAAAACTGGCAAGGTACAATAATACGTCTTGGCTTGGCTTGGCTTCTTTCGTTCTCAATCTCTCGCTAACAAACCCTGAAAGAGCTTAAGTAGCAGAATGTAGTTCAGAGAACATAATGCGTTGTGTCGTAGTTTACAGACTGACTGCGATATTTGCATCTTTCGGTCCAACACATCCGACTTGAGCAAGCATTGTTTGAGTACCGCGTTAGCATTCCTTCTTCGATCCCTTCTCCTATGCTTGTCTACCCTGATGCAGCCTGTTATCCACGATCACCACGTGGAGGTGTAGAAAGTTCTTGGCAGCTCTGCTTCGCTGGCCGTGAGGCTAGCAGTAAGCTATGGGTCGATGACCACTGCAGCTTATGCGCTGCTCAGCATTCTGATCCGGTACAATAATACTGACAGACAATGAGAAAAGGGAAAGACATACAAAGTACATACACATTTACAGACAATAAACAAAGACACCAACAGGCAATGAACAAAGACACCAACAGGCAATGAACAAAGACACCAACAGCCAATGTACAAAGACATCAACAGCCAATGAACAAAGACCTCAACAGCCAATGCACAAAGATCTCAACAGCCAATGAAGAAAGACACTGACAGATAATGCACACTGCCTAGTTCCTTATTATCAATGTCCACCCTTTGCCGGTCACTGCCCTACTTTCTGCTTGCAGCTGTTCCATTATTTGCGTGCATCTATTCTATTCTCTGCCTGATCCTGACTTATTCTCTTATTTTAATGTCCCACTATCTACATGTAGTTGCCCTACTTGCTCTCCGCCATTGTCCCATTAACTGCTTATCACTGTCCCACTACCTGCCCGTCCGTCTGTTATTGTCTCATTAATATCTAACTATGAAGACTAATCTCGGAGGAACACACCGACGAAGAATACCTGGTTCAACTGGTCGTTGGCGTATAACAATACAGTATTGTGAACTGCATAGAGTACTACGACACCTAGTAAATTCTGGTTATCCACTGCATCCGTAATTTTCTCCAGTAGTCTTTATTGTCTTCTGCCAATGGTTCCAGACAGATGTTGTCAATTAGCACCGTCTACCATCTGTGACGAAGCCATAGTGCACCCACCACAGACACTTTTGAACAGCAAATTGGCCTGGACATTTTTTTAAATATCTAGGAGGTCACAGCAGCGATCAGTCAACTATTTACACTGGCGGTTCCATGTGCTTATCTGATACCAGCTGAGATTTACAAAGCAGGCAGTTGTGAACAAAGACAAATTGAGTTGTTTAATACAGCACTGAGACACCCCCACAAGAACTCAAGGATGAAACTATCGTCCATTTATACAAGCAAAAGGAAATCTTTCAATTCTGCAACAACCACAGAGGAATATCCTTCCTACCTATCGACTGCTGTACTAGAAAGATAATGATACGAATTGCCCTCAATCGACTGATCGATGACATAGAACATGGTCTTCTTCAGGAGAAATGTCAAGAGCAATAGCATGAGCTGTACATGACTTTCATAAACCTCACAAAGGCCTTTGACACAATCTACAGAGATGCAGCCAGGCAGAACATGGGACAATTTGGCTATCCAAGCGGATTAACGATTATCGTTAACCGATTCCATGAGGGTATGCCTGTGTGCTGAGTGATGAGGATACATCAAAGGCTTTTCCTGTCTGAAACGGCGTTAAGTAGGGTTTTGTGTTCAGCATGATGTCTGCTGCCATACTCAGTGATAGCTTTCGAGGTTATGTTGGTAACAGAGCCGAAATAAAATATGGTACACTTTTCTAAATCCAGGCTCTTGTGAGCTCACTCCAAGGTGAATAATGCAGCCATCTCCAACCTACTGTTTGCTGAAGACTGCATCCTTACTGTCAGCAGTGAAAGAGTCATGCAGATCTATGTGGACACATTTTCAACAGTCTGTGACGTGTTTGATCTCACCATTTAAACCAAAAAAAAAAAAATCTGAAGACATGTTTCAGCCTGACCCGAAGCGACAAAATAATAACAGTTGCTACCGCTAGTAAAGATGACAACAGCATGAGGCTTATTTGGGAAGATGTGATTTCACTTGACTGTAAAGTTACATTCTGGCACGGCAAACTCTGTCGCACCCGAGACACACATATGAGAAGTCGACTGTGGATTCGACGTGAATTCTGTTCTTATAGGCAACTCGCGTTCTCTGAACATCTGGTAGCGAGAGATTGAGAACGAACGAAAACAAAACCAAGACAGGAATTTAAGACAGAGGCAGATTGTAAAACAGACACATACAAAATAATAAACAAAGACCCGGACAAACAATGAACAAAATCCTGATTTTCTCTGCCGCTGTCCAACTCTTTGCTTGTTTCTTGCCCACTGTCTACTACACTGCCTGTCTATCATTGCCCCACCATGTGTCTTTCTCACGCCAGCCACCTGCCTATTCGCTACCCCACTCTGTATTTCACTGTCTGAACGTCACAATTACATTGCCTCTCTTTCACTATCCTGCTTTCTTCTTGCCATGTCCCACTCACTCCGTGTCTCTTTCCCAATCTCTAGAACACGATTGGCTGTCATTGCCAAATTACTTACCAATTACTGATCGTGTCAGTGCCTATTTTCATATTTTCTCTGTCTGTCGCTCCCATTTCTATCTAGAGCATTATGGTAATTCTCCATCATCTGGTTGTCTGTGCCTCTCTATCTGACTGACCTTGTTTCACTATTTGTCTGTCAATATTCCTCTCTTTACTGTCCATATGTAGCCAAATTACTGTCACTGTCCAACAATATGCCTGCCACTGTCCAGCAGTCTACCTTCCAGTGCCGAAGACTCTGTCTCGCCACTGTCCAACAATCTGTCTTCCAGTGTTCAACAATCTGCCTCTGGCTGCCCAGCAATATGTCTCCCATTGTCCAACAACCTCCCTCCAAGTGCCCAACACTCTGCCCCCCAGTGCCCAGCAATCTGTCTCCCACTGTCCAACAATCTGATCCTCACTGTTCAACAACCTCCCTCTCAGTGTCCAACACTCTGCCTCCCAGTACTCAACAATCTGCCTCCCAGTGCCCAACCATTTGCCTCCCAATGCCCAACAATCTGCCTCCCAGTGCCAACAAATTGCCTCCCAAAGCCCAACAATCTGACTGCCAGTGCCCAACTATTTGCCTCCCAATGCCCAACAATCTGCCTCCCAGTGCCCAACAATCTGCCTCACAGGGCTCAACTATCTGCCTCCCAATGCCCAAAAATCTGCCTCCCAGTGCCCAAAAAATCTGCCTCCCAGTGCTAACCTATCTTCCTCCCAATACCCAATAATCTGCTTCAAATGCCCAACAATCTGCCTCCCAGTGCTCAACTGTTTGCCTCCCAATGCCCAACTATTTGCCTCCTAATGCCTTAAAATCTGCCTCCCAATGCCCAACAATCTGCCTGCCTGTGCCCAACAATCTGTCTCCCAGTGCGCAACCATCTTACGCATGGTTATTCATTGTGTGATAGAGAATTACCACCTATGAAGACATATGTACAACATTGCACATCTTCTGATTGGTGCGCCATATTAATTACAATCTAATTTATTCTCACCAGGAGAGACTTCATTCGAACGAAAAGTCATTTGGGCAAGGTCTTCATTGTTTTCATCATTTCTAGCTTTGGGTTCCAAGTTAGATTTTGATATCTTAAAGACTGCACTATTTTCAGGTCCATCATCAAATAAATACTGAGAATGGAACAAGAAACAACATCAATTTTAGTAGTAGTACCCTGAACGTTATGCTATAATTGGGCATGTGACTTACTCATCGACGATTAGTTTTCGAGAACTCAACTAACAAGTTATTGTAACAGATCTTAGCTGTATAGATTTATTAGTGATATGATTTTAGACATGTTTTGTTAAGGTTAGAATGAGTGAGAGCATTGATAGTCAGCAGCCATTCAGTTGTTTCTTATAGAATTAAAACTAACAAAGCTAGCTAGTTCACGTGTACTCAAATCTGGACATCGGAATGCTTGGAAGGCATAGCTTTGGTTTCCAAGCCACGAAGATTTTAAAAACTACGCAATCTTGCATAACGCCTAGACGCCTAGACGCCCGTTAAAGCATGATCGGTAGTGACGAATACTTTTAACTGATTTTTAAGAAATATCGAAGAGAAAACCTTTGTTCGAGATATTGAAAAAGCGGCGGATATAGCTAGCTAGCGGAGCCCAGATCATTGTGAAATTTAAGAGCGAAGAGCTGGAGGAACAAATCATCAGTTTTCAAAGAGAAGAGAGGAGAGACAAGACGAGATCTTTTTCGGTGCAAGATAGTGGAGACTCAAGAGGACATATTCATTCTAGAGCAAAGACCGGAGAAACAAGTCGACATTAGTCGGCAGCGAGCAACTAGAACAACAGGACAATCTTGATAACTGTGAAGAGAAAGCATATATATTTTTGGAGTCTAGAGAGACAGAGAGAAAGGTTTAGACAGACATGGATCTTCCATTCTGTGGCAATCCACATAACGGCTCGTCTATCAAGTTAAGTTCGACTATCCACTAGTCTAACAGTTCTTCTATCAAATTACAATTCTTAATCAAGTTTATTTTAGTTCTAACACGGGACTGCAACTGAAGTAATCCACTAACAGGATTTTTAACACCGGACTGTAACTGAAATTATCCACTAACAAGTTTTCTAAGACGGTACTTCAACTGATGCCATCCACTAACATGTTTTCTTACACGGAACTTCAACCTAAGCCATCCACTAACATGTTTTCTAACACGGTACTTCAACTGATCCATCCACTAACATGTTTTCTAACACGGTACTTCAACTGAAGCCACCTACTAGCTAGTTTTTTAACACGGTACTTGAACTGATGCCATCTTCTAACATGTTTTCTAACACGATACTGCAACTGATCCATCCACTAACATGTTTTCTAACACGGTACTTCAACTGATCCATCCACTAACATGTTTTCTAACACGGTACTTCAACTGAAGCCACCTACTAGCTAGTTTTTTAACACGGTACTTGAACTGATGCCATCTTCTAACATGTTTTCTAACACGATACTGCAACTGATCCATCCACTAACATGTTTTCTAACACGGTACTGCAACTGATCCATCCACTAACATGTTTTCTAACACGGTACTTCAACTGATCCATCCACTAACATGTTTTCTAACACGATACTGCAACTGATCCATCCACTAACATGTTTTCTAACACGGTAATGCAACTTATGCCATCCACTAACATGTTTTGTAAAACGGGATTGTAGATGTGCGAATGCCTCATTTATCTAGTCAGTCCCATTTTTGTAGATGTTCGAATGTTTAATTTGTCTAATAATAGTAATAATAATCTTTTAGGCGTCTGAAACCCGTAGCGTCGATCGGCCACGTCCATTACCCACCGTTGTGGAGTGGTTCCAGACCTATTCCAGGGTGGAGGAGATGGTTGCTATCTGTTCGAGCCAAACTGTTCGGGGACAGCCTCTTCTGCACCTCCATCTGGTCGGGGGAATAATTTTGGCACTGAGGAACGACTTGTGTAGTATCTTGTGGGCGGGGGTTTCCTGGTCCAGTCGGACGTCATGACCAAATAAACAAACCCGGTGCCGGTCAAATGTTTCTGTGATTGGGTGGAGGCCGGTTTTACCAGAGACCTCCAATGTTCCGGATGTAGTCATGCCATCGGATGCCCAGACAATGCCGGCCGTTGCGCATGTGGACATCTTTCAGTCGCGATATGGCATGTGTCAGTAATGTCCAGGTTTCGGAGCCGTAAGCAGGACTGGGACCACGCAGAACTGGTAGATAGGGATTTTTGTCACAAACGAGATCTTGCCATTACTCCATACACGTCGGAGGTCGTGCATAGCGGACGCAGCTAGTCTGATCCCCCTTGACATATCGGGACCCCTGCTCCCATCGGATGATATCATACTACCGAGATAGATGAATTCGTTGGTGCCATCCGCAGTGAGGCCTTGAGTTTCAATACATTGAGGTGCTGTATCGTAGTCACATTATTTCAATATGATATCCATCTCTATGTCACATTTTGGTCACATTTTGTCATTATATAATTGCAATTTTTAATTTCTAATTTTTGGGTCGTATGCATTTTGTGAAGTCAATTGTGTGTGTATATTAGGCTATACAAATCGTAAAATCACATTTTTTTGATATACGGTCATTACATTTGTTAAGTAACATTTTTTGGGATATAAGAGTACAATTTATCACATTCTTGTGAATAATCACATCGCTGTAAGGCCATTCAGTTTGTCAAATCAAATTTGTGTGTATATAAGTCTGTACAATTTATCAAGTCACATTGTTGTGGATATATGTCCATGAAATTTATCAAGTCACATTTTTGTGGATATAAGTCTGTACAATTTATCAAGTCACATTGTTGTGGATGTAAGTCTGTACAATTTATCAAATCACATTGTTGTGGATATTAACTTTAACATCATCATTTATCCTTCTGGTTCCCCCCTGGAACATAGGACCAAAATAGCTGTTCGTCATCTGTTCAGATTGTAAATAAATCTAACAATTTGCCTTTGTGGATTATTCTACATGTGATATCTTCATAGACATCTTGTATAATTCTTGTAAATGTGTATAGTATTCCATAATGCTTCAAAATTTTCCTAATTACTGTTCGGTCTATATTATCAAATGCCTTTTGAACATCTATAAATGTAATATATAGATCCACATTTGCTCTGTGATAATTCTACGCGCTCGTATTTATTTGATCAATGTCTGACCTTTCTGCTCGGAATCCTGCATCCTCCGGGCAGAAATACACACCAGACAGCAAAGACAGAAGATATAATGCAATGACGTTATATCTAACTAATCTCCACATTCTGTGTTAGAAGAATTCCGTTTGGAACATCGGAAATTATCTTTAGTTAACCTCTACACCATATAATTTCATGGTCTTACATAGAGGACAAAACATAACGGGAGCTCTAACTTGATAATTGCAGTAGTCCTACATTGTCAAACCTGACACATATATGATGTGATCAATCGTAAAGTCATACATTGTCACAACGAAACAAATCTGGTATAATAAATTGTAAAGTCCTACATTGTCAAAACTGACACAAATCTGATTTGAGCAAATGTAGTCTTACGTTGTCGAAAGTGAAAAAAAATCCGACATGACACATTTTATTCTGACCTTGTCAAAAGAAACAAAAATCTGACTTGTAAAATTGTAGTCCTACATTATCAAAACAGACAAAATCGGACTTGAAATTTATAGTATTTTGATAAACAAGAAATGACAAAAATCAGACTTGGCAGAAGTTAGGATAGTCTGATGTTCCCTCTGACAAAACAAATGAAACAACCAAAGAAGAAGAAGACCTGCTTAAACGAGGAAAACATTATAAGACAGATAAAGCAGATAATGATTTCTTGTAAGTTATTTTACCCGTTTGATAGCGTCAGTGCCTTTATCAAGAGAGAAACTCATAGCCGTGTTCTGGGTCCATATTGTGGACATCAAGACGATTAATAGGCCCGACCTCATCACAGTGAACAATGCACCAGCCATTCGTGTACGTCAAATAAGAAGTAGTCACGAATTAGATGAAATATCTAGTTGCACTTGTCCGAGAATAAACAACCCTGAATAGATCAGAAACCTTTATAGGGCCCGTTAGCAAGAACGTAGCAAGCTAATGGTTTTATTTGTCAGTTTGGTCGACCAGTGTCAAATGCTTGTCCAATCAAATGAAAGAGGCGTGGTTAGGTTAATTAAATCTGACCAACAGTGGAACAAGGGAGGTCTTGCTGCTTATCAATGCGACATATTCCATGGTAAATCTGTAGAGGAGGCAGTATCTGTGCTCCTATTGAATTAGTTGGCGTTATCATCTGTCGACTATGGGCTGGACATCTTGTGACATAAGAACCAACTTCGTTGCGCTCTAGACATACCAGTATATACCTTTCTCTCTTTCTCTCTGTCACTCTCTCTCCCTCTCTTAATCTAGGTCTCTCTCTATACCTTTCTTCATTTCTCTTAATCTATGTATCTCTCTTTGTGTCTGTCTCTGTCTCTCTCTGTCTCTCTCTCTCTCTCTATCTCTCTCCCTCTATCTCTATTTGACAGAATTCAAATTTGTACATAAATTATAACACTTATATACGGACCCATCCAGGTATGTCATTTGGATACCATACCCTGCAGATGAGGTAGATTTGAATGCTGATCGGCCTGTATAGAGTAGGACAGCCGATTCTGGGTAGCTAGAAGCTTTCTCTAAGGCACATGTCTTCAGGACAGTAGGTGTAATCTCTTTGGTGTCCGTCTTTTCTACAGGAAGTGTTTATGACTGGCAGGTGAAAATGTTCTTTTAGGGGTAGTAAAACAAAAACCTGTTTTCCGTTTCTCTCTCTTCTGGTGGATGATCAATATGGCTTTCTTCTTCCTTCTGCTATATCAAGTGGAGTCAGTTGCTTCAGTCTTCTTTTTTTGTTTCCATGTGTCTATTTGTACCCTATTTCGGTGGCCATTTTCGTGTCTCTTGTGTCTCACTACTGCTTCAGTCAGTGCCCTCTTTCACCTGACAACTAATCGTTCCATATTAGCTTCAATCTTGTACGATGCTGCAGGAATTGATTTCATTCCCCTACAAATAAGTCAGAGAGCGTGATTCTACATCATGTCAAAAGATAGGATGTTAATGAAATTTTGCAGTGGTCTATATGGAAAGGTAATAGTCCATCTCTGGTCGTACATCTCCAAGGTATCGTTGCCGATGAGTGTGTTTACCAGCATCCCAAATTGTACAACTAACAAACCTCGTCCGCTGAGTTTACCAACTAACAAATGTCGCCCCTTGAAGTAACCAATTAAGAAATATTGCCCACTGAACTAATGAACATACAAAACTCGCTCACTGAACTTTCAAACTAATTAATGTCGATAACTAAACTATCCAAAAAACAAATCCCGCGCACTGAGCTAATCAACTAAAAAATAACGCTCACTGAACTAACGAACTAACACATCTCGCCCACTGAAGTAACCAACTAAGAAATCTTGCTCACTGAACTAACGAACAAACAATTCTCGCCAACTGAACTTTCAAAGTAATAAATAAAGATAACTAAACTATCCAAAAAAACAAATCTCGCGCACTGAATTAACCAAGTAAAAAATATTGCCCACTGAACTTACCAACTAAAAAATCTCGCCCGCTGAAAATACCAACTAACAAATCTCGTGCAATGAATTAACCAACAAAAAAATCTCACCCACTGAACTTACCAACTAACAAATCTCGCCCACTGAATGGACAAACTAAGAAATTTCACCCACTGAACTAACCGACTAAAAAATATGTCCCACTTAACTAAAATACTAACAAATGTCCCCCATTAAACGTAACAACTAACAAATCTCGCCCACTGAGCTAACCAACTAACAAAACTCGAGCACCTAACTTACCAACTAACAATTTCGCCCACTGAACTAATCAACTAACAAATCTCCCCCACTGAATGGACAAACTAATAAATCTCGCCCACTTAACTTACCGACTAACAAATATGGCCTACTGAATGAACAAATCTCGCCCACTGAACTAACCAACTAACTCATTTCGCCCACTGAATGGACAAACCAACAAATATCGCCAGCAGAATTAACCGACTAACACATATGGCCCACTTAACTAACGAACTAAAAAAAATATCCCCCATTAAACGTACCAATTGGGGACGGCGTGGCCTATTGGTTAAGTGGCACGGCTCACAATCCGAAGGTGCTGGGTTCGATCCCCATCACAGCATCGGCCGTTACCCCGGGGAAGCAAACCCTTACAAAATGCAGGAGGAAGCAGACCCTTACATAAAATGCATGCTGAAGTAGGATGCACAGGACCGACAGGCGCAAATTAAAAATCACAGTGAACACACACCGCCTTGGGGATTAGAGATAATTAGGCAAACGTAATAAAAACCCCCCCAAAAAACCCAAAAAAACAAACGTAACAAATAGCAAATCTCTCCCACTGAACTAACCAACTAACAAATATGGCCCACTTAACTAACGAGCAAACAAATATCCCCCATTAAACGTACCAACTAGCAAATTTTGCCCACTGAACTAACCAACTAACAAACTCGCCCACCTAACTAACCAGCTAAGAAATAAGAAATCTCGAACATTGAAGTAACCTACTAACAAATATCGTCCACTGAACTTTCCAACTAATAAATGTCGGTAACTAAACGGTCCAAAAAACAAATCTCGCGCACTGAACTAACCAACTAAAAAATCTTCCCCACTGAAGTAACCAACTAAAACATCTCGTCCACTGAAATAAACAATTAACACATCTCGCAGACTGAACTAACCAAATAACAAATCTCGTCCACTGAACTAATCAACTAACAAGTCTCGCCCACTGAATGGACAAACTAACAAAACTCACCCACTGGACTAACCGAAAAACAAATATGGCCCACTTAACTAACTACTAACATATATCCCCCATTAAACGTGCCAACTAGCAAATCTCGACCACTGAACTAACCAACTAACAAATCTCGCCAACCTAGCTTATCAAATAACAAATCTCGCTAACTGAACTATGAAAATAACAAATCTCACCCACTGATAGGATAAACTAACAAATGTCGCTCAAAGAACTAACCAACTAACAAATATGGCCCACTGAATTGACAAACTAACAAATCTCGCCAACTGAACTAAACGACTAATTAATATGGTTCACTTAACTAACGAACTAACAAATATTTCCCATTAAACGTACCAACTACCAAATCCCGCCCACCGAAATAACCAACTAACAAATCTCGCTCACAGAACTAACCAGCTAAAAAATATGGCCCAATTAACTAATGAACTAACAAATATTCCCCAAAAAACGTAGAAACTAGCAAATCTCGCCCACTGTGCTAACCATCTAACAAATATGGTTCACTTAACTAACAAATATCCCCCATTAAATGTACTAGCAAATCTCGCCAACTGAACTATCCAACTAGCAAATCTCGCCATCTCACTTAACAATTAACAAATCTCACATTGAACTAACCAACTAGGAAATCTCGCCCACTGAACTAAGCAAATAACAAATCTCGCCCACCTAACTGACCCGCTAACAAATCTCGTCCACATAACTGAACAACCAGCAAATCTCGATCACTGAACTAACCAACAAACAATTCACGCTCACTGAACTAACCAAGTAAGAAATATTGCTCACTGAACTAACTATCTAACAAATCTCGCCCACCTAACTGACCAACTAAAAAATATATCCCAATAAACTAACCAACTAACAAATTTCCTCATTAAACGTCCAACTTACAAATCTCGCCCACTGAACTAACCAACTAACAAATCTCGCTCAATTTACTATCGAACTAACAAATAACGCCCACTGAATGGAGAAACTAACAAATCTTACCCTCTGAAATAATCGACTAACACATATTGCTGACTTAACTATCGGACCAACATATATCTCATATTAAACTTACAAACTAGCAAATCTGGCTCACTGATCTAACCAACTAACAAATCTTGCCCACCTACCTTATGAACTAACACATCTCGCCCACTAAACTAACCAACTAACAGATCTTGCCCACCTAAATAACCAACTAACAAACCTCGCCCTCCTATCTAACCAACTAACAAATCTCGAACACCTAACTAACCAACTAACAAATATTACCCACCTAATTAACCAACTAACAAATCTAGCCCACTCAATTGACCAACTAACAAATCTCGTTCACTGCACTAACGAACTAACAAATCTGGCCCACCTAATTAGCCAACAAACAAATCTAGCCCACTGAACTAACCGACTAACAAATCTAGCCAACCAAACTTACCAAATAATAAATCTCGCCCACCTAACTTACCAAATAATAAATTCGCCCACTAAACTAAATAACTAACAAATCTCGCCCCCTGTACTAACCAATTAAAAAATCTCACCCACTGAACTAACAAACCAACAAATTTCACCACAGTGAACTAACCAACTATCAAATCTCGCCCGCCTAACTAATCAACTAAGAAATATCGACCACCTAACTAACCAACTAACAAATCTAGTCCACTGAACGAACCAACTAACAGACACATATCACCCACTGAGCTAACAAACCAATAAATTTCGCCACAGTGAACTAACCAACTATCAAATCTCGCCCACCTAACTAATCAACTAAGAAATATCGACCACCTAACTAACCAACTAACAAATCTAGTCCACTGAACGAACCAACTAACAGACACATATCACCCACTGAGCTAACAAACCAATAAATTTCGCCACAGTGAACTAACCAACTATCAAATCTCGCCCACCTAACTAATCAACTAAGAAATATCGACCACCTAACTAACCAACTAACACATCTAGTCCACTTAACTAACCAACAAACAAAACTCGCCAACCTAACTAACGAACAAAAAAATCTAGCCCACTGAAATAACCATCTTCATCTTCTTCTTCGTCGTACGCTGTCAGACGTAAACCTTTGCTTTTACGAAAAAAGCGGCGGTCATCCTGAGGCTGTCGACACTGCCATAAAGCGTGTCTAGTGTTGCCACTGGTGATGGCCACATCTGCTTTCTCTGATCCTCGTATATCGGGCAGTTTTGCGGCAGATGTTCAGCGGTCATTTTCCCGGTACCACACGAGCATTTGTCATTGCCACCTATCTTCAAATTATTGAAAAGGTGGTACCTCATTCTATTGTGGCCAGTGCGAAGACTGAAGACCACGACCTGCTCTCTTCTGTTCAACTGGTAATGGGCATCGCTGTTTGTGTAGCCAGTATGTTCTGTTTCCCATTTGGTCGTGTATCTAGCTCTAATAAGCCTTTTTTGACTCTTCGTATGTCACACTAGTATCAGGTTGTGGTTGTCTTGCACCTTCTTTTGCCAGTCTGTCTGCCTCCTCGTTGCCTTGGATGTTACAGTGGGATGGAACTGACTGTACCACTACTCTTTTTGGTGCGGACTGTTGGCATAGTTGACAGAGTTCTGTTCTTAAATCATTAAGTTCAGTATTTTTCTGACATTTTGTACTGTGACTATGGCCAGGGCATCTGTAAGCAGGACTATGTGGCTTTCATTCCTTTTACCTGTCACCATTTCTTCTACTGCCGCCCTCAGTGCCTATGCCTCCGCTCTGAAATTGCTTGAGTCTTTTTCAGTTGCCAATGACAGTGTTATTTTTCTGCCATTTGGTAGGCTCGGGAATGCAACTGCCCCTCCGTTCTGTGTTGTATTTGTTACAGAACCAACCGGTGTATGCATGGGTCCAGTCCATGCTTTGGTAGTTTTACGTTATGTACCTCAGGGTTGTATCTCTTATTTCTTTTTCAGTCTGGCTGTGTTTTGTTTCCAATACCTGGTATATTTTCTACCAACTCTGGAAATATATGCTGTCTCCAGGTAGGTACAGTAGGGATGGGCTTTGGTGCTGTTAGTTTGATCATAGGGTCTTCGCTCATCTTTGCTTTGGCTATTTCTGCAAAGTTTCTCCGCTTTAGTTTCCCATTTCCAAAATTGTTTAGTCTCTGGTTCATTGGATGGTCAGTCAGTCTTCTTAGTTTCTCTGCTTGCTGCTCGGCTCTGCAGTCTCTTCTGTCGGTCATGGATTGCAGTTTTGTAATCTTTTCAAGTTCTACAATTGGCGTTGACTTCATGCCTACTGTTATAGCTCTCATGACTTGGTTTTGGAGTTTGCTAATTTTATCGAAGTTCGCCTTTGCTGCTGTTGTCAATGTCGCAATACCATACTCGAGAACTGGTCTCACTCTTCCAGTGTACAGTTTCTTTAGTATACTTTCGTCTGCTCCACAGCTAATGCCAGCAAGTTTCCTCTTGATTGCCATTCTTTCTCTGGTTCTCATTCGGTTTCTTTCGATCTGACTTTTCGATGTCATGCGCCGATCAAATGTGACTCCCAGGTAGTTTGGGTTGTCGTTTGGTCGCAGGTATTTTCCGTTAAGACTTATTTTGGTATTTTTGTTTTTTTTTGAAAGCGAGAATATCGTACATGTTGTTTTTTCCTCGTTTATTTTGACCAGTCATGAGTTCGCCCACTCTTCCTGCGATGTTAGGGCCTGCTGCATCCGATTACTTGCTATAGTGAAATTCTTATCAGAGGTCCACATAGCCAGATCGTCTGAAAACATTGAGCAATGGACTCTTCTTGGTATATTCTCTGTTATGTTATTTATATACACCAGGAAGAGTGTGGGTGACAGTACTCCCCCTTGGGGTACTCCCTGCTCAAGTGTCACCTTTTTGCTCATCTGCCCTTGTACTTGAACTATGGCTGTTCTGTTTTTGAGTTAGTGGCTTATCCATTTGTACATTTTCCCACAGACTTCACTTCTTCGTAGCTTGACTTAAAGTCCCTCTTTCCAGACTTTGTCAAATGCCTTTTCTAGGTCCACCCAAACCGCTACTGTGTGCTTTTGTTTCTGGTAGGCATCTTCTATTTCTTGGGCTATGAGGGTGACCTGATCATCAGTGGATCTGTGCGGTCTAAAGCCTGCTTGCTGTCAAATTAGTATG
Source organism: Ariolimax columbianus (assembly GCA_036924085.1). NCBI lineage: Eukaryota > Metazoa > Mollusca > Gastropoda > Stylommatophora > Arionidae > Ariolimax > Ariolimax columbianus. The sequence continues at coordinate 67,316,477 of JAVGWX010000005.1, read as the reverse complement.
TGTTTTTCTTCCAGATGCCACATCAGTCTGGTGTTTATCATATGTTCCATCAGTTTGCCTGCACAGCTCAGTTGGCTGATAGGCCTGTATCCATTTGGATCTGATTTATCTTTTCCTTTCTTTGGTACTGGTACAAGTACTGCGTCTTTCCATGCCTGGGATACGATACCCCTTTTACAACTTTGGTTCAGGACTGACAGTAACTTTCACTTTGCTGTTTGGCCCAGTCCCATCAGCATTTCGTTTGTTACCACATCTTTTCCGGGAGATTTCCTTTTCTTTAAAGTTCTCATGGCCTCTTCCATTTCATTCATTGTTAGTTTTGACATTATGTGCTCTTCTGGTGCCATATTGATGTTGTCGTACCCCTTTTGCTCTTCACTAATGTCTGTATGTATATCTGTAGGGACATCAATGCGGTTTGCTCTGGCATAATGTTCAATAAAAGGATTGTATTCCTTTTTTCCAGTGCGCATGTTGTCGCCCTGCTTGATGGTAATTTGTTTGATTTATGGAATTTCGTCATTCATGGCTCTGACTAACTTCCAAAGTTTGTTCCCATCTTTATCTAAATTGAGGCTTTCTGATTTGTATTTCCAGCTTTCTCTTGTTATTTGGATTAGATTGTATTTGTATTTTACCGTGGTGGCTTTGAGGGCGATATTTGTCTCCATAGATTGTTCTCTCTCCGCCATGTTCCTAGCCTTTGAGACTTCGTCTTCCGCTTTCTGCAATTTATCATTCCAATAAGGCTTATACTTTTTCCGTGCCCCTCTTGGGATGGTTTCTCTGGCAGCTTGCATTATTGCTTTGCTTAGGCTTTCCACCATGGGCTTCATATTGTTATTCCGTGTGTTGATGATTTCACACAGCCCATCTGTCAATATTACAGATCTGTCCCAGTCGGCTCATTTGTAATTCCAACGTGGGAGCGGTTTTGTTTCCTGTGGGCCTACTTCCATATCAACTTCTAGCCTAATTGGCCTGTGGTCGCTACCTGCTATTTGGTTTAGCACCTGGCGGTCTATTTTGTGGTGAATATCCACCGTGGAAATGGCGAAGTCTGGAGTAGAGGTGGTATGCCCTGTTCTAGAGTAGAAGCCAGGGCTATCCTCCGGTCTATTGATTAGACAGAGATTTGTGTTTATCTCCCAATCTTCCACTTCGTCACCTCTGCTGTCTGTGTCAGAGTATCCCCATCTCTCCGAATGGCTGTTGAAGTCTCCAGCTACTATGCAGTTGGAGTCTTTGACTTCCATACTCGAGAGCGACATGTCTTTGTTTGGTGGTCCGTACAGGTTCAAGATGCAGATCTTCGTCTCTTGTGCCATTATGTCAACTCCTACAATTTCTGCTTGTACGGTGTGATTGACAGCTACCGCGCTACTCGGTATGCAGTTAATTGTCAGTAATAGAACCCCTCCTTTGTGACCTTATCTATCCACACGGATGGTCTGGTATCCTCTGATTGAGAATATATGGTTGTTGTTGAGGTGCGTTTCTTGGATACTTGACACGTCAATCTTTCCTTCATGGAAGTGATGTGTTAGGGAAACTAACCATCTAACAAATCTAGCCCACTGAACCAACAAATAAACAAATCTAGCCCACTGAACCAACAAATAAACAAATCTAGCCCACTGTACCAACAAACATACAAATCTAGCCCACTGAACCAACAAACAAACAAATCTCGTCCACTGAACCAACAAACAAACAAATCTAGCCAACTGAACTAACAAACAAACAAATCTCGTCCACTAAACTATCTTTTACAGAAATTATACCCACTGAACTAACCAACTAAGAACTAACGAACTAACCAATTTTCCCCAGTAACGTACCAACTAGCAAATCTCGCCAACTGAACTCTCCAACTAACAAATCTCGCTCATTGTTCTAATCAACTAAAAAATCTCGCACACTGAACTAACTAACTAACACATCTCGCCTAGTAAACTAACAGATTAACAAATCTCGCCCACCTAACTGAACAACTAACACATCTCGCTCACTCAACTAATCTACTAACAAGTCTCGACCACTGAGCTAACCAACTAACAAGTCTCGCTCACTGAACTAACCAACTAACAAATCTCGCCTACCTAACTGACCAGCTAACAAATCTCGCCCACCTAACTGACCAACTAAGAAATCTCGCCCATTAAACTAACAGACTAACAAATATCCCCAATTAAACGTACTGACTAGGAAATCTCGCCCACTATACTAACCACCTAACAAATCTCGTCCCCTGATAGGACAAACTAACAAATCTCGCTCCCTGAACTAACCGACTAACAAATCTCACACACTGAATGGACAAACTAACAAATCTCGCCCACTGAACTAACCAACTAACAAACGAGCCCACCTAACTTACCAACTAACAAATCTCGCCCACTGAACTAATCGAGTAATAAATATTGCCAACTTGACTAAAAAACAAACAAATATCTCCCATTAAACGTTCCAACTAGCAAATCTTGTCTACTGAACTAAGCAAGTAACAAATCTAGCCCATTGAACTAGCCAACTAACACATCTCGCCCACCTAACTAACTAACTAACGAATTTTTTGACCTAACTAACCAACTAATAAATATCCCCCATTAAACGTGCCATCTAGCAAATGTTGCCCACTGAACTAACGTAAGAACAAATTTCGCTCACTTAATAACCGACTAACAAGCTTGCCACCTAACTTACCATCTAACCAATCTCGCACACTGAATTAACCGACTAAAAAATATGGCCGACTTAACTTACGAACTAGCAGATCTCACCTGCTGAAGTAAAAAACTTACAAATTTTGCAAATCTTACTTTCCGACTAACGAATCTCGTCAATTGAACTCTATGGTAGTTGCGAAAGTCTCAGGATGACCGCCGCTTTTTTCGAGAAAATAATGGTTACTGTCTGACTGTGTACGCAGAAGAAGAAGAAGAAGAAGATATGCTTGTCTCAAAGATTAAGCCATGCATGTCTAAGTTCACACTGTCTCACGGTGAAACCGCGAATGGCTCATTAAATCAGTCGAGGTTCCTTAGATGACACGATCCTACTTGGATAACTGTGGCAATTCTAGAGCTAATACATGCTTACCAAGCTCCGACCCTCGCGGAAAGAGCGCTTTTATTAGTTCAAAACCAATCGTCGTTTCCCCTCGCGGGGTTGCGGCGTCCCCACTGGTGACTCTGGATAACTTTGTGCTGATCGCATGGCCTCATGTGCCGGCGACGCATCTTTCAAATGTCTGCCCTATCAAATGTCGATGGTACGTGACATGCCTACCATGTTTGTAACGGGTAACGGGGAATCAGGGTTCGATTCCGGAGAGGGAGCATGAGAAACGGCTACCACATCCAAGGAAGGCAGCAGGCGCGCAACTTACCCACTCCCGGCACGGGGAGGTAGTGACGAAAAATAACAATACGGGACTCTTTCGAGGCCCCGTAATTGGAATGAGTACACTTTAAACCCTTTAACGAGGATCTATTGGAGGGCAAGTCTGGTGCCAGCAGCCGCGGTAATTCCAGCTCCAATAGCGTATATTAAAGTTGTTGCAGTTAAAAAGCTCGTAGTTGGATCTCAGGCGCAGGCGGGCGGTCCGGCTCGCGCCGGTTCACTGCCCGTTGTCTCCTGCCCTACCGTCTGCCGGCTCTCTCCCACGGGTGCTCTTCGCTGAGCGTCCTGGGTGGCCGGCGCGTTTACTTTTAAAAAATTAGAGTGTTCAAAGCAGGCCTCGGCTGCCTGAATAATGGTGCATGGAATAATGGAATAGGACCTCGGTTCTATTTTGTTGGTTTTCGGAACTGGAGGTAATGATTAACAGGGACAAACGGGGGCATTCGTATTGCGGCGTTAGAGGTGAAATTCTTGGATCGCCGCAAGACGAGCTACTGCGAAAGCATTTGTCAAGAATGTTTTCATTAATCAAGAACGAAAGTCAGAGGCGCGAAGACGATCAGATACCGTCGTAGTTCTGACCATAAACGATGCCGGCTAGCGATCCGCAGGAGTTGCTTCGATGACTCTGCGGGCAGCTTCCGGGAAACCAAAGTGTTTGGGTTCCGGGAGAAGTATGGTTGCAAAGCTGAAACTTAAAGGAATTGACGGAAGGGCACCACCAGGAGTGGAGCCTGCGGCTTAATTTGACTCAACACGGCCAACACTGAAATGATTGACATGCCGAGACCACTCTTCTGGGGCCTAATATGGAACTGGTGCTGGACGTAGACCCCCAGAAATCTGGGGTTATGCCCCCTGTGGCTCGGTTTTGTCTGCATCCAGTGTTTGATAAAGGAATTGACGGAAGAGCACTATCAGGAGTGGAGCCTGAGACCTAAGTTAACTTACCACGCCAATACTGCAGAATGACTATCAAAAAGTACACCTTCGTGGGGTCTAATAGAGAACATGTGCTGGAATTAGACCCTCGAAAATTTTGGGGCTACCCTCTAAGAAACTTGATTGTCTCGCTAAGGGAATTGACGGAAGGGCACAACCAGGTGTGGAACCTGCTGCTTAATTTGACTGAACACGCCAATACTGTAGAACAACTGACAAATCGAGAGCACTGCCGTTTGGGTCTAATAATGAACGTACGCTGGTATTAGACTCACGGATGACAAGTCAGCTCTCAAACACTCAAATGAAAGAACGCTACGGAAATCGTGTTTAACTCCGCAGAAACCGCAGATTTCAAATACCTGGTCATTGACAAACAAAAGCCCTCAATAAATTCGTCTGACCAAATAGTGAACGGGTGCTGGAAATAGATCATCTGAAGACAGGTCAGTTTTACCCTACAAATGACAGGGCGTTGATACGGAAAACCAGCTCAAATCGAGAGGAGCCGCAGACACTTTGGTTCACGTACCAGGCTGATAAGCCAAGGGCGCGAGGCTACCATGTGGGGGATTACGGCCGAACCCTTGTAAGCCGCAATCCCGCCCAAAATCTCAGCACCACTGCAATGGGAGGCTCCTACATGCTCGGGACCTGGGGCTTGCGCCCCAGCCCTAACAGGTAGAGCCACAGTAAGAGGTTCTTGCCGCCCGCCAATCAAAGCGGGCGGACAACTGCTTGATACTCACCCTATACGGCGATGGGGTGCGAAAAAACACCAACCAAAGACTTAGAACCTGGTCGGGGTGTCGAAAACAGTAGAGCAGCCACCTCACTGTGAACTGTCAAGACTCAACCACTGACCAATTAGAGTTGTCCGCACACCAGGCGATCAACATCTCTGTGACATTACCAGGCTTGTCCTCTGGCGAAATGCACTCCGGCTACGATATCTACCTCTGTACGTTATCAGCCATAACTATCATGCTGGACGCAGAAGAGAAGCAGACCAGCGGACATTGCACACCTGCCCCACTGTGTCAACACCCCAGGTGGCGGGGAATGCTAGGCGTACCATCCCTGCATAGAAGCCAAGAAAATAAAGGGAAAAAGAGATACCCCACTCACATGCAAATGCTACGTTTCTGGCAGGACGTGACGATCCTGGGATACAGACACACTGGACTGCCTCTCTTCCGGGTAAACCAGTCCATCGCATATATCACATCATCATTGCACCCTATAGACACGAGTAGTGAAGACTCGAAAGTCTGGTAAGACAACTTCCATAGGAGAGAAAACTCTGATCGTAAACAACTGCTGCCTTGCAGATAGGCTGGGGACAGCCAAAGGCTAAGGAGGGCATCCCTACAGAAACGCCTGTTGAAATCGGATGCACGGGGCCGCAAGCCTAACAAAACAGTGCAACGTAAATCACAGTATGATGGCAGCACAACCTATTCGAAAAACGTATGGCGCTCATCCTGAGGAGACCCGCCAGGCAGCGATAGCGCCGGGCCTCACGCCTCGAAGGGGCCCACCCTTGACTACTGGTGGTCACCCACCCATGTGTCGTGGAGTCAAGGCACATGGCTATGGGGCACCTTTTTTTGGCCAAAACCTCAAGACCCTCAAAATACTACAGTGGAATGCGGAGGGAGTCATTAACAAAAAACTTTCCCTAACACACCACCTGCATGAAGGTAAGATTGACGTGGCATGTATCCAGGAAACGCACCTCAACAATAACCATAAATTCTCAATCAGAGGATACCAGACCTTCCGTCTAGATAGAGAAGGCCACAAAGGAGGGGTCCTGATACTGACCAGAAACAGCATACCGAGAAGCGCGGTACCTGTCAATCACACCGGACAAGCAGAAATTGTAGGAGTTGACATAATGGCTCAAGAGACGAAACTCCGCATTTTCAATCTGTACGGACCACCAAACAGAGACCTATCGCTCTCGAGTATGGAGGTCAGAAACTCCAACTGCATAGTAGTTGGAGATTTCAACAGCCACTCGGAGAGATGGGGATACTCTGACACAGACAGTAGAGGTGACGAAGTGGAAGATTGGGAGATAGATGCAAATCTCTCCCTAATCAATAGGCCGGAGGATAGCCCTAGCTTCTATTCAAGAACATGGCATACCACCTCGACTCCAGATTTGGCCTTCTCCACACAGGACATACACTATAAAATAGACCGCCAGGTGCTGAACCAACTGGCAGGTAGCGACCACAGGCCGATCAGGCTAACCATTGACCACGAAGTAAGCCCACAGGAAACAAAACCGCTCCCACGTTGGAATTACAAACGAGCCGACTGGGACAGATTTGCAATCCTGACAGATGGGCTGTGTGAAACCATCAACACACGAAACACCAAAATGAAGCCCATGGTGGAGAGCCTAAGCAAGGCAATAATGCAAGCCGCCACTGAAACCATCCCAAGAGGAGCTAGGAAAAACTATAAGCCCTACTGGAATGATGAGTTACAGAAAGTGGAAGATGCAGTAACAAATGCTAGGAACATGGCAGAACGAGAAAAATCCATGGAGGCAAACATCGCCCTCAAAGCCGCCGCGGCGAAGTACAAACACACTCTCAAGCAAACAGCAAGAGAAAGTTGGAAAAATAAAACGGAAAGTCTGAACCTGGACAAAGACGGGAACAAGCTATGGAAGCTAGTCAGAGCCATGAACGACGAAACCCCGTCAAATAAACAAATTACTATCAAGCAGGGCGAGAACTTGATCACAGGTAAGAAAGCCGCAAACGCCTTTGTCGATCACTATGCCAGAGCAAACCACATCGAGGTCCCTGCAGATAAGCATACAGACATTAGCGAAGAGCTAAAGGGACACGAAAACATAAATACGGCTCCTGAAGAGCACATGATGACCAAACTAACAATGCGCGAAATGGAAGAGGCTATGAGTACACTAAAGAAAAGGAAATCTCCCGGAAAAGACGGGATAACAAACGAAATGCTGATGGGGCTGGGCCAAACAGCGAAGAAAAAACTACTATCAGTCCTGAACCAAAGCTGGAAAAGGGGTATTGTACCCCAGGCATGGAAAGATGCAATACTGGTACCAGTACCAAAAACAGGAAAGGACAAAACAGATCCAAATGGATACAGGCCCATAAGCCTACTGAGCTGTGTCGGCAAGCTGATGGAACGGATGATAAACACCAGACTGATGTGGCATCTGGAAGAAAAACAAATACTAATTCCACAGCAAGGCGGCTTTAGACAGCACAGATCCACTGAGGACCAGGTCATCCTCATAGCCCAGGAGATAGAAGATGCCTACCAGGCACAGAAACACACAGTAGCTGTTTGGGTGGATCTGGAAAAGGCATTTGACAAAGTCTGGAAGGATGGACTTAGAGTCAATCTAAAAAGAAGTGATGTCTGTGGGAAGATGTACAAGTGGATCAACCACTACCTCAAACAAAGAACGGCCAGAGTCCAAGTACAAGGGCAGATGAGCAAAAAGGTGACACTCGAGCAGGGAGTACCCCAAGGGGGAGTATTGTCACCCACACTCTTCCTGGTATATATAAACGATATTACAGAGAATATACCAAGAAGAGTCCATAGCTCAATGTTTGCAGACGATCTGGCTATGTGGACCTCTGAAAAGAATCTCACCATAGCAAGAAATCGGATGCAGACGGCCCTAACATCGCTGGAAGAGTGGGCGAACTCATGGCTGGTCAAAATAAACGAGGAGAAAACCACGTGCACAATATTCTCGCTCTCATTAAAACCCCAAAGTACCAAATTAAGTCTGAATGGCAAAATCCTGCAGCCAAACGACAACCCAACCTATCTGGGAGTCACATTTGATCGGCGCATGACATGAAAAAGTCAGATTGAGAGAAACCGAATGAAAGCCAGAGAAAGAATGGCGATCATGAGGAAACTTGCTGGCACAAGCTGGGGAGCAGACGAAGGCATACTAAAGAAACTGTACACTGGAAGAGTGAGACCAGTTCTCGAGTATGGCATTGCGGCATGGACAACCGCAGCGAAGGCGAACTTCGATAAAGTTAACAAACTTCAAAACCAAGCCATGAGAATTATAACAGGTGGCATGAAGTCAACGCCAATTGTAGAACTCGAAAAGATTACAAAATTGCAATCCATGACCGATAGAAGAGACTGCAGAGCCCAGCTGCAGTCAGAGAAACTCAGAAGACTGACGGACCATCCAATGTACCAGAGACTAAACAATTTGGGAAATGGGAAACTAAAGCGGAGAAACTTTGAAGAAATAGCCAAAGCAAAGATGCACGAAGATCCCATAAACGCACTAACAACACCAAAACCCATCACTACTGTACGAAAACCTACTTGGCGACAGGATATATTTCCAGAGGTGGTAGAAAATATACCAGGTATTGCAAACAAAAACTGCCAGAGTGAAAAAGAAAGGAGAGACACTACCCTAAGCTTCATAACGAAAAGCTACCCAAGCATGGACTGGACCCATGCATACACCTACGGTTCTGTAACAAACACTACACAGAACGGAGGGGCAGGAGCATTCCTGAACCTACCAAATGGCAGAAAAATAACACTGTCATTCGCTACTGGTAAGTACACAAGCAATTTCAGAGCGGAGGCAGAGGCACTGAGGGCGGCAGTGGAAGAAATGGTAACACACAGTGAAAATGAGAGCCATATAGTCCTGCTGACAGATGCTCTCGAAGTAGTCACAGCGCTAAAAAGCCAGAAAAACACTGAGCTTAATGACTTAAGAGCAGCACTCTGCAAACTGTGCCAGCAGTCCGCACCAAAAAGGGTAGTGGTACAGTGGGTTCCGTCACACTGCAACATCCAAGGCAACGAGGAGGCAGACAGACTGGCAAAAGAAGGTGCAAGGCTACCACAAACAGATACCAATATGACGTACGAAGAGTCAAAACGGCTTATCAAAGCCAGATACATGACCAAATGGGAAACCGAACATACTGGTTACACCAAAAACGATGCCTATTACCAGTTGAACCGAAGAGAGCAGGTCGTTGTCTTCAGACTTCGCACTGGCCACAACAGACTGAGGTACCACCTATTCAACAAATTGAAGATAGGGTGTACCGACGAATGCCCGTGCGGTACTGGTAAAATGACCACTGAACATCTGCTGCAGAACTGCCCGACATACGAGGATCAGAGAGAGCAGAGAAAATAATGGTTAGTGTCTGACTGAGTACGCAGAAGAAGAAGAAGAACTAACAAACTAACAAATGTAGCCCACTGAACTAACATACTAACAAATATCGCCCACCTAACTAACCAACTAACAAATCTCGCCTACCTAACAAACCAACTAACAAATCTAGCCCACTGATCATACCAACTAATAAATCTCGCCCACTTAAATAACCAAGTAGCAAATATCGGCCATTAAACGTGCGAACTAGCAAATGTCGCCCACTGAACTAACACACTAACAAATCTTGCCAACTAAACTACAAAAATAACAAATCTAGCCCACTGAACTAATCAACTAACAAATCTCGCCTACCTAACTAAACACATTCAAAATCTCGCCCACTGAACTTACCAACTAATGTATCTAGCCAACTGAACTAAAAAACTAGCAAATCTCGCCCACGGAACTAGCCAACTAACAAATCTCGCTCACTGAACTAACAAACTAATACATCTCGCAAACCTAGCTAACCAACTAACAAATCTAACCCAGTGTACTAGCCAACTAACGAAGCGCGCTCACTGAACTAGCCAACTAACAAATTTCGCCCACTGAATGGACAAACTAACAAATCTCGCCCATTATACTAACCGACTAACAAATCTCGCTCACTGAACTAACAAATTTCGCCAACCTAACTAACCAACTAACAAATCTAGACCAGTGAACTAACCAACTAACAAATATCGCCCACTGAACTAATCAACTAACACATTTCGCTCACAGAACTAACCGACTAACAAATCTCGCTCACTGAACTAACCGACTAAATAAAATCGCCCTCTGAAATAACCAATTAACAAATCTCGCACACTCAACTAACCAACTATCAAATCGCGCCCACTAAATGAACAAACTAACACATTTCGCCCAATTACGTTACCAACTGACAAATCTTCCCCACCTACCTTATTAACTAAAATATCTCGTCCACTGAATAACCAACTTATGAAAATGGGCCACTTAACTGACGAACTAACAAATAAATCCCATTAAACGTACCGACTAGCAAATCTCCCCCACCTAAATAACCAAAAAATACATCTCGCCAATTTAACTAACCAATTAACAAATATCGCCCACCTAACTAAACAACTAATAAATCTCGTCCACTGAACTAAACAATTAGCAAATCTCGCCCACGGAACTAGCCAACTAACAAATCTCGCTCACTGAACTAACGAGCAAATACATCTCGCCAACCTAGCTAACCAACTAACAAATCTAGCCCAGTGTACTTACCAACTAACGAAGCTCGCTCACTGAACTAGCCAACTATCAATTCTCGCAATACTACCTTACTAACTAACAAATCTGGCACACTGAACTAACCGACTACAAAATATGGCCCACTTAAATTACAAAATAACAAATATCCTCCATTAAACGTACCAACTAGCAAAGCACGCATACTGAACAAATGAACTAACAAATGTCCCCCTTTAACGTACTAACTAGCAAATCTCGCACACTGAACTAACTAACATAATCTCTCCAACTGAACTAACCAACTAATAAATATCGCCCAATAAACTAATCAATTAGCATATATGGCCCACCTAATTTAAAAACCAACAAATCTCGCCCACTGCACTAAATAACTAACAAAAATCGCCCACTGTAATAACCAACTAATAATTCTAGCTAACTGAACTAACAAACTAATAAATCTCGCTCACTGGACTAACCAACTAACAATTTTCGCCAACCTAACTGAACAGCTAACAAATCCACACACACTGAACTTACAAACTAACTTATCTAATAGCAACTGAACTTACCAACTAACACATCTCGCCCACCTAACTTACCAACTAACACATCTCGCCCACTGAACTAACCATCTAAATAAACTCGCTCACTGAACTATCAAACTAATAAATCTCGCTCACTGAACTAACCAGCTAACAAAACTTGCCCACTGAAATAAACAACTAACAAATCTCGCTGACTCAACTAACCAACTATCAAATCTTACCTACTAATAGGACAAACTAACAAATCTTCCCCACCTACCTTACTAACTAAAAAATCACGCCCACTGAACTAACCAAATAATGAATATGGCCAATTTAACTCACAAACTAACAAATATCTCCCATTAAACGTACCGACTATCAAATCTCGCCAGCCTAACTAAACAACTAACAAATCTCGCCAATCTAACTAACCCAATTACAAATATTGCCAACCTAACTTACCAACTAATACATTTCGCCCACTGAACTAACCAACTAACAAATCTCGCCCACCTAATTAACCAACTAACAAATCTCGTCCAGCTAACTAACAAACTTACAAATCTAGCCCACTGAACTAACCAACTAACAAATCTCGCTCACTTAACTAACCAACTAACAAATCTCGCTAAATGAAATTACGAACTAACAAATCTGGCATACCTAACTTATCAACTAACAAATATCGAACATGTAGCTAACCAACTAACAAATTTCGCCAAACTAACTAACAAACTAACAAATCCAGCACTGAACTAACAAACTAACAAATCTCGCCTACTGAACTAACCAACTAACACATCTCGCCAACTTAACTAAAAATTTAAGAAATCGCTCCTACTGAACTAACGAACTAACAAACTTGCCACCCAACTTACCAACTAACAAAACTCTCACACTGATCTAACCGACTAACAAATCACGCCCACCTAACGTAACAACTAACAAATATAAACCACTGAAATCACTAACTAACAAATCTCGCCCACCTAACTTACTAACAAACAAATTTAGCCCACTGAACTAACCAACAAATAAATTTCGGTGACCTAACTAACGAATTAACAAATATCCCCTATTTAACGTACTAACTAGCACATCTCGCCCACTGTACTAACCAATTAAAAAATCTCGCCCACTGAACTAACCAACTATCAAATCTGGTCCACATAACTAATCAACTTCGAAATATCGACCACCTAACTAACAAACTTACAAATGTAAACCACTGAACTAACCAACAATCAAAACTCGCCCACCTAACTTATGAACAAACAAATATAGCCAATTGAACTAACCATCTAACAAATCTGGCCCACTGAACCAACAAACAAGCAAATCTCGTCCACTGAACTACCTAATTCTGAAATTTCACCCACTGAACTAACCAACTGAGAAATCTCGGCCACCTAACTTACCAGCTAACAAATCTCGCGCACTGAACTAACCGACTAACAAATATGGCCCACTTAACTAACGAGCTAACAAATATTTCCCATTAAACGTACTAACTAGATAATTTCGCAAAATGAACTCATCAACTAACAAATCTCGCAAACCTAACTTACCAACTAACAAATTGAACAACTAACAAATCTCGCTCACTAAACTAACCTACTACCAAATCTCAACCACTGAACTAACCAACTAAAAAGTCTCGCTCACTGAACTAACCAACTAACAAATCTCGCCCAATTAACTGACCAGCTAACAAATCTCGCCCACCTAACTGATCAACTAACGTGTCTCGCCCACTAAAATAACAGACTAAGAAATGTCCCCCATTAAATGTACTGACTAGCAAATCTCACCCACTGAACTAACCAACTAACACATCTCACCAAATGATAGGACAAACTAGTAAATCTCGCTCCCTGAACTAAGCGACTAACAAATCTCACACACTGAATGGACGAACTAACAAATATCGCCCACTGAACTAAACGACTAACAAATATGGCCTACTTAACTTACAAAATAACAAATATCCTCCATTAAACGTACCAACTTGCAAAGCTCGCATACTGAACAAATGAACTAACAAATGTCCCCCTTCAACGTACCAACTAGCAAATCTCGCCCACTGAACTAACTAACTAACATAATCTCTCCATCTCAACTAACGAACTAACAAATATCGCTCACCTAACTAAACAACTAACAAATCTCGCCTACTAAACTAACCAACTAGCATATCTCGCCCACCTAATTTACAAACTAACAAATCTCGCCAACTGAACTAACAACTAAACAATCGCGCCCACATAACTAACCAACAAGAGAAATCTCGCTCACCTAACTAACAAACAAACAAATCTATCCCACTGAACTCACCAACTAACAAATCTCGCCCAATGAAATATCCAAGTAACACATCTCGCCAATCTAACTTACCAACTGACACAACTCGCCCACTGAACTTACCAAGTAAGAAATTTCGCTCAATGAACTAACCAATTAACAAATCTCGCCCCCCTAACTTATAAAATAACAAATCTCGCTCACTGAACTAACCAACTAACAAATTTCGCTAACCTAACTAACCAACTAACAAATATCGCCTTCCTGACTAACCAACTAACAAATCCAGCACACTGAACTAACAAACTAACAAATCTCGCCTGCTGAACTAACCAACTAACAAATCTCGCCAACTTAACTAACCAGTTAAGAAATCTCGCCTACTAAACTAACGAACTAACAAACTTGCCACCCAACTTACAAACTAACAAATCTCTCACACTGATCTAACCGACTAACAAATATGGCCCACATAACTTAGGAACTAAAAAATATCCTCCATGAAACGTACCACTTAGCAAATCTCGCAAGCTGAACGGAATAACTAAAAAAATATCTCCCATAAAACGAGCCAACTAGCAAATATCCCCCACTGAACTAAAAAACTAACAAATCTCGCCCACCTAACGTAACAACTAACAAATATAAACCAATAAAAACACTAACTAACAAATCTCGCCCACCTAACGTACTAACAAACAAATTTAGCTCACTGAACTAACGAACTAAAAAATTTCGGCGACCTAACTAACGAACTAACAATTATCCCCTATTAAACGTACTAACTAGCAAATCTCGCCCACTGTACTGACCAATTAAAAAATCTCGCGCCATTGAACTAACTAACTATCAAGTCTCGCAAAAAAAACTAATCAACTACGAAATATCGACCACCTAACTAACCAACTAACAAATCTAATACACTGAACTAACCAACAAAACAAAACTCGAACACCTAACTAATGAACAAACAAATATAACCAACTGAACTAACCATCTAACAAATCTGGCCAACTGAACCAACAAACAAGCAAATCTCGTCCACTGAAATACCTAATTCAGAAATTTCACCCACTGAACTAACCAACTAAGAATTCTCGCCCACCTAACTTAAAAGCTAACAAATCTCGCGCAATGAACTAACCGACTAACAAATATGGCCCACTTAACTAACGAACTAATACAAATTCCCTATTTAACGTACCAACTAGCAAATCTCGCCAACTGAACTCCCAAACTAACAAATCTCGCCATCCTAACTTACCAACTAACAAATTGAACAACTAACAAAACTAAACTAACCTACTACCAAATTTCGACCACTGAACTAACCAACTAACAAGTCTCGCTCACTGAACTAACATACTAACAAATATCGTTAAATTAACTGATCAGCTAACAAATCTCGCCCACCTAACTGACCAACTAACAAATCTCGCCCACTAAAATAATAGACTAACAAATACCCCCCTTTAAACGTACTGACTAGCAAATCTCGCCCACTGAATTAACCAAAATAACAAATCTTGTCCACTGAAAGGACAAACTAATAAATCTCGCTACCTGAACTAACCGACTAACCAATCTCACACACTGAATGGGCGAACTGACAAATATCGCCCACTGAACTAAACGACTAACTAATATGGCCCACTTAACTAACGAACTAAGAAATAGTCCCCATTAAACATATGAAATAGAAAATCTGGCCCACTGAACTAACCAACTAAAAAACGTGCCAACCTAACTTACCAACTAACAAATCTCGCCGACTGAACTAATCGAGTAACAAATATGGCCCACTTAACTTACAAAACAACACATATTCTCCATTAAACGTACCAACTAGCAAAGCTCGCATACTGAATAAATGAACTAGCAGATGTCCCCCTTTAACGTAACAACTAGCACATATCACCCACTGAACTAACTAACTAACATAATCTCTCCAACTGAACTAACCAACTAACAAATCTCGACCACTGAACTAACCAACTAACAAATCACGCCCACTAAACTAACCAACTAACATATATCGCCCACTGAACCAACCAACTAAAAATCTAGCCCACTGAACTAACCAACTATCAAATATCGCCCTACTACCTTACTAACTTAAAAATCTCGCACCCTGAACTAACCGACTAAAAATATGGCCCACTTAACTTACAAAATAACAAATTTCCTCTATTAAACGTACCAACTAGCATATCTCGCCCACTGAACTAACTAACATAATCTCTCCATCTGAAGGAACCAACTAACAAATATCGCCCACTGAACTAACTAACTAAAAAATCTCGCTAACTGAACTAACAAAATAGCAAATCTCACTAGCTGGACTAACCAATTAACAATTCTCGCCCACATAACTAACAAATCTCGCTCACTGAACTTACCAATTAACGTATCTAATAGCCACTGAACTAACCAACTAACACATCTCGCCCATTTAATTTAACAATTAACACATATCGCCCACTGAACTAACCATCTAACAAATCTCGCTCACTGAACTAACAAATCTCGCTCACTGAACTAACCAACTAACACAACTCGCCCACTGAAATAAACAACTAACAAATCTCGCCCACTAATAGGACAAACTAACAAATTTCGACCAACTACCTTACGAACTAACAAATCTCCCCCACCTACCTTACTAACTAAAAAATCACGCCCACTGAACTAACCAACTAGTGAATATGGCCCACCTTACTCACCAACTAACAAAAATCTCAAATTAAACGTAACGACTAGCAAATTTCGCCCACCTAACTATCCAACTAACAAATCTCGCCAATCTAACTAACAAATCTCGCCAATCTAACTAACAAACTAACAAATATCGCCCACCTAACTAAACAACTAACACATTTCGCCCACTGAACTAACCAACTAACAAATCTCGCCCACTGAACAAAACCAAATGACTAATTTCGCCCACATAATTTAATAACTAACAAATCTGGCCCACTGAACTAACCAACTAATTAATCTCGCCCACCAGAGAAATCTCGCCCACCTAACTAACCAACTAACAAATCTATCCCACTGATCTTACCAACTAACAAATCTCGCGCATTGAAGTAACCAACTAACAAATCTCGCCCAATGAAATATCCAAGTAACACATCTCGCCCACTGAACTAACCAACTTAGAAATTTCGCTCACTGAACTAACCAACTAACAAATCTCGCTCACTGAACTAACCAACTAACAAATATCGACCATGTAACTAACCAACTAACAAATCTCGCCAACCTAACTAACCAACTAACAAATATCGCCTTCCTAACTAACCAACTAACAAATCCAGCACACTGAACTAACCGACTAACAAATCTCGACAACTTAACTAACCAGTTAATAAATCTCGCCTACTGAACTAACGAGATCTTGAAAAGATTACAAAACTGCAATCCATTGCCGACAGAAGAGACTGCAGAGCCCAGCTGCAATCAGAGAAACTCAGAAGACTGACTGACCACCCAATGCACCAGACACTAAACGATTTCGGAAATGCTAAAGCGAAGAAACTTTGCAGAAATAGCCAAAGCAAAGATGCACGAAGACCCTATGAACGCACTAACCACACCAAAGCCCATCCCTACTGTACGAAAACCTACCTGGAGGCAGCATATATTTCCAGAGGTGATAGAAATTATACCAGGTATTAGAAACAAAAACTGCCAGTCTGAAAAAGAAAGAAGAGATACTACCCTGAGTTTCATTACGGAAAACTACCCAAGCACGGACTGGACTCATGCATACACCGAGAGTTCCGTAACAAATACAACACAGAACGGAGGGGCAGGAGAATTCCTGAGCCTACCAAATAGCAGAAAAATAACACTGTCATTCGCTACTGGTAAGTACACAAACAATTTCAGAGCGGAGGCTGAGGCACTGAGGGCGGCAGTGGAAGAAATGTGACAGGTAAAAGGAATGAAAGCCATATAGTCCTGCTTACAGATGCCTTGGCCGTAGTCACAGCACTAAAAAGCCAGAAAAATACTGAACTTAACGATTTAAGAGCAGTACTCTGTCAACTATGTCAGCAGGCCGCACCAAAAAGAGTAGTTGTGCAGTGGGTTCCATCTCACTGCAACATAATGGGCAACGAGGAGACAGACAGACTGGCAAAAGAAGGTGCAAAACTACCACAACCCGATACTAGTATGACATACGAAGAGTCAAAACGGCTTATTAGAGCTAGATACATGACTAAATGGGAAACCGAACATACTGGTTACACCAAAAACGATGCCTATTACCAGTTGAACAGAAAAGAGCAGGTCGTGGTCTTCAGACTTCGCACTGGCCACAATAGATTCAGGTACCACCTATTCAACAAATTGAAGATAGGTGGTACCGACGAATGCCCGTGTGGTACCGGGAAAATGACCGCTGAGCATTTGCTGCAAAACTGCCCGACATACGAGGATCAGAGAGAGGAGATGGGGCCACCACCAGTGGCAACACTAAACAAGCTCTATGGCAGTGTCGACAGCCTCAGGATGACGGCTGCATTTTTCGAAAAAATTATGGTTGCTGGCTGACTGCGTACGAAGAAGAAGAAGAAGAAGAAGAAGAAGAAGAAGAAGAAGAACTAACAAACTTGCCACCCAACTTACCAACTAACAAATCTCTCACACTGATCTAACCGACTAACAAATATGGCCCACATAATTTGCGAACTAACAAATATCCTCCATGAAACGTACCACTTAGCAAATCTCGCAAACTAAACGGAATAACTAAAAAAATATCTCCCATAAAACAAACCAACTAGCAAATATCCCCCACTGAACTAACAAATCTCGTCCACCTAACATAACAACTAACAAATACAAACCACTGAAATCACCAACTAACAAATTTCGCCCACCTAACTTAATAACAAACAAATTTAGCCCACTGAACTAACCAACTAATAAATTTCGGCGACCTAACTAACGAACTAACAATTATCCCCTATTAAACGTACTAACTAGCAAATCTCGCCCACTGTACTAACGAGTTAAAAAATCTCGCCCACTGAACTAACCAACTATCAAATCTCGCCCACATAACTAATTAACTACGAAATATCGACCAACTAACTAACCAACTAACAAATCTAATCCACTGAACTAACCAACAAACAAAACTCGCCCACCTAACTAATGAACAAACAAATATAGCCAACTGAACTAACCATCTAACAAATCTGGCCAACTGAACCAACAAACAAGCAAATCTCGTCCACTGAAATACCTAATTCAGAAATGTCACCCACTGAACTAACCAACTAAGAATTCTCGCCCACCTAACTTACAAGCTAACAAATCTCGCGCAATGAACTAACCGACTAACAAATATGGCCCACTTAACTAACGAACTAATAAAAATTCCCTATTTAACGTACCAACTAGCAAATCTCGCCAACTGAACTCCCAAACTAACAAATCTCGCCATCCTAACTTACTAACTAACAAATTGAACAACTAACAAAACTAAACTAACCTACTACCAAATTTCGACCACTGAACTAACCAACTAACAAGTCTCGCTCACTGAACTAACATACTAACAAATATCGTCCAATTAACTGATCAGCTAACAAATCTCGCCCACCTAACTGACCAACTAACAAATCTCGCCCACTAAAATAACAGACTAACAAATACCCCCCTTTAAATGTACTGACTAGCAAATCTCGCCCACTGAATTAACCAAAATAACAAATCTTGTCCACTGAAAAGACAAACTAATAAATCTCGCTACCTGAACTAACCGACTAACCAATCTCACACACTGAATGGGCGAACTGACAAATATCGCTCACTGAACTAAACGACTAACTAATATGGCCCACTTAACTAACGAACTAAGAAATAGTCCCCATTAAACATATGAAATAGAAAATCTGGCCCACTGAACTAACCAACTAAAAAACGTGCCCACCTAACTTACCAACTAACAAATCTCGCCGACTGAACTAATCGAGTAACAAATATGGCCCACTTAACTTACAAAACAACACATATTCTCCATTAAACGTACCAACTAGCAAAGCTCGCATACTGAATAAATGAACTAGCAGATGTCCCCCTTTAACGTAACAACTAGCACATATCACCCACTGAACTAACTAACTAACATAATCTCTCCAACTGAACTAACCAACTAACAAATCTCGACCACTGAACTAACCAACTAACAAATCTCGCCCACTAAACTAACCAACTAACATATATCGCCCACTGAACCAACCAACTAAAAATCTAGCCCACTAAACTAACCAACTATCAAATATCGCCCTACTACCTTACTAACTTAAAAATCTCGCACCCTGAACTAACCGACTAAAAATATGGCCCACTTAACTTACAAAATAACAAATTTCCTCTATTAAACGTACCAACTAGCATATCTCGCCCACTGAACTAACTAACATAATCTCTCCATCTGAAGGAACCAACTAACAAATATCGCCGACTGAACTAACTAACTAAAAAATCTCGCTAACTGAACTAACAAAATAGCAAATCTCACTAGCTGGACTAACCAACTAACAATTCTCGCCCACATAACTAACAAATCTCGCTCACTGAACTTACCAATTAACGTATCTAATAGCCACTGAACTAACTAACTAACACATCTCGCCCATTTAATTTAACAATTAACACATATCGCCCACTGAACTAACCATCTAACAAATCTCGCTCACTGAACTAACAAATCTCGCTCACTGAACTAACCAACTAACACAACTCGCCCACTGAAATAAACAACTAACAAATCTCGCCCACTAATAGGACAAACTAACAAATTTCGACCAACTACCTTACGAACTAACAAATCTCCCCCACCTACCTTACTAACTAAAAAATCACGCCCACTGAACTAACCAACTAGTGAATATGGCCCACCTTACTCACCAACTAACAAAAATCTCAAATTAAACGTAACGACTAGCAAATTTCGCCCACCTAACTATCCAACTAACAAATCTCGCCAATCTAACTAACAAATCTCGCCAATCTAACTAACAAACTAACAAATATCGCCCACCTAACTAAACAACTAACACATTTCGCCCACTGAACTAACCAACTAACAAATCTCGCCCACTGAACAAAACCAAATGACTAATTTCGCCCACATAATTTAATAACTAACAAATCTGGCCCACTGAACTAACCAACTAATTAATCTCGCCCACCAGAGAAATCTCGCCCACCTAACTAACCAACTAACAAATCTATCCCACTGATCTTACCAACTAACAAATCTCGCGCATTGAAGTAACCAACTAACAAATCTCGCCCAATGAAATATCCAAGTAACACATCTCGCCCACTGAACTAACCAACTTAGAAATTTCGCTCACTGAACTAACCAACTAACAAATCTCGCTCACTGAACTAACCAACTAACAAATATCGACCATGTAACTAACCAACTAACAAATCTCGCCAACCTAACTAACCAACTAACAAATATCGCCTTCCTAACTAACCAACTAACAAATCCAGCACACTGAACTAACCGACTAACAAATCTCGACAACTTAACTAACCAGTTAATAAATCTCGCCTACTGAACTAACGAGATCTTGAAAAGATTACAAAACTGCAATCCATTGCCGACAGAAGAGACTGCAGAGCCCAGCTGCAATCAGAGAAACTCAGAAGACTGACTGACCACCCAATGCACCAGACACTAAACGATTTCGGAAATGCTAAAGCGAAGAAACTTTGCAGAAATAGCCAAAGCAAAGATGCACGAAGACCCTATGAACGCACTAACCACACCAAAGCCCATCCCTACTGTACGAAAACCTACCTGGAGGCAGCATATATTTCCAGAGGTGATAGAAATTATACCAGGTATTAGAAACAAAAACTGCCAGTCTGAAAAAGAAAGAAGAGATACTACCCTGAGTTTCATTACGGAAAACTACCCAAGCACGGACTGGACTCATGCATACACCGAGAGTTCCGTAACAAATACAACACAGAACGGAGGGGCAGGAGAATTCCTGAGCCTACCAAATAGCAGAAAAATAACACTGTCATTCGCTACTGGTAAGTACACAAACAATTTCAGAGCGGAGGCTGAGGCACTGAGGGCGGCAGTGGAAGAAATGTGACAGGTAAAAGGAATGAAAGCCATATAGTCCTGCTAACAGATGCCTTGGCCGTAGTCACAGCACTAAAAAGCCAGAAAAATACTGAACTTAACGATTTAAGAGCAGTACTCTGTCAACTATGCCAGCAGGCCGCACCAAAAAGAGTAGTTGTGCAGTGGGTTCCATCTCACTGCAACATAATGGGCAACGAGGAGGCAGACAGACTGGCAAAAAAAGGTGCAAAACTACCACAACCCGATACTAGTATGACATACGAAGAGTCAAAACGGCTTATTAGAGCTAGATACATGACTAAATGGGAAACCGAACATACTGGTTACACCAAAAACGATGCCTATTACCAGTTGAACAGAAAAGAGCAGGTCGTGGTCTTCAGACTTCGCACTGGCCACAATAGATTCAGGTACCACCTATTCAACAAATTGAAGATAGGTGGTACCGACGAATGCCCGTGTGGTACCGGGAAAATGACCGCTGAGCATTTGCTGCAAATCTGCCCGACATACGAGGATCAGAGAGAGCAGATGTGGCCACCACCAGTGGCAACACTAAACAAGCTCTATGGCAGTGTCGACAGCCTCAGGATGACGGCTGCATTTTTCGAAAAAATTATGGTTACTGGCTGATTGCGTACGAAGAAGAAGAAGAAGAAGAAGACGAAGAAGAAGAAGAAGAAGAAGAAGAAGAAGAAGAAGAAGAAGAAGAAGAAGAACTAACAAACTTGCCACCCAACTTACCAACTAACAAATCTCTCACACTGATCTAACCGACTAACAAATATGGCCCACATAATTTGCGAACTAACAAATATCCTCCATGCAACGTACCACTTAGCAAATCTCGCAAACTAAACGGAATAACTAAAAAAATATCTCCCATAAAACAAACCAACTAGCAAATATCCCCCACTGAACTAACAAATCTCGTCCACCTAACGTAACAACTAACAAATACAAACCACTGAAATCACCAACTAACAAATTTCGCCCACCTAACTTACTAACAAACAAATTTAGCCCACTGAACTAACCAACTAATAAATTTCGGCGACCTAACTAACGAACTAACAATTATCCCCTATTAAACGTACTAACTAGCAAATCTCGCCCACTGTACTAACGAGTTAAAAAATGTCGCCCACTGAACTAACCAACTATCAAATCTCGCCCACATAACTAATTAACTACGAAATATCGACCAACTAACTAACCAACTAACAAATCTAATCCACTGAACTAACCAACAAACAAAACTCGCCCACCTAACTAATGAACAAACAAATATAGCCAACTGAACTAACCATCTAACAAATCTGGCCCACTGAACCAAAAAACAAGCAAATCTCGTCCACTGAATTACCTAATTCAGAAAATTCACCCACTGAACTAACCAACTAACAAATCTCGCTCACTAAACTAACCTACTACCAAATCTCGACCACTGAACTAACCAACTAACAAGTCTCGCCCACTGAACTAACCAACCATCAAATCTCGCTCACTGAACTTACCAAATAAACAATCTCGTCAAACAAACTAATCCAACTAACAAATCTAGCCCAGTGAATTACAAACTAACAAATCTCGCCAACCTAACTAACCAAATAACACATCTCGTTCAATGTAATAACCTACTAACAAATATCGCCCACTTTATGGATAAACTAACAAATCTCGCCCTCTGAACTAACCGTCTAACAAATATGGCCCATTTAACTAACGGACCAAAAATATACCCATTAAACGTACAAAGTAGCAAATATCGCCCACTGAACAAACCAACTAACAAATATCGCCACCTGAACCAACCAACTAACAAATCTAGCCCACTGAACTAATAGACTAACAAATATCGAACACCTAATTAACTAACATATCTAGCCCACCTATCTAACCAACTAACAAATTTAGCCCACTGATCATACCAACTAATAATTCTAGCCCACCTAACTAACCAAGTAACACATATCCCCCATTAAACGTAAGAACTAGCAAATGTTTCTCACTGAACTAACAAACTAACAAATCTCGCCGACTGAACTAATCAAATAGGAAATCTAGCCCACTGAACTAACCAACTAACAAATCTCGCTCACTGAACTAACCAACTAATAAATCTCGCCCACCTAACGTAACAACTAAGAAATATAACCCACTGAAATCACCAACTAACAAATCTCGCCAATCTTCTTATTCTTCTTCGTACGCTGTCAGACGTCAAGTTGTATTTGTTCGAAGAAAGCAGCGGTCATCCTGAGGCTGTCGACACTGCCTTGGAGCTTGTCTAGTGTTGCCACTGGTGATGGCCTCATGTGCTTTCTCTGGTTCTCGTACGTCGTGCAATTTTGCAGCAGATGTTCAGCGGTCATTTTCCCTGTGCCATACGAGCATTCGTCAGTACCACCTATCTTTAATATTTTGAATAGATGGTACCACAGTCTGTTGTGGCCTGTGCGGAGTCTGAAGACCACGACCTGCTCTCTTCTGTTCAGCTGGTAGTAGGCATCATTTTGTGTGTAGCTAGTGTGTTTTGTTTCCCATTTGGTCATGTATCTGGCCCTAATAAGCCTTTTGGACTCTTTGTAGGTCATATTAGAATCTTGTTGTGGTAGTCTTGCACCTTCTTTTGCCAGTCTGTCTGCCTCCTCGTTGCCTTGGATGTTACAGTGGGATGTAACCCACTGTACCACTACTCTTTTTGGTGCGGACTGCTGGCATAGTTGACACAGTACTGCTCTTAAATCATTACGTTCAGTATGTTTCTGGCTTTTTAGTGCTGTGACCACAGGAAGGGCATCTGTGAACAGGACTATGTGGCTTTCATTGCTTTCGCCTATGAGCATTGCTTCTACTGCAGCCTTCAGTGCCTCTGCCTCCGCTCTGAAATTGCTTGAGAATTTACCAGTTGCCACTGACAGTAAAATTTTTCTACCATTTCGTAGGCTCAGGAATACCTCTGGCCCTCCATTTTGTGTTGTGTTTGTTACAGAACCGTCGGTGTATGCATGGCTCCAGTCCATACTTTGGTAGTTTTTCGCGATGTACCTCAGGGTTATGTCTATTCTTTCTTTTTCAGTCTTGCTGTTCTTGTTTCCAATACGTGGTATATTTTCTACCACCTCTGGAATGATATGCTGCTTCCAAGTGGGTTTGCGTACAGTAGGGATGGGCTTTGGTGTTGTTACGGTGTTCATAGGGTCTTCGCTCATTTTTGATTTGGATATTTCTGCAAAGTTTCTCCGCTTTAGTTTCCCCTTTCCAAATATATTTAGTCTCTGATGCATTGGATGGTCTGCCAGTCTTCTTAGTTTCTCTGCTTGCTACTGGGCTCTGCAGTCTCTTCTGTCGGTCATGGATTGCAGATTTGTGTTCTTTTCAAGTTATATAATTGGCGTTGACTTCATGCCTCCTGTTATAACTCTCATGGCTAGGTTTTGAAGTTTGCTAATTTTATCAAAGTTTGCCTTTGCTGCTGTTGTCCATGCCGCAATGGCATACTTGAGAACTGGTCTCACTCTTCCAGTGTACAGTTTTTTCGCCAATCTAACTTACCAACTAATAAATCTCGCCCACTGAGCAAACCAACTATTAAAACTCGCCCACTGAACTAACTAACTAACTAACAAATCTAGCCCACCGAAATAATCAACTAACACATTTCGCCCACCTAACATAAGAACTAGCAACGATAACCCACTGAAAGCACTAACTAACAAATCTGGCCCATCTAACTAACCAACTAACAAATATCTCCCACCTAACGTAAAAACTAACAAAGATAACCCACTGAAAGCACACACTAACAAATCTAGCCCATCTCACTAACCAACTAACAAATATCCCCCATTAAACGTACCAACCAGCAAATCTCGCCAAATGAACTAACCAACTTACAAATGTCGCCCATCTAACTTACCAACTAACAATTCTCGCACACTGTATTAACCAACTAACAAATCTCGGTCACCTAACTGTACACATAACAAATCTCGCCAACTAAATTTACATACTAACACATCTCTCCCAATGAACTAACGAACTAAGAAATCTAGCCCACTGAACTAACCAATTAACAAATGTCGTCCACCTAACTTAACAACTAACAAATTTCGCCCACTGAACTAACCAACTAACAAATCTCGCCCACTGAACTAACGAACTAACAAATCGAAATCTAACCTACTGAACTAACCAACTAACAAATCTCGCTAACTGAACTAACCAACTAACAAATCTCACTCACTGAAATAACAAACTAATAGATCTCACCCACCTAACTGAACACCTAACAAATCTCGCCCACTTAACTAATGTAACTAGTCCACTGAACTAACCAATTAACAAATCTAGCCCACTGAATGGACAAACTAACACTTACCAACTAACAAATTTCGCCCACTGAACTATCCAACTACCAAATATGGCGCACTTAACTAATGCATTAACAAATATCTCCCATTCAACGTACCGACTAGCAAATCTCGCCCACTGAACTGACCAAATAACAAATCTCGACCACTGAATTAACCAACTAGAACATCTCGCCCACCTAATTTATAAACTAACAAATTTAGCCCACTGAAGAATCAACTAACATATCTCGCCAACCTAACTAACCAACTTACAAATATTCCCATTTAAACGTACCGACTTTCAAATCTCGCACACTGATCTAACCAACTAACAAATCTCGCGCTCGTAACGTTTCAACTAACAGATCTCCCCCACTGAACTAACCAACTAACACACCTCGATCACCTAACGAATTAACTAACAAACCTCGCGCACCTACCAAACAAAATAACAATTATCCCCACTTAAACGTACCAACTAGCAATTCTCGCCCACTGAACTAACCAACTAACACATCTCGATCACCTAACTAACCAGCTAACACATCTCGATCACCTAACTAACCAACTAACAAATCCTGCTCACTGGACTAACCACCTAACAATTGTCGCCCACTTAACTGAACAGCTAACAAATTCTCGCATACCGAGCTTATCAACTAACGTATCTACCAGCCACTTAACTAACCAACTAATAAATCTTGCCCACTGAACTAACCAACTAACAAATCTCGCCAACTTAACTAACCATTTAAGAAATCTCGCGTACTGAATTAACGAATTAACAAACTTCCCACGTAACTTACCAACTATCAAATCTCGCACACTGAACTAACTGACTAACAAATATGGCCCACATAACTTACGAACTTCTTCTTCTTCTTCTGCGTACACAGTCAGACAGTAACCATTATTTTTTCGAAAAAAGAGGCGGTCATCCTGAGGCTCTCGCCACTGACATAGAGCTTGTCTTGCAGTTCCACTGGTAACGGCCACATCTGCTCTCTCTGATCCTCGTATGTCGGGCAGTTCTGCAGCAGATGTTCAGTGGTCATTTTACCAGTACCGCACGGGCATTCGTCGGTACACCCTATCTTCAATTTGTTGAATAGGTGGTACCTCAGTCTGTTGTGGCCAGTGCGAAGTCTGAAGACAACGACCTGCTCTCTTCGGTTCAACTGGTAATAGGCATCGTTTTTGGTGTAACCAGTATGTTCGGTTTCCCATTTGGTCATGTATCTGGCTTTGATAAGCCGTTTTGACTCTTCGTACGTCATACTGGTATCTGTTTGTGGTAGTCTTGCACCTTCTTTTGCCAGTCTGTCTGCCTCCTCGTTGCCTTGGATGTTGCAGTGTGACGGAACCCACTGTACCACTACCCTTTTTGGTGCGGACTGCTGGCACAGTTTGCAGAGTGCTGCTCTTAAGTCATTAAGCTCAGTGTTTTTCTGGCTTTTTAGCGCTGTGACTACGGCGAGAGCATCTGTCAGCAGGACTATATGGCTCTCATTTTGAATGTATGTCACCATTTCTTCCACTGCCGCCCTCAGTGCCTCTGCCTCCGCTCTGAAATTGCTTGTGTACTTACCAGTAGCGAATGACAGTGTTATGTTTCTGCCATTTGGTAGGTTCAGGAATGCTCCTGCCCCTCCGTTCTGTGTAGTGTTTGTTACAGAACCGTCGGTGTATGCATGGGTCCAGTCCATGCTTGGGTAGCTTTTCGTTATGAAGCTTAGGGTAGTGTCTCTCCTTTCTTTTTCAGTCTGGCAGTTTTTGTTTGCAATACCTGGTATATTTTCTACCACCTCTGGAAATATATCTTGCCTCCAGGTAGGTTTTCGTACAGTAGTGATGGGTTTTGGTGTTGTTAGTGCGTTTATGGGATCTTCGTGCATCTTTGCTTTGGCTATTTCTGCAAAGTTTCTCCGCTTTAGTTTCCTATTTCCCAAATTGTTTAGTCTCTGGTACATTGGATGATTTTGCCATAATGGATCCCGTGTCTATGTCCAAATCATTTAAATATATCAAGAATAAAATTGGTCCCAAAACCGAGGCTTGTGGCACTCCACTTTTCACTTCACACCACTCAGAGTACTCCTTATTTATACCCATCCTTTGCCTTCTTCCTGTTAACCAATTTTCAATCCACTTCACAACTTCCCCACCTATTCCATGTGATTTTAACTTTTGAAATAATCTTTGATGAGGTACTCTATCAAAGGCCTTTGCCAAATCTAGATAAATAACGTCCACTGGCTCCTTTTTATCTAACATGTTGGTTACCTCCACCATGAATTCTAATAGATTTATTAAGCATGATCTCCCTCTGGTAAACCCATGCTGACTATTTCTAATTAGATTAAATTTATCTAAATCCATTACAATGTTTTCTTTGATTATTGAATCTATCAATTATCTGGGGTAGTTGTCTCGCCGCAGCGACTCAATTTCAACCAGTGTTCGTAAAGCGATCTCAGTCCCGCCAGGCGGAGCGATAGCGCGGGCTTGCGGAAAACGCTCGCCTGCCTTTCCCCGTAGAGCGAATTGGGTGCGGTTTGTTGCAGCGGCTCCTCTACCGAGGTGCGCTGGTCTGGTCCGTATCAGGAAACGTGGTCCGTCCGTGGTGATTTATCTAAGGCTTATAGCAGAGCTCGACAGTACGTCTCGCTGGTGGTCCGACTCTCGCAAAGAGCTTGTGACCGGCAAATGGAAAGCAGGAATCGTTGCCTCGAGGCCCTGCGTTCTCCTACGGAGAAGAGCAGGCCGACAGGCCAAATTGTCTCTAGTCCCAGTGAAATTCATCGCCGAGGTCCTTGGGATCCGTTCTGCACAGAGCGCTGCCATCCCTCCTCGAGCGAGCCCGGTCGGTCGGTCGTCTGGTGCGTGTGGGAGGCCCCTGTCAGGCGGTCCTAGGTCGACGGAGTGAGGGACGGGTGGAACAAACCGTCCGTCCGTCCCGTCAGTGGGTCCCTGCGGCCGTCGTCCCAGCGAGGCTTTTTACACACCCTTTCTCCGCCGACCGGTGTGTGCTGTACGTACGTCTCCGACAGATATCTGGTTGATCCTGCCAGTAGTCATATGCTTGTCTCAAAGATTAAGCCATGCATGTCTAAGTTCACACTGTCTCACGGTGAAACCGCGAATGGCTCATTAAATCAGTCGAGGTTCCTTAGATGACACGATCCTACTTGGATAACTGTGGCAATTCTAGAGCTAATACATGCTTACCAAGCTCCGACCCTCGCGGAAAGAGCGCTTTTATTAGTTCAAAACCAATCGTCGTTTCCCCTCGCGGGGTTGCGGCGTCCCCACTGGTGACTCTGGATAACTTTGTGCTGATCGCATGGCCTCATGTGCCAGGGACGCATCTTTCAAATGTCTGCCCTATCAAATGTCGATGGTACGTGACATGCCTACCATGTTTGTAACGGGTAACGGGGAATCAGGGTTCGATTCCGGAGAGGGAGCATGAGAAACGGCTACCACATCCAAGGAAGGCAGCAGGCGCGCAACTTACCCACTCCCGGCACGGGGAGGTAGTGACGAAAAATAACAATACGGGACTCTTTCGAGGCCCCGTAATTGGAATGAGTACACTTTAAACCCTTTAACGAGGATCTATTGGAGGGCAAGTCTGGTGCCAGCAGCCGCGGTAATTCCAGCTCCAATAGCGTATATTAAAGTTGTTGCAGTTAAAAAGCTCGTAGTTGGATCTCAGGCGCAGGCGGGCGGTCCGGCTCGCGCCGGTTCACTGCCCGTTGTCTCCTGCCCTACCGTCTGCCGGCTCTCTCCCACGGGTGCTCTTCGCTGAGCGTCCTGGGTGGCCGGCGCGTTTACTTTGAAAAAATTAGAGTGTTCAAAGCAGGCCTCGGCTGCCTGAATAATGGTGCATGGAATAATGGAATAGGACCTCGGTTCTATTTTGTTGGTTTTCGGAACTGGAGGTAATGATTAACAGGGACAAACGGGGGCATTCGTATTGCGGCGTTAGAGGTGAAATTCTTGGATCGCCGCAAGACGAGCTACTGCGAAAGCATTTGTCAAGAATGTTTTCATTAATCAAGAACGAAAGTCAGAGGCGCGAAGACGATCAGATACCGTCGTAGTTCTGACCATAAACGATGCCGACTAGCGATCCGCAGGAGTTGCTTCGATGACTCTGCGGGCAGCTTCCGGGAAACCAAAGTGTTTGGGTTCCGGGGGAAGTATGGTTGCAAAGCTGAAACTTAAAGGAATTGACGGAAGGGCAGCACCAGGAGTGGAGCTTGCGGCTTAATTTGACTCAACACGGCCAACACTGAAATGAGTGACATGCCGAGACCACTCTTCTGGGGTCTAATATGGAACTGGTGCTGGACTTAGACCCCCAAAATTCTGGGGTTATGACCCTGTGGCTCGGTTCTGTCTCCATCCAGTGTGTGATAAAGGAATTGACGGAAGAGCACTATCAGGAGTGGAGCCTGAGACCTAAGTTAACCTACCACGCAAATACTGCAGAATGACTATCAAAAAGTACACCCTCAAGGGTCTAATAGAGAACATGTGCTGGAATTAGACCCTCGAAAATTTTGGGGCTACCCTCTAAGAAACTTGATTGTCTCGCTAAGGGAATTGACGGAAGGGCACCACCAGGTGTGGAATCTGCGGCTTAATTTGACTGAACACGCCAATACTGTAGAACAACTGACAAATCGAGAGCACCGCCGTTTGGGTCTAATAATGAACGTACGCTGGTATTAGACTCACGGATGACAAATCAGCACTCAAACACTCAAATGAAAGAACGCTACGGAAATCGTGTTTTAACTCTGCAGAAACCGCAGATTTCAAATACCTGGTCATTGACAAACAAAAGCCCTCAATAAATTCGTCTGACCAAATAGTGAACGGGTGCTGGAAATAGATCATCTGAAGACAGGTCAGTTTTACCCTACGAATGACTGGGCGTTGCTACGGAAAACCAGCTCAAATCGAGAGGTGCCGCAGACACTTTGGTTCACGTACCAGGCTGATAAGCCAAGGGCGCGAGGCTACCATGTGGGGGATTGCGGCCGAACCCTTGTAAGCCGCAATCCCGCCCAAAATCTCAGCACCACTGCAATGGGAGGCTCCTACATGCTCGGGATCTGGGGCTTGCGCCCCAGCCCTATCAGGTAGAGCCACAGTAAGAGGCCCTTACCGCCCGCAAGTCAAAGCGGGCGGACAACTGCTTGATACTCACCCTGTACGGCGATGGGGTGCGAAAAAACACCAACCAAAGACTTAGTACCTGGTCGGGGTGTCGAAAACAGTAGAGCAGCCACCTCACTGTGAACTGTCAAGACTTAACCACCGACCATGAGAGTTGTCCGCACACCAGGCGAACAACATCTCTGTGACATTACCAGGCTTGTCCTCTGGCTGAATGCACTCCGGCTACGATATCTACCTCTGTACGTTATCAGCCATATAACTATCATACTGGACGCAGAAGAGATGCAGACCAGCGGACATTGCACACCTGCCCCACTGTGTCAACACCCCAGGTGGCGGGGAATGCTAGGCGTACCATCCCTGCATAGAAGCCAAGAAAATAAAGGGAAAAAGAGATACCCCACTCAAATGCAAATGCTACGTTTCTGGCAGGACGTGACGATCCTGGGATACAGACACACTGGACTGCCTCTCTTCTGGGTAAACCAGTCCATCTCATATATCACATATCATCATTGCACCCTATAGACACGAGTAGTGAAGACTCGATAGTCTGGTAAGACGACTTCCATAAGAGAGAAAACTCTGATCGTAAACAACTGCTGCCTTGCAGATAGGCTGGGGACAGCCAAAGGCTAAGGAGGGCATCACTACAGAAACGCCTGTAGAAATCGGATGCACGGGGCCGCAAGCCTAACAAAACAGTGCAACGTAAATCACAGTATGATGGCAGTACAACCTATTCGAAAAACGTATGGCGCTCATCCTGAGGAGACCCGCCAGGCAGCGATAGCGCCGGGCCCCACGCCTCGAAGGGGCCCACCCTTGACTACTGGTGGTCACCCACCCATGTGTCGTGGAGTCAAGGCACATGGCTATGGGGAAACGTCTATTGGCCAAAACTTCAAGACCCTCAGAATATTACAGTGGAATGCGGAGGGAGTCATTAACAAAAAACTTTCCCTAACACACCACCTGCATGAAGGTAAGATTGACGTGGCATGTATCCAGGAAACGCACCTCAACAATAACCATAAATTCTCAATCAGAGGATACCAGACCTTCCGTCTAGATAGAGAAGGCCACAAAGGAGGGGTCCTGATACTAACCAGAAACAGCATACCGAGTAGCGCGGTACCTGTCAATCACACCGGACAAGCAGAAATTGTAGGAGTTGACATAATGGCTCAAGAGACGAAGCTCCGCATTTTCAATCTGTACGGACCACCAAACAGAGACCTATCGCTCTCGAGTAGGGAGGTCAGAGACTCCAACTGCATAGTAGTTGGAGATTTCAACAGCCACTCGGAGAGATGGGGCTACTCTGACACAGACAGCAGAGGTGACGAAGTGGAAGATTGGGAGATAGATGCAAATCTCTCCCTAATCAATAGGCCGGAGGATAGCCCTAGCTTCTATTCAAGAACATGGCATACCACCTCGACTCCAGATTTGGCCTTCTCCACACAGGACATACACTATAAAATAGACCGCCAGGTGCTAAACCAACTGGCAGGTAGCGACCACAGGCCGATCAGGCTAACCATTGCCATGGAAGTAGGCCCACAGGAAACAAAACCGCTCCCACGTTGGAATTACAAACGAGCCGACTGGGACAGATTTGCAATCCTGACAGATGGGCTGTGTGAAACCATCAACACACGAAATACCAAAATGAAGCCCATGGTAGAGAGCCTAAGCAAGGCAATAATGCAAGCCGCCACTGAAACCATCCCAAGAGGAGCTAGGAAAAACTATAAGCCCTACTGGAATGATGAGTTACAGAAAGTGGAAGATGCAGTAACAAATGCTAGGAACGTGGCAGAACGTGAAAAATCCATGAAGGCAAACATCGCCCTCAAAGCCGCCACGGCGAAGTACAAACACACTCTCAAGCAAACAGCAAGAGAAAGTTGGAAAAACAAAACGGAAAGTTTAAACCTGGACAAAGACGGGAACAAGCTATGGAAGCTAGTCAGAGCCATGAACGACGAAACCCCGTCAAATAAACAAATTACTATCAAGCAGGGCGAGAACTTGATCACAGGTAAGAAAGCCGCAAACGCCTTTGTCGATCACTATGCCAGAGCAAACCACATCGAGGTCCCTGCAGATAAGCATACAGACATTAGCGAAGAGCTAAAGCGACACGAAAACATAAATATGGCTCCTGAAGAGCACATGATGGCCAAACTAACCATGCGCGAAATGGAAGAGGCTATGAGAACACTAAAGAAAAGGAAATCTCCCGGAAAAGACGGGATAACAAACGAAATGCTGATGGGGCTGGGCCAAACAGCGAAGAAAAAACTACTATCAGTCCTGAACCAAAGCTGGAAAAGGGGTATTGTACCCCAGGCATGGAAGGATGCAATACTGGTACCAGTACCAAAAACAGGAAAGGATAAAACAGATCCGAATTGATACAGGCCCATAAGCCTACTGAGCTGTGTCGGCAAGCTGATGGAACGGATGATAAACACCAGACTGATGTGGCATCTGGAAGAAAAACGAATTCTAATTCCACAGCAAGCCGGCTTTAGACCACAGATCCAATGAGGACCAGGTCATCCTCATAGCCCAGGAGATAGAAGATGCCTACCAGGCACAGAAGCACACAGTAGCTGTTTGGGTGGATCTGGAAAAGGCATTTGACAAAGTCTGGAAGGACGGACTTAGAGTCAAGCTGAGAAGAAGTGATGTCTGTGGGAAGATGTACAAGTGGATCAACCACTACCTCAAAAAAAGAACGGCCAGAGTCCAAGTACAAGGGCAGATGAGCAAAAAGGTGACACTCGAGCAGGGAGTACCCCAAGGGGGAGTACTGTCACCCACACTCTTTCTGGTATATATAAACGATATTACAGAGAATATACCAAGAAGAGTCCATAGCTCAATGTTTGCAGACGATCTGGCTATGTGGACCTCTGAAAAGAATCTCACCATAGCAAGAAATCGGATGCAAACGGCCCTAACATCGCTGGAAGAGTGGGCGAACTCATGGCTGGTCAAAATAAACGAGGAGAAAACCCCGTGCACAATATTCTCGCTCTCATTAAAACCCCAAAGTACCAAATTAAGCCTAAACGGCAAAATCCTGCAGCCAAACGACAACCCAACCTATCTGGGAGTCACATTTGATCGGCGCATGACATGGAAAAGTCAGATTGAGAGAAACCGAATGAAAGCCAGAGATAGAATGGCGATCATGAGGAAACTTGCTGGCACAAGCTGGGGAGCAGACGAAAGCATACTAAAGAAACTGTACACTGGAAGAGTGAGACCAGTTCTCGAGTATGGCATTGCGGCATGGACAACAGCAGCGAAGGCGAACTTCGATAAAGTTAACAAACTTCAAAACCAAGCCATGAGAGTTATAACAGGTGGCATGAAGTCAACGCCAATTGTAGAACTTGAAAAGATTACAAGACTGCAATCCATGACCGATAGAAGAGACTGCAGAGCCCAGCTGCAGTCAGAGAAACTCCGAAGACTGACGGACCATCCAATGTACCAGAGACTAAACAATCTGGGAAATGGGAAACTGAAGCGGAGAAACTTTGCAGAAATAGCCAAAGCAAAGATGCACGAAGATCCCATAAACGCACTAACAACACCAAAACCCATCACTACTGTACGAAAACCTACTTGGAGGCAGGATATATTTCCAGAGGTGGTAGAAAATATACCAGGTATTGCAAACAAAAACTGCCAGAGTGAGAAAGAAAGGAGAGACACTACCCTAAGCTTCATAACGAAAAGCTACCCAAGCATGGACTGGACCCATGCATACACCGACGGTTCTGTAACAAACACTACACAGAACGGAGGGGCAGGAGCATTCCTGAACCTACCAAATGGCAGAAAAATAACACTGTCATTCGCTACTGGTAAGTACACAAGCAATTTCAGAGCAGAGGCAAAGGCACTGAGGGCGGCAGTGGAAGAAATGGTAACACACAGTGAAAATGAGAGCCATATAGTCTTGCTGACAGATGCTCTCGAAGTAGTCACAGCGCTAAAAAGCCAGAAGAACACTGAGCTTAATGACTTAAGAGCAGCACTCTGCAAACTGTGCCAGCAGTCCGCACCAAAAAGGGTGGTGGTACAGTGGGTTCCGTCACACTGCAACATCCTAGGCAACGAGGAGGCAGACAGACTGGCAAAAGAAGGTGCAAGGCTACCACAAACAGATACCAGTATGACGTACGAAGAGTCAAAACGGCTTATCAAAGCCAGATACATGTCCAAATGGGAAACCGAACATACTGGTTACACCAAAAACGATGCCTATTACCAGTTGAACCGAAGAGAGCAGGTCGTTGTCTTCAGACTTCGCACTGGCCACAACAGACTGAGGTACCACCTATTCAACAAACTGAAGATAGGGTGTACCGACGAATGCCCGTGCGGTACTGGTAAAATGACCACTGAACATCTGCTGCAGAACTGCCCGACATACGAGGATCAGAGAGAGCAGATGTGGCCATTGCCAGTGGAACTGCAAGACAAGCTGTATGGTAGTGGCGAGAGTCTCAGGATGACCGCCGCTTTTTTCGAGAAAATAATGGTTACTGTCTGACTGTGTACGCAGAAGAAGAAGAAGAAGAAGGATGGTCCGTCAGTCTTCGGAGTTTCTCTGACTGCAGTTTCTCGGTCATGGATTGCAGTTTTGTAATCTTTTCAAGTTCTACAATTGGCGTTGACTTCATGCCACCTGTTATAATTCTCATGGCTTGGTTTTGAAGTTTGTTAACTTTATCGAAGTTCGCCTTCGCTGCTGTTGTCCATGCCGCAATGCCATACTCGAGAACTGGTCTCACTCTTCCAGTGTACAGTTTCTTTAGTATGCCTTCGTCTGCTCCCCAGCTTGTGCCAGCAAGTTTCCTCATGATTGCCATTCTTTCTCTGGCTTTCATTCGGTTTCTCTCAATCTGACTTTTCCATGTCATGCGCCGATCAAATGTGACTCCCATATAGGTTGGGTTGTCTTTTGGCTGCATGATTTTGCCATTTAGACTTAATTTGGTACTTTGGGGTTTTAATGAAAGCGAGAATATTGTGCACGTGGTTTTCTCCTCGTTTATTTTGACCAGCCATGAGTTCGCCCACTCTTCCAGCGATGTTAGGGCCGTCTGCATCCGATTTCCTGCTATGGTGAGATTCTTTTCAGAGGTCCACATAGCCAGATCGTCTGCAAACATTGAGCTATGGACTCTTCTTGGTATATTCTCTGTAATATCGTTTATATATACCAGGAAGAGTGTGGGTGACAATACTCCCCCTTGGGGTACTCCCTGCTCGAGTGTCACCTTTTTGCTCATCTGCCCTTGTACTTGGACTCTGGCCGTTCTTTGTTTGAGGTAGTGGTTGATCCACTTGTACATCCTCCCACAGACATCACTTCTTCTTAGCTTGACTCTAAGTCCGTCCTTCCAGACTTTGTCAAATGCCTTTTCCAGATCCACCCAAACAGCTACTGTGTGTTTCTGTGCCTGGTAGGCATCTTCTATCTCCTGGGCTATGAGGATGACCTGGTCCTCAGTGGATCTATGCTGTCTAAAGCCGGCTTGCTGTGGAATTAGTATTCGTTTTTCTTCCAGATGCCACATCAGTCTGGTGTTTATCATCCGTTCCATCAGCTTGCCGACACAGCTCAGTAGGCTGATGGGCCTGTATCCATTTGGATCTGTTTTATCCTTTCCTGTTTTTGGTACTGGTACCAGTGTTGCGTCTTTCCACGCCTGGGGTACAATACCCGTTTTCCAGCTTTGGTTCAGGACTGATAGTAGCTTCCTCTTCGCTGTTTGGCCCAGCCCCATCAGCATTTCGTTTGTTATCCCGTCTTTTCCAGGAGATTTCCTTTTCTTTAGTGTTCTCATAGCCTATTCCATTTCGCGCATTGTTAGTTTGGCCATCATGTGCTCTTCAGGAGCCGTATTTATGTTTTCGTGTCCCTTTAGCTCTTCGCTAATGTATGTATGCTTATCTGCAGGGACCTCGATGTGGTTTGCTCTGGCATAGTGATCGACAAAGGCGTTTGCGGCTTTCTTACCTGTGATCAAGTTCTCGCCCTGCTTGATAGTAATTTGTTTATTTGACGGGGTTTCGTCGTTCATGGCTCTGACTAGCTTCCATAGCTTGTTCCCGTCTTTTCCAGGTTTAGACTTTCCGTTTTATTTTTCCAGCTTTCTCTTGCTGTTTGCTTGAGAGTGTGTTTGTACCAGCCGCGGCGGCTTTGAGGGCGATGTTTGCCTCCATGGATTTTTCTCGCTCTGCCATGTTCCTAGCATTTGTTACTGCATCTTCCACTTTCTGCAACTCATCATTCCAGTAGGGCTTATAGTTTTTCCTAGCTCCTCTTGGGATGGTTTCAGTGGCGGCTTGCATTATTGCCTTGCTTAGGCTCTCTACCATGAGCTTGATTTTGGTGTTTCGTTTGTTGATGGTTTCACACAGCCCATCTGTCAGGATTGCAAATCTGTCCCAGTCGGCTCGTTTGTAATTCCAACGTGGGAGCGGTTTTGTTTCCTGTGGGCCTACTTCCATGTCAATGGTTAGCCTGATCGGCCTGTGGTCGCTACCTGCCAGTTGGTTTAGCACATCGTGGTCTATTTTATGGTGTATGTCCTGTGTGGAGAAGGCCAAATCTGGAGTCGAGGTGGTATGCCATGTTCTTGAATAGAAGCTAGGGCTATCCTCCGGCCTATTGATTAGGGAGAGTTTTGCAAGGCAGCAGTTGTTTATGATCAGAGTTTTCTCTCTTATGGAAGTTGTCTTACCAGACTATCGTGTCTTCACTACTCGTGTCTATAGGGTGCAATGATGATATGTGATGATATATGAGATGGACTGGTTTACCCGGAAGAAAGGCAGTCCAGTGTGTCTGTATCCCAGGATCGTCATGTCCTGCCAGGAACGTAGCATTTACATGTGAGTGGGGTATCTCTTTTTCCCTTTATTTTCTTGGCTTCTATGCAGGGATGGTACGCCTAGCATTCCCCGCCACCTGGGGTGTTGACACAGTGGGGCAGGTGTGCAATGTCCGCTGGTCTGCATCTCTTCTGCGTCCAGTATGATAGTTATATGGCTGATAGCGTACAGAGGTAGATATCGTAGCCGGAGTGCATTCAGCCAGAGGACAAGCCTGGTAATGTCACAGAGATGTTGTTTGCCTGATGTGCGGAAAACTCTCATGGTCAGTTGTTGAGTCTTGACAGTTCACAGTGAGGTGGCTGCTCTACTGTTTTCGACACCCCGACCAGGTACTAAGTCTTTGGTTGGTGTTTTCGCACCCCATCGCCGTATAGGGTGAGTATCAAGCAGTTGTCCGCCCGCTTTGATTGGCGGACGGCAAGGACCTCTTACTGTGGCTCTACCTGATAGGGCTGGGGCGCAAGCCCCAGGTCCCGAGCATGTAGGAGCCTCCCATTGCAGTGGTGCTGAGATTTTGGGCGGGATTGCGGCTTACAAGGGTTCGGCCGTAATCCCCCACATGGTAGCCTCGCGCCCTTGGCTTATCAGTCTGGTACGTGAACCAAAGTGTCTGCGGCTCCTCTCGATTTGAGCTGGTTTTCCGTAGCAACGCCCTGTCATTTGTAGGGTAAAACTGACCTGTCTTCAGATGATCTATTTCCAGCACCCGTTCACTATTTGGTCAGACGAATTTATTGAGAGCTTTTGTTTGTCAATGACCAGGTATTTGAAATCTGCGGTTTCTGCGGAGTTAAACACGATTTCCGTAGCGTTCTTTCATTTGAGTGTTTGAGAGCTGACTTGTCATCCGTGAGTCTAATACCAGCGTACGTTCATTATTAGACCCAAACGGCAGTGCTCTCGATTTGTCAGTTGTTCTACAGTATTGGCGTGTTCAGTCAAATTAAGCCGCAGGTTCCACACCTGGTGGTGCCCTTCCGTCAATTCCCTTAGCGAGACAATCAAGTTTCTTAGACGGTAGCCCCAGATTTTCGAGGGTCTAATTCCAGCACATGTTCTCTATTAGACCCCACGAAGGTGTACTTTTTGATAGTCATTCTGCAGTATTGGCGTGTTAAGTTAATTTAGGTCTCAGGCTCCACTCCTGATAGTGCTCTTCCGTCAATTCCTTTTTCAGAACACTGGATGCAGACCAAAAAGGGCCACAGGGGGCATAACCCCAGATTTCTGGGGGTCTAGATCCAGCACCAGTTCCATATTAGACCCCAGAAGAGTGGTCTCGGCATGTCAATCATTTCAGTGTTGGTCGTGTTGAGTCAAATTAAGCCGCAGGTTCCACTCCTGGTGGTGCCCTTCCGTCAATTCCTTTAAGTTTTAGCTTTGCAACCATACTTCCACCGCCCAAACAATTTGGTTTCCCGGAAGCTGCCCGCAGAGTCATCGAAGCAACTCCTGCGGATCGCTAGTCGGCATCGTTTATGGTCAGAACTACGACGGTATCTGATCCTCTTCGCGCCTCTGACTTTCGTTCTTGATTAATGAAAACATTCTTGACAAATGCTTTCGCAGTAGCTCGTCTTGCGGCGATCCAAGAATTTCACCTCTAACGCCGCAATACGAATGCCCCCGTTTGTTCCTGTTAATCCCTCCAGTTCCGAAAACCAACAAAATAGAACCGAGGTCCTATTCCATTATTCCATGCACCATTTTTCAGGCAGCCGAGGCCTGCTTTGAACACTCTAATTTTTTCAAAGTAAACGCACCGGCCACCCAGGACGCTCAGCGAAGAGCACCCGTGGGAGAGAGCCGGCAGACGATAGGGCAGGAGACAACGGGCAGTGAACCGGCACGAGCCGGACCGCCCGCCTGCGCCTGAGATCCAACTACGAGCTTTTTAACTGCAACAACTTTAATATACGCTATTGGAGCTGGAATTACCGCGGCTGCTGGCACCAGACTTGCCCTCCAATAGATCCTCGTTAAAGGGTTTAAAGTGTACTCATTCCAATTACGGGGCCTCGAAAGAGTCCCGTATTGTTATTTTTCGTCACTACCTCCCCGTGCCGGGAGTGGGTAAGTTGCGCGTCTGCTGCCTTCCTTGGATGTGGTAGCCGTTTCTCATGCTCCTTCTCCGGAATCGAACCCTGATTTCCCGTTACCCGTTACAAACATGGTAGGCATGTCACGTACCATCGACATTTGATAGGGCAGACATTTGAAAGATGCGTCGCCGGCACATGAGGCCATGCGATCAGCACAAAGTTATCCAGAGTCACCAGTGGGGACGCCGCAACCCCGCGAGGGGAAACGACGATTGGTTTTGAACTAATAAAAGCGCTCTTTCCGCGAGGGTCGGAGCTTGGTAAGCATGTATTAGCTCTAGAATTGCCACAGTTATCCAAGTAGGATCGTGTCATCTAAGGAACCTCGACTGATTTAATGAGCCATTCGCGGTTTCACCGTGAGACAGTGTGAACTTAGACATGCATGGCTTAATCTTTGAGACAAGCATATGACAAATCTCGCCCACCTAAATAACCAACTAACAAATTTCGCCCAGCTAACTAACAAACTTACAAATCTAGCCAACTGAACTAACCAACTAACAAATCTAGCCCACTTTACTAATCCTTCTTGTTCTTCTTCTTCTTCCTCTTCTTCTTCTTCTTCATCGTACGCAGTCAGAAATCGACCTTTATTTTCTCGAAAAAAGCAGCGGTCACCCCGAGGCTGTCTTTAATATTTTGAATATATGGTACCACAGTCTATTGTGGCCAGTGCGAAGTCTGAAGACCACGACCTGCTCAATTCTGTTCAACTGGCAATAGGCATCGTTTTTTGTGTATCCAGTATGTTCGGTTTCCCATTTAGTCATGTATCTAGCTCTAATAAGCCGTTTTGACTCTTCGTAGGTCATATTAGTATCTGGTTGTAGTAGTCTTGCACCTTCTTTTGCAAGTCTGTCTGCCTCCTCATTGCCTTGGATTTTGCAGTGGGATGGATCCCACTGCACCACTACTCTTTTTGGTGCGGACTGCTGGCATAGTTGACAGAGTACTGCTCCTAAATCATTAAGTTCAGTATTTTTCTGGCTTTTTAGTGCTGTGACTACCGCCTATGCATATGTAAGCAGGACTATATTGCTTTCTTTTCTTTTACCTTTCACCATTTCTTCTACTGCCGGCCTCAGTGCCTCTGCCTCCGCTCTGAAATTGCTTGTGTATTTTCCAGTAGCGAATAACAGTGTTTTACAAACTAACTAAATAACAAACTAACAAATCTAGCACAGTGAACTAACGAAATAACAAAGCTATCCCGCTGTACTAACTAACTGATAAATCTCTCTCACTGAACTAACCAACTAAAAAACTTGCCATCTAACTTACCAACAAAGAAATATCGCACTCTAAACTTACCGAGTAACAAATATGGCCCACTTAACTTATGAATTAACAAAAATCCTCCATTAAACGTACCAATTAGCAAATCCCGCAGACTAAACTAATCAACTAACAAATGTCTTTTTTTAAGATACCAAATAGCAAATCTCGCCCACCTAGCTTACCAACTAATAAATCTCGTCCACTGAACTAATCAACTAAAAATCTCGCCCACTGAACTAACAAACTAACAAATCTCACCCAAATAACTCAACAGCTAACAAATCCTCGCCCACTGAACTTGCCAACTAACGTTTCTAGCCTACTGAACTAATCAACTAACAAATCTCGCCCACTGAACTAACCATATAACAAATCTCGCTAACTGAACTAACCTACTAACAAATCTCGTCAACCTAACTAAACATCTAACAAATCTAGGCCACTGAACTAAACCACTAAGAAATTTCGCCCACTGAACTAACCAACTAACAAATATGGTCCACTTAACTAACAAACTAACAAAAATCTCCCATTAAACGTAGCAATTAGGAAATCTCGCTCACTAAACTAACAAAGAGATGTCTCCCTTTAACATACCAATAAGCAAATCTCGCCCACCTAGCTTACCAACTAATAAATCTCGTCCTCTGAACTAATCAACTAATAATTCTCGCCCACTGAACTAACACAGAAATAAATCTCGCCCACCTAATTTACCAAAAAACAAATATCCGCACTTAAACGCACCAACTAGCAAATTTCACTCACTGAACTAACCAACTAACAAATCTCGCCCACTGAATCGAATAACTAACAAATCTCGCCCACTTAACTTTCCAATTCACAAATCTCGCTTTCATACGTTACTAACTAAGAAATCTGGCCCACTTAACTAATCAACTAACAAATATGGCCCACTTAACTAACGAACTAACAAATATCTCCCATTAAACGAACCAACTAGCAAATATCGCAAATGAAACAACCAACTGGTTAGTAACCAATTAAGAATTCTCGGTCACCTAACTTCCCAACTAACAAATTTTGCCCACTGAACTAGCCAACTAACATATCTCGCCCACCTAACTAACCAACTAAAATATATCCGCATTTAAACGTACCAACTATCAAATCTCATACACTGAACTAACAAACTAACACATCTCGCTCTCGTAACTTTCACACTAACAAGTCTCGCCCACTGTACTAACCAATTAATAAATCTCGCCCACTGAACTCACCAGCTAAGAAATGTGTAATCTAACTTACGAACTGGGAAATCTCGCAAACTGAACTAATTGATTAGAAAATATGGCCCACTTAACTTTTGAACTAATAAATATCCTCCTTTAAAGGACCAACTAGCAAATCTCGCATACTGAACTAACCAACTAACACATCTCGCCTACCTAACTAACAACTAACAAATCTCGTCCACCTACCTAACCAACTAACAAATCTACCCCACTTAACTTACTAACTAACAAATTTCGTCAATGAACAAAAAACCTACTAACAAATCTCACTCACTTAACTAACCAACTAAAATATATTCGCATTTAAACGTACCAACTATCAAATCTCGCACACTGAACCAACCAACTAACAAATCTTGCCCTGGTAACTTTCCAGCTAACAAATCTTACCCACTGAACTAACAAATCTCTCCTAGTGAGCTAACAAACTAACTAATCTCGCCCAATAAACTAACCAACTAACTAATCTCGCTCACCTAATTTAGCAACTAACAAATATAGCCCACTGAACTATATAACTAATAAATCTCACCCACTGAATGGACAAACTAACAAATCACGCCGATTGAACTAACCGACTAACAAATATGGCCCACTTAACTAACGAATCATCA
Organism: Ariolimax columbianus; assembly: GCA_036924085.1. NCBI lineage: Eukaryota > Metazoa > Mollusca > Gastropoda > Stylommatophora > Arionidae > Ariolimax > Ariolimax columbianus. The sequence goes on along the minus strand of JAVGWX010000005.1, from coordinate 67,272,977 downwards.
AATATATCCTATTAAACGTACAAACTAGCAAATTTCGCCCAATGAACTAACCAACTAATAAACTCGCCCACCTTACTAACCAATTAATAAATCACGCTCACCTAACTAACCAACTAACAAATCTAGCCCACTGAACTAACCAACCAACAAATCTCGCTCACTGAACTAACCAACTAACAAATCTCGCACCCTGAAATAACCAACTAACAAATCTCACTCACTGAACTAACCAACTAACAAATCTCGCCCACTGAATCGAATAACTAACAAATCTCGCCCACTTAACTTTCCAATTCACAAATCTCGCTTTCATACGTTACTAACTAAGAAATCTGGCCCACTTAACTAATCAACTAACAAATATGGCCCACTTAACTAACGAACTAACAAATATCTCCCATTAAACGAACCAACTAGCAAATATCGCAAATGAAACAACCAACTGATAAAATCGCCCACCTAACCAACCAACTGACAAATCTCGCCCATCTAACTAACCAACTAACAAATATTGCCCATCTAACTAAAACACAAACATCTCGCCCATTGAACTAACCAATTAACAATCCTCGTCTACTGAATTAACCCACTAACAATTGTCGCCCACCTAACTAACCAACTAACAAATCTCGCACAGTGAACTAACCTACTAATAAATCTCGCCCATCTTACTTACCAATTAACAAATCTTACCCACTGAAGTAACCAATTAAGAAATATCGCCCACTTAATTAACGAACTAACAAATCTCGCTCACTTAACTATGCAACTAACAAATCTCGCCCACCTAATTAACCAACTAACAAATCTCGCCTACTGAATTAAGCAACTAACAAATCTCGCCAACCTGACCTAACCAACAAATCTCGCCAGGCATACTAACAAATTAAGAAATCTTACTAGGCCATCTTACTAGTAGTTTCACCTGATAACCAACCATTCTATATTGGCTTCAATCTTCCAAGCCGCGGTAGGGGTTGAATTCATTTTCCTACAAATTAATCTGAGATATTGATTCTACACCCTGTCAAAAGATAGGAAGTTAATGGAATTTGCAGTTGTCTGGATGGGAAGATTAAAGTCCATCTCTGGTCGTACATATCTAATGTATAGTTGCCGATGAGTTGGTTTACCAGCATCCCAATTTGTACTAGCAAGTCTCTTGATAATGCATAATCGCTTGGTTTCTTTAAATCTCAGATTGCAGATGTGGCTGCTGAATTGTAACTGGATGTCCAGTCTTACTCCCTGAAAAACTGGGGTATCCTCTTTTACTAGTGATTTCACAAAACCTTTGATCTCTTTCAATATGAGTGCAGGAGAAGATGGTGTATACAATTTTATGTGATTTAGCTTTAGCTTTATCTTTGGTTATTTTGGTGGGCGAGATTTGTTAGTTGGTTATTTCGGTAGGCGAGATTTGTTAGTTGGTTATTTCGATAGGCGAGAATTGATAGTTGGTTATTTCGGTAGGTGAGAATTGATAGTTGGTTATTTCAGTAGGTGAGAATTGACAGTTGGTTATTTCGGTAGGTGAGAATTGATAGTTGGTTATTTCGGTAGGTGAGAATTGATAGTTGGTTATTTCGGTAGGTGAGAATTTATAGTTGGTTATTTCAGTAGGTGAGAATTGATAGTTGGTTATTTCGGTAGGTGAGAATTGATAGTTGGCTATTTCGGTAGGTGAGAATTGATAGTTGGTTATTTCAGTAGGTGAGAATTGATAGTTGGTTATTTCGGTAGGTGAGAATTGATAGTTGGTTATTTCGGTAAGTGAGAATTGATAGTTGGTTATTTCAGTAGGCGAGATTTGTTAGTTGGTTATTTATGTAGGTGAGAATTGATAGTTGGTTATTTCGGTAGGTTAGAATTGATAGTTGGTTATTTCGGTAGGCGAGATTTGTTAGTTGGTTGTTTATGTAGTTGAGAATTGATAGTTGGTTATTTCGGTAGGTGAGAATTGATAGTTGCTTATTTCGGTAAGCGAGATTTGTTAGTTGGTTATTTCGATAGGTGAGATTTGTTAGTTGATAATTTCGGTGGGCGAGACTGGGTTATTTCAGGGCGGCGGTGGGGGTGGGGGGCAGAATTGTTAGTTGGTATTTTCGGTGGGCGAAATTTGTTAGTTGGTCAGTTCGGTACACGAAACATCTGGGGTAGTTGTCTCGCCGCAGCGACTCAATTTCAACCAGTGTTCGTAAAGCGATCTCAGTCCCGCCAGGTGGAGCGATAGCGCGGGCTTGCGGAAAACGCTCGCCTGCCTTTCCCCGTAGTGCGAATTGGGTGCGGTTTGTGGTAGTGGCTCCTCCACCGAGGTGCGCTAGTCTGGTCCGTATCAGGAAACGTGGTCCGTCCGTGGTGATTTATCTAAGGCTTATAGCAGAGCTCGACAGTACGTCTCGCTGGTGGTCCGACTCTCGCAAAGAGCTTGTGACCGGCAAATGGAAAGCAGGAATCGTTGCCTCGAGGCCCTGCGTTCTCCCTACGGAGAAGGGCAGGCCAAATATTGTCTCTAGTCCCAGTAAAATTCATCGCCGAGGTCGTTGGGATCCGTTCTGCACATAGCGCTGCCATCCCTCCTCGAGCGAGCCCGGTCGTCTGGTGCGTGTGGGAGGCCCCTGTCAGGCGGTCCTAGGTCGACGGAGTGAGGGACGGGTGGAACAACCCTCCGTCCGTCCCGTCAGTCGGTCCCTGCGGCCGTCCCAGTGAGGCTTTTTACACACCCTTCCTCCGCCGACCGGTGTGTGCTGTACGTACGTCTCCGACAGATATCTGGTTGATCCTGCCAGTAGTCATATGCTTGTCTCAAAGATTAAGCCATGCATGTCTAAGTTCACACTGTCTCACGGTGAAACCGCGAATGGCTCATTAAATCAGTCGAGGTTCCTTAGATGACACGATCCTACTTGGATAACTGTGGCAATTCTAGAGCTAATACATGCTTACCAAGCTCCGACCCTCGCGGAAAGAGCGCTTTTATTAGTTCAAAACCAATCGTCATTTCCCCTCGCGGGGTTGCGGCGTCCCCACTGGTGACTCTGGATAACTTTGTGCTGATCGCATGGCCTCATGAGCCGGCGACTCATCTTTCAAATGTCTGCCCTATCAAATGTCGATGGTACGTGACATGCCTACCATGTTTGTAACGGGTAACGGGGAATCAGGGTTCGATTCCGGAGAGGGAGCATGAGAAACGGCTACCACATCCAAGGAAGGCAGCAGGCGCGCAACTTACCCACTCCCAGGACGGGAAGGTAGTGACGAAAAATAACAATACGGGACTCTTTCGAGGCCCCGTAATTGGAATGAGTACACTTTAAACCCTTTAACGAGGATCTATTGGAGGGCAAGTCTGGTGCCAGCAGCCGCGGTAATTCCAGCTCCAATAGCGTATATTAAAGTTGTTGCAGTTAAAAAGCTCGTAGTTGGATCTCAGGCGCAGGCGGGCGGGCCGGCTCGTGCCGGTTCACTGCCCGTTGTCTCCTGCCCTACCGTCTGCCGGCTCTCTCCCACGGGTGCTCTTCGCTGAGCGTCCTGGGTGGCCGGCGCGTTTACTTTGAAAAAAACAGTAGAGCAGCCACCTCACTGTGAACTGTTAAGACTCAACCACTGACCATGAGAGTTGTCCGCACACCAGGCGATCAACATCTCTGTGACATTACCAGGCTTGTCCTCTGGCTGAATGCACTCCGGCTACGATATCTACCTCTGTACGTTATCAGCCATAACTATCATGCTGGACGCAGAAGAGATGCAGACCAGCGGACATTGCACACCTGCCCCACTGTGTCAACACCCCAGGTGGCGGGGAATGCTAGGCGTACCATCCCTGCATAGAAGCCAAGAAAATAAAGGGAAAAAGAGATACCCCACTCACATGCAAATGCTACGTTTCTGGCAGGACGTGACGATCCTGGGATACAGACACACTGGACTGCCTCTCTTCCGGGTAAACCAGTCCATCTCATATATCACATATCATCATTGCACCCTATAGACACGAGTAGTGAAGACTCGATAGTCTGGTAAGACAACTTCCATAGGAGAGAAAACTCTGATCGTAAACAACTGCTGCCTTGCAGATAGGCTGGGGACAGCCAAAGGCTAAGGAGGGCATCCCTACAGAAACGCCTGTTGAAATCGGATGCACGGGGCCGCAAGCCTAACAAAACAGTGCAACGTAAATCACAGTATGATGGCAGCACAACCTATTCGAAAAACGTATGGCGCTCATCCTGAGGAGACCCGCCAGGCAGCGATAGCGCCGGGCCCCACGCCGTGAAGGGGCCCACCCTTGACTACTGGTGGTCACCCACCCATGTGTCGTGGAGTCAAGGCACATGGCTATGGGGCAACGTCTATTGGCCAAAACCTTAAGACCCTCAAAATACTACAGTGGAATGCGGAGGGAGTCATTAACAAAAAACTTTCCCTAACACACCACCTGCATGAAGGTAAGATTGACGTGGCATGTATCCAGGAAAAGCACCTCAACAATAACCATAAATTCTCAATCAGAGGATACCAGACCTTCCGTCTAGATAGAGAAGGCCACAAAGGAGGGGTCCTGATACTGACCAGAAACAGCATACCGAGTAGCGCGGTACATTTCAATCACACCGGACAAGCAGAAATTGTAGGAGTTGACATAATGGCTCAAGAGACGAAGCTCCGCATTTTCAATCTGTACGGACCACCAAACAGAGACCTATCGCTCTCGAGTATGGAGGTCAGAGACTCCAACTGCATAGTAGTTGGAGATTTCAACAGCCACTCGGAGAGATGGGGATACTCTGACACAGACAGCAGAGGTGACGAAGTGGAAGATTGGGAGATAGATGGAAATCTCTCCCTAATCAATAGGCCGGAGGATAGCCCTAGCTTCTATTCAAGAACATGGCATACCACCTCGACTCCAGATTTGGCCTTCTCCACACAGGACATACACTATAAAATAGACCTCCAGGTGCTAAACCAACTGGCAGGTAGCGACCACAGGCCGATCAGGCTAACCATTGACATGGAAGTAGGCCCACAGGAAACAAAACCGCTCCCACGTTGGAATTACAAACGAGCCGACTGGGACAGATTTGCAATCCTGACAGATGGGCTGTGTGAAACCATCAACACACGAAACACCAAAATGAAGCCCATGGTAGAGAGCCTAAGCAAGGCAATAATGCAAGCCGCCACTGAAAGCATCCCAAGAGGAGCTAGGAAAAACTATAAGCCCTACTGGAATGATGAGTTACAGAAAGTGGAAGATGCAGTAACAAATGCTAGGAACATGGCAGAACGAGAAAAATCCATGGAGGCAAACATCGCCCTCAAAGCCGCCGCGGCGAAGTACAAACACACTCTCAAGCAAACAGCAAGAGAAAGTTGGAAAAATAAAACGGAAAGTTTAAACCTGGACAAAGAAGGGAACAAGCTATGGAAGCTAGTCAGAGCCATGAATGACGAAACCCCGTCAAATAAACAAATTACTATCAAGCAGGGCGAGAACGTGATCACAGGTAAGAAAGCCGCAAACGCTTTTGTCTATCACTATGCCAGAGCAAACCACATCGAGGTCCCTGCAGATAAGCATACAGACATTAGCGAAGAGCTAAAGGGACACGAGAACATAAATACGGCTCCTGAAGAGCACATGATGGCCAAACTAACAATGCGCGAAATGGAAGAGGCTATGAGAACACTAAAGAAAAGGAAATCTCCCGGAAAAGACGGGATAACAAACGAAATGCTGATGGGGCTGGGCCAAACAGCGAAGAAAAAACTACTATCAGTCCTGAACCAAAGCTGGAAAAGGGGTATTGTACCCCAGGCATGGAAAGATGCAATACTGGTACCAGTACCAAAAACAGGAAAGGACAAAACAGATCCAAATGGATACAGGCCCATAAGCCTACTGAGCTGTGTCGGCAAGCTGATGGAACGGATGATAAACACCAGACTGATGTGGCATCTGGAAGAAAAACAAATACTAATTCCACAGCAAGGCGGCTTTAGACAGCACAGATCCACTGAGGACCAGGTCATCCTCATAGCCCAGGAGATAGAAGATGCCTACCAGGCACAGAAACACACAGTAGCTGTTTGGGTGGATCTGGAAAAGGCATTTGACAAAGTCTAGAAGGATGGACTTAGAGTCAAGCTAAGAAGAAGTGATGTCTGTGGGAAGATGTACAAGTGGATCAACCACTACCTCAAACAAAGAACGGCCAGAATCCAAGTACAAGGGCAGATGAGCAAAAAGGTGACACTCGAGCAGGGAGTACCCCAAGGGGGACTATTGTCCCCCACACTCTTCCTGGTATATATAAACGATATTACAGAGAATATACCAAGAAGAGTCCATAGCTCAATGTTTGCAGACGATCTGGCTATGTGGACATCTGAAAAGAATCTCACCATAGCAAGAAATCGGATGCAGACGGCCCTAACATCGCTGGAAGAGTGGGCGAACTCATGGCTGGTCAAAATAAACGAGGAGAAAACCCCGTGCACAATATTCTCGCTCTCATTAAAACCCCAAAGTACCAAATTAAGCCTAAATGGCAAAATCCTGCAGCCAAACGACAACCCAACCTATCTGGGAGTCACATTTGATCGGCGCATGACATGGAAATGTCAGATTGAGAGAAACCGAATGAAAGCCAGAGAAAGAATGGCGATCATGAGGAAACTTGCTGGCACAAGCTGGGGAGCAGACGAAGGCATACTAAAGAAACTGTACACTGGAAGAGTGAGACCAGTTCTCGAGTATGGCATTGCGGCATGGACAACAGCAGCGAAGGCGAACTTCGATAAAGTTAACAAACTTCAAAACCAAGCCATGAGAATTATAACAGGTGGCATGAAGTCAACGCCAATTGTAGAACTTGAAAAGATTACAAAACTGCAATCCATGACCGACAGAAGAGACTGCAGAGCCCAGCTGCAGTCAGAGAAAATCCGAAGACTGACGGACCACCCAATGTACCAGAGACTAAACAATTTGGGAACTGGGAAACTAAAGCGGAGAAACTTTGCAGAAATAGCCAAAGCAAAGATGCACGAAGATCCCATAAACGCTCTAACAACACCAAAACCCATCACTACTGTACGAAAACCTACTTGGAGGCAGGATATATTTCCAGAGGTGGTAGAAAATATACCAGGTATTGCAAACAAAAACTGCCAGACTGAAAAAGAAAGGAGAGACACTACCCTAAGCTTCATAACGAAAAGCTACCCAAGCATGGACTGGACCCATGCATACACCGACGGTTCTGTAACAAACACTACACAGAACGGAGGGGCAGGAGCATTCCTGAACTGGTAAGTACACAAGCAATTTCAGAGCGGAGGCAGAGGCACTGAGGGCGGCAGTGGAAGAAATGGTAACACACAGTGAAAAGGAGAGCCATATAGTCCTGCTGACAGATGCTCTCGCCGTAGTCACAGCGCTAAAAAGCCAGAAAAACACTGAGCTTAATGACTTAAGAGCAGCACTCTGCAAACTGTGCCATCAGTCCGCACCAAAAAGGGTAGTGGTACAGTGGGTTCCGTCACACTGCAACATCCAAGGCAACGAGGAGGCAGACAGACTGGCAAAAGAAGGTGCAAGGCTACCACAAACAGATACCAGTATGACGTACGAAGAGTCAAAACGGCTTATCAAAGCCAGGTACATGACCAAATGGGAAACCGAACATACTGGTTACACCAAAAACGATGCCTATTACCAGTTGAACCGAAGAGAGCAGGTCGTTGTCTTCAGACTTCGCACTGGCCACAACAGACTGAGGTACCACCTATTCAACAAATTGAAGATAGGGTGTACCGACGAATGCCCGTGCGGTACTGGTAAAATGACCACTGAACATCTGCTGCAGAACTGCCCGACATACGAGGATCAGAGAGAGCAGATGTGGCCATTGCCAGTGGAACTGCAAGACAAGCTCTATGGTAGTGGCGAGAGTCTCAGGATGACCGCCGCTTTTTTCGAGAAAATAATGGTTACTGTCTGACTGTGTACGCAGAAGAAGAAGAAGAAGGTACACGAAACGTGTGAGTGCTTCAGTTCAGTAGGCGAGATTGGTTAGCTCATCATTTCGTTCGGCGTCATTTGTTATTTTGGTTAAATCAGTGGGCGAGATGTGTTAGTTCGTTAAATGTGTGGGCGACATGTGTTAGTTTGTTAGTTCAGTGGTCGAGATTTGATGTCTCGTTAGTTCAATGAGCGCGATTTGTTAGTTGGCTAGTTCAGTCGGCGAGAGTTTTTTAATTGGTTAGTTCAGTGGGCGAGATTTGTTAGTTTGTTAAATATGTGGGCGACATGTGTTAGTTTGTTAGTTCAGTGGTCGAGATTTGATATCTCGTTAGTTCAATGAGCGCGATTTGTTAGTTGGTTAGTTCAGTGGTCGTGATTTGTTATCTCGTTAGTTCAATGAGCACGATTTGTTAGTTTTTAGTTCAGTGGTCGCTATTTGTTAGTTAGTTAGTTCATTGGACAAGTTTTGTTAGTTTGTTAGTTCATAGGGCGAAATTTGTTAGTTGGTTAGTTCAATGAGCTTGATTTGTTAGTTGGTTTTTTTGGTGGGCGAGATGTATAAGTTAGTTCATAGGGCGAGATTTATTAGTTTGTTAGTTCAGTGGTTGAGATTTGTTATCTGGTTATTTCAATGAGCGCGATTTTTTAGTTTGTTAGTTCGGTGGGCGAGACTTATTAGTTCGTCAGTTCAGTAGGCACGATTGGTTAGTTCATCAAATCGTTGGGCGTCATTTGTTTTTTGTTTTTATCGGCGGGACTGATTTGTTAGTTGGTTAAGTCACTGGGCGAGATTTGTTTGAAGGTCCAATCAGTGGGTGGGAGTTGTTAGTTAGTTAGTTCAGTGGGTGATATTTGTTAGGATGTTGTTTCATTGAGAAAGATTTGTTAGTCAGTCGGTTCACTGAGCTAGATCTGTTAGTTGGTTCTTTCAGTGCGCGAGATTTCTTAGTTCATTGGTTCAGTTGGCGAGAAGTGTTAGTTGATAATCTCGTTTGGCGAGAATTGTTAATTGGTTATTTCGGTGGACGAGAATTGTTAGTTGGTTAGCTCAGTGGTAGAGATTTGCTATATGGTTAGCTCAATGAGCGCGATTTGTAAGTTGGTTAGTTCAGTGGACGAGATTTGTTAGTTGGTTAGTTCCATGGACGAGATTTGTTATTTGGGTTGTTGAAATGGCGAGATTTGTTAGTTGGTTTTTTCAGTGGGCTAGATTTATTAGTTGGTTAATTCAGTGGGCAAGATTTGTTAGTTGGTTAGTTCAGTGGGCGAGATTTATTAGTTGGTTAATTTAGTAGTAGAAATATGTTAGTTTGTTTGTTCAGTGGGCGAGATTTGTTAGTTGGTTAGTTCACCTAGCGAGATTTGTTAGTTGGTTAGATCAGTGGGCGAAATTTGTTACTTGGTTAGTTCAGTGGACGAGATATGTTAGTTTCTTAGATAAGTGGGCGAGATTTGTTAGTTGGTTAGTTCAGTGGGTGAGATTTGTCGCCCAGTTCTTGACTTTAAATACGAAGCAGGAGAAACCAATAAAATTGACATAAAGTTCCTGACTTGAAGGCGAGATAGGGAGCTTAAAATATTCAGACTCTATCGGAGCAGAATGGTAAGAAAGAAGGCCACTTATCGGGAAAGGACTAGAAGATTGACAGCTGGCAAGAACAAGTTAGTTTGTGTCAATTCTTGTGAGATAAATCTGTGTTAAAGTGGTAGGAACATTAGTTTAGGAATGATCAAGTTAAAGGACCATTTCGTCATTTAGTACAATTGAAAGACCTATATTACATTCATGTTCCTCTTGATGAACAATACAATACGATTCATGTGTTTAGATTATTAGTTGTAATTCGATTGTTGTTTGAAAGAATAAACTAATTAACTAGAGTTTTGAGTTCATGAGTGATAGTTGTTAGAAAGAAAGTCTAGAAGAGATAGTAATCTGCTACAACCAGAACAGTTTGTTAGTATCAGAAACGTGGTTCAAACAAGATTAGAAAAGTACAGTAAGTTAGACATTTTTGTTTTGGAGGTCTATTACACCTTCATAATGCGGAGGAACTCTAACGTCTGGTTCAGCACAACATACTGATTAAACATGTTAGTTAGAGTAAGGCAAAGTGTACTGACCACGACCCTCACCTCGGCTTCCTCGTAGCCCTCCCTGGAAACGGGCTGTTTTCATAGCAGCCTGTCTAACAAGGTGAGGGATCGACGTGGTCTCCTAAGTAGGGAGAGACGCATATAAATTCAGGCATCGCACAATCGAATGGAGGACTCCGGTCCACCTTTATCAGCATTCTCGGGATGCGAGGAAAGCTACGACAACCCGCCAGTTAACGTCCTTTTTAGGCCGCACAAAAAAGTAAACCTACTCATTGCAGGGAATTCATCATCAACAACAACAACAACAACAACAACAACAATCTTTATAATAATCAATGTTTCCATGATCTAGGATCCAGAAAGAGCAGGTTGGCAGATTGTCCTGGGGCCCATTGCTCACTAAGAAACAGACAAGTACGATAATTTGCTAAGTAAACTTTAAATTTGCTTTACAGTTAAAAATAGACGGGCAAATACCAAAATAGGCCAAAAGCTTCTCCTAGTCTGCAAATAGTATCGAGGAAAATGGAACATGCCAAATAGAAATAAGGAAGAGAATAATGGTAATTAAATCAGTTTTCCTCAACATAGTTCAACTAGTGAGATCCAAACAAGTCACTCACAAATTAAAAATGAGCGGGTGTTATATACACTCAGCTTTACTGTCTTAGTCTTAGTCTTAGTCTTAGTCGACCTGTACTTCTACAGTGGCTGATGCCCCTGTGCAGGTCCCAGCTCTTGTATGTTCTGGGCGTAGTCGGGAGAAGGGTTTCCTGCTTAGTGGGCTAGGCTCGAGCAGCCTAATACTCCACTGCGTTGGGACAAGCGCTTGGGAAGGGTGGTTAACTGTTGTGTGAGTCCATCTTAATAGACTCCAACACTAGAGCAAAGAAGACTTGCAGCTTGTTAGGCGCCTTCTATGCTGCTCTAAACAACAAACTTAACCATCGCCGGTGTTATGCCATGTTCCACAGTTAGTCCCCTCTTACGACACACTCTCTTTTGGGGCAGTGGTGTTATTCGTGTTCTTGTCATTCACAAAGTCCCCAGCAGACGACGCGGTACGGATGTGTCGGACCGAAAGGTGCAAATAACGCAGCCAATCTGTAAACTAGCGACACAACGAATCCTGCTCTCAGGACTACATCATGCTATGCTACTTGCAAAGGCCTGTTCAGAACTTGGTAGCCGGAGATTGATAACGAACGTAGAAGCAGAAGAAGAAGGACAATGAACAAACGATTGGGAACGAAATGTATTTCTTTCAAAAGTTGATAAATGACAAATAGGAAGTATCTTCTGAAAAGATAAGAAAACAAGAAAGGAAATCTTGAAGAAACTAAACGTGTAAAACAGTAATGATGAAAGAAATCAGAGTCTCTGCCACTTCTCATGTTTTGGTCTCATAAAAAGACATAACATCCTGAAAATAATGATGGAAAGAAAAGTAGAGGACAAACAAACCAAATGGTAACCAACAGCTTACGTAAGAGAATAACATGAATATATGTGTATGGAAACTTTTAGCTGATTGTACCATCGAGAGAAGTTAATTTGACGTCCATTGCAGCCAACCACACCTGTGGAGATAGCCCATGCAATAAACAAATCACCGGCATTGCCAAACAGGGCAGGCATGTCTAACAGGGTCAGTAAGAAATATGGTGCTCATGGTCATATAGTTAGGGACCACAACCTTAAAGGCTGTAAACAAATAAATATGGTGTGTTATATTTCTACTTTGCTTGCATTTATGGAGTTTTTAGAGGCAGATGTTTTTATTAGGGCAATTATTTGAAACATCCAAATGATATGGATACCATCACAGCTCGTCGACTCTCAAATTAGATCGACAATGTCCTTAGCAGAGAGGGAAGACGACAGAGAGGCAGAACTAAGACAGCCTGGCGAAAAACCGTAGAAGCCTACAAGAAAATCAGGAATCAGAACTGGTGCACTGTACGAATAATGTTTACAGACCGCTTGAATTGGAAAGAGTTTGCGGCTGCCCTTAAAGACATCATTAGGTGGGATGATCACCGTGCCAGTCACTCACTGACCAAGGATCTATGAAGAGGAAGATTTGACTTGCAACTTATAACAAATCACACAGTACATGTAGTTAAAACTCATTTTCAAAAACACCACAAAGTAATGTAGTCAGGTCATCCCGTAACGGGTGAGGTCGTTGGGGCACACGTGAAGACATCCTCACAACCCCACGCCACCCTTTTCTGTCAGCGGCTGCTGCCTGTGCCACTTCTGGTCGGAAATTGGTCCATTCTTGTTTGTTGTCCTCCCACCTTTTTGGGGACGGCCTCTTAGTTATCTGCCTTGCACCTTTCCTTGGAGGATCGTATTTGCAAGAACATTCGATCTCGATATGTGTCCGCACCAAGCGAGTTTCCTTCTTTTGACAGTTGCCAATAGGTCTTCAAAAGGCCCTATTGCAGTTGTAATTTTATCTCGAATTTCCTCATTTGTAGCTCGATCTTTGTACATGACGTTTAAACGTCTTCGGAAATATCTCATCTCCAAGGCCTGTATCCTACCCTTCACTAAATGTCACATGTAACTGTTCATGTCTCAAAAGCATTGCGGAATATTGACAGGACCACTGTACTCATCAATCTGATTTTCGTGCATAATGCTAACCGTTTATCTTGCCAGCTTTTGTTAAGCCGTACAAGCACCGCTATTGTCTGTGCTATTCCGGCCAACACCTCATATTTTGATCCTTCATCACTGACAATCTACCCCAGATATTTATAACGGTCAACCACTTCGAATTCCTGACCATTAGCTGTTATTGGTAATTAATTGTGTCTTTCCAGCGTCTATCTCCAAGCAATAGTCAACAGCTGTTTCATCGAGCCTTCTGACCCACTCCTTGAGTTTTTCTTCTGAACACACCAGCCCGTCGATGTCATCTGCAAAACGACCATTGGTAATCGTTCGGCCTCCTATCTATACAATACCAAAGTGACCTTCAAGTGCCTCACTCATAATTCCCTCTTGGAAAATATTGAAAAGAGTTGGAGAGAGTGTACGACCCTGACTCACGTCAACTGATGTGCGTTACCAGTTCCCATTGGTGTGCAATGGTGTGTTTGCGCTCGACATAGCAACCCAGCTAAAAGTGAAATGAGTAGCCTGCCGATAAAGTGAACACACAAGTCAACCTCACCTCCAAATGGTGCACACTGGGAAACTATGGCTTCGAGGCTGTCGACAAACGAGACAATGGCTCACATAGGGATATGGGCTTCTCCAGGTCAGATACAGATGTTGGTCCGCACCGGCTTGGAGAGGAGATGAGCTCATGAGACAACCGCTCACGATTCACTCATGAAGACACAATTACAATCAACTATACCGGCTCGGTCGTAGCCAGGGTTAACAATGACCGAGCCTGCCGTCACACACTAGGTCGGAAGTGAATAGTGTGCTACTGGTGGAACCATTACGCTGAGGAAGGACAAGCTCACAATAGGAACATGGAGTGTCAGAACACTGAACCCGTGTGGTAAAATCAATGAGCTAACACACGAGATAGATCATCCTAGTTATATGCGAGGCTCAATTGAAAAAAACTTTGGCGACTTTACCATGGAGGAGGGCCACTAGTTCTACTTCAGCGGTAGGGAGGATAAACATTTACATTGAGTTGGGATACTGATACATACAGACACAGCCAGATGCGTATTGGGTTGTCTCCAAATATCTAGCCGTTTTACCATCTTCCGGCTAAAGGCAACACCGTTTAATATTATTATTTATATATTTATATTATATATTATTTCTAGACCTTTGTTGCAGGTAGCGAGGTAGTGGTGGAATTTCTGACACACATCTGCAACAAAATATGGAAGACAGGAAACTGGCCGGACTTATGGACAAAATCAATGGTTATACCATAAAATAAGTTTGGAAACCTAAAGCTGTTCCAAAATTACAGAACAATAAGCCTTATCAGCCACCTTAGCAAGGTCATGCTTGGATTAATCCTCGACCGATTGAAACCCCAAGCAGAGAACATCATCTCTGAGGAGCAAGCAGGGTTCAGACAGGGAAGAAGCACTACATAACATATATTTAATTTAAGGCTGCTAAGCGAGAAATATCTAGAACATCAGCAAAACCTATATCATATGTTTGATGATTGTAAAAAGGCGTTTGATAGGGCACGGCATAACGGGCTATGGGCAACGATGAGGATGTATACAATGAACGGAAATATTATAAATGTCCTTTAACACCTGTATGACAAGGCGTCCAGCGCAGTTCTTTTGAATGGGAGGCGAGGGAACTGGTTACGTACATCAGTAATGTAGTACAAACTTCAATAACAAAAAATCGCAAAGTAATGTAGTAGAAATTCGATTACATAAAATCACACAGTAATAGCTGTCCATTGTTGTCGATGAGGACCGCCGATATCATCCTTGTCACATATTTCCCTGTTGGGTGACGGGGAATCAGGGTTCGATTCCGGAGAGGGAGCATGAGAAACGGCTACCACATCCAAGGAAGGCAGCAGGCGCGCAACTTACCCACTCCCGGCACGGGGAGTTAGTGACGAAAAATAACAATACGGGACTCTTTCGAGGCCCCGAAATTGGAATGAGTACACTTTAAACCCTTTAACGAGGATCTATTGGAGGGCAAGTCTGGTGCCAGCAGCCGCGGTAATTCCAGCTCCAATAGCGTATATTAAAGTTGTTGCAGTTAAAAAGCTCGTAGTTGGATCTCAGGCGCAGGTGGGGGGTCCGGCTCGCGCCGGTTCACTGCCCGTTGTCTCCTGCCCTACCGTCTGCCGGGTCTCTCCCACGGGTGCTCTTCGCTGAGCGTCCTGGGTGGCCGGCGCGTTTACTTTGAAAAAATTAGAGTGTTCAAAGCAGGCCTCGGCTGCCTGAAAAATGGTGCATGGAATAATGGAATAGGACCTCGGTTCTATTTTGTTGGTTTTCGGAACTGGAGGTAATGATTAACAGGGACAAACGGGGGTATTCGTATTGCGGCGTTAGAGGTGAAATTCTTGGATCGCCGCAAGACGAGCTACTGCGAAAGCATTTGTCAAGAATGTTTTCATTAATCAAGAACGAAAGTCAGAGGCGCGAAGACGATCAGATACCGTCGTAGTTCTGACCATAAACGATGCCGACTAACGATTCGCAGGAGTTGCTTCGATGACTCTGGGGGCAGCTTCCGGGAAACCAAAGTGTTTGGGTTCCGGGGGAAGTATGGTTGCAAAGCTGAAACTTAAAGGAATTGACGGAAGGGCACCACCAGGAGTGGAGCCTGCGGCTTAATTTGACTCAACACGGCCAACACTGAAATGATTGACATGCCGAGACCACTTTTCTGGGGTCTAATATGGAACTGGTGCTGGATTTAGAACCTCAGAAATCTGGGGTTATGCCCCCTGTGGCTCAGTTGGTCTGCATCGAGTGTTCTGACATAGGAATTGACGGAAGAGCACTATCAGGAGTGGAGCCTGAGGATTAAATTAACTTAACACGCCAATAATGTAGAATGACTGTCAAAAAAAGAGCACCTTCGTGGGGTCTAATAGTGAACATGTGCTGGAATTAGACCCTCGAAAATCTGGGGCTACCCTCTAAGTAACTTGATTGTCTCGCTAAAGTAATTGACGGAAGGGCATAACCAGGAGTGGAATCTGCGGCTTTATTTGACTTAACACGCCAATACTGTAGAACGACTGACAAATCGAGAGCACTACCGTTTGGGTCTAAAAATGAACGTACGCTGGTATTAGACTCACGGAAGACAAGTCAGATCTCAAACACTCTAATGAAAGAACGCTACGGAAATCGTGTTTAACCCCGCAGAAACCGCAGATTTCAAATACCTGGTCATTGACAAACAAAAGCCCTCAATAAATTCGTCTGACCAAATAGTGAACGGGTGCTGGAAATAGACCATCTAAAGACAGGTCAGTTTTACCCTACTAATGACAGGGCGTTGCTACGGAAAACCAGCTCATATCGAGAGGAGTCGCAGACACTTTGGTTCACGTACTAGGCTGATAAGCCAATGGCGCGAGGCTACCATGTTGGGGATTACGGCCGAACCCTTGTAAGCCGCAATCCCGCCCAAAATCTCAGCACCACTGCAATGGGAGGCTCCTACATGCTCAGGACCTGGGGCTTGCGCCCCAGCCCTATCCGGTAGAGCCGCAGCAAGAGGTCCTTGCCGTCCACCGATCAAAGCGGGCGGACAACTGCTTGATACTCACGTTATACGGCGATGGGGTGCGAAACCCCCAACCAAATACTTAGTACCTGGTCGGGGAGTCGAAAACAGTAGAGCAGCCACCCCACTGTGAACTGTCGAGACTCAACCAATGACCATGAGAGCTGTCCGCACACCAGGTGAACAACATCTCTGTGACATTACCAGGCTTGTCCTCTGGCTAAATGCACTTCGGCTACGATATCTACCTCTGTACGTTATCAGCCATATAACTATCATGCTGGACGCAGAAGAGATGCAGACCAGCGGACATTGCACACCTGCCCCACTGTGTCAACACCCCAGGTGACGGGGAATGCTAGGCGTAGCATCCCTGCATAGAAGCCAAGAAAATAAAGGGAGAAAGAGATACCCCACTCACATGCAAATGCTACGTTTCTGGCAGGACGTGACGATCCTGGGATACAGACACACTGGACTGCCTCTCTTCCGGGTAAACCAGTCCATCTCATACATCATCTCACATATCATCATTGCACCCTATAGACACGAGTAGTGAAGACTCGATAGTCTGGTAAGACAACTTTCATAAGAGAGACAACTCTGAACATAAACAACTGCTGCCTTGCAGATAGGCTGGGGACAGCCAAAGGCTAAGGAGGGCATCCCTACCGAAACGCCTGTTGAAATCGGATGCACGGGGCCTAACAAAACAGTGCAACGTAAATCGCAGCATGAAGACAGTACAATCTATTAGAAAAACGCATGGCGCTCATCCTGCGGAGTCCCGCCAGGCAGCGATAGTGCCGGGCCTCACGCCTCGAAGGAGCCCACCCTTGACTACTGGTGGTCACCCACCCATGTGTCGTGGAGTCAAGGCACATGGCTATGGGGCAACTTCTGTTGACCAAAACCTCAAGACCCTCAAAATACTACAGTGGAATGCGGAGGGAGTCATTAACAAAAAACTTTCCCTAACACATCACCTGCATGAAGGTAAGATTGACGTGGCATGTATCCAGGAAACGCACCTCAACAATAATCATAAATTCTCAATCAGGGGATACCAGACCTTCCGTCTAGATAGAGAAGGCCACAAAGGAGGGGTCCTGATACTGACCAGAAACTGCATACCGAGTAGCGCGGTATCTGTCAATCACACCGGACAAGCAGAAATTGTAGGAGTTGACATAATGGCTCAAGAGACGAAGCTCCGCATTTTCAATCTGTACGGACCACCAAATAGAGACCTATCGCTCTCGAGTATGGAGGTCAGAGACTCCAACTGCATAGTAGTTGGAGATTTCAACAGCCACTCGGAGAGATGGGGATACTCTGACACAGACAGCAGAGGTGACGAAGTGGAAGATTGGGAGATAGATGCAAATCTCTCCCTAATCAATAGGCCAGAGGATAGCCCTAGCTTCTATTCAAGAACATGGCATACCACCTCGACTCCAGATTTGGCCTTCTCCACACAGGACATACACCATAAAATAGACCGCCAGGTGCTAAACCAACTGGCAGGTAGCGACCACATGTCGATCAGGCTAACCATTGACATGGAAGTAGGCCCACAGGAAACAAAACCGCTCCCACGTTGGAATTACAAACGAGCCGACTGGGACAGATTTGCAATCCTGAGATGGGCTGTGTGAAACCATCAACACACGAAACACCAAAATGAAGCCCATGGTAGAGAGCCTAAGCAAGGCAATAATGCAAGCCGCCACTGAAAGCATCCCAAGAGGAGCTAGGAAAAACTATAAACCCTACTGGAATGATGAGTTGCAGAAAGTGGAAGATGCAGTAACAAATGCTAGGAACATGGCAGAGCGAGAAAAATCCATGGAGGCAAACATCGCCCTCAAAGCCGCCGTGGCGAAGTACAAACACATTCTCAAGCAAACAGCAAGAGAAAGCTGGAAAAATAAAACGGAAAATCTAAACCTGGACAAAGACGGGAACAAGCTATGTAAGCTAGTCAGAGCCATGAACGACGAAACCCCGTCAAATAAACAAATTACTATCAAGCAGGGCGAGAACTTGATCACAGGTAAGAAAGCCGCAAACGCCTTTGTCGATCACTATGCCAGAGCAAACCACATCGAGGTCCCTGCAGATAAGCATATAGACATTAGCGAAGAGCTAAAGGGACACGAAAACATGAATACGGCACCTGAAGAGCACATGATGGCCAAACTAACAATGCGCGAAATGGAAGAGGCTATGAGAACACTAAAGAAAAGGAAATCTCCCGGAAAAGACCGGATAACAAACGAAATGCTGATGGGGCTGGGCCAAACAGCGAAGAAGAAACTGCTATCGGTCCTGAACCAAAGCTGGAAAAGGGGAATTGTACCACAGGCATGGAAAGACGCAATACTGGTACCAGTACCAAAAACAGGAAAGGACAAAACAGATCCAAATGGATACAGGCCCATAAGCCTACTGAGCTGTGTCGGCAAGCTGATGGAACGGATGATAAATTAGAGACTGATGTGGCATCTGGAAGAAAAACGAATACTAATTCCACAGCAAGCCGGCTTTAGACAGCACAGATCCACTGAGGACCAGGTCATCCTCATAGCCCCTGGAATAGAATATGCCTACCAAGCACAGAAACACACAGTAGCTGTTTGGGTGGATCTGGAAAAGGCATTTGACAAAGTCTGAAAAGATGGACTTAGAGTCAAGCTAAGAAGAAGTGATGTTTGTGGGAAGATGTACAAGTGGATCAACCACTACCTCAAACAAAGAACGGCCAGAGTCGAAGTACAAGGGCAGATGAGCAAAAAGGTGACACTCGAGCAGGGAGTACCCCAAGGGGGAATACTGTCACCCACACTCTTCCTGGTATATATAAACGATATTACAGAGAATATACCAAGAAGAGTCCATAGCTCAATGTTTGCAGACGATCTGGCTATGTGGACCTCTGAAAAGAATCTCACCATAGCAAGAAATCGGATGCAGACGGCCCTAACATCGCTGGAAGAGTGGGCGAACTCATGGCTGGTCAAAATAAACGAGGAGAAAACCACATGCAAAATATTCTCGCTTTCATTAAAACCCCAGAGTAAAAAATTAAGTCTAAATGGCAAATTCCTGCAGCCAAACGACAACCCAACCTATCTGGGAGTCACACTTGATCGGCGCATTACATGGAAAAGTCAGATTGAGAGAAACCGAATGAAAGCCAGAGAAAGAAGGGCAATCATGAGGAAACTTGCTGGCACAAGCTGGGGAGCAGACGAAGGCATACTAAAGAAACTGTACACTGGAAGAGTGAGACCAGTTCTCGAGAATGGCATTGCGGCATGGACAACAGCAGCGAAGGCGAACTTCGATAAAGTTAACAAACTTCAAAACCAAGCCATGAGAATTATAACAGGTGGCATGAAGTCAACGCCAATTGTAGAACTTGAAAAGATTACAAAACTGCAATCCATGACCGATAGAAGAGACTGCAGAGCCAAGCTGCAGTCAGAGAAATTCCGAAGACTGACCGACCATCCAATGCACCAGAGACTAAACAATTTGGGAAATGGGAAACTAAAGCGGAGAAACTTTGCAGAAATAGCCAAAGCAAAGATGCACGAAGATCCCATAAACGCACTAACAACACCAAAACCCATCACTACTGAACGAAAACCTACCTGGAGGCAGGATATATTTCCAGAGGTGGTAGAAAATATACCAGGTATTGCAAACAAAAACTGACAGACTCAAAAAGAAAGGAGAGATACTACCCTAAGCTTCATAACGAAAAGCTACCCAAGCATGGACTGGACCCATGCATACACCGACGGTTCTGTAACAAACACAACACAGAACGGAGGGGCAGGAGCATTCCTGAACCTACCAAATGGCAGACAAATAACACTGTCATTCGCTACTGGTAAGTACACAAGCAATTTCAGAGCGAAGGCAGAGGCACTGAGGGCGGCAGTGGAAGAAATGGTGACACACAGTGAAAATGAGAGCCATATAGTCCTGCTGACAGATGCTCTCGCCGTAGTCACAGCGCTAAAAAGCCAGAAAAAAACTGAGCTTAATGACTTAAGAGCAGCACTCTGCAAACTGTGCCAGCAGTCCGCACCAAAAAGGGTAGTGGTACAGCGGGTCCCTTCACACTGCAACATCCAAGACAACGAGGAGGCAGACAGACTGGCAAAAAAAGGTGCAAGACTACCACAAACAGATACCAGTATGACGTACGAAGAGTCAAAACGGCTTATCAAAGCCAGATACATGACCAAATGGGAAACCGAACATACTGGTTACACCAAAAACGATGCCTATTACCAGTTGAACCGAAGAGAGCAGGTCGTTGTCTTCAGACTTCGCACTGGCCACAATAGACTGAGGTACCACCTATTCAACAAATTGAAGATAGGGTGTACCGACGAATGCCCGTGCGGTACTGGTAAAATGACCGCTGAACATCTGCTGCAGAACTGCCCGACATACGAGGATCAGAGAGAGCAGATGTGGCCATTACCAGTGGAACTGCAAGACAAGCTCTATGGCAGTGGCGACAGCCTCAGTATGACCGCCGCTTTTTTCGAAAAAATAACGGTTACTGTCTGACTGCGCACGCAGAAGAAGAAGAATGGGAGGCGAGGGAACTGGTTACGTACATCAGTAATGTAGTACAAACTTCAATAACATAAAATCACACAGTAATAGCTGTCCATCGTTGTCGATGAGGACCGCCGATATCATCCTTGTCACATATTTCCCTGTTGGGTGTGTGTGCTCATGTGGCTGAACAGGCTAATTCGGGCACGAAAACATCTGCTACATATCGGGGACCCGAGGTTTGTAGACGGGGATGGTGTTCCCGCTGCTCTGGATTTCCGCGTCTCGCGTCTGCTCTGGGCTTTCACAACACCTTCGTCTTCACCGGCAGCTACACCCGATTTGACTGCGCTTCTCCAGTCTGTTTTGTGCAAGACATTCCCAGGTGTCGATGTCTATCTGGAAACTTGTCAGTGAGTCCTTCAGACCGTCTTTAAAACGTTTCTTTGGGCGCCCTCTCTCGCGCCATCCTTCTCTCAGCTCGCCGCAGAGAAGCTTCCTTGGGAGCCGCTCGTCTGACATACGGACGAGGTGTCCGGCCCATCCTAGTCGTGCTTTCTGTAGCAGTGCATGTATGCTGGGCATGTTAGCCATCGAGAGAACCTCGATGTCAGTGACACGATCTTGCCATCGGATGTGGAATATTCACCTCAGGCAACCTGTGTGGAAGTGGTTTAACCTCCTTGCATGTCCAGAGTATACAGTCCAGCTTTCGCAAGCGTATAGTAGGGTTGGAATGATGGTTGCACGGTAGACGTTGAGTTTGGCCTTGACGCTGATTCCACGACGTGCCCAGACCATAGAGCGCATTCTACGAAAGGCTGTGCTGGCCTTTGCTATTCTGCTTGCCACCTCATCGTCTAGGCTGACAGATCTCGACAGCGTGCTGCCCAGGTATTTGCATTTATCTACGGCATTCAGCGTCTGCCCGCTGACTGAAGTCTGGTTTTGTGTACGGCATACCTGGTGCTGGTTGGTACATGACCTCTACTTGTTTGGCATTTATGGAAAGGCTACAATTTTCGCATGCGGTAGACAACTGGTCTATTCCAACCTACATGTTCAGTTCTGAGTTGCTCATTAGAGCGTAGTCGTCAGCAAATACAAGTTCCCTGATTATCTCGCCAGCCACTTTGTTTTTTGGCCTTTATTCTTCTGGGATTGAGTAATTTGCCATCTGTGCGGTACTTTATAGGTATTCCAAGCTCCAGTGATCTGAAGGCGTCTGTCATCGTGGCCGCGAACATCATGCTGAACAAAGTCGGGGCGAGTACACATACTTGTTTTACTACGTTTGATACTAGAAACGTTTTAGAGATTGCACCGCTGTCCAGTACACGAGCACACACGCCTTCGTGTAGCTGTTTCACCATTGTTATGAACTTGTTTGGGCAGCCAAACTTAGACATTATCATCTACAGCCCTCCTCTGTTTACTATATCAAATGCCTTTGTCAAATCAATAAATGTGGTGTACAAGGCCTGATTTTGTTCTCGACACTTCTCTTGTACTTGGCAAGCGGCAAACATCATGTCCCCAGTTCCTCTTCCGGCTCTGAATCACATTGGCTTTATGGGAGGTGGTGGCTTTGTTCAAGATGTTTGTTGAGCCTGTTTAGCAGTAAGCGCGCTAGGATCTTGCCTGCTACGGAGAGTAGCGATATTCCACGATGATTGTCGCATTCCTGGCGGTTGCCTTTTCTTTTGTACAGGTGAACGATTGAGGCTTCCTTTAGCTCCTGCGGAATTTTTCCTTCAGCCCACATGTGACAGAACAGTTCAGTGATCCTTCTGGGGAGGGATATACCAGCTGTCTTATATACCTCTGCTGGTATTGCATCAGATCCTGGAGCTTTTCCTATAGATAGTGAACTGATTGCCCTGTCGACTTCCTCCTCAGTGATGACTTCATCCAACGCCAGGTTCAGTTCCAATTGCGGCATTCGCCGGATGGCCTCTTCATTTATGGACGATGGGTGGTTTAGTATTTTGCAGAAGTGGTCTGCCCATCTGAACCGTATCTGTTAGCAGTGCTCTATTCGCACTGCGAACTGGAGTATTACTAGAGGGCTGCTGGCCGTAGAGAGCTTTCAGTGCCTCGTAAAACCGTTTGGTGTCATGAGGCTCGGCGAACATCTCAATTTCGTCAGCTCTTTTGCTAAGCCAGGAGTCTTGCATCTCTCTAAGCCTGGTCTGGACAGCTTTTCGAGCAGTATTGAAGGCTGCTTTTGCTGCCGGAGATAATGTGTCACTCTGGTATTCCCTATGCGCTTCATATTTTGCATCGAGAAGGCCCTGTATTTCCAGATCGTTCTCATCAAACCAGTCCTTATGGGTGCGCGTGAGTTGGCCAATGTGATTAACAGCTGTATCGTAGAGTGTGTTTCTCAATGCTGCCCAGTTCTCTCCGATGTCGTTCTTTTCAAAACGAAGCTCAATAGTCTGTGGTCAAGCTCTTCCTGGAAGCATTCTCTCGTGCGTTTTCGTATTTCAGCTGAGAGACATTTAGCCGCCTCGGTGGTTTCTTTCCCTGTAGTACACAATCCATTAAAAAAAAATAACACTGTAATGTAGTATGAATCCATTAAAAAAAAATCATACAGTAACGTAGTATACACTACATTACACAAAAATCACGCAGTTCCTAGTCGACCTGTACTTCTACTGGGGCAGATGCCCATGTGCTCTGGTAGGAGCTGGTTATAGCCGGGAGAAAGATTTCCTGATTTGGTCGGCAAGGCTTGAGCAGCTTAATATTCCGCTGCGATTGGTGGTTAACAGATTTGTTAGTTCATCTTAATAGACTGAAACAGTATAGCAAAGTAGACCTGCAGCCTGTTAGGCGCCATCTATGCTGCTCTAAACAAACCACCTAACCATGGCCGGTGTTATACCATGTACACAGTGAGTCGCCTCTGTGAGGCAGTGGTGCTATTCTTGTCATTGTCATTCACAAAGACCCCGGCCGACCCCTCGAGATGGAATCACATAGTAGTATAGAATGAACATCATTTCCAAAGAACCCTATATGAATATAGTATAAATTTCAATACAAAAAAAACAGTAATGTAGTACAAATTCCATTTTGTTTAAATCACACAGTAATGTAGTACAAACTCCAATTTAACAAAACACACAGAAATATAGTACACACTCCGTTTTGAAAATTCACACAGTAATGTAGTACAAACTCTATTACAAAAAGTGGACACCCTCACGCATATAAATTATGGACGATAAAGGGTCTTGATCAGTTATGGGACACTGATCCAGATGTAAGCAGTTGAGCCCCCTGGAGGTTCTGAATGCGTCGTGTCCTCGTGTTCAGACATCTCAGCCAGTGCTCTTCAGCCTGGTCGCTAGCTCCCAGTAGTGGCCGGTTTTAGCTTGCTGGTGGGCGGCAGGAGTATAATTACATGTTGTATTAAAAACATTAAAAACATTCATGCAATCACGGAATGTTAATGTAACTGTCTCTAATAGGACTGTCTAGAAGTGCCCAGAACTCATGTTAATTTTGTCTTTGAGCGCGATCCATGACCGCAAGAAAGGTCCATCTGGCTTGATCCAGAGGGGCGTCAAACTTGTATAATGACTGTATTATACCTATCTTCACTCTTCAATAATCCGAGTCGACTTCGTCTTGTACACCTGTCTTTAGCATAATCCTGTTTACACCTACACATACCCTTCTCCCTTTGAAGGTTTGTTCTTGTCTCTCTTCTTCTGCCAATACCTTATTGACAGCTAATATTCGAAATAAGTACGGTACACGATGCTATTCGTCGTTTGATGTTGTTGAATAGATTGTCGAAGTGATTTTTGATTTGTTGGTACTGTTAGTATTGTGTTCTGACATTGACTAATACAGAAGGCATGTCTTTAAAAAGAATGGATTTTTAAATAAAAAGGTAATATATTTTTTTTTTGTCGCCTTTTTTCTCAATTCCCCAAGGCGGCGGTGTGCGGTGCACTACGGTTTTTATTTTGCGCAAGTCGACCCAGTGCATCCGACTTCGGCATGCATTTTATGTAAGGGTCTGCTTTCTCCTGCATTTTCTAAGGGTTTGCTTCGCCGGGGTAACGACCGGAGCTGTGATGGGGATCGAACCCAGCAACTTCGGGTTATGAACCGTGTCCCTTAACCACTAGGCCACGCCTTCCCCAAAAAGTAATATGCAGTTTGTTATTTACCAGAATACTTGAAGATCGGTTTCATGAAATGTATTACAAACACAGTTCCCAATTCGTTGACTGTGCCACAAGACATTTCATAACGAAACAACGAAACCAAGTCGATTGGAAGAACATCTCATACAAAACATCAACAAAATAAAGATAAACAAATGGAATTCTTAAAATAAATGTATAAAAGATTTCAAATTCGTTCTATAAAAACTGTATCGCTCAAGAAACAAAATGCATAGAACGAAGATGGATTAA
This sequence comes from Ariolimax columbianus, assembly GCA_036924085.1. NCBI lineage: Eukaryota > Metazoa > Mollusca > Gastropoda > Stylommatophora > Arionidae > Ariolimax > Ariolimax columbianus. Next base: position 67,247,597 of record JAVGWX010000005.1, on the reverse strand, counting down.
CTGCAGCTTCTGGTAAATCACAACTAATTGCAAGAAGTGGTTAAAGTCATAACATTAGATAAACTTTGATAATAACAACAATCAAAGAATGTATTTCAACAGTAATGAATGAGAATCCAAAGGAAGTTATAAAAACTGTGCACTTTAACGATACCACAGCACGGCAACGCATTGTCGAACTGGAGTCTAATGATAAATCTAAACTTACAGCTATTCTCAAAGACTCATCATCTGCTACGCAGTTGAAGAAGTAAACCATTGCAGATAATAATGCTTTATTGATGAAAACAAACAACACATTGCAGGAAGAAATACTAACACATAATACTAACAAGCAATTAAAACTGAAGATCATGACAACAAGCATATTCCCTGTAGCAATGTATGGGCGCGAGACATGGACTATGACACACGCAGCAAGAAATAAAATTGGAACGTGCAAAACAAAATGTTACAGAAGAATCCTAAAAATCCCTTCGATAAAGAAAGTGACAAATAAAGCCATCATAGAAGACTTGAATGTTGAAGAAAACTGGCTCATTAGCAATGTTGTGTTTCGGAAATTTATATTTTCGGCCATGTCAAACTTCATGACCGACTGGAAAGAACGGTCCTGGATGGCATGGTACCTGGAAGGTGACGCAGGAGTCGACTAAGGCGAAGGTGGGTACAAGATATCAAGGGAACTCTAAACATGAACATGGAGCAGGCGGGAAGATTGACTGCAGACCGAGAGTCATATCGGCTGGCTGTAATGAGAGCGATGTTCTACAAAGGACATGCTTCATGTTGATGATGATATCTTTGTAATGGGATGCATTAAAGAACTCATCACTTTATTTTCACAGACTATGAGAAGGCATTTGACTGTTTAGACACAGAATCATTTTGAAAATTATTATATCAATATGGAAGGTATTTGAATTTCACTAACATAATTAAGAAATCGTACAAACATGTGAAGTGTAGATTTCTACATGACAGAGAGTTTTCAGGGTTCTTTTATATAAGAATTGCAGTGAGACAGGACTGACTGTATCTTACCACCATTTCTATTTCTACTATCTTTTGACTGGATTATGGAGAGCATGACTTTTACATACAAAAATGTAATTCTGTGGCTTTTGAAGAAAAGGCTTGATCTGGATTTGCTGGAGATTGTGTTCTTCTGTCTCACAATCACACTCAAATACAAAATAAAATAAATGTACTTACTGAAAGTAGGTCTGAGCGTACACAGAAAAATACCAAAAGATTATGAGAATAAAGAAAGTGAACGACACTGAGATTGTACTGGGAGACACGGTGCAACAAAAGATAGAATCATTAATATATCTTGCTAGCAATATAGATAATGTTGAAGTCACTGATAGAGAGATCAAATTAAGAATACAAAATATGAGATGGGCTTTTATTGCTTTATGGAATTTGTGGAAATCAAAAGAAATTTCAAAAGTCCACCACAAAAATACAGATCTTCAACTCCAATATAAAGTCTGTGTTATGTATGGCTCTGTGATATGGGGTACAGCTAAACATGTTCAAGCTTTCATCAATGGGTGCCTGCTCTGGCTAGGGGAAATAAAATAGTATGAAGTTGCTGATATAGAACTGTGAGAAAAAATCGGACAGATGCCAGTGCGACTAGATGTAAAGAGAAGACGTTGGGTAGGATATACATAATGGGAAAACCACTGACAGCATTACTAGGCAGAAACTGTTTTGGAATTATCAAGGCAAGAGAAGTAGGAGAAGACTTAAGCACTCATGGAAAAGATAGGTTGAGAGAAACTTAAAAACGGCAGGAAAAATGGGGGCGGAGCTGAAAATGATAGTGCATAACATATAGACTTTTTGGCGACTATGTGTAATACACATATACTCCACAGGGAGTTGAAGGGTTTTGACTGATTATTATCTTTGTAATCTGGTTAACCCTCCATAGCCATTGTTCTAGCTTGTTGACCTATTACACCTTATGCCTGGAACACGAAATATTTCTTGTACTCATAAGCACAGGGAGATGACTCACCTTCAACCACACATACACTAGTACAATAACTTATAAAAAAATGTACAACATACATTTTAAAAAAATCACGTTCAATAGAAAAATGGCTAACGCTTTCAGGAAACATTAACTGTATATGTGTCCAATCTATTATAGCTTTGACACAAATATTAAACATCAATTTATTTTTCTGCATATTTGTATCTAGTTTTTAAACATTTGATCAAACTATGTTTGAATATTCACCTGCAATTCAAATGCATGATCATGGGCCTAATCAAGTAAGTCATTTCTCAACTGTAGAAGTTATAATTGCATAGCACATATTTTGAGTTTACAAATTTACCCAAAATGTAAATACCAACACATACACAAGAACTCTTCATTAAATGAAAACTACACATGAGCCATAAATTATGTCATATTTACAATTATACGGAAACTGATTACACCGGATGTCTGAATTGATTCAATCACTCTAAAAATGAAATGTTGCTCTGTGTCAACTGCCGGAGCTATTTGCTACATGCTATACGCATGTGTTTCCTGAAATGTCAAACTATAACTGATGTATTGCGAGTGGCCACTTTCTGATGATTTGGACCGTAAATCGTTCATGTGTTAGCATATCTCAGTGTGAAAATAGCGAATAAAAAATACATAACACCCCAGCATGTTTTTAAATTCAGTAGGTAGTCTTGGACTAGATAGAGCAGAAATGTAGACTATCAGCTATCTACAGGCACAATCAGTATTCATACTATTAGTCATTTCCTGAGAGAGAGACTAAACACCCATTTAACAATCAATCAAAACATTTGAGCTTCCGCGTGGAGCACATGTGTTTAACAAATGTACGGCAAGCCATTCTGTCAGTCTGTCCTAGGCCGTTCGTGCCATCTCTGTCCATGTCTTCTCTATTTCCTATATGTTTGTTTTGAGCTCTCTTCTCCACGTGTGTTTTGCTATGATGGTACATCTTATTCTTCGTGGATTCCAGAACAGAAACTCTTGAAAGGCTATTAGCTCGTTTCATTAACCATTTTCAGTCCTAATTTTGGTTATTTGTGTCTCTCAGTCTGGGCCAAAATGCAGGAATTGTGTGCGTCAAAGTTTTGTTCAAAATAAAATGTATTATTATTAAATAAATTAAGCTAAAATGATGATCTAAACATCGTGAGACACATAATTAAATTGTCTTTGTCATGCAGTTTTCATAATAAAGATTGTATATAAAAATTAAACATTAAATAAATGACATTATTGCAGAGGTGGAAATTGGAAATTATTTCCTTTAATGTGTTCCAGTCAAAGTCTGAATCAAGCGTGTGATAAAATATCCATGAGTAATCCAGATGCATGATCATTGGACTGAAATAATAAATCGTTTCTACGGTCCTGAAGTCCAATTTTATTTGCAATAAATGGGTAGACCTTCAATAACTCTGGAATCGACCTGCTGGAATAATCGCACATTTAAGTGCCAATTGTGCATGTGCTGATGCAACCATCACGTGGAACCGTCAACAATGTTAACTCATTCAATCCAACGAGCTGATACAACGACTTCCGGATTTTTCCAGAAAATACAGGAGCCGATATATCAGCTTTTGCGACTGTTCACAAAATCACATATTTTCCCACTCGTAGTTCTCCTAAACATTTGGATAGAGGCGGATGTCCAGATTTTGTACTTTTCATTTCTGGAAGCGTTAGCGTGTGTTTCGTTGAGAAAATGTTTATTCTCGTAATTGGAAATCACAATTTTTTTTCGGAGGGCAGCCTTGAATTTAGCACATGCCTCTTCAGTCAGACCAAATAGAGTTTTTACAACACAAGCTCAGTAATGGTTAGATTATATCTCTTCAGTCAGACCAAATATAGTTTTTACAACACCAGCTCAGTAATGGTTAGATTATATCTCTTCAGTCAGACCAAATATAGTTTTTACAACACAAGCTCAGTAATGGTTAGATTATATTATTGATAAAGGTAGTAATGATGAAGATATCCATCGTTTTGATAGCGATATTTCCATTTCTTTATCTAGTCTTAGTTCTAAATTGAGTGATGACAGTGAACCTAAATCTACTGACGATTGGGCGATGCTCTCTTCTGTCTCAAGCAATCTGCAATGGTAGTAACAATTCACAAATTCATTAAAGGCTCAAGATCCGCGACAGTCATACTAGTGTTTATAATATAAATGTGTATACGTATATATTTAGTATAGCGGGAACATTCTTTCTGGGTTTGCGCAAATTGTAAAAACTCACACTGATGATGATTGGTGTTTTTTTGTTTTTAGCACTTTTTCAACGTCACGGGCCTTCAGTCAAATAATGAATACTATGAAAACAACTGTCCCCAATTTAGGTGTAACTTTCAGATCAACGTCCCCTGTGGATTACCGTTTGTTTCATCGACAATATCGTTCAAGATTATCTGGGTTGCTACTTTTTATTTCTTTACATTTGTCTTAGAGTAGTCATATGTTTGTGTACTTATGTTTTGTTTTCCTTCCCTGCTCTAAGATCCCAAAACATGATACGATGGTCACTTGAGCCCCATTTCCCAATAGAAACGTTTTCAATCATATTTTCTGTTGTAGTAAAAACTAGGTCGAGTGTGATTTTGCCTATGGTAGCTACTTTTACATGTGTCAAAAAATTGTAAGTTATGCACTAAACAAGCGGTGTTGACTCTTTCAAGCGCTTCTGCCATTTCTCATTTTTTTCTGGAAAGTTGAAATCCCCAATTGATAATAATTTATCTGAACATATTTGTTCTATGCTACTAATCAGCTCCTCATCTTCCTCTTTGTGACTCGATGGAAATCTGTAGCATACTCCAATTACTTTTTTTCTCACCCCAACCCCTTTCTAATTCTCCCCATACACTTGCATTTAATAAAACGCCACCTACCGTAGCCTTGTCTCCGACTACCTTATCTTTCCTTACCTTTATATATGCCTCTATTTCATGTTCACTATCTGCATTGTCCTCATATGTGTATGAATCTGTTCATCACCTTATTTTTGGTTTTTATTCTTCTACATACACTTCCAACTTTTCTCTTTAATTAACTATGCTTCTCATAATTGCATAACACCATTTTAGTTTGATATTTTGTAATTATTCAAATTAATTCTTTTGTGTTTCATATTAATTTTTGCTTTTTCGCAACTGACTTCACACTTCCCTGGCCCCAACTCACCCTGTTGACTGCGTTCTCTATAGCACCCTTTGTTATGCATATATTTCGTCTCATACTTCATAGAGACTAGTTACCATACTAGTTATACTACGTTATACTAATACAATATATATTGGAAATGGTAAATACCAAAATATCAACTGTCACTGGTATTTACCTTACAACAACTCTCACTACATACTAGGCCTACGCTACAGTTACAGTGCAGACAGTGTATGAAGTACGCAACAAAGATGGCGCCATAAATGGATGCGGGTCTACACTGCTCTATTGTTTTGGTTCATTATGGATGCCGCCTGACCACGGATTTTCCTAGTTGACGAATTAAACCTGTCTTCAGGGAAACGTGGTGTTGTTTTCCGTTTGGACTGGTTAATTTATTCGTTTTTTTAAATATCTTCAGTCCGATTTTCCGGGTCTATACATCGGCTATATGAATGGCACTACGCTTAAATCTATGTCGTATTTCAATCTATGTTATACGGCCGAACTTCAAGAAATTGGGGTGCGAGAAATTTAGACACAATTATAATGAACTGAAAACAGCCGGGAAGAGATGACAGACTCACTCACACGCTGAGTGATGTTCCTACGACCTCTTTTGGTTATGGAAAAGGCACGACACACAACGTTATATGTCATCCCCTCTCCGCTGCCTTGCGGGATACATGTTTACGGAAAATGCGGAAAAGGGAGTAAATCTTGAGGACAAATCTGCATCCTATGTTATCTCCAGTCGTCTCGATACATATCTTGCTATTGGCCAAAGGTAGCTAAGGACAAGAGAGTGAGGGCGCAGTTTCTTCCGCATTTTAATACAAATCACCGCGCAGGTCACCCGTTTTAGCGGACACAGCAAGAGAAAAGACTGTCCATACTGCTGAACACAGAGAGTGGTCTTCATCACTTGTGATGGACGAACGAACGAACAAACAGTTGCTATCGCTCAGTATACCACGCTATTTAATTATGTCAAGAACACTAATTAGCTGTTGCAAGCAGGCTACTACATTTGAAATATATATGCTACAGTAAAGAGACTGTGTGGCCTAGGGTTGAAGTGTCCGTTTGACATAGATGGTTTGCTATTTTCGATCCACCACTTACGGGAAGTAATGGCAACCTATTGTACTGCACACTTGTCAAGAAATTTATATTATCCAAATAGGTGGCGGTTGTAAGAAGCAACATTCTGCAAAGGATATGCTACTTGCTTTTTATGCTACATTAAACTACATTTACAGCAATGTTATTATTTCACCAATTAATCTAGCTAGATTAAGTGAACATAATATAAATTAAACCTTCTTCATCGTCTACGTTCAACTAATCCTGCGTTTCTAGTCTAGTGAGGTTCACTAAAGAGAATGTGTTGAAAGCCTGCGGATACTTTTCCAGATGGACATGGTAAAATTACCTGACATCGTCTATTTTTCGCAAAGATGCAAAAGCATGGTTGGCTTTAAACCACGATACACTCGAATACGAACTTCTTCGTACGCTGTCAGACGTCAACCTTTTTTTGTTCGAAAAAAGCAGTGGTCATCCTGGGGCAGTCGACAGTGCCATAGAGCTTATCTAGTGTTGCCACTGGTGATGGCCACATCTGCTTTCTCTGGTTCTCGTATGTCTGGCAGTTTTGCAGCATATATTCAGCGGTCATTTTCTCTGTACCACACATGCATTCGTCAGTGCCACCTATATTCAATTTATTGAATAGGTGATACCCCAGTCTATTGTGGCCAGTGCGAAGTCTGAAGATCAGGACCTGCTCTCTTCTGTTCAACTGGTAATATGCATCGTTTTTTGTTGTTTAGCCACTATGTTCTGTTTCCAATTTGGTCATGTATCTATCTCTAATAAGCATTTTTGACTCTTCGTATGTAACACTAGTATCCGGTTGTGGTAGTCTTGCACCTTCTTTAGTCAGTCTGTCTGCCTCCTCGTTGCCTTGGATGTTACAGTGAGATGGAACCCGCTGTACCACTAATCTTTTTGGTTTGGACTGCTGGCATAGTTGACAGAGTACTGCTCTTAAATCATTAAGTTCAGTATTTTTCTGGCTTTTTAGTGCTGTGACTACAGCCAGGGCATCTGTAAACAGGACTATGTGGCTTTCATTTCTTTTGCATGTCACCATTTCTTCTACTGCAGCCCTCAGTGCATCTGCCTCCGCTCTGAAATTGCTTGAGTATTTTCCAGTTGCCACTGGCAGTGTTATTTTTCTACCATTTGGTAGGCTCAGGAATACCCATGCCCCTCTGTTCTGTGTTGTGTTTGTTACAGAACCGTCGGTGTATGCATGGGTCCAGTCCATGCTTAGGTAGTTTTTCTTTACGTACCTCAGGGTTATGTCTCTTCTTTCTTTTTCAGTCTGGCTGTTTTTGTTTCCAATACCTGGTATATTGTCTACCACCTATAGAAATATTTGCTGCCTTCAGGTAGGTTTGCGTACAGTAGGGATGGGCGTTGGTGTTGTAAATGCGTTCATAGGGTCTTCGCTCATCTTTTCTTTTGCTATTTCTGCAATGTTTCTCCGCTTTAGTTTCCCATTTCCCAAATTATTTAGTCTCGTATGCATTGGATGGTTTGTCAGTTTTCTGAGTTTCTCTGCTTGCTGCTGGGCTTTGCAGTCTCTTCTGTCTGTCATGGATTGCAGATTTGTAATCTTTTCCAATTCTACAATTAGTGTTGACTTCATGTCTCCTGTTATAACTCTCATGGCTTAGTTTTGGAGTTTGCTAATTTTGTCAAAGCTCGCTTTTCCTGCTGTTGTCCATGCCGAAATGCCATACTCGAGAACTGGTCTCACTCTTCCAGTGCACAGTTTCTTTAGTATACTTTCGTCTGCTCCCCAGCTTGGGGCAGCAAGTTTCTTCATGATTACCATTCTTTCTATGGCTCTCATTCGGTTTCTATCGATCTGACTTTTCCATGTCCTACACCGATCAAATGTGACTCCGAGGTAGTTTGGGTTGTCGTTTGGCCGCAGATATTTGCCGTTAAGACTTATTTTGGTGTTTAGGGGTTTGTTTGAAAGCGAGAATATCGTACATGTTGTTTCTTTCTCATTTATTTTGACCAGCCATGAGTTCGCCCACTCCTCCAACGATGTTAGGGCCTGCTGCATGCGATTACTTGCTATGGGGATATTTTTTTCAGAGGTCCACATAGCCAGATGATGTTTATATACACCAGGAAAAGTGTGGGGGACAGTACTCCCCCTTGGGGTACTCCCTGCTCAAGTGTCCCCTTTTCGCTCATCTGCCCTTGTACTTTAACTCTGGCTGTTCTGTTTTTGAGGTAGTGGCTGATCGATCTGTACATTTTTCCCACAAACTTCACTTCTTCGTAACTTGAATTAAGTCCCTCTGTCCAGACCTTGTGAACTGCCTTTTCTAGATCCACCCAAACCGCTACTGTATGCTTTTTCTCCTGGTAAGCATCATCAATTTCCTGTGCTATGAGAGTGATCTGGTCCTCAGTGGATATGTGCTGTCTAAAGCCTGCTTGCTGTGGAATTAGTATGTGTTTTTCTTCCAGATGCCACATCAGGCTGGTGTTTATCATCCGTTCCATCAGCTTGCCGACACAGCTCAGTAGGCTTATGGGCCTGCATCCATTTGGATCTGTTCTATCTTTTTCTTTTTTTGGTACTGGTATAATTACAGCATCTTTACATGCCTGAGGTACAATTCCCCTTTTCCTGCTTGGGTTCAGGACTGATAGTAACTTCCTCTTTGCTATTTTGCCCAACCCCATCAGCATTTCGTTTGTTACGCCAACTTTTCCGGGCGACTTATTTTTCTTTAGAATTCTCATGGCCTCTTCCATTTAATTCATTGTTAGTTTTGCCATCATGTGTTCCTCTGGTGCCGTATTGATGTTGTCGTGGCCCTTTTGTTCTTCATTAATGTATGTATGCCTATTTGTAGGAATATCAATGTGGTTTGCTCTGGCATAATGCTCTAAAAAGGCGTTTGCAGCTTTTTTTCCAGTGATCATGTTGTCACCCTGCTTGATGGTAATTTGTTTGTTTGATGGAGTTTCGTCATTCATGGCTCTGACTAACTTCCATAGTTTGTTCGCTTCTTTATCTAAATTGAGGCTTTCTGTTTAGTTTTTCCAGCTTTTTCTTGTTATTTTGTTTAGAGTGTATTTGTATTTCGCCGTGCTGGCTTTGAGGGCGATATTTGCCTCCATAGATTTTTCTCTCTCTGCCATGTTCGTAGCATTTGAGACTTCGTCTTCCGCTTTCTGTAATTCATCATTCCAATAAGGCTTGTAGTTTTGCCTTGCCTCTCTTGGGATGGTTTTAGCGGCTGCTCGCATTATTGCTTTGCTTAGGCTTTCCACCATGGGTTTCATATTGTTAATCCGTGTTGATGGTTTCACACAGCCCATCTGTCAGGATTGCGAATCTGTCCCAGTCGGCTCGTTTATAATTCCAACGTAGGAGCGGTTTTATTTCCTGTGGGCCTAATTCACAAGATGGAGAATGTGGATTTTTGTATTTATGTAGTGACATTCGTTAATATATTTACATTCACAAATATAGCTCTAATCTAGTTGCATCTTGTCTTTGTGACCATTGTAGCTCTAGTCCAGTTATATCTTGTCTTTTGTGACCATTGTAGCTCTAGTCTAGTTACATTTTGTCTTGATGACCATTATAATTCTAGAATATGTAGTAACATCTTGTCCTGGTGACCACTGTAGTTCTAGACTATCCAGTTACATCTTGTCCTGGTGGCCATTGCAGTTCTAGTCTAATTACATCTTATCCTAGTCACCATTGTAGCTCTAGTCTAGTTACATCTTGTCTTGGTGACCATTGTAGCTCTAGCCTTGTTACATTTTGTTTTGGTGACAATTGTAGCTCTAGTCTAGTTGCATCTTGTCTTTGTGACCATTGTAGCTTAAGTCTAGTTGCATCTTGTCTTTGAGAACATTGTACGTCTAGTCTAGCTGCATCTTTATTTGTGAGCATTGTAGCTCTAGTCTAGTTGCATCTTGTCTTTGTGACCATTGTAGCTCTAGTATAGTTTAATTATATCTTGTCTTGGTGACGACTGTCGCTCTAGTCTCGTTACATCTTGTCGTGGTTACTATTGTAGCTCTAGTCTAGTTTAGTTACATGTTGTCTTGGTAACCATTATAGCTCTAGTCTAGTCTAGTTACATATTGTCTTGTTGACCATTGTAGCTCTAGTATACTTACATCTTTGTTTGGTGATCATTGTAGCTTTAGTCTAGATACATAATGTTATGGTGACCATTGCAGTTCTAGACTATCCAGTTACATTTTGTCCTGGTGGTCATTGCAGTTCTAGACTAACTAGTTACATTTTTTCGGGGTGACCACGGTAGTTCTAGATTATCCAGTGACATCTTGTCTTTGTGGCTATTGTAGTTCTAGACTATCTAGTTTCATATTGTCCTGGTGACCATTGTAGTTCTAGACTATCTAGTTACATCTTTTTGTTGTGACCACTGTAGTTCTATATTATCCAGTTACATCTTGTCCTGGTGGCCATTCTAGTTCTAGACTATCTAGTTACATCTTGTCCTGGTGACCACTGTAGTTCTGGACTATCCATTTACATCTTGTCCTGGTGGCCATTGTATTTCTAGACTATCCAGTTACATCTTGTCCTGGTGGCCATTGCAGTTCTAGTCTAGTTACATCTTATCCTAGTCACCATTGTAGCTCTAGTCTAGTTACATCTTCTCTTTGTGACCATTGTAGCTCTAGTCTATTTGCATTTTGTCTTTGTGACCATTGTATCTATAGTCTAGTTACATCTTGTCTTTGTGACCATTGTAGCTCTATTCTAGTTGCTTCTTGATTTTGTGACCATTATAGCTCTAGTCTAGTTACATCGTGTCCTTGTGATCATTGTAGCTCTAGTCTAGTCTCATTATATCTTGTCTTGGTGTGCGTTGTGATGTAGTTTACTGCTTGACTGCGATATTTGCACCTCTCGGTCCAACACAATCGACTTCAGCAAGCACTTTTTGAGTACCGGGTTAGCATTTCCTGTTCGATCCCTTCTCCTTGGCCAGTGTGCCCTGCTGCAGCCTGTTATCCAGGATCATCACGTGGAGGTGTAAAAGCGTCGTGGCAGCTCTGGTTCACTGCACCTAGCGCTAGCAGTCAGCTATGGGTCGCTGACCACTGCAGCTCATGCTCTGCTTAGCATCTTGATCCCAGATACGAGGTTAAGTTAGTATAGACGGACTTTAGGTTAACTTAGTGAACAATGAGGACATGAAGTTATGTTAGGGGAGAAGGAGGACCTCAGGTTAAATTGGGGTACCAGGATGTCATCAGGTTAACTTATGGAACAAGGAGGACATCATGTTAAGTTATGGAAAAAGGAGGACATGATGTTAAGTTAGTGGACACGGAGGACATAAGGTAAAGTTTTTCCCGATCCTCATCTTGTCGCCTACAAGCGTGACAGGAACCTGAGGGACTTGCTGGTCAATAGTCGCCTACACACCATCCCTCATAGCCTCCCAGGCACCAGGCCGTGCAAATATTCACGTTGCTGTGTTACCTGCCCTCATGTCATCCTTTCTCGCTCCATTACCTTTCCTAAGGCTGAATTCTTCATCAAAGAGGGGTTCACATGCAAATCTCGTAACCTCATCTATTCCATCATCTGCCGCCAGTGTGGTATGACTTACATTGGGGAAACTGGTATGGAACTACGGGAGCGTTTCCGCCAACACCTCAACGACATCCGCAACAGCACTGGTTCCCCAATTGCCAGCCACTTCAATGGTCCTGAGCACCGGGGTATGGCTGACGTCAGTGTCACTGGTCTAGTTTCGTGCCTCTCTGACGATCGTCATCGATTCGCCCTTGAGAACAGTCTTATCTCGAGTATGGGATGTCTCCAACCACATGGTATAAATATCTTCCATACTTTTTCTTAAACCCTCACACTGGCCCCCATCTATTTGTCTTCCTCCCCCCCCGCCTCCCCCATTCTTCCATCAGTTCTCTTCCCCCCTCTCTTATATCAATATCACGCCCTCCCGGCTTATATTGCCTTCTCATTGTTCTCCTATCTGGACCACTATTTGGCCACGCTTGGCTTATCAGGCATATTCCGCCACTGTTTGTTTGACCACTCCTATTTCAGTTTCTATCGAGTACTTGGCACAACCGGTCGCTTAGACAGAAAGCGTCTCCCACCTGAAACAGATGAGTTGACCATTTTGTCTTATATGTTGATTTGTTAGTTCAGTGTTGTTGTCCCTGATGAAGGCCGATTGGTCGCAACGTAGGTTTTGTTTGTGTTCTCGTCTCGGTGCGGTATCTGACCATACCCATTTTTAAATTTTGATTAAGCTCAACCTTAATCAACTTTTACTAGTTTTGTTTCATGTTTTTTTCCCATTATACACATCCACAGAACCGCTGCAGCCTCGCCTTATTTTAAAGGTAAAGTTAGTGGACAAGGTGGATATGAGGTTAAGTTAGCGGACAGGGAGGTCATGAGGTTGAGTTAGTGGACAAGGAGAACACGAGGCTAAGTTAGTGGACAGGGTGGATATGAGGTTAAGTTAGTGGACAAGGAGGATATGAGGTTATGTTACTGGGCAAGGAGGGTATGCGTTTAATTTAGTTGACAAGGAGAATATGAGGTTAAATTAGTTGACAAGGACGATATGAGGTTAAGTTAGTGGACAATGAGGATATGAGGTTAAGTTAGTTGACAAGGAGGATATGAGGGTAAGTTAGGGGACAAGGATGACTTGTTGCTAAGTTAGCGTGCCGATGGGTTATTCGGTTAGTTAGGTTAATTTTATGGACCAAAGGGATATGAGGTTAACTTAGTGGAACAATGGGGTGTGAGGTTATTTTAGTGAATAATCAGAGCGTCACGTCCTGCCAGAAACGTAGCATATGCATGTGAGTGGGGTATCTACTTGCTCCTTTTATTTTCTCGGCTCATCTGCAGTGATGGTACGCCTAGCATTCCCCGCCACCTGGGAGGTTGTCACAATAGGGCAGAGGTGCAATACCCGCTGGCCTGCATCTCTTCTGCTTCCATTGGGATGACTGATAGCAGAACGAGGTAAAGAGCGAGGTAGGAGTGCATTTAACCAGGGCACAAGCCTGGTCATGGCACGGAGATGTTGTTCGGCTGGTGTGCTGACATAGCTCATGATCACGGGTTGAGTCTCAACAGTTCGCAGTGAGGTGGCTGCTCTACTGCTTACGACTCCCCGACCGAGAACCTAGTTTTCTACTAGTGGTTTCACACCTCATCGCCGTATGGGTTGAATATCGAACAGCTTCCCACCCGTTTTAATCGGCGGACGGCAGGGACCTCTTTCTGCGGCTCGACCTGGTCGGGTTGAGACGTGAGCCTCATGTCCCAAACATATCGTAGGCTCCCATCGCAGTGTTGCTGAGATTTAGGGCAGGACTCCGGCTTAGAGGCGTTCGGCCATAATCCCTCATATGGTAACCTCGCACCACTGGCTTATCAGTCAAGCACGTGGACCAAATATCTGCGACCTGCGATTCCTCTCGAATTAAGCAGGATTACCGTATCAACGCCCTGTCATTAGTAGGGTAAAACTAACCTGTCTTCCGAGGGTCTAATACCAGCGCCCGTTCCCTATTAGACCCAATGACACAAGGGAGGGCATTTTAGTCAGTCAATGACCTAGTGTCTGAAACCTGCAATTCCTCTAGGGTTGAGCAGGATTACCGTAGCAACGCTCTTTCATTAAGAGGGTAAAACTGATCTGTCATCTGTGGGTCTAATTCCAGCACACGTTCCCTATTAGACCTATTAGTGCTCTCAGTCTATCAGTCATTTCACAGTGTTGGCGTATTGAGTCAAATTAAGCCGCGGCTCCTCTCCTGGTGGTGCCCTTCCGTCAATTCCTCTAGCGAACACTGGATGCGAGTCATACGAGCCACCGAGAGACTAGCCCCAGATTTCCGAGGGTCTAATTCCAGCACACGTTCCATATTAGACCCAACGAAAGTACTCTCGGACTGTCAATCATTTCAGTGTTGGCGTGTTGAGTCAAATTAAGCCGCAGGATCCACTCCTGGTGGTGCTCTTCCGTCAATTCCTTTAAGTTTCAGCTTTGCAACCATACTTCCCCCGGAACCCAAACACTCTATTTTCACGGAAGCTGCCCGCAGAGTCATCGAAGCACCTCCTGCGGATCGCTAGTCGGCATCGTTTATGGTCAGATCTACGACGGTATCTGATAGCCTTCGTGCCTCCGACTATCGCTCTTGATTAATGAAAACATTCTTGACAAATACTTTTGCAGTAGCTCGTCTCACGGCGATCCAAGAATTTCACCTCTAACGCGCAATACGAATGCCCTCGTTTGTCCTTGTTAATCATTACCTTCAGTTCCGAAAACCAACAAAATAGAACCGAGGTCTTATTCCATTATTCCATGCACCATTATTCAGGCAGCCGAGGTCTGCTTTGAACACTAATTTTTTCAAAGTAAACGGGCCGGCCATCCGGAATGCTCAGCAAAGAGCATCCGCGGGAGATGGCAGGCAGACGGTAGGGCAGGAGACAACGGGAATTGAACGGGCGCGAGCCGGGCGCCTGCCTGCGCGTGAGATCCAACTACGAGCTTTTTAACTGAAACAACTTTAATATACGATATTGGAGCTGGAATTACCGCGGCTGCTGGCACCAGACGCTCTCCAATAGATCCTCGTTAAAGGGTTTAAAGTGTACTCATTCAAATTACGGGGCTTAGAAAGAGTCCCGTATTGTTTATTTTCGTCTTTACCTCCCCGTGCCGGGAGTGGGTAAGTTGCGTGACTGCTGCCTTCGTTGGATGTGATAGCCGTTTCTAATGCTCCCTCTCCGGAATCGAACCCTGATTCCCCGTTACCCGTTACAAATATGGTTGGCATGTCACGTAACATCGACATTTGATAGGGCAGACAATTGAAAAATGCGTCGTTGGCACATGAGGTCATGCGATCAGCACAAAGTTATCCAAGTCACCAGTGGGGACGCCGCAACCCCGCGAGAGGGAAACGACGATTGGTTTTGAACTAATAAAAGCGCTCTTTCCGCGAGGGTCGGAGCTTGGTAAGCATGTATTAGCTCTAGAATTGCCACAGTTATCCAAGTAGGATCGTGTCATCTAAGGAACCTCGACTGATTTAATGAGCCATTCGCGGTTTCACCGTGAGACAGTGTGAACTTAGACATGCATGGCTTAATCTTTGAGACAAGCATATGACTACTGGCAGGATCAACCAGATATGTGTCGGAGACGGACGAACCACACACACCGGTTGGCGATGGATGGATGGATGGATGTGTAAAAAGCCTCAGCAGGACGCCCGCAGGGACAGACTGATGGGCGGACGGTTGTTCCATCCCTCACTCCGTCTACCTAAGACCGCCTGACAGGGGCCCGTACCCACACCAACCGACCGACCGACGGCTCGCTCGGGGAGGGATGGCAGCGCTCTGTGCAGAACGGATCCCAACGGCCCCAGCGATGATTTTCACTCGGACTGGATACGATTTTTGCCTGCCTGCCTGCTCTTCTCCGACCGGTTGGTCGGTCGAGGACAGGGCCTTTAGGCACGATTTCTGTTTTCCATTTGTCGGTCACAAGCTCTTTGCAAGAGAATGGACACAAACGAGACGAACTGTCGAGATTGGCTTTACGCCTTCGACGAACCACACGGACCACAGTAACGCACCGTTTCCAGCGGTACGACTCCTCCCAAAATGGTCCCGCTACAGTGCCGGGGAAAGACGGGCGAGCGTGTTAGGCAAGCCCGCGCTCTCACTCCGCCTGGCGGGACTGAGATCTCTGTACGTTAACTGGATGTGAGTCAATCGTGCCACCGAGAGACCAGCCCCAGATTAATTGTGTATCGTTTGGGAGCACGGCGCTGGGCATCGCGAATCGGCTATTCGTAGCTTGCGTTCTCCTATATTTATGGTGAAGCCTACTTTCTTGGCCTCCGCTTCCAGCTATGCTAACATCTGTGTTACTTCGATGAGTGTGATATCGAAGTCAAATCTTAGGTAGTTGAGTAATCTCCTATTTGTGGTGATGCCATACTCGATGCAGTCGCAATGACTTATCGTCGACTCCAGACATGCAGAGAAAACGTTGGCGGAGATCAGATCGCTTTGTCGGACTCCTTGATTCGTAACGATATGTATCGGTCGTGTGAATGGACGAATGATGGTGATGCACCTCTCGTAAAAATAAGAATGTAAGTTTGTCACATCGCAAGCTATGATGGCGTAATCATCAGCCAGTTTATTTCGATTACAGTCTTCTTCTTTATCTTCGCAGTTATCAATCAAATAATCGCACCTATCACTCTCATTTGCCTGATGATCCTTCTCAGACTTGTCTCATCTACAAAGAGTTTATCTGGCAATTTGTCTGGGGGAAGGCAATGAAGTCACTCTGCTCTTCTCGCAGAACATGTTCCACATTTTGTTTGTTCACCCCACATGGGCACATGTCTGTGTGTCCACTTGTTAATTTTTAGAACATATGATTTTTCAATTTGCAGTGACCCGTTCGAAGTCTGAATATGGTTCCTTTGCAAAGAGTAGTATGCTTCCGCTGTATCAGATCATTGGTGTTCTCTGTGCCACTTGTCTTTGAAGTTACATTGTATCATTGTCTTCATTTCTTCTCAGTTTGGGGTTTGCTGCCTCTCTCTTGTGCCTGTCTATCTGCGACCTCTTTTCCGTATATCTTACAGTCTACATAACTCCGCTGAATTTTCACTCTGTTGAAATTTCGGCTTGCATTCATGAGTGCTTTAGACAGGCTATTCAATTCATTGTTTTTGTGATCTCTGAGGGTCTTTATGACTGACAAAGAAACTGTAAGGAAGACTTTCTTGTCTCTTGTTGACATATTTCTTGTTTTCCCACGATGGCTTTTGCAGCTGCTCTTGGTGCCTCATACTCAGCTCTCAAGACGTTTGAGAATGTTCCAGTAGCCAATGAGATGGATTTCCTGTTCGCTATACAATGTTGTCTAAACGCCTCCTCCTCCATATTTCATACCTCTCGTTGATGATCTATCTGTATATATTCTAGTCCATTCTGTGGCTGGATATGTTTCTTGAATATATTATAAAGTTATATGTTTTTTATTTAGTTCTTTTTGAATGCATCCACGGCGAAATACAAATACACTCTCAAGCAAACAGCAAGAGAAAGCTGGAAAAATAAAACGGAAAGCCTAAGCCTGGACAAAGAAGGGAACAAGCTATGGAAGCTAGTCAGAGCCATGAACTACGAAACCCCGTCAAACAAACAAATTACCATCAAGCAGGGCGAAAACTTGCTCACCGGTAAGAAAGCCGCAAACGCTTTTGTCGATCACTATGCCAGAGCAAATCACATCGAGGTCCCTGCAGATAGGCATTCAGACATTAGTGAAGAGCTAAAGGGGCACGACAAGATCAATACGGCACCTGAAGAGCACATGATGGCCAAATTAACAATGAGCGAAATGGAAGAGGCTATGAGAACATTAAAGAAAAGGAAATCTCCCGGAAAAGACGGGATAACAAACGAAATGCTGATGGGGCTGGGCCAAACAGCGAAGAGGAAACTGCTATCGGTCCTGAACCAAAGCAGGAAAAGGGGAATTGTACCCCAGGCATGGAAAGACGCAGTACTGGTACCAGTACCAAAAACAGGAAAGGACAAAACAGATCCAAATGGATACAGGCCCATCAGTCTACTGAGCTGTGTCGGCAAGCTGATGGAACGCATGATAAACACCAGACTGATGTGGCATCTGGAAGAAAAACGAATACTAATTCCACAGCAAGCCGGCTTTAGACAGCACAGATCCACTGAGGACCAGGTCATCCTCATAGCCCAGGAAATAGAAGATGCCTACCAGGCACAGAAACACACAGTAGCTGTTTGGGTGGATCTGGAAAAGGCATTTGACAAAGTCTGGAAAGACGGACTTAGAGTAAAGCTAAGAAGAAGTGATGTTTGTGGGAAAATGTACAAGTGGATCAACTACTACCTCAAACAAAGAACGGCCAAGTGCAAGGGCAGATGAGCAAAAAGGTGACACTCGAGCAGGGAGTACCCCAAGGGGGAGTACTGTCACCCACACTCTATAAACTACATTACAGAGAATATATCAAGGAGAGTCCATAGCTCAATGTTTGCAGACGATCTGGCTATGTGGACCTCTGAAAAGAATCTCACCATAGCAAGAAATCGGATGCAGCAGGCCCTAACATCGCTGGAAGAGTGGGCGAACTCATGGCTGGTCAAAATAAACGAGAAGAAAACCACATGCACAATATTCTCGCTTTCAATCAAACCCCAAAATACCAAATTAAGTTTAAATGGCAAATTCCTCCAGCCAAATGAAGACCCAACCTATCTGGGAGTCACATTTGATCGGCGCATGACATAGAAAAGTCAGATCGAGAGAAACCTAATGAGAGCCAGAGAAAGAATGGCAATCATGAGGAAACTTGCTGGCACAAGCTGGGGAGCAGACGAAGGCATACTAAAGAAACTGTACACTGGAAGAGTGAGACCAGTTCTCGAGTATGGCATTGCGGCATGGACAACAGCAGCAAAGGCGAACTTCGATAAAGTTAGCAAACTTCAAAACCAAGCCATGAGAGTTATAACATGAAGCATGAAGTCAACGCCAATTGTAGAACTTGAAAAGATTACAAAACTACAATCCATGACCGATAGAAGAGACTGCAGAGCCCAGCTGCAGTCAGAGAAACTCCGAAGACTGACTGACCATCCAATGCACCAGAGACTAAACAATTTGGGAAATGGGAAACTAAAGCGGAGAAACTTTGCAGAAACAGCCAAAGCAAAGATGCACGAAGATCCCATAAACGCACTAACAACACCAAAACCCATAACTACTGTACGAAAACCTACCTGGAGGCAGGATATATTTCCAGAGGTGGTAGAAAATATACCAGGTATTGGAAACAAAACTGCCAGACTGAAAAAAAGGAGAGATACTACCCTAAGCTTTATATCGAAAAGCTACCCAAGCATGGACTGCACCCATGCATACACCGACGGTTCTGTAACAAACACTACACAGAACGGAGGGGCAGGAGCATTCCTGAACCTACCAAATGGCAGACAAATAACACTGTCATTCGCTACTGGTAAGTACACAAGCAATTTCAGAGCGGAGGCAGAAGCACTGAGGGCGGCAGTGGAAGAAATGGTGACACACAAAGAAAATGAAAGCCATATAGTCCTGCTTACAGATGCTCTCGCCGTAGTCACAGCGCTAAAAAGCCAGAAAACCACTGAGCTTAATGACTTAAGAGCAGCACTCTGCAAACTGTGCCAGAAGTCCGCACCAAAAAGGGTAGTGGTACAGTGGGTCCCATCACACTGCAACATCCAAGACAACGAGGAGGCAGACAGACTGGCAAAAGAAGGTGCAAGACTACCACAAACATATACTAGTATGGCGTACGAAGAGTCAAAACGGCTTATCAAAGCCAGATACATCACCAAATGGGAAACCGAACATACTGGTTACACCAAAAACGATGCCTATTACCAGTTGAACCGAAGAGAGCAGGTCGTTGTCTTCAGACTTAGCACTGGCCACAATAGACTGAGGTACCATCTATTCAACAAATTGAAGATAGGTAGTACCGACGAATGCCCGTGCGGTACCGGTAAAATGACCGCTGAACATCTGCTGCAGAACTGCCCGACATACGAGGATCAGAGAGAGCAGATGTGGCCATCACCAGTGGAACTGCAAGACAAGCTCTATGGCAGTGGCGACAGCCTCAGGATGACCGCTGCATTTTTCGAAAAAATAATGGTTACTGTCTGACTGCGTACGAAGAAGAAGAAGAAGAAGAATGCCTCTTTTTCATAATTTTTGGAATGTTGTCAATCAGGTCTGGAAATTGTGTTCTCTTCCAAAGTGGAAATATGCTGCTTGTCTTTAGCTCTGCCTTTATCTGTGTAAGGTCTGGCTAGTTTGTTTGTGCTTTTTGAGCAAAACCGTTTCTCTGGTGTCTTGCTTCTGCCACATCTTTCCAGTATTTTATTCATTGAATGATTGGGAGTCGTTTGAATGTTTTACCTTAGACCAGTGGCAAGACATAAGTCACGACCACTGGGGGTAATTCAGGATGCATAAACTCTGTTTCCACCTCTTTGAGTTCAGCGGTGACCTCAAAACTACGGGGCTCGAACCCATGCCATTTCCGTTCATCGGTTTGAGAGATGAGTACCTTATCTCTCGACCACAGCGAATTCTCCAAGCAACTACTCATAATGTCAGTACAGACAGCTTCAACTACCTGCTCTCCTAGAGCTTTGTACAATCGAGATCCCGAAACAAACAAGCTAGGCTTCCACTAAACAACCCGTGCCCGAGATAGAACCGATTCGAAACGTACGAAACATACAACAAAAAAACAAAACAAAGCAGTACTGCTCGAGCCCTGCCCACAAACAGAGAAATGCACGTACCGGCTAATACCAACTCGCACATCTAGGACCTGAACAAGGTCTACTGCCATTGTAGATGTACAGGTCGACCAAGACTTAGACTAGAAGTCTGTGTTATTGTGCATATTGGTTCATGTATTATAATTTCTTGTTTGGACTGCTCTGTCCTAAGTGACATGTCAATCCCTTTTCATTCTTTCTTTCTCTCTCTCTCTCTCTCTATCTCTCTCTTTCTGTATCTTCTGTCTTTCTCTCCCCTGCTCTCTCTCCCCTTCTGTATCTCTCTCTCTCTCTCTTTCTCTCTCTCTCCCTCACTCACTCTCTCTCACATCCCTTACTACCGTAGGATACACAATAGCTTATATGTCCTGACGTTACTGACTGCGGTTGAAAAAAAACGTAACTTGGATTAACGAAACAATAGATCGTCGATCCTCCGGTAGAGTTACACGTACTTTTGACACCTTTCATGACGACTGTTAGTGTTTGTCATTAATTGTTAACAGACGCTCAGACGTATATGAATATCTAGAGGCATGGATGTGGTTTCCATGTCAGTTGTGTTTGTGATAGTTTCTCTAGCTAACTATCTATCTTCCGTGAAAAAACTTTCACGGTTTTAGACTCTTAAATCAGTTTTAAGTTTGACCATGTTAACACTTGTTCAGTGGATCTGGTTCTCTGTTAATCTTCATAGTATTTGTCTTCTGTGTGATATTCTTCATATGCTATCTTACACAGGCTGTGTCTAATGCATGTATATAATTTTGTAGCGAATCATCGTCCTCGTACTATTGCCTTTGGCCCTCTTCCTATCACATTGATACCGTCGTATAAAGTGATAGTGCTGTAATGCGTACTGAGAAATCAGGATGAGCCTTCACGTCGATTGTGACAGGCAAGATTGATGCCAAGCAGAACTAACAAATAGACATGAATGCTTTTATTGTGGGACACAATGGCGTGTGCAACTGAAATGAAAATCGCGAATCTCTGTTAATTAATGAATTAACTACAATGGCCTGGTCATTGGAGGCGCCGTCTTTCCACACATAAGTGTTGATACGGCCAAATGAAGTTCATCAGAACTGTGTTTTTTTTTGTGCATCTAACTTCAGCATGCATTTTATGTAAGGGTCAGTTTCCTCCTGCATTTTCTAAGGGTTTGCTTCAACGGGGTAACGACCAGTGCTGTGATGGGGATCGAACTCAGCACCTTCGGGCTGTGAGCCGTGTCACTTAGCCACTAGGCCACATCCAAGCTATATGATTCTACAAACCGATGTTACTATCGCTGGGAAATATCACATGTAACTAAAATAATCACATCCAGACTGCAGATCTTCACCAACAGATGTCTCTATGACTGAGGTAAAAACATGTAATTGAGAAAAAGGCATATCAGAACAGTCAACTTGAGACACCTAAAGCAGAACACAGCTAAATACACGAATTTATCAGATGATCAGTGCCTGCTGTTCGAAAATTAAAACAAACTGCAAAATTATAGGAACGTGCATTGGACTACCTGTGCTAAACACAATATGCGAATTAGCGAGGACAAAACAGAAACTATGTTGATTAGTAGAACTCATGGGCCACTCAAGATAAGTGTAAATGATATTGCTCTTCAACAGGTTCATGAGTTCAAGTATTTGGAGAGTATTTTTTTCAGTTGACGGCAGCATCGACAAGGAAATTGAAACTAGTTACAACACGTAACTAAAATTATCACTTCCAAACTGCAGATCTTTACAAACAGATGCCTCTATGACTGGAAAATACAACACGTAACTAAAATAATCACTTCCAAACTGCAGATCTTCACCAACAGATGTCTCTGTGACTGAGAAATATGACATGTAACTAAGAGTATCACATTCAGACTGCAGCTATTCACCAACATATGTCAGACATGAGCTCATCAGTAAATTGGTAACTCGCTGGGTTTGAGCTAACAGTGCAAAAGTAGCCTATAAGAGCATTGGGCCATGGAAGTCGAAAGAAGATACAGGGCAACTGGAGTTGCTGGTACAAAGTTACGGAAGACGGTCCAAAATATGATTAGATAAAAGTGCCTGTTGGTATTGTTCAAAGCTACAATTCTCGTCTTCGTCCCATCTCGTACAGGTAGCTGGCTGTTGTGTCAACCATGAAGGAGTAGTTGTCTACTTTTGCCCTTAATGCCGGTCACTATTGGATAAACATTTCGTCACTGCTAGAACGTTTGTTTTATTTTACTACTCTTTTCGATTTTTAGCTGCCAAGTGTTCTTTTACACGAATTTATTGGTTATTCTCTGCCATAGGCCTGTAACAGTCGTGCTCTGCCATAGATCTGTAACAGTCGTTCTCTGACATAGGTCTGTTACAATCGATCTCTGCCATAGGTCTTTAACAGTCACTCTCTGCCATAGGTCTGAAACAATCGATCTCTGCCATAGGTCTTTAACAGTCGCTCTCTGCCATAGGTATGTTACAATCGATCTCTGCCATAGGTCTTTAACAGTCGATCTCTGCCATATGTCTTTAACAGTCGCTCTCTGCCATATGTCTGTAACAGTAACAGTCGCTCTCTGCCATAGGTATGTTACAATCGATCTCTGCCATAGGTCTTTAACAGTCGATCTCTGCCATATGTCTTTAACAGTCGCTCTCTGCCATATGTCTGTAACAGTAACAGTCGCTCTCTGCCATAGGTCTGAAACAGTGGCTCTCTGCCATAGGTCTGAAACAGTCGTTCTCTGTCATAACTATGTAACAATCGATCTCTGTCAAAGGTATGTAGCATGAGCTTTCTGCCATACATCTGTAAAAGTCACTCTCTTTCATTAGCTTTTAATTGTCACTCTCTGCCATAAATATGTAAGTCATTTTATAATATAGATCTGTAAGTCACTCTCTAACATAGATCTGTAAGTCAATCTCTAACATAGATCTGTAAGTCACTCTCTAAAATAGATCTGTAAGTCACTCTCTAACATAGATTTTGTTGTTATTGTTGCTTAGATGTTTGCCTCACTAGTTTCTACTGGCGGAGGAGCGCCATTTTCCACCCCAGACAGTAGCCCATTGGGCGATATCAGGACGCATAAACCAGTGCTTGGATGAATGTGTGCGTCTGTATGTACCTATGCTAAGTTTGTGCACCCTCAGAAGCTAGCCAAACCAAAGTGCAATGGAAGGGCCTCAAGATGACGGCGCGTGTAAAGTTGTGCAAGAGTGTGACTGTAGGACAGAGTCAAATGAAACAGAGTGAGGTAAGAAGAGAGAGAAGAGGAAGAATTTGCCCCCAGGGTGAGCCTCCTCTAACATAGATCTGTAAGTCACTCCCTACTAAAGATATGCAATAGTCACTCTCTAACATAGATATGTAACAGCCATCTATACCATATTATGTAACAGCCATCTATACCATATTATGTAACAGCCATCTATACCATATTATGTAACAGCCATCTATACCATATTATGTAACAGCCATCTATACCATATTATGTAACAGCCACTCTCTTCAATAGACCTGTAAGCCACTCTCTACCATGGATCTGCAATAGTCACCCTCTATCATAGCTATGTAAGTAACCCACTACGGTATATCTGTAACAGTCACTCTCTTTGATAGATTTGCAAAAATTGACTCTCTACCATATATTTGTAACAGTCACTCCCTACCATAGATCTGTAACTGCCACTCTCTACCGTATGTCTGTAACTGTCACTCTCTACAATAGGTCTGTAACTGCCACTCTCTGCCGTAGGTCTGTAATTGTCACTCTCTACCGTAGGTCTGTAACTGCCATTCTCTACCATAGATCTGTAAAAGTCACTCTCTACCATAGATCTGTAACAGTCACTCTCTTCCATAGATCTGTAACAGTCACTCTCTACCATAGATCTGTAACAGTCACTCTCTACCATAGATCTGTAAAAGTCACTCTCTACCGTAGGTCTGTAACTGCCATTCTCTACCATAAATCTGCAACAGCCACTCTTTACCATAAATATGTAACAGTCACTCTCTGCCGTAGGTCTAAATCAGTCTCTCTCCAAATTTCCTTTAACAAAGAACTATACCAGTCTATTATTTGAGCATAGTCCTCCATTCGCCATTTTGAAACCAATTAATAACCGATTTCATGTTTACTGGTCCAATAACTTGACCCCATGTGTTAACTGTTTGGATAACTTGACCGCAATCGACACTTGGTCTTTTAACTTGGTTATACATGCACTTAGGTTCTTAACTTCTACACCGTGCGACTCATAACACATTTAGGTCCTTTCTAGTGGCGTTTGATCTACATACCACATTGACCCATTAACTTAACGTCATACCCAAGTGGCCCACCAACCTAACATGACACCTCTTGATCCCCTAACTTAACCTAGTGATACATTTATCTACTAACTTAACATCATGCCCCATTGGTCCACTAACTTAACCTGATGCCACATTACTCTACTAACTTAACCTCACAGGCCATTATCAACCTAACCTTACCACATGTCTCTTTTATGCACACAATTAACCTGATGCGCTATTGGTACACTAATTTAACCACATGCTCTGATGATTCACTAAATTAACCTCACACCCCATTGTTCCACTAAGTTCACCTCATATCCCTTTGGTCCATAAAATTGACCTAACTAACCGAATAACCCATCGGCACACTAACTTAGCAACAAGTTCTCCTTGTCCACTAACTTAACCTCATATCCTCCTTGTCAACTAAATTAAACTCACAACCTCCTTGCCCAGTAACATAACCTCATATCCTCCTTGCCCACTAACTTAACCTCATGTTCTCCTTGTCCACTAACTTAACATCATGACCTCCTTGTCCGCTAACTTAACCTCATATCCACCTTGTCCACTGACCTTAACCTCATGTCCTCCTTTTTCCCTAACTTAACATGATGTCCTACATGTTGCCTAAGTTAACGTGATGACATCCTGGTATCCTAATTTAACCTGATGTCCTCCTTCTCCTCTAACCTAACTTCATGTCCCCATTGTTCACTAACTTAACCTCAAGTCCGTCTATGCTAACTTAACCTCGTATCTGAGATCAAGACGCTAAGCAGCGCATGAGCTGCAGTGGTCAGCGACCCATAGCTGTCTGCTAGCGCCAGGGCCAGCGAACCAGAGCTGCCACGACCCTTTTACACCTCCACGTGATGATCCTGGATAACAGGCTGCAGCAGGGCACACTGGCTAAGGACAAGGGATCAATAAGGAAATGCTAACCCGGTACTTAAAAAATGCTTGCTGAAGTCGGATGTATTGGACCGAGAGGTGCAAATATCGCAGTAAAGCTGTAAACTACATCACAACGCATTCCGTTCTCTTGACTACATTCTGCTACTTAAGCTCTTTCAAGGTTTGGTAGCAGGAGATTGAGAACGAGGAAGAAGAAGAAGAAGAAGAAAACATTCCTTGTTCCTTAACTTAACCTCGTACCCTTCATGTCCACTAACATAACCTCTTACCCTCTTTGTTCCCTAACGTAACCTGATGTCCTCCTTGTTCCCCTAATTGACCTCGTTCTCTCTTTGTTCCCTTACTTGACTTCGTACCCTCCTTGTTCCCTAACTTGACCTCGTACTCGCCTCGTTCCCTAACTTAACCGTATGTCCTCCTTGTTCCCTAACTTTACCGTGTACTCTCCATGTCCCCTAACTTCACCTCGTACTCTCCTTGTTCCCTAACTTGCCCTCGTACTCTCCTTGTTCCTTACCTTGACCTCGTTCTATTCTTGTTTCCTAACCGAACGTTATGTTATACTTGTTCCCTAACTTGACCTCATTTTCTCCAAGATACCTTACTTGCCCTCGTATTCTCCTTGTTTCCTAAACTAACCTTATGGCCTACTTATTTCCTAACTGAACCTCGCACTCTCCTTGTTCCCTAACTTGACCTCGTACTCTCCTTGTTTCCTAACCTTACCTTATGTCCTTTTTGTTCCCTAACTTGACCTCCTACTCTCATTGTTCCCTAACTTGACCTCCTACTCTCATTGTTACCTAAATTGACCTCGTACTCTCCTTGTTCCCTAACTTGACCTGGTACTCTTCTTGCTCCCTAACTTGACATCGTACTCTCCTTGTTCCCTAACTTGACCTCGTACTCTTATTATTCCCTAACTTGACCTTGTTCTCTCCTTGTTTCATATCCTAACCGTATGTCCTCCTTGTTCCCTAACTTAACCTCGTACTCTCCTTGTTCCCTAAGTTTATCTCGCACGCTCATTGATCCCTAACTTGACCTCGTACTCTCATTGTTCCCTAACTTGACCTTGTTCTCTCCTTGTTTCATATCCTAACCTTATGTCCTCTCTGTTCCCTAACTTGACCTCGTACTCTCATTGTTCCCTAAGTTGACCTCGTACTTTCCTCATTGCCTAACCTAACATTATGTTTTCCTTAATCCCTAACTTGACCTCGTACCCTCCTTGTTTACTAAGCTAACCTTTTGTCCTCTTTGTTCCCTCACTTGACTTCGTACTCTCCTTATTCCCTAACTCGACCTCGTATTCTCCTTGTTTCCCAGCCTAACCTTATGACCTCCTTCTTCCCTAACTTGACCTCCTACTCTTCTTGTTCCCTAACTTGACCTCGTTCTCTCCTTGTTCTCTAATTTTAGCGCATACTCTCCTAGTTGCTTAACTTGACCTCGTACTCTCCTTGTTCCCTAACTTGACCTCGTACTCTTCTTGTTTCCTAACTCGACCTCGTACTCTCCTTGTTTCCTAGCCTAACCTTATGTCCTCCTTCTTCCCTAACTTGACCTCCTACTCTCCTTGTTTCCTAGCCTAACTTTATGACCTCCTTGTTCCCTAACTTGACCTCCTACTCTTCTAGTTCCCTAACTTGACCTCGTACTCTCATTGTTCCCTAACTTGACCTCATACTCTCCTTGTTCCCTAACTTGACCTCGTACTTTCATTGTTCCCTAAATTGACCTCCTACTCTACTTGTTACCTAAATTGCTCTCGTACTCTCATTGTTCCCTAACTTGACCTCATACTCTCCTTGTTCCCTAAATTGACCTCGTACTCTCATTGTTCCCTAACTTGACCTCCTACTCTACTTGTTACCTAAATTGACCTCGTACTCTCCTTGTTCCCTAACTTGACCTCGTACTCTCATTGTTCCCTAACTTGACCTCCTACTCTACTTGTTACCTAAATAGACTTCGTACTCTCATTGTTCCCTAACTTGACCTCATACTCTCCTTGTTTCCTAAACTGAACTTATGTCCTCCTTGTTCCCTAACTTGACCTCATACTCTTCTTGTTCCTTAATTTGACCTCCTACTCTAATTGACTCCTAATTTGACCCCATACTCTCCTAGTGTCCTAAACTGACCTTATGTCCTCCTTGTTCCCTAACTTGACCTCGCCCTCTTCTTATTCCCTAAATCGATTTCGTACTCTCCTTGTTCCCTCTTTTGAGCTCGTACTCTCCTTCCTCCCTAACGTGAAATCGTACTCTCCTTGTTTCCTAATGTGACCTCATACTCTCCTTGTTTTCTAATTGACCTCGTACTCTCCTTGTTTCCTAGCCTAACCTTATGTCCTCCTTGTTCCCTAAATTGATCTCGTACTCTCCTTGTTCCGTAATTTGACCTAGTACTCTCCTCGTTTCCTAACCTACTCTTATGCCATCCTTGTTCCCTAACTTAACCTCGTATCCTCCGTGTTCCCTAACTTGACCGCGTACCCTCCTTGTTTCCTAATCTAATATTTTGTCCTCCTTTTTCCCTAACTTGACCTCGTACTCTCCTTGTTCACTAACTTGACCTAGTACTGTCCTTGTTTCCTAACCTAACGTTATATCCTCCTTGTTCCTTAACTTGACCTCCTATTCTTCTTGTTCCCTAACTTGACCTCGTTCTATCCTTGTTCCCTATTTCGACCTCATACTCTCCTAGTTCTTTAACTTGACGTTGTACTCTCCTTGTTCTCTAACTTGACCTCGTACTCTTCTAGTTTCCTAACCTAACCTTATGTCCTCCTTCTTCCCTAACTTAACCTTGTTCTCTACTTATTTGATATCCTAACAGAATGTCCTTTTTGTTCCCTAACTTAACCTCGTACTCTCCTTGTTCCCTAAGTTTACCTCGTACGCTCATTGATCCCTAACTTGACCTCGTACTCTCTTTGTTCCCTAACTTGACCTCGTACTCTCCTTGTTCCCTAAGTTGACCTCGTACTCTAAATGTTCCCTAACTTCACCTCGTACTCTCCTTGTTCCATAACTTGACCTCGTACTCTCCGTGTTCCTTAATTTGACCTCATTTTCTCCAAGATACCTTACTTGACCTCGTACTCTCCTTGTTTCCTAACCTTACCTTATGTCCTCTTTGTTCCCTAATTTGACCTCGTATTCTCCTTTTTCCCTAATTTGACCTCGTACTCTACTTGTTCCCTAACTTGACCTAGTACTCTCCTTGTTTCCTAACCTAACGTTATATCCTCCTTCTTCCCTAACTTGACCTCCTAATCTTCTTGTTCCCTAACTTGACCTCGTTCTCTACGTGTTCCCTAATCTAACCTCATACTCTCCGAGTTCCTTAATTTGACCTCCTACTCTCATTGTTCCCTAACTTGACTTCTTGCTCTCATTGTTACATAAATTGACCTCTTACTCTCCTTGTTCCCTAACTTGACCTCGTACTCTTCTTGTTCCCTAACTTGACATCGTACTCTCCTTGTTCCCTAACTTGACCTCGTACTCTCCTTGTTTCCTAACCTAACCTTTTGTCATCCTTGTTCCCTAACTTGACCTCGTACTCTCATTGTTCCCTAACTTAACCCTGTTCTCTCCTTGTTTGATATCCTAACCGTATGTCCTCCTTGTTCCCTAACTTAACCTTTTACTCTCCTTGTTCCCTAATTTTACCTCGTACGCTCATTGATCCCTAACTTGACCTCGTACTCTCCTTGTTCCCTAACTTGACCTCGTAATCTACTTGTTTCCTAATCTAACCTTTTGTACTCTCTGTTTCCTAACTTGACCTCGTACTCTCATTGTTCCCTAAGTTGACCTCGTACTTTCCTCATTGCCTAAGCTAACATTATGTTTTCCTTAATCCCTAACTTGACCTCGTACCCTCCTTGTTTCCTAACCTAACCTTTTGTCCTCTTTGTTCCCTAACTTGACTTCGTACTCTCCTTATTCCCTAACTCGACCTCGTACTGTCCTTTTTTCCTAGCATAACCTTATGACCTCCTTGTTCCCTAACTTGACCTCCTACTCTTCTTGTTCCCTAACTTGACCTCGTTCTCTCCTTGTTCTCTAATTTTAGCGCATACTCTCCTAGTTGCTTAACTTGACCTCGTACTCTCTTTGCTCCCTAACTTGACCTCGTACTCTTCTTGTTTCCTAACTCGACCTCGTACTCTCCTTGTTTCCTAGCCTAACCTTATGTCGTCCTTCTTCCCTAATATGACCTCCTACTCTCCTTGTTCCCTAACTCGACCTCGTACTCTCCTTGTTTCCTAGCCTAACCTTATGACCTCCTTGTTCCCTAAATTGACCTCCTACTCTTCTTGTTCCCTAACTTGATCTCCTTCTCTACTTGTTACCTAAATTGACCTCGTACTCTCCTTGTTCCCTAACTTGACCTCATACTCTTCTTGTTCCTTAATTTGACCTCCTACTCTCATTGTTCCCTAATTTGACTCCATACTCTCCTTGTGTCCTAAACTGACCTTATGTCCTCCTTGTTCCCTAACTTGACTTCGTACTCTACTTGTTACCAAAATTGACCTCGTACTCTCCTTGTTCCCTAACTTGACCTCATACTCTTCTTGTTCCTTAATTTGACCTCCTACTCTCATTGTTCCCTAGTTTGACCCCATACTCTCCTAGTGTGATTAACCGACCTTATGTCCTCCTTCTTCACTAACTTGACCTCGCACTCTTCTTGTTCCCTAACTTGACCTCGTACTCTCATTGCTCCCTAACTTGACCTTGTTCTCTCCTTGTTCCCTAAATCGATTTAGTACTCTCCTTGTTCCCTCTTTTGAGCTCGTACTCTCCTTCCTCCCTAACGTGACCTCGTACTCTCCTTGTTTCCTAATGTGACCTCATACTCTCCTTGTTCCCTAACTTGACCTCGTACTCTCCTTGTTTCATAGCCTAACCTTATGTCCTCCTTGTTCCCTAAATTGATCTTGTACTCTCCTTGTTCCGTAACTTGACCTCGAATTCTCCTCGTTCCCTAACCTACCCTTATGTCATCCTTGTTCCCTAACTTTACCTCGTATCCTCAGTGTTCCCTAACTTAATCTCGTACTCTCTTTGTTCCCTAACTTGACCTTGTACTCTCCTTTTTCCCTAACTTGACCTCGTACTCTCCTTGTTCCCTAACTTGACCTAGTACTCTCCTTATTTCCTAATCTAACCTTATGTCCTCCTTTTTCCCTAACTTGACCTCGTACTCTCCTTGTTCCCTAACTTGACCTAGTACTCTCCTTATTTCCTAATCTAACCTTATGTCCTCCTTTTTCCCTAACTTGACCTCGTACTCTCCTTGTTCCCTAACTTGACCTAGTACTCTCCTTATTTCCTAACCTAACGTTATATCCTCCTTGTTCCTTAACTTGACCTCCTATTCTTCTTGTTCCTTAACTTAACCTCGTTTTCTCCTTGTTCCCTATTCTGACCTTATACTCTCCTAGTTCCTTAACTTGACGTTGTACTCTCCTTGTTCCCTAACTTGACCTCGTACTCTTCTTGTTTCCTAACCTAACCTTATGTCCTCCTTCCCTAACTTAACCTTGTTCTCTGCTTATTTGATATCCTAACAGAATGTCCTTCTTATTCCCTAACTTAACCTCGTACTCTCCTTGTTCCCTAAGTTTACCTCGTACGCTCATTGATCCCTAACTTGTCCTCGTACTCTCTTTATTTCCTAACTTGACCTAGTACTCTCCTTGTTCCCTAAGTTGACCTCGTACTCTCGGTGTTCCTTAATTTGACCTCATTTTCTCCAAGATACCTTACTTGACCTCGTATTCTCCTTGTTTCCTAACCTTACCTTATGTCCTCTTTGTACCCTAATTTGACCTCGTACTCTCCTTTTTCCCTAACTTGACCTCGTGCTCTCCTTGTTCCCTAACTTGACCTAGTACTCTCCTTGTTTCCTAACCTAACGTTATATCCTCCTTCTTCCCTAATTTAATCTTCTAATCTTCTTGTTCCCTAACTTGACCTCGTTCTCTCCGTGTTCCCTAATCTAACCTCATACTCTCATTGTTCCCTAACTTGACCTCGTACTCTCCTTGTTTCCTAACCTAATCTTTTGTCATCCTTGTTCCCTAACTTGACCTCGTACTCTCATTGTTCCCTAACTTAACCTTGTTCTTTCCTTGTTTGATATCCTAAGCGTATGTCCTCCTTGTTCCCTAACTTTACCTCGTACTATCCTCGTTCCCTAAGTTGACCTTGTAATCTACTTGTTTCCTAATCTAACCTTTTGTACTCTCTGTTTCCTAACTTGACCTCGTACTCTCATTGTTCCCTAAGTTGACCTCCTACTTTCATCGTTGCCTTACCTAACATTATGTTTTCCTTAATCCCTAACTTGACCTCGTACCCTCCTTGTTTCCTAATCTAACTTTATGTCCTCTCTGTTCTCTAACTTGACGTCGTACTCTCATTGTTCCCTTATTTGACCTCGTACTCTCCTTATTCCCTAACTTGATTTCGTACTCTCCTTGTTCCGTAACTTGACCTCGTACTCTCCGTGTTCCCTAACTTGACCTCGTACTCTCCTTGTTCCCTAACTTGAATTCGTACTCTCCTTATTCCATAACTTGATCTCCTACTCTCCTTGTTCCCTAACTTGACCTCGTACTCTCCTTGTTCCCTAACGTGACCTCGTACTCTCCTTGTTTCCTAATTTGACCTCGTACTCTCCTTGTTCCTTAACTTGACCTCATACTCTCCTTGTTCCCTAACTCGACCTCGTACTCTCCTTGTTTCCTAACCTAACCTTATGTCCTCCTTGTACCTTACTTGACTTCGTACTCTTTTTGTTCCCTAACTCGACCTCGTACTCTCCTTGTTTCCTAACCTAACCTTATGTCCTCCTTGTACCTTACTTGACTTCGTACTCTTTTTGTTCCCTAACTTGACCTCCTACTTTTTTTGTTCTCTAAATTCCCTCGTTCTCTCCTTGTTCTCTAATTGGAGCGCATACTCTCCTAGTTCTTTAACTTGACCTCGTACTCTCCTTGTTCCCTAACTTGACCTCGTACTCTTAATGTTCCCTAACGTGACCTCGTACTCTCCTTGTTCCCTAACTTGACTTCGTACTCTCCTTGCTCCCTAACTTGAGCTCGTACTCTCCTTGGTCCCTAACTTGACATCGTACTCTCCTTATTCCCTAACTTGATCTCGTACTCTCCTAGTTCCTTAACTTGACCTCGTACTCTCCTTTTTACCTAACTTGACCTCGTACTCTTCTTGTTTCTTTACTTAACCTTATGTCCTCCTTCTTCCCTAACATGACCTCGTACTCTCCTTGTTACCTAAATTGACCTCGTACTCTCCATGTTCCCTTACTTGACCTCGTACTCTTCTTGTTCCCTAACGTGACGTCGTACTCTCCTTGTTTCCTAACCTAACCTTATGTCCTCCTTGTACCCTAACTTGACCTCGTACTCTCCTTGTACCCTAACTGGACCTCGTACTCTCCTTATTTCCTAGCCTAACCTTATGTCCTCCTTGTTCCCTAACTTGACCTCCTACTCTTCTTGTTCGCTAACTTGACCTCGTTCTTTCCTTGTTCTCTAATTTGAGCACATACTCTCCTAGCTCCTTAACTTGACCTCGTACTCTCCTTGTTCCCTAACTTGACCTCGTAGTCTTCTTGTTTCCTAGCCAAACCTTATGTCCTCTTTGTTCCCTAACTTGACCTCCTACTCTTCTTGTTCCCTAACTTGACCTCGTTCTCTCCTTGTTCTCTAATTTGAGCACATACTCTCCTATTTCCTTAACTTGACATCGTACTCTCCTTGTTCCCTAATTTGACCTCATTCTCTTCTTGATTCCTAGCCTAACCTTATGTCCTCCTTGTTCCCTAACTTAACCTCGTACTCTTCTTGTTCCCTAACTTGACCTCGTTCTCTCATTGTTCCCTAACTTGACCTCGTACTCTCCTTGTTCCCTAACTTGACTTCGTACTCTCCTTATTCCTTAACTTGAGCTCGTACTCTCATTGTTCCCTAACTTGACCTCCTACTCTACTTGTTACCTAACTTGATTTCGTACTCTCCTTGTTCCCTAACTTGACCTCATACTCTTCTTGTTCCTTAATTTGACCTCCTACTCTCATTGTTCCCTAATTTGACTCCATACTCTCCTTGTGTCCTAAACTGACCTTATGTCCTCCTTGTTCCCTAACTTGACTTCGTACTCTACTTGTTACCAAAATTGACCTCGTACTCTCCTTGCTCCCTCACTTGACCTCATACTCTTCTTGTTCCTTAATTTGACCTCCTACTCTCATTGTTCCCTAGTTTGACCCCATACTCTCCTAGTGTGATTAACTGACCTTATGTCCTCCTTCTTCCCTAACTTGACCTCGCACTCTTCTTGTTCCCTAACTTGACCTTGTACTCTCATTGATCCCTAACTTGACCTTGTTCTCTCTTTGTTCCCTAAGTCGATTTAGTACTCTCCTTGTTCCCTCTTTTGAGCTCGTACTCTCCTTCCTCCCTAACGTGACCTCGTACTCTCCTTGTTTCCTAATGTGACCTCATACTCTCCTTGTTGCCTAACTTGACCTCGTACTCTCCTTGTTTCATAGCCTAATCTTATGTCCTCCTTGTTCCCTAAATTGATCTCGTACTCTCCTTGTTCCGTAACTTGACCTCGAATTCTCCTCGTTCCCTAACCTACCCTTATGTCATCCTTGTTCCCTAACTTTACCTCGTATCCTCAGTGTTCCCTAACTTAATCTCGTACTCTCTTTGTTCCCTAACTTGACCTTGTACTCTC
This sequence comes from Ariolimax columbianus, assembly GCA_036924085.1. Lineage (NCBI taxonomy): Eukaryota > Metazoa > Mollusca > Gastropoda > Stylommatophora > Arionidae > Ariolimax > Ariolimax columbianus. Next base: position 67,212,849 of record JAVGWX010000005.1, on the reverse strand, counting down.
CTTTTTCCCTAACTTGACCTCGTGCTCTCCCTTTCCCCTAACTTGATCGCGTACCCTCCTTGTTTCCTAATCTAACCTTATGTCCTCCTTTTTCCCTAACTTGACCTCGTACTCTCCTTGTTCCCTAACTTGACCTAGTACTCTCCTTATTTCCTAACCTAACGTTATATCCTCCTTGTTCCTTAACTTGACCTCCTATTCTTCTTGTTCCTTAACTTGACCTCGTTTTCTCCTTGTTCCCTATTCTGACCTTATACTCTCCTAGTTCCTTAACTTGACGTTGTACTCTCCTTGTTCCCTAACTTGACCTCGTACTCTTCTTGTTTCCTAACCTAACCTTATGTCCTCCTTCCCTAACTTAACCTTGTTCTCTACTTATTTGATATCCTAACAGAATGTCCTTCTTGTTCCCTAACTTGACCTCGTGCTCTCCCTTTTCCCTAACTTGACCGCGTACCCTCCTTGTTTCCTAATCTAACCTTATGTCCTCCTTTTTCCCTAACTTGACCTCGTACTCTCCTTGTTCCCTAACTTGACCTAGTACTCTCCTTGTTTCCTAACCTAACGTTATATCCTCCTTGTTCCCTAATTTCTTCTTCTTCTTCTTCTGCGTACACAGTCAGACAGTAACCATTATTTTTTCGAAAAAAGCGGCGGTCATCCTGAGGCTCTCGCCACTGCCATAGAGCTTGTCTTGCAGTTCCACTGGTAATGGCCACATCTGCTCTCTCTGATCCTCGTATGTCGGGCAGTTCTGCAGCAGATGTTCAGCGGTCATTTTACCAGTACCGCACGGGCATTCGTCGGTACACCCTATCTTCAATTTGTTGAATAGGTGGTACCTCAGTCTGTTGTGGCCAGTGCGAAGTCTGAAGACAACGACCTGCTCTCTTCGGTTCAACTGGTAATAGGCATCGTTTTTGGTGTAACCAGTATGTTCGGTTTCCCATTTGGTCATGTATCTGGCTTTGATAAGCTCTTCGTACGTCATACTGGTATCTGTTTTTGGTAGTCTTGCACCTTCTTTTGCCAGTCTGTCTGCCTCCTCGTTGCCTTGGATGTTGCAGTGTGACGGAACCCACTGTACCACTACCCTTTTTGGTGCGGACTGCTGGCACAGTTTGCAGAATGCTGCTCTTAAGTCATTAAGCTCAGTGTTTTTCTGGCTTTTTAGCGCTGGGACTACGGCGAGAGCATATGTCAGCAGGACTATATGGCTCTCATTTTCACTGTGTGTCACCATTTCTTCCACTGCCGCCCTCAGTACCTCTGCCTCCGCTCTGAAATTGCTTGTGTACTTACCAGTAGCGAATGACAGTGTTATTTTTCTGCCATTTGGTAGGTTCAGGAATGCTCCTGCCCCTCCGTTCTGTGTAGTGTTTGTTACAGAACCGTCGGTGTATGCATGGGTCCAGTCCATGCTTGGGTAGCTTTTCGTTATGAAGTTGAGGGTAGTGTCTCTCCTTTCTTTTTCAGTCTGGCAGTTTTTGTTTGCAATACCTGGTATATTTTCTACCACCTCTGGAAATATATCATGCCTCCAGGTAGGTTTTCGTACAGTAGTGATGGGTTTTGGTGTTGTTAGTGTGTTTATGGGATCTTCGTGCATCTTAGCTTTTGCTATTTCTGCAAAGTTTCTCCGCTTTAGTTTCCCATTTCCCAAATTGTTTAGTCTCTGGTACATTGGATGGTCCGTCAGTCTTCGGAGTTTCTCTGACTGCAGCTGGGCTCTGCAGTCTCTTCTATCGGTCATGGGTTGCAGCTTTGTAATCTTTTCAAGTTCTACAATTGGCGTTGACTTCATGCCACCTGTTATAATTCTCATGGCTTGGTTTTGAAGTTTGTTAACTTTATCGAAGTTCGCCTTCGCTGCTGTTGTCCATGCCGCAATGCCATACTCGAGAACTGGTCTCACTCTTCCAGTGTACAGTTTCTTTAGTATGCCTTCGTCTGCTCCCCAGTTTGTGCCAGCAAGTTTCCTCATGATTGCCATTCTTTCTCTGGCTTTCACTCGGTTTCTCTCAATCTGACTTTTACATGTCATGCGCCGATCAAATGTGACTCCCAGATAGGTTGGGTTGTCGTTTGGCTGCAGGATTTTGCCATTTAGACTTAATTTGGTACTTTGGGGTTTTAATGAGAATATTGTGCATGTGGTTTTCTCCTCGTTTATTTTGACCAGCCATGAGTTCGCCCACTCTTCCAGCGATGTTAGGGCCGTCTGCATCCGATTTCTTGCTATGGTGAGATTCTTTTCAGAGGTCCACATAGCCAGATCGTCTGCAAACATTGAGCTATGGACTCTTCTTGATATATTCTCTGTAATATCGTTTATATATACCAGGAAGAGTGTGGGTGACAATACTCCCCCTTGGGGTACTCCCTGCTCGAGTGTCACCTTTTTGCTCATCTGCCCTTGTACTTGGACTCTGGCCGTTCTTTGTTTGAGGTAGTGGTTGATCCACTTGTACATCTTCCCACAGACATCACTTCTTCTTAGCTTGACTCTAAGTCCATCTTTCCAGACTTTGTCAAATGCCTTTTCCAGATCCACCCAAACAGCTACTGTGTGTTTCTGTGCCTGGTAGGCATCTTCTATCTCTTGGGCTATGAGGATGACCTGGTCCTCAGTGGATCTGTGCTGTCTAAAGCCGGCTTGCTGTGGAATTAGTATTCGTTTTTCTTCCAGATGCCACATCAGTCTGGTGTTTATCATCCGTTCCATCAGCTTGCCGACATAGAACAGTAGGCTTATGGGCCTGTATCCATTTGGATCTGTTTTGTCCTTTCCTGTTTTTGGTACTGGTACCAGTATTGCATCTTTCCATGCCTGTGGTACAATTCCCCTTTTCCAGCTTTGGTTCAGAACCGATAGCAGTTTCTTCTTCGCTGTTTGGCCCAGCCCCATCAGCATTTCGTTTGTTATCCCGTCTTTTCCGGGAGATTTCCTTTTCTTTAGTGTTCTCATAGCCTCTTCCATTTCGCGCATTGTTAGTTTGGCCATCATGTGCTCTTCAGGAGCCATATTCATGTTTTCGTGTCCCTTTAGTTCTTCGCTAATGTCTGTATGCTTATCTGCAGGGACCTCGATGTGGTTTGCTCTGGCATAGTGATCGACAAAGGCGTTTGCGGCTTTCTTACCTGTGATCAAGTTCTCGCCCTGCTTGATAGTAATTTGTTTATTTGACGGGGTCTCGTCGTTCATGGCTCTGACTAGCTTCCATAGCTTGTTCCCGTCTTTGTCCAGGTTTAGACTTTCCGTTTTATTTTTCCAGCTTTCTCTTGCTGTTTGCTTGAGAGTGTGTTTGTACTTCGCGGCTTTGAGGGCGATGTTTGCCTCCATGGATTTTTCTCGCTCTGCCATGTTCCTAGCATTTGTTACTGCATCTTCCACTTTCTGCAACTCATCATTCCAGTAGGGCTTATAGTTTTTCCTAGCTCCTCTTGGGATGGTTTCAGTGGCGGCTTGCATTATTGCCTTGCTTAGGCTCTCTACTATCGGCTTCATTTTGGTGTTTCGTGTGTTGATGGTTTCACACAGCCCATCTGTCAGGATTGCAAATCTGTCCCAGTCGGCTCGTTTGTAATTCCAACGTGGGAGCGGTTTTGTTTCCTGTGGGCCTACTTCCATGTCAATGGTTAGCCTGATCGGCCTGTGGTCGCTACCTGCCAGTCGGTTTAGCACCTGGCGGTCTATTTTATGGTTTATGTCCTGTGTGGAGAAGGCCAAATCTGGAGTCGAGGTAGTATGCCATGTTCTTGAATAGAAACTAGGGCTATCCTCCGGCCTATTGATTAGGGAGAGATTTGCATCTATCTCCCAATCTTCCACTTCGTCACCTCTGCTGTCTGTGTCAGAGTATCCCCATCTCTCCGAGTGGCTGTTGAAATCTCCAACTACTATGCAGTTGGAGTCTCTGACCTCCATACTCGAGAGCGATAGGTCTCTGTTTGGTGGTCCGTACAGATTGAAAATGCGCAGCTTCGTCTCTTGAGCCATTATTTCAACTCCTACAATTTCTGCTTGTCCGGTGTGATTGACAGATACCGCGCTACTCGGTATGCAGTTTCTGGTCAGTATCAGGACCCCTCCTTTGTGGCCTTCTCTATCTAGACGGAAGGTCTGATATCCTCTGATTGAGAATTTATGGTTATTGTTGAGGTGCGTTTCCTGGATACATGCCACGTCAATCTTACCTTCATGCAGGTGGTGTGTTAGGGAAAGTTTTTTGTTAATGACTCCCTCCGCATTCCACTGTAGTATTTTGAGGGTCTTGTGGTTTTGGCCAAAAGAAGGTGCCCCATAGCCATGTGCCTTGACTCCACGACACATGGGTGGGTGACCACCAGTAGTCAAGGGTGGGCCCCTTCGAGGCGTGAGGCCCGGCACTATCGCTGCCTGGCGGGACTCCGCAGGATGAGCGCCATGCGTTTTTCTAATAGGTTGTACTGCCATCATACTGTCATTTACGTTGCACATTTTTGTTAGGCTTGCGGCCCCGTGCATCCGATTTCAACAGGCGTTTCTGTAGGGATGCCCTCCTTAGCCTTTGGCTGTCCCCAGCCTATCTGCAAGGCAGCAGTTATTTATGATCAGAGTTTTCTCTCTTATGGAAGTTGTCTTACCAGACTATCGAGTCTTCACTACTCGTGTCTATAGGGTGCAATGATGATATGTGATGATATATGAGATGGACTGGTTTACCCGGAAGAGAGGCAGTCCAGTGTGTCTGTATCCCAGGATCGTCACGTCCTGCCAGAAACGTAGCATTTGCATGTGAGTGAGGTATCTCTTTTTCCCTTTATTTTCTTGGCTTCTATGCAGGGATGGTACGCCTAGCATTCCCCGCCACCTGGGGTGTTGACACAGTGGGGCAGGTGTGCAATGTCCGCTGGTCTGCATCTCTTCTGCGTCCAGTATGATAGTTATATGGCTGATAACGTACAGAGGTAGATATCGTAGCCGGGGTGCATTCAGCCAGAGGACAAGCCTGGTAATGTCACAGAGATGTTGTTCGCCTGATGTGCGGACAACTCTCATGGTCAGTGGTTGATTCTTGACAGTTCACAGTGAGGTGGCTGCTCTACTGTTTTCGACACTTCGACCAGGTACTAAGTCTTTGGTTGGTGTTTTCGCACCCCATCGCCGTATAGGGTGAGTATCAAGCAGTTGTCCGCCCGCTTTGATTGGCGGACGGCAAGGACCTCTTACTGTGGCTCTACCTGATAGGGCTGGGGCGCAAGCCCCAGGTCCCGAGCATGTAGGAGCCTCCCATTGCAGTGGTGCTGAGATTTTGGGCGGGATTGCGGCTTACAAGGGTTCGGCCGTAATCCCCCACATGGTAGCCTCGCGCCCTTGGCTTATCAGTCTGGTACGTGAACCAAAGTGTCTGCGGCTCCTCTCGATTTGAGCTGGTTTTCCGTAGCAACGCCCTGTCATTTGTAGGGTAAAAGTGACCTGTCTTCAGATGATCTATTTCCAGCACCCGTTCACTATTTGGTCAGACGAATTTATTGAGGGCTTTTGTTTGTCAATGACCAGGTATTTGAAATCTGCGGTTTCTGCGGAGTTAATCACGATTTCCGTAGCGTTCTTTCATTTGAGTGTTTGAGAGCTGACTTATTATCCGTGAGTCTAATACCAGCGTACGTTCATTATTAGACCCAAACGGCAGTGCTCTCGATTTGTCAGTTGCTCTACAGTATTGGCGTGTTCAGTCAAATTAAGCCGCAGGTTCCACACCTGGTGGTGCCCTTCCGTCAATTCCCTTAGCGAGACAATCAAGTTTCTTAGCGGGTAGCCCCAGATTTTCGAGGGTCTAATTCCAGCACATGTTCTCTATTAGACCCCACGAAGGTGTACTTTTTGATAGTCATTCTGCAGTATTGGCGTGTTAAGTTAATTTAGGTTTCAGGCTCCACACCTGATAGTGCTCTTCCGTCAATTCCTTTTTCAGAACACTGGATGCAGACCAAACCGGGCCACAGGGGGCATAACCCCAGATTTCTGGGGGTCTAAATCCAGCACCAGTTCCATATTAGACCCCAGAAGAGTGGTCTCGGCATGTCAATCATTTCAGTGTTGGCCGTGTTGAGTCAAATTAAGCCGCAGGCTCCACTCCTGGTGGTGCCTTTCCGTCAATTCCTTTAAGTTTCAGCTTTGCAACCATACTTCCCCCGGAACCCAAACACTTTGGTTTCCCGGAAGCTGCCCGCAGAGTCATCGAAGCAACTCCTGCGGATCGCTAGTCGGCATCGTTTATGGTCAGAACTACGACGGTATCTGATCCTCTTCGCGCCTCTGACTTTCGTTCTTGATTAATGAAAACATTCTTTACAAATGCTTTCGCAGTAGCTCGTCTTGCGGCGATCCAAGAATTTCACCTCTAACGCCGCAATACGAATGCCCCCGTTTGTCCCTGTTAATCATTACCCCCAGTTCCGAAAACCAACAAAATAGAACCGAGGTCCTATTCCATTATTCCATGCACCATTATTCAGGCAGCCGAGGCCTGCTTTGAACACTCTAATTTTTTCAAAGTAAACGCGCCGGCCACCCAGGACGCTCAGCGAAGAGCACCCGTGGGAGAGAGCCGGCAGACGGTAGGGCAGGAGACAACGGGCAGTGAACCGGCGCGAGCCTGCGCCTGAGATCCAACTACGAGATTTTTAACTGCAACAACTTTAATATACGCTATTGGAGGTGGAATTACCGCGGCTGGTTGCACCAGACTTGCCCTCCAATAGATCCTCGTTAAAGGGTTTAAAGTGTACTCATTCCAATTACGGGGCCTCGAAAGAGTCCCGTATTGTTATTTTTCGTCACTACCTCCCCGTGCCGGGAGTGGGTAAGTTGCGCGCCTGCTGCCTTCCTTGGATGTGGTAGCCGTTTCTCATGCTCCCTCTCCGGAATCGAACCCTGATTCCCCGTTACCCGTTACAAACATGGTAGGCATGTCACGTACCATTGACATTTGAAAGATGCGTCGCCGGCACATGAGGCCATGCGATCAGCACAAAGTTATCCAGAGTCACCAGTGGGGACGCCGCAACCCCGCCAGGGGAAACGACGATTGGTTTTGAACTAATAAAAGCGCTCTTTCCGCGAGGGTCGGAGCTTGGTAAGCATGTATTAGCTCTAGAATTGCCACATTTATCCAAGTAGGATCGTGTCATCTAAGGAACCTCGACTGATTTAATGAGCCATTCGCGGTTTCACCGTGAGACAGTGTGAACTTAGACATGCATGGCTTAATCTTTGAGACAAGCATATGACTACTGGCAGGATCAACCCTAACGTGACCTCGTACTCTCCTGGTTCCCTAACATGACTTCGTACTCTCCTTATTCCCTAAATTGAGCTCGTACTCTCCTTGCTCCCTAACTTGACCTCGTACTCTCCTTGGTTCCTAACTTGACGTCGTACTCTCATTATTCCCTTATGTGATCTCGTACTCTCCTTGTTCCCTAACGTGACCTCGTGCTCTCCTTGTTTCCTATTTTGACCTCGTACTCTCATTGTTCCCTAAATCGACCTCGTACTCTCCTTGTTCCCTAACTTGACCTCGCACTCTTCTTGTTTCCTAACCTGACCTTATGTCCTCCTTGTTCCCTAACTTGAGCTCGTACTCTCCTTGCTCCCTAACTTGACCTCGTACTCTCCTTGTTACCTAAATTGACCTCGTACTCTCCATGTTCCCTAACTTGACCTCGTGCTCTTCTTGTTCCCTAACTTCGTACTCTCCTTGTTTCCTAACTTGACCTCGTACTCTCCTTGTTCCCTAACTTGACCTCGTACTCTCCTTGTTTCCTAACCTAACCTTATGTCCTCCTTGTACCCTAACTTGACCTCGTTCTCTCCTTGTACCCTAACTCGACCTCGTACTCTCCTTATTTCCTAGCCCAACCTTATGTCCTCCTTGTTCCCTAACTTGACCTCCTACTCTCATTGTACCCTAACTTGACCTCGTACTCTCCTTGTACCTTAACTTGACCTCGTACTCTCCTCGTTCCCTAACCTACCCTTATGTCATCCTTGTTCCCTAACTTTACCTCGTATCCTCCGTGTTCCCTAATGTGACCTCGTACTCTCCTTGTTTCCTAATTTGACCTCGTACTCTCATTATTCCCTTACTTGATCTCGTATTCTCCTTGTTCTCTAACTTGACCTTATGCTCTCCTTGTTCCTTAATTTGACCTCGTTCTCTCCTTGTTCCCTAACTTGACCTCGTTCTCTCCTTGTTCTCTAATTTGAGCACATACTCTCCTAGTTCCTTAACTTGACCTCGTACTCTCCTTGTTCTTTAACTTGACCTCGTACTCTTCTTGATTCCTAGCCTAACCTTATGTCCACCTTGTTCCCTAACTTAACCTCGAACTATCCTTGTTGCCTAAGTTTACCTCGTACGCTCATTGATCCCTAATTTGACCTCGTACTCTCCTTGTTCCTTAACTTGATCTCGTAATCTACTTGTTTCCTAATCTAACCTTATATCCTCTCTGTTCCCTAACTTGACCTCGTACTCTCATTGTTCCCTAAGAGTACCTCGTACTTTCCTCGTTGCCTAACCTAACATTATGTTTTCCTTAATCCCTAACTTGACCTCGTACCCTCCTTGTTTCCTAACATAACCTTATGTCATCTTTCTTCCCTAACTTGACCTCGTTCTCTCATTCTTCCCTAATTTGACCTCGTACTCTCCTTGTTCCCTAACTTGACTTCGTACTCTCATTGTTCCCTAATGTGACCTCGTACTCTCCTTGTTTCCTAATTTAACCTCGTACTCTCATTATTCCCTTACTTGATCTCGTATTCTCCTTGTTCCCTAACTTGACCTCGTATTCTTCTAGTTCCCTAAATTGACCTCGTTCTCTCCTTGTTCCCTAACTTGACCTCGTACTCTCCTTGGTCCCTAACTTGACTTCGTACTCTCATTATTCCCTTACGTGATCTCGTACTCACCTTGTTCCCAAACTTGACCTCGTACTCTCCTTGTTCCCTAACGTGACCTCGTGCTCTCCTTGTTTCCTAATTTGATCTCGTACTCTCATTGTTCCCCAACTCGAACTCGTACTCTCCTTGTTCCTTAACTTGACCTCGTACTCTTCTTGTTTCCTAACCTGACCTTATGTCCTCCTTGTTCCCTAACTTGACCTCGTATACGCCTTGTTACCTAAATTGACCTCGTACTCTCCCTGTTCCCTAACTTGACCTCGTACTCTTCTTGTTCCCTAACTTGACCTCGTACTCTCATTGTTTTCTAACTTGACCTCGTACTCTGCTTGTTCTGTAACTTGAGCTCGTACTCTCCTGGCTCCCTAACTTGACCTTGTACTCTCCTTGGTCCCTAACATGACGTCGTACTCTCCTTATTCCCTAACTTGAACTCGTACTTTCCTTGTTCCCTAACATGACTTCGTACTCTCCTTGTTCCCTAACTTGACCTCGTACTCTCCTTGTTTCCTAACCTAACGTTATGTCCTCCTTGTTCCCTAATTTGACCTCGTACTCTCCTTGTACCCTAACTTGACCTCATACTCTTCTCGCTCCCTAAACTACCTTTATGTCATCCTTGTTCCCTAACTTTACCTCGTATCCTCCGTGTTCCCTAACTTTACCTCGTACTCTCCTTGTTCCCTAACTTAACCTCGTACTCTCTTTGTTCCCTAATTTGACCTCGTACTCTCCTTTTTCCCTAACTTGACCTCTTACTCTCCTTGTTCCCTAACTTGACCTCGTACTCTCCTTGTTTCCTAACCTAACGTTATGTACTCCTTGTACCCTAATTTGATCTCGTACTCTCCTTGTTCCCTAACTTGACCTCGTACTCTCCTTGTTCCCTAACTTGACCTCGTACTCTCCTTGTTCCCTAACTTGACCTCGTACTCTCCTCGTTCCCTAACCTACCGTTATGTCATCCTTGTTCCCTAACTTTACCTCGTATTCTCCGTGTTCCCTAACTTTACCCCGTACTCTACTTGTTCCCTAACTTAACCTTGTACTCTCCTTGTTCCCTAACTTTACCTCGTACTCTACTTGTTCCCTAACTTAACCTCGTACTCTCCTTGTTCCCTAACTTGAATTCGTACTCTCCTTATTCCCTAACTTGATCTTGTACTATCCTTGTTCCCTAACTTGACCTGGTACTCTCATTGTTCCCTAACGTGACCTCGTACTCTCCTTGTTTCCTAATTTGACCTCGTACTCTCATTATTCCCTTACTTGATCTCGTATTCTCCTTGTTCCCTAACTTGACCTCATGCTCTCCTTGTTCCCTAACTTGACATCGTTCTCTCATTGTTTCCTAACGTGACCTCGTACTCTCCTTGTTTCCTAATTTGACCTCGTACTCTCATTATTCCCTTACTTGATCTCGTATTCTCCTTGTTCCCTAACTTAACCTCATGCTCTCCTTGTTCCCTAACTTTACCTCGTTCTCTCTTTGTTCCCTAACTTGACCTCTTACTCTCCTTGTTCCCTAACTTGATCTCGTACTCTCCTTGTTCCCTAACTTGACCTGGTACTCTCATTGTTCCCTAACGTGACCTCGTACTCTCCTTGCTCCCTAACTTGACCTCGTACTCTCCTTGGTCCCTAACTTGACGTCGTACTCTCATTATTCCCTTACGTGATCTTGTACTCTCCTTGTTCCCTAACTTGACTTCGCACTCTCCTTGTTCCCTAACGTGATCTCGTGCTCTCCTTATTTCCTAATTTGACCTCGTACTCTCTTTGTTCTCTAATTTGACCTCCTACTCTCATTGTTCCTTAACTTGACCTCATACTCTCCTTGTGTCCTAACCTGACCTTATGTCCTCCTTCTTCCCTAACCTGACCTCGTACTCTCCTTGTTCTATAATTTGACCTCCTACTCTCATTGTTCCCTAACTTGACCCCATACTCTCCTTGTGTCCTAAACTGACCTTATGTCCTCCTTGTTCCCTAACTTAACCTCGTATACTCCTTGTTACCTAAATTGACCTCGTACTCTCCCTGTTCCCTAACTTGACCTCCTACTCTTCTTGTTCCCTAACTTGACCTCCTACTCTTCTTGTTCCCTAACTTGACCTCGTACTCTCATTGTTCCCTTAATTGACTTCGTACTCTCCTTGTTCTGTAACTTGAGCTCGTACTCTCCTTGCTCCCTAACTTGACCTCGTACTCTCCTTGTTCCCTAACTTGACCTCGTACTCTCCTTGTTCCCTAACTTGACCTCGTACTCTCCTCGTTCCCTAACCTACCGTTATGTCATCCTTGTTCCCTAACTTGACCTCGTATTCTCCGTGTTCCCTAACTTTACCTCGTACTCTACTTGTTCCCTAACTTAACCTTGTACTCTCCTTGTTCCCTAACTTTACCTCGTACTCTACTTGTTCCCTAAATTAACCTCGTACTCTCCTTGTTCCCTTACTTGACTTCGTACTCTCCTTATTCCCTAACTTGAGCTCGTACTCTCCTTGCTCCCTAACTTGACCTCGTATTCTCCTTGGTTCCTAACTTGACGTCGTACTCTCATTATTCCCTTATGTGATCTCGTACTCTCCTTGTTCCCTAACTTGACCTCGTACTCTGCTTGTTCCCTAACGTGACCTCGTGCTCTCCTTGTTTCCTAATTTGACCTCGTACTCTCATTGTTTCCTAACTCGACCTCGTACTCTCCTTGTTTCCTAACTTGACCTCGCACTCTTCTTGTTTCCTAACCTGACCTTATGTCCTCCTTGTTCCCTAACTTGAGCTCGTACTCTCCTTGCTCCCTAACTTGACCTCGTACTCTCCTTGTTACCTAAATTGACCTCGTACTCTCCATGTTCCCTAACTTGACCTCGTGCTCTTCTTGTTCCCTAACTTCGTACTCTCCTTGTTTCCTAACTTGACCTCGTACTCTCCTTGTTCCCTAACTTGACCTCGTACTCTCCTTGTTTCCTAACCTAACCTTATGTCCTCCTTGTACCCTAACTTGACCTCGTTCTCTCCTTGTAACCTAACTCGACCTCGTACTCTCCTTATTTCCTAGCCCAACCTTATGTCCTCCTTGTTCCCTAACTTGACCTCCTACTCTCATTGTACTCTAACTTGACCTCGTACTCTCCTTGTACCTTAACTTGACCTCGTACTCTCCTCGTTCCCTAACCTACCCTTATGTCATCCTTGTTCCCTAACTTTACCTCGTATCCTCCGTGTTCCCTAATGTGACCTCGTACTCTCCTTGTTTCCTAATTTGACCTCGTACTCTCATTATTCCCTTACTTGATCTCGTATTCTCCTTGTTCTCTAATTTGAGCACATACTCTCCTAGTTCCTTAACTTGACCTCGTATTTTCCTTGTTCTTTAACTTGACCTCGTACTCTTCTTGATTCCTAGATTAACCTTATGTCCACCTTGTTCCCTAACTTAACCTCGAACTATCCTTGTTGCCTAACTTTACCTCGTACGCTCATTGATCCCTAACTTGATCTCGTACTCTCCTTGTTCCCTAACTTGATCTCGTAATCTACTTGTTTCCTAATCTAACCTTATGTCCTTTCTGTTCCCTAACTTGACCTCGTACTCTCATTGTTCCCTAAGAGTACCTCGTACTTTCCTCGTTGCCTAACCTAACATTATGTTTTCCTTAATCCCTAACTTGACCTCGTACCCTCCTTGTTTCCTAACATAACCTTATGTCATCTTTCTTCCCTAACTTGACCTCGTACTCTCATTCTTCCCTAATTTGACCTCGTACTCTCCTTGTTCCTTAACTTGACTTCGTATTCTCATTGTTCCCTAATGTGACCTCGTACTCTCCTTGTTTCCTAATTTAACCTCGTACTCTCATTATTCCCTTAATTGATCTCGTATTCTCCTTGTTCCCTAACTTGACCTCGTATTCTTCTAGTTCCCTAACTTGACCTCGTTCTCTCCTTGTTCCCTAACTTGACCTCGTACTCTCCTTTGTCCCTAACTTGACTTCGTACTCTCATTATTCCCTTACGTGATCTCGTACTCTCCTTGTTCCCAAACTTGACCTCGTACTCTCCTTGTTCCATAACGTGACCTCGTGCTCTCCTTGTTTCCTAATTTGATCTCGTACTCTCATTGTTCCCCAACTCGAACTCGTACTCTCCTTGTTCCCTAACTTGACCTCGTACTCTTCTTGTTTCCTAACCTGACCTTATGTCCTCCTTGTTCCCTAACTTGACCTCGTATACGCCTTGTTACCTAAATTGACCTCGTACTCTCACTGTTCCCTAACTTGACCTCGTACTCTTCTTGTTCCCTAACTTGACCTCGTACTCTCATTGTTTTCTAACTTGACCTCGTACTCTGCTTGTTCTGTAACTTGAGCTCGTACTCTCCTGGCTCCCTAACTTGACCTTGTACTCTCCTTGGTCCCTAACATGACGTCGTACTCTCCTTATTCCCTAACTTGATCTCGTACTTTCCTTGTTCCCTAACATGACCTCGTACTCTCCTTGTTCCCTAACTTGACCTCGTACTCTCCTTGTTTCCTAACCTAACGTTATGTCCTCCTTGTTCCCTAATTTGACCTCGTACTCTCCTTGTACCCTAACTTGACCTCATACTCTTCTCGCTCCCTAAACTACCCTTATGTCATCCTTGTTCCCTAACTTTACCTCGTATCCTCCGTGTTCCCTAACTTTACCTCGTACTCTCCTTGTTCCCTAACTTAATCTCGTACTCTCTTTGTTCCCTAATTTGACCTCGTACTCTCCTTTTTCCCTAACTTGACCTCTTACTCTCCTTGTTCCCTAACTTGACCTCGTACTCTCCTTGTTTCCTAACCTAACGTTATGTACTCCTTGTACCCTAATTTGATCTCGTACTCTCCTTGTTCCCTAACTTGACCTCGTACTCTCCTTGTTCCCTAACTTGACCTCGTACTCTCCTTGTTCCCTAACTTGACCTCGTACTCTCCTCGTTCCCTAACCTACCGTTATGTCATCCTTGTTCCCTAACTTTACCTCGTATTCTCCGTGTTCCCTAACTTTACCTCGTACTCTACTTGTTCCCTAACTTAACCTTGTACTCTCCTTGTTCCCTAACTTTACCTCGTACTCTACTTGTTCCCTAACTTAACCTCGTACTCTCCTTGTTCCCTAACTTGACTTCGTACTCTCCTTATTCCCTAACTTGATCTCGTACTCTCCTTGTTCCCTAACTTGACCTGGTACTCTCATTGTTCCCTAACGTGACCTCGTACTCTCCTTGTTTCCTAATTTGACCTCGTACTCTCATTATTCCCTTACTTGATCTCGTATTCTCCTTGTTCCCTAACTTGACCTCATGCTCTCCTTGTTCCCTAACTTGACATCGTTTTCTCATTGTTTCCTAACGTGACCTCGTACTCTCCTTGTTTCCTAATTTGACCTCGTACTCTCATTATTCCCTTACTTGATCTCGTATTCTCCTTGTTCCCTAACTTGACCTCATGCTCTCCTTGTTCCCTAACTTGACCTCGTTCTCTCTTTGTTCCCTAACTTGACCTCGTACTCTCCTCGTTCCCTAACCTACCGTTATGTCATCCTTGTTCCCTAAATTGAGCTCGTACTCTCCTTGCTCCCTAACTTGACCTCGTACTCTCCTTGGTCCCTAACTTGACGTCGTACTCTCATTATTCCCTTACGTGATCTTGTACTCTCCTTGTTCCCTAACTTGACCTCGCACTCTCCTTGTTCCCTAACGTGATCTCGTGCTCTCCTTATTTCCTAATTTGACCTCGTACTCTCCTTGTTCTATAATTTGACCTCCTACTCTCATTGTTCCCTAACTTGAACCCATACTCTCCTTGTGTCCTAAACTGACCTTATGTCCTCCTTGTTCACTAACTTAACCTCGTATACTCCTTGTTACCTAAATTGACCTCGTACTCTCCCTGTTCCCTAACTTGACCTCCTACTCTTCTTGTTCCCTAACTTGACCTCGTACTCTTCTTGTTCCCTAACTTGACCTCGTACTCTCCTTGTTCCCTAACTTGACCTCGTACTCTCCTCGTTACCTAACTTGACCTCATACTCTCCTTCTTCCCTAACTTGAACGCGTACCCTCTTTATTTCCTAACCTAACGTTATGTCCTCCTTGTACCCTAACGTGACCTCGTACTCTCTTTTTTCCCTAACTTGACCTCGTACTCTCCTTGTTCCCTAACTTGACCTCGTACTCTCCTCGTTCCCTAACCTACCGTTATGTCATCCTTGTTCCCTAACTTGACCTCGTATGCTCCGTGTTCCCTAACTTTACCTCGTACTCTACTTGTTCCCTAACTTAACCTTGTACTCTCCTTGTTCCCTAACTTTACCTCGTACTCTACTTGTTCCCTAACTTAACCTCGTACTCTCCTTGTTCCCTTACTTGACTTCGTACTCTCCTTATTCCCTAAATTGACCTCGTACTCTCCTTGTTCCCTTACTTCAACTCGTACTCTCCTTGTTCCCTAACTTGATCTCATACTCTCCTTGGTCCCTAACATGACTTCGTACTCTCCTTGTTCCCTAACTTGACCTCGTACTCTCCTTGTTCCCTAACTTAACCTCGTACTCTCCTTGTTCCCTAACTTGACCTCGTACTCTCCTTGTTCCCTAACTTGACCTCGTACTCTCCTCGTTACCTAACTTGACCTCATACTCTCCTTCTTCCCTAACTTGAACGCGTACCCTCCTTATTTCCTAACCTAACGTTATGTCCTCCTTGTACCCTAACGTGACCTCGTACTCTCTTTTTTCCCTAACCTGACCTCCTACTCTTCTTGTTCCCTAACTTGACCTCGTTCTCTCCCTGTTCCCTAACTTGACCTCGTACGCTCCATGTTTCCTAACCTAACCTTATGTCCTCCTTCCCTAACATGACCTCGTACTCCCCTTGTTCCCTAACTTGACCTCCTACTCTCCTTCTTCCCTAACATGACCTCGTACTCCCCTTGTTCCCTAACTTGACCTCCTACTCTCCTTCTTACCTAACTTGACCTCCTACTCTCCTTCTTTCCTAACTTAACCTCGTACCCTCCCTGTTCCCTAACCTAACCTGATGTCCTCCCTGTTTCCTAACCTAACCTGATGTCTTTCTTGTTCCATAACTTAACTACAGACTACCGTGATATAGTTTAAGACCCCCTGTCTTACAGCAAATATGACAGGACACGCTTGTTCCCAATGTTTGCAAACAACAAAAACATATGATATGGAATTTCCCATTAAACAGAATCAAAATAGAGATATAACCTGTAAACATTATATATCTTCTTTACAGCGGGCAGTGATGGAATAATTGAGTCCAATACACTAATATTTATGTTCTTTAATGACATTACATTCTTAAATAACCCCATATAAAACATATAAAGCAACGCACATCGCATCAAATTTTATCATAAGGTGATCAATCCTTGTTTTATTATAAGAAAATATAGAGTGGGGATACATTAACAGAGGCAGGTAATCAAAATGATTGTCAGCAATTAGACGATTGCCGGATGATTGAACTAAATCCCGAAATAAGACAAACACGTTACGCGTTATCTCTAGGTTACGTGGCAGAAAAATACAGACAGAAAGAGGAACCTGGATTAGAACATTCGAAAACATGTTCTATCAAATCGAAACACTTTACGAGAAGCCCAAATGCAGATACTACATCAAAATCATTCAGTGATCTTCTTGTCATTCGTCACGTTTAATTTGTCTTGTTGGCCAGTGCCCAGGCTTTTAACTATCTTGTAGGACATGTTAGCTGACTGTGATGCGTGTCTGTACCTACACATGTACTCAATGGAGCCAACGTCAGTCTCAGTAAGTGGCCATTCAATCTGCGATCTCCTGTTTCTCCAGACGATTAGATTAGCAACGCGTGACGCCGTGCTTTTCCACAAACAGATCTGAGCATAATAAGGCAAAACCCATAATTAAAACCATCTTCAATGGGAATGGACTGATCAACATCCCGAAAGAAGATACCTGCTATGATTTAACTAAAGAAGAAGGTAGTCATCTTGAGACTGAGAACAGGACATAATAGACTCATCATTACAACAAAATGAAGTTTGGTGTTAGATTACATGTGTTCATATTGAGAGCATACCATGAAGGTGGAATACATCTTACAAACTACACTCTCACACTGATAGAGAGAGAGAGATAGAGAGAGATAGAGAGAGAGATATATTTTGTTTGCAAAATGAGTAGGTGTACTCTTTTATGCGCCCTGGAAAAGACGTTAAGTGGCCTGTTGCAGTAACTTTCCTCACATCCCGAGCGAGTTAATGAAGGTAGAGAGAAAGATAGAGAGAGAAAGAGGAATACTGGCCTCTCAATACAGATGAAAGACGAAAGCTGTACAGCTATAAAACAGCCTTGCAAAAAACTACGGTCTTTCTAAATCTATATAAACACACGTAGAGCAAAAACAAAACCGATACATACGTTTTATTCACAAGACCTTTGCCAGGGACAAAGAATGAACGCAAACAACAGAATTCCGAACAACAAAAAACAAGAAACAAGACATAATGTAAAATGAGTGGTTTAAATTCTATAACAAGATATGCCGGAAAATGGTGAGACACGGTATTCAAGTTATGAAAAAGAATGGACAACAAAAGAAATGGCCAATATGATTGCACACAGGCAAAAACATACGAAACATGAATAAATCACACAACCCCCCCCCCTTTTTTTTCCTTCTCTCCCACCCCCCCCCCCCCCAAAATAAAACAACAACAAAAAACAAACAAAAACAAACAAACAACATATCAAGAGACGCACAATGTACAGAGGTAGGAATCGCTTAATTAAGGGAGAAACAATAAGAGAGCGGGGAGAGAGAGAGTGTAACTGAGAGATAAAGAAAGAGACAATGACGCTAAATGAGAGAGGAATTAAATATAAGTCTATGTAAACGTATGGGATGTACTCAAACCGTGAGGTTTGGAACAGCATTTAAGGAAAATAAAACGATTTTCAAGTTCAAGGCGGTGATGATCATAGGAGAAGCAGGAGAGAATACCAGTGACTGATGTCTACTCCACCCTGGTGTCCAGGACTATTGAAGTCTTTGAAGTCTTTGTACTGGTTTAGAAGACACTGTAGAGTTTGTAAACTACCTGTTTTTTGTACTTTACTTAATCTAAAAACTATGCGCATTCAATATATTCTTGAATGCATTAATTGACTCTGCATCCACTATTTCCTGTGGCAACGCATTCCAAGCATTCATCACTTTCTGACTAAAAAATATTTCCTAGTATCTAATCTGGACTTTTCTTCAATTAATTTTTAGCAGTGCCCATATTTTCTTGTAGGCGGTTGTATTTTGAAACAAAATTGTAATCAAATTGATCCTTTCAGTTGATTATCTTTTAGACCTGTGTTATGTCACCTCGAATTCTTCACTTCACCGGTTTTACTGAGTCTTTTCTCATAACTGTAATTCTGGAATCCGACTATCAGTTTCGGTGCTCTTATTTGTATTCTTTCCAGCATCTTTATATCTCCTTTACGAAAAGGATTCAATACCTGTACACAGTACTCCATTCTAGGTCCAACTAATGCTTTATAGATTTTGACTATGACTTCCTTGCTCCTATTTTTAATATTTGTTTTATCAAACCTAACATTGTATTTGCTTTTTTAAATGCTACCTGAACTTACTCACTCACCTTAGCTGTATGATTTAGTTAAGCGCAAATGTAGTAAACAAATATGTGATAGCCACAGAGGGATATCTATGTTGTGCGTAGGAAGAAATGTGCTTGCAAAAATTCTTCTCAGCAGGCTAAACCTTAACCTGGAGCAGGGGTTACTACCCGAAACTCAATGTGGCTTTATGAAGAACCGTGGGAACATCGATATGATCTCTACTACAATGCGGAACCATGAGAAGTGTCAAGCACCAAATGTTTCTCTTTATACGAGGTTTGTGGACTTCACTAAAGCAGTTGATACTGTAAATCGTATTTGCCTGTAAAGTGTTATGGTCAAGTGTGGGTGCAACATTCGTTACAAAGGTGAGAACTTTTCATGATGGCGTCCGTGTTCAAGTGATTGAAAAGGGAAACTACTCTGCCCTCTTCATTGTTAATAACGGTGTGAAGCAGGGATGTGTGCTGGCCCCGGCTCTTTTCAGTATGATGTTTTCTGCCATGCTGTGGAATACCTACATCGGAGTTAGGCTTCATTACCACACTGGCGGCGGGCTATTCGATCTGAGAATGTTCAACGTTCAAAGCCAAAACCCACAAGTTAACAAATCATACGTGCTTTCTTTATGCGGACTACTGGGCCTTCAATTCTATTACGGAGGTTGACATGCAGGAATGTATGGATCTGTTCTCCACAGCTACATCAACCGGCTCCAGGTATTATCTATTCAGAGCCTTTAATCAAGGTACAAGGCCAGTGTTTAACAAATGTTAACAAATTCACGTACCTTGGCAGTACTTTATCCCAAGTTATTAAATATAGAAATTGGTCAGGATCGAGCTATCTGGAGACAGTCAGTTGGAGGTGGCATAGTAGGCTGCTGACCTTCGTACAGGTATTTTCGCTGCAGAGAAAAGAAAAAGACTGAAGAGATAAAGGAACAGTCAGACAAGGCAGCCTCCTCAGTATGGTTGTACTATCAGTGGCAGGGACTTTCACTCGCAGATCGGCCTTTGCAGCCATAGCAGACAGTGTCGAAATAAAGGAGACAGAGCTGGACATAGCTTATAAGACGCCATGCGCAAGGTCTATAGCAACTGAGACGCATATGATGATTTACGTAGATGATGAGGTGAATATAAGAATAAATAGGGCAAGTGCGGCATTTGGTAGACTTCATAATAAGGTGTGGGATAGGCGAGTGGTCTCTACTCAAACAAAATGAAGGTCTACGCTGCGATTGTTCTACCTACCATTTGATATGTATGTAATACGTGGATCGTCTATAGTCGCCATGCAGGGAAATTAAACCATTTCCACATGCATTGCCTGCGGAATCTGCTGAGGTTTAGATGGCAGAACATGATGCCAAATAAAGATGTGTTAGCACGATCGCACATGTTCAGTATACACATCATAATATGTGCAGCATAACTAAGATTGGCTGGCCATGTGGTACGTATGTCGGATCAACGTCTACCAAAAGAGCTGCTCTATGGTGAATTCAGAAATTGAAAGAAAGCAAGCGGGAAGGAGGGGGGGGGGGGGGGTCAGCGGAAAAAGGTACAAGGACATACTAAAGAGATCACTGATCCAGTTCTGTATTAACCACGGTGACTGGGAAAGAATCGCCACCAATTGCACAGACTGGTTCAGCACTATTGCTGAGGGTGTTCAGATACATGAGGCACCAAGAATAGATGAGGCCATCTAGAGACGATCGCTCCGCAAATCAACTCACATCAACACTTCGTCAACCTCGGTGGAAGGAGGTCTAGTATGTCCCTGTACAAAGTACAACAGACAATTCAAGGCTGAAATTGGCTTATTTAGCCATTTTGGAATTCATGAGATCATTTTACAGTGAATGCTGACTGGTCCTCGTCGATTACGATGGACGAACAACATGATCTATTATAACTCTTGGTTCGCTTTTCTTTTCTATCTTTCAAATATTGTTCACTCCAATTCTGTAATTATGTTCTATATTGGATCTACCTATGTGCATTTATTGTACATTTATTGTACATTTATCTACATTTGCCAGCTCACATATCATTTTCAATTTTTATCTTTTTCTTTTTCTACGTTCATTTACAATCTCCTGCTACTAAGCCTTGAACAGGGTTTTGCAAGTAGCAGAATGTAGTCCGGAGAACGGAATGTGTTGTGTCGCTGGTTTACAGCTAGACTGCGAAATGTGCACTTTTCGATCCGACACATCCGTTTTCGGTAGGGAATTTTTTAATCTAAATCCGATCACAATATACCTACTTTTGCTTTAGATGAAGCACTACTGCATATTTTGTGTAATCTGTGAATTTTGCAATCATGTATCCGAAATAATTTTCTAAATCGTTTAAATACAACAAGAATAAAATTGATCCCAAAATCGAGCCATGGGACACTCTCATATTTTACTTCATACCACTAAGAGTATTCCTTATTTATACTCACTCTATATTTTCTTCTCGTTAACTAATTGCATATCTATTTGGCAACTTTGCCATCTATTCCATGTGATTTTAACGTCCTAAATAATATTTGATGAACAACTCTATTAAAGACCTTTGCAAAATCTGGATAAATAACATACATTGGCTAATCTCGATCCATCATAATATACATTTCCTTATGAATTCTAATTGTTTTATTAAGCACCATCCCCCCAAGTTAACACAAGCTGACTATTTATGATTAGATTAAACTTGTGTAAATGCATTTCAATGTTTTCTTTGATTCTTGACCCCAACAATTTACATACTATACTCATTAAACTCGCCGGTCTATAATTTGCTGGATCTGATTTTTTGCCATTTTTAAATAAGGAGATCACTCCTGCATCTTTCCAATCCGGTGGAACAATCCCTTTTGCAAATGACTAATAACATTATAAAGCCAATGGCTTTGCTAGTTGGTCTCTAATTTGAAACAGCTATGTTGTATGAAAACCATCTTTAACTGGATATCTATCCACTTTCAAACTCTCCAATTTAAAAAAAAAAAAAAATCATTTTTTCCGTAAAACAGACTGATGTTAATTCGATTCTGCCCATGTCGCTTTGGAAAATATGTATGGGCTTTTGTATCTTGGCGATCTGGGGTAGTTGTCTCGCCGCCGCGACTCAATTGCAACCAGTGTTCGTAAAGCGATCTCAGTCCCGCCAGGCGGAGCGATAGCGCGGGCTTGCGGAAAACGCTCGCCTGCCTTTCCCCGTAGAGCGAATTTGGTGCGGTTTGTTGTAGCGTTTCCTCCACCAAGGTGCGCTCGTCTGGTCGGTATCAGGAAACGTGGTCCGTCCGTGGTGATTTATCTAAGGCTTATAGCAGAGCTCGACAGTACGTTTCGCTAGTGGTCCGACTCTCGCAAAGAGCTTGTGAACGGCAAATGGAAAGCAGGAATCGTGCCTTCTCCTCCTCGGGAGAAGGGCAGGCCGGCAGGCCAAATTGTCTCTAGTCCCAGTGAAATTCATCGCCGAGGTCGTTGAGATCCGTTCTGCACAGAGCGCTGCCATCCCTCCTCGAGCGAGCCCGGTCGGTCGGTCGTCTGGTGCGTGTAGGAGGCCCCTGTCAGGCGGTCCTAGGTCGACGGAGTGAGGGACGGGTGGAACAACCGTCCGTCCGTCCGTCCCGTCAGTCGGTCCCTGCGGCCGTCCCAGTGAGGCTTTTCACACACCCTTCCTCCTCCGACCGGTGTGTGCTGTACGTACGTCTCCGACAGATATCTGGTTGATCCTGCCAGTAGTCATATGCTTGTCTCAAAGATTAAGCCATGCATGTCTAAGTTCACACTGTCTCACGGTGAAACCGCGAATGGCTCATTAAATCAGTCGAGGTTCCTTAGATGACACGATCCTACTTGGATAACTGTGGCAATTCTAGAGCTAATACATGCTTACCAAGCTCCGACCCTCGCGGAAAGAGCGATTTTATTAGTTCAAAACCAATCGTCGTTTCCCCTCGCGGGGTTGCGGCGTCCCCACTGGTGACTCTGGATAACTTTGTGCTGATCGCATGGCCTCATGCATCTTTCAAATGTCTGCCCTATCAAATGTCGTTGGTACGTGACATGCCTACCATGTTTGTAACGGGTAACGAGGAATCAGGGTTCGATTCCGGAGAGGGAGCATGAGAAACGGCTACCACATCCAAGGAAGGCAGCAGGCGCGCAACTTACCCACTCCCGGCACGGAGAGGTAGTGACGAAAAATAACAATACGAGACTCTTTCGAGGCCCAGTAATTGGAATGAGTACACTTTAAACCCTTTAACGAGGATCTATTGGAGGGCAAGTCTGGTGCCAGCAGCCGCGGTAATTCCAGCTCCAAAAGCGTATATTAAAGTTGTTGCAGTTAAAAAGCTCGTAGTTGGATCTCAGGCGCAGGCGGGCGGGCCGGCTCGCGCCGGTTTACTGCCCGTTGTCTCCTGCCCTACCGTCTGCCGGCTCTCTCCCACGGGTGCTCTTCGCTGAGCGTCCTGGGTGGCCGGCGCGTTTACTTTGAAAAAATTAGAGTGTTCAAAGCAGGCCTCGGCTGCCTGAATAATGGTGCATGGAATAATGGAATAGGACCTCGGTTCTATTTTGTTGGTTTTCGGAACTGGAGGTAATGATTAACAGGGACAAACGGGGGCATTCGTATTGCGGCGTTAGAGGTGAAATTCTTGGATCACCGCAAGACGAGCTACAAAAGGCATTTGTCAAGAATGTTTTCATTAATCAAGAACGAAAGTCAGAGGCGCGAAGACGATCAGATACCGTCGTAGTTCTGACCATAAACGATGCCGACTAGCGATCCGCAGGAGTTGCTTCGATGACTCTGGGGGCAGCTTCCGGGAAATCAAAGTGTTTGGGTTCCGGGGGAAGTATGGTTGCAAAGCTGAAACTTAAAGGAATTGAAGGAAGGGCACCACCAGGAGTGGAGCCTGCGGCTTAATTTGACTCAACACGGCCAACACTGAAATGACTGACATGCCGAGACCACTTTCCTGGGGTCTAATATGGAACTGGTGCTGGATTTAGACCCTCAGAAATCTGGGGTTATGCCCCCTGTGGCTCGGTTGGTCTGCATCCAGTGTTTGATAAAGGAATTGACGAAAGAGCACTAT